>JAWNOY010000433.1:1200000-1800000 GCA_035045545.1 Drosophila gaucha
TGGCAAATCGGGAAAGTCGAAATAGTGTTAAGCATAGAGCGCCAAAATCTGACTATGCGTTAAGCGTGACCGCTTCGACAAAACTATGAAAAATATATGTATATACCTTTTTAGGGCGAAGCAAATCGGAGAAAACTATATCTTCCAAAGAGTCCCATCATCATATATGTATATCCGCGTTGGGGGTCGTGGCAAATAAGTTAAAACTGTAAAATTTTAAAATTTTACATCTAGAGATTTAAAAATTGGCAAATAAGTCAATTTTGATCTCTTCATGGCAAATCAGAGAAAGGTATATCTATATTCTTTATTATCGCAAAGGTCCATGCCAAAGTTAACTCATCCCTCTAGTTTTATTGGTATTACCAATATGTTATAAATATTGCATTTATTTTGTTGCATTTTTTAATATATTACATAAATCTTGTATTTCTTTAACATAATCCTTTAAAATAAAAAGCCTCAAATAACGCTTTCGTTTTTGTGCAACTATTTTACAATCAATAATATGTAATAAAAATTTGAAATTAACCCGCCATTATCGAAAATGCGACCAGACGATAGTTTTTAAATCAGCAACACTGTCAAGCGATTAACAACACTGTGCGGCTTATTCGACATTTGACTACACTTGAATTACGTTCATTTTTGTTCATTTCAATTCCTAATTTTTTTGTGAATGTTAAAATTAACTGGGAAAAGCTGTGAAGAAAATATTAATAAACAGTGTGCTGCCAATACATTTGACATTATGTATATTGTAAATGAGCCAATTTATAATAAGTGCTGTAAGTAAAGCTATTAACAACAAATCGTTCATCGTGGAACGTGCGAAACGACGTCGACGTTTTGTTGTGGCAAAAAAAAGCAAAGAAAAGGAGCCGCCGCTGTGGAATTGTGCGTGTGTTTGCTTGTGAATGTGTGTGTGTAGTGTGTGCATATTTGTTTCTTTTCGTGTCAAAATCAGTGCATACAATAAACACATAACTAGATAGTGCACCAAAACGAGCAAACTCTCCCGCAGTGAAGACCAGGTAATTGCGCCAATCGGCGCCATTATTTTACTATTAGAGATGGGGGCATGTCATAAATTATATTCGATAAAGGATGCAGATCAAAGCCATGGCAACAAGCGGAACAAAATGTGATATATTTTATTTCGACATTATCTACGCAGACAGTTTGTTTGGTACATGTTATTTTTAAGAACCACACAGCTGTTTGGCTTCAATTTTGAGTCAACGAACTGTTTGTTTGTGGCTTATATATAAAAATATGTGACATATTGTTCTTTAACTGATTTTTACTATAGTTCCCATTGCAGAGGAAAGCTTGTTGAAAACTAGTGTCTAGAACCCTATTGAAACGTGTTTGTTTCGTCTTACGACATGCGTCCATTTCTGCTGGTTAGAGACTGGAAATCAAAGACTTCCTTTTTGCAGATTTGGCCCAAAAAGATGAACTATTTAACGAGCGAGCCGGTGCCACCTGGATTTGAGGATGAATTTGCGCGCACAGCCGTTGTACAGAAGCAAATTGATAGCTTTAAAAGTGGAGCGCTAATTGGCACCGAATACGTTGTGGAGCTGCACGAGAATGGCCAGGTGCATCCCGACTATTTTTGTGTGCTGTGCAACACGTGCAACGACAGCCGTTCAATATTCACACACTGGACCTCGGTGAGCCATCGGTCCAACTATCTGAAGACACATTTTCAAAAGGCCTACGATAAACTGCAGCAGATGCGCCGCTCAAACAGCAACGCCAGCGACATGTGCTCAGCCACAACGAAGCTGGTGCAACTAATTGAGCAGCATTATGGCCGCAGCATGAATCATTTGGCCGTTGACGGCAAAGATTTTCGTCGCTTTCGTCCTAAAATCTGTTCACAGGTACGCGATCAGTTTCATTTCGATGAATGCGCCGGCGCCGACTTCGTAGACGAGGTGCGTCAAATAATACACGAGCTGAAACCCTCGGAATCTCTCAAGGGGAAACTGGGGCCAAATGATCGTAACGCGGAGCCCATGACAAATACCCTCGATGCTATTTCCAGTGATGATGATGATAATTTTGCTTCCGCAGCAATACAGCAGACGGCGCAACTGGCAAAAAAGCCGCGCAAAAAGCAGGAGGAACAGCAGCCGGCCTACCGTGCCGTCAATCGTTCGCCGCCAGCGGGCAAAGATCTTTTGGCCATTGGTGCAAAGACTGCACCATCATCAGTGAGTATCAAGCAGCAGCTGCCGACTCCCAAGGAGCTCTCATTGCAGGCATCTCATATTGCTCAGGAGCGCTACAAATGGGAGAAGTTTCGCTGCCTGTTGGAGCTGCAGCTGAAGCAGCTGCGCGACGAGACCGAAACATACGAATCTAATCCGGAGAAGCATCCCGATTATTCTGAAGAGTGGAAACTGTTCTGGAATCGACGCTATAAACAGCTGCAAGAGGAAAAGAAGTGCGATCCAAATAGCTACGACTATAAGCCCGAGTGGATCACGTACTGGAAGGACAGGCGTGTCGAGCTCTTCGACATAGCCGTCAACAAGATCAAAAAGGAGCTGAAGGAAAAGTTCAAGCTGGGCGATGAGGACGAGGAGAACACCAAGGAGCTAATGGAGCGCTACAAAATACGCATCAACAGTCCCAAAAATGCTATCGATATAGCTGCAGCTGCTGTCATCGCCGCCGGCGCCGGTGCTGGGCGTCGCAAGAACAGCCACCGTGGCTCCAGTATTCGCCCCAGCAGCAGGTCCATTGGCAGCGATGCTGTCATTGAGCTCAGCGATGACGAACAGCAGTCACCAGCTGCCCCATCGACACACACCAATCGCCGTCCAAGCTATTCGCGCTCTGCGTCCAGCTCCTTGTCGCCCAAACGTGGACGGCCAGCGCCGCCACGCATAGGTCGTCGGTCGCGCACACGCTCACCAATGGGCTCGAGGCGCCGGGGACGCTCGCGCTCCAGATCGCTTTCGCCGCATCGGCGCTCACGTTCGCCCTTCAGTAGGGGCCGGGAGAGATCGCTGCAATCGCGCAGCCGCGATGATTACAGTGACTTGGGGCGTGAGAGAAATAACGACTACTATAGGGAGAGAAGCGACAGTTATTCGCGCTCCTCGCGCACCTTTGAGCCCATGGAGACATTCCGTGTGTTGGACTCGCGTCTCTATCCGGAATATAGCCAGCCCAGCAAGCGTTCCGCATCGCCGACGGGAACAGTTACATCGAATACGATCAAAGAGTCGGATCAAGCTGAAGAGCCCGAAGGTCCATTGACCGTGGTTAGTGTGCTGCGCATGCTATCCGCTTTGGAGGATCAGCTGGGCAGTCTGGGTCCCAAGGCACTGAATTTGCTTAGCAAGGCGCTGGCCATGGAGAAGATCAAGCCGAATGCCGCCGACGATTTGTTATTGAACGAGGACAATTGTGTCTTCATGGAGACCACCAAGGAGAAGCTAAAGGGTATACTCATTGCCGAAGTGCTCGATGATCCACAAAAAGTGCGCGTTGTGAAAAAGTTAATCAGCAATATAGCGACCATCATCTTCCAGGTGACCTCCAAAGGTAAGTTCAACACGATACAGCAACAAATCCTTTCACTTTTACAGACTCCACTCCAATAATTCGGGACGAGGGTAAGTATACGTTTGGACATTAAGGAGAAAGGCGGGGGACGAGGTTGCTCAGACAGTTGCGCATATTTTGGCTGAATATTTTTGCTACCAAGAGCTGCATAACACTTATTTTTATTGAAATATAAATTTGTATTCAAATCTTGGTCTCGGTAATCGTACAAATATTCAACACCTTCTATGCGATCTGTTTGATTTACTTACCCTCGCTCTTTATGTGCGTTACAATCCGTTAAAGAGTTCGAGTCTTCATTTTCGGGCTTTTCTTCGCGTTTCTTTTCTTCACATTTGAACAAATTTACTAATTACGTTCGGGTCCTACGTCAATTTGATTAAAAATTAATGATGATCGCCTTTAATCATTTATAATCCTGCAATTTTCCATCGAACTTATCGGAATAAGAAACTCTTTTCCCTTCCCCCGTAATCTATAAGTAATATTTTGTGTGATATCACGAGCTTTTGGTCCATGCATAGCCTATTATATACCCCTTATCAACATGACTCCGATCTGGGCAGTACCTGAGTTATTGTGATTTCCACTTTTTGCATTTAAGATAAATAATGATGAAAGCGATATTGATATTTCGTTATAATATATAAAAAAAGAAAATCCATTTAAATATATGAAATTATGAGCATACGAAATAATCTATCTCAAAAAAAAAAGATGTTATGTATATTTGATTAATACAACTTTTAGGCATCTTTCAAGATCTCCTCTATTAGTTTGAGTTGAGAATTGTTGAAGATATTGATATGATATAGAGTACTTTTTAGATGTAAGCTATATTTTTCATATCCAAATGTCTAATTTCGCGTGAAAATTTCGACACTAGAAGAGGTTTTTTTTTTAAATAAAAATTGAATTTAAAGTCTCTTAAATATGTAAAAGAAATGTTTTTTCTTGTTGATTTGAAAGTTCGAAAATATAATATGTATGTGTGCGTGTGTATATTTGTGTATATTTTGGTGGTATTTGAATTATATGCAAACGTTAAGAGTTTTTGTTTCGGGAGCGTTATGTGGGCTCTCTCTCGGTTCAGTGTTACGTTCCGCTTCAGCGTCCTTCAGGTTAGTGCTCAAAGTGTTGATAAAATATAAAAATGACGTTATAAAAAAAAAAACAACAACAAAGGACAAACGTCCTGGTTCAGTGCCCTTTCGCAACTCCGCATCTCCTTTCTCAAGTATGAATTGTATGTAATACATTAGTTAATTTTTTTGTTGTGTATTTGCTTTTGATTTGCAAAGACGATTTTTAATATTTGATTGTAATAACAAATGAATTAATGTTAATTTTTATGTTGCTCCTTCCTTTTCACCCACAAAACAACAACAACAACAACAACAACACACACACACTCCTATAAATTAGCTGCACAAGAGACGGCGCACCATGAGCCAAAGCACACGGATATGGCCAAGAAGAAAGAATTTCAGCTGCCCTTCGATAGACAGCTCGTTTCTTCGAAACTGGCCAGCGCCCTGGTTATGAATGGTATGGACAACTTGAGCACCGATGATATGAACAAATTGCTGCACTTCTTTACGCTGCTGGTGAAGACAAATCATGGTCGTCGGCAGAGCGACAGGAGCAGCTGTCTCAGCTTTGCTGAAGTACCGCTCCGCCTGGGACTCTCCAAGAGCACAGGCATAAACAACAAAGACGGCCATGAGGGCAGCGGTGTACTGGACATAGATATTTGTGAGCTGATGAAGGAGGTGGAGCATCAGTTGGCCAAGGAGACCGGCAACGATTTGGCGCCTAAGGCAATCGTGAGCGATGCCGGCAACAGCATGGAATCGCTAACCGATTCCGATCTGCAGACACTGCTGCAGAACTTCAAGTTTCTGTCCAACGAGGAGCAGGTACATCTCATTGGCCATTTGCGCAAGCTCGAGAAACTCGAACCGTCGCGCGTTGAACGTCTGCGCAAATATGTGAACATTGCCGAGCTGAGCAGCGACGGTGAGTCCTGCAGCGATTATCTTTCTCGCGTCGTTGCCATCGGTCGGCCCGGCTTGAATGAGCGTGGTGAACGTGCTGCCACCAGCTCTCGCATGCCACTTGGTGGTGTTGGAGCTGGAGGTGGAATTGGTGCTACCGTTGCCTCAACAGTTCATCGCAAGAGCTTGGAGCGTGAACTGTCCTCGGCGGCCAAGCTGCAGCGGCGCATCGGCGTACGCAATTCACCCAAATTCACGCTGGATGATGACGACGACGATGATTACAATTTCGATGATCTGGTCATGAAGGCCAACGATTCGAATGGCAAGAAACCGACAAATCCCATGCTGCCCATCCTGCCGGAGACAATGTCGCCCAATGCACTCACCTTCAAGCCGGCGGCACCGAAGATTTCGCTAAAGGACACCGAGAATATAATTGCCAATCTAATGGGCACACTCACCAGCAATAGTAATCAGGCGAGCAGTGCGGCTAGATCCCAGCAGCAAATGCGCAACCTTTCACAGCAGCGCCAACAACAGCAACAACAACAACAGCCAACACAATTTGGCACCAATAATGGAGAAGCTGGCAACAGTGGCGGAGGAGGAGGTGGTGGAGGAGGAACAGGTAATAGCAGCTACTATAACTATGGAGGCGATCAACTGTCCGGCGGTCCCAGCTATCCAAACGTGCCACAACAGCAGCAACAGCAGCAGCAGCAGCAACAGCAGCAGCAGCAGCAACAGCAGCAGCAGCAGCAACAGCAGCAGCCTTATAATATGGGAAACTTTAATGCATATGCACCGCCAGGTGGCGGAGGTTATGCCGGCCAAATGAATCCCTGGGCCAATGGACCGCCGCAGCCATTTAATAACATGCCACCGAACTTCGTGCCACAGCCACCGCAGCAGCCGCCGCACTACAACAACATATATGGCCGCCACCACTGAATGTGCCGCAATTTGCTTTGCCAATTTTGTATACATAAAAGAAGAAGAAGAAGAAAAATAGTATTTAAGTTTTTTTCCCCCTCGCTGTGGACAGCAAATACAGCGTATTGAAGATTTTGATTTGAAGCCGATTATATATTGTATATCTAGCTTTAAATCCAGGTCCAAGCCCCATGCGCAAATAAAGCCAACAAATTATTTTTTTTTATTTGTACATAATTTGAATTTAATCGACCAGAATTGGGTTCTCACTTGTTTTTTTTTTTGTGAATTTAAATTTAAGTAGCTTTAAGTGCAAAAGTCGGACTATGATTGCTGGCTAAATTGGTTGTTATTGACTGGAGTTGTAGACGTGTCTCGCTCTCGATGGAGTTAGCTGATCTATATACTGGATAGCTAAGGCATATTTATTTGCTTATCTTCTTGATGGTGGTATTAGCGTCGATGCTGGCTTCTGCTCCCAATTGAAAAGGTAAAGCTGGCTATTTCTTAGTGAATATAGTTGAAATATGTTATTTATAAAAAATATATATATTATAGATATCTTAATTCTGCCTTCGACTAACTGTATGTCTCTCAACTTGACAGCAATAGAAACTTAGCTATATCATTATATGTATGTATATATATATTATATTATATATAATTAAACACCTATTTTTTTTGTTCTTTAAAGGTACGGCTGCTATGTTATTATGTATTTTTAAATAATAAAAAACAGTTCTTATAAACTGCGCGCAAAAGAGTAAAAGGAGTATATTGGTTTGTGCAATATTCCTTTTGCTGTTCGTTTGCCGCAATTAAAACGTAGTCAAATAAATATGAAACTTGAAATATATAAACGTCTAAATGCCTTTCTGACTTAAATATTGTCGATGTGATCCGTATATGTATATAGTTCTGGAACTCTCATATCAAATGGGTATATACGTTTTATGATCATGATAAAGTTGCCAGCTGGGATACAGGGTAACTATCTCCTTGTTTACGTACAATAAAAACATAATTATTGTATTTTAGCTATAATTATATTTTAGCATTTCAAGAAATAATATGATATATCTCGAATACATGTTTTCGGCCAAGTTAGTTGCAATAGGGCAGCTTCAAGAAGTCAACAGGTTGCGCTGTAAAGATTTTGCCAATCTCCTCCTGGAGTACCTCATGAAGCGTTACTCCCGTATGCTTGTAGACCCAATAGCCATTGGCTTGGCCTGGCTGCAAGATGTAGTCAAAGCGTTTGGGTCCACTCGTGGGCGAGCTGAGCCAGATTTGTTTGTTGGGCTTTTGTCGATTGATCACATAGATGCCATTGGCTTGGCCCAGATTGACACTCAGTACACCATCCTGAAGATATATAAAGTCAATTTAAGCTTACATAATGCATTCCATCAAGGATTCAGACTTACGCCATAGACCACATCGCTTTCGGATAGGTCTGTAGCATTTTCCGTGAGTTCGTCAAAGTAATCGGACAGTGCATCCAGAGTCTCAGAGCACACGCGGTCGTACGTTATGTTATCTACAACATATTCAGGTTCAACTTGATTGCTGCAATATCGACATAAATATAATTCCCGACTTCTGCTCTTGGCGTTGCCGCTGCCGATGTTGGTGGCCGGTGTAGCATAGATTTTGGGTGTCTCAAGTGCTGCGAAACATCTGGAACGGTGGCTGTTCTTGAGGGTTTCCGTGACACGTAAAAATAAACGTATTCGATTCATTTATACAAGCCAAATATCGACTTTTATTTCAAATACAAATTTACTTTCAACTTCTGCCTTCGACTAGTGTTGAAAGCTAACTGATTGACTGAGATCTCAGCAAGTTCCCGGTAGGACAATGAAGGCGTCCCACACTGAATAAAAGAGATGCAATATATTTATTAAGTCCCGACAATGGTGTTTTTGAGAAAAACATTGTTATTTCCAAAATACATAATAATTTTAAGTTCATTACGTATTGACCGATATTAGAGCTGTGTCATTCCGTTCAACAAGTTCAGAACAAGTTCAATTGAACGTGTGATTGAAATGTATTTGTGGACCTACATCTTATTTAATTAAAAATAAAAATAAAATAAATTAAAGCATCCGTAAATATGCTTTCTGCTTAGATATCCAAAATTAAAAGAGTTTTAACTTTTGTTATACAAAACTATAACATTAAAAAGGTTATGTAATTTTTATTATATGCAATAACGATTCTTGGAAAAATAAATAAACAAAATATAAATATATGTACATATTTTTAAAAAGAAAAAATATATAATTTAATTTGTCTAAATTGGTTCTTATTTGTTTTTTTATTTATTCAACGAATTTATCAAATTGCATTAGAACTCGCAGCTATGTGCCGGTGTGCTGACAACCTTTAGTGCTGTAAAGTACTTTAAAAATTACATGAAAACTATCGGCTTGCGATTGTTGTGACGCGTTGTGTGCCATCTCCAATTTTCAGTATAGAGAAAAACCCATCAATGGCGTCCGCGTGAATTAAACTGTCTTTTTGTTGTTTTTACTTGAAATATATGCAAATTGCAATTCGTTCTAAAAAGTTAAAAATATAACTATTCATATATGTTACTAAACATGGCACTGCCCAGCAACTACAAGCAGATAGCAGTTGGGGCACCAACTGGGCCGGCAACGCCGCTACCTAGCGGCGGGGCCGGTGGCGGCGGCAGCGGCAGTGGCAGCAGCCGGTCGCGTTCCTCTGGCGGTGGCGCTGCTGGCGATCGGAATAAGGATCAGACGCCCATATTTACGCATAGCAACTATGGAAATCCGGCTTTTACGCCACAGAAAGTGACTAAATCATCGAGCAGCAAGACCCAAAGCGAATCACGATTGCCAAAGCCACCGAAGCCGCCAGAGAAACCCATATTGCCCTACATGCGCTACTCGAAACGTGTGTGGGACAGCGTCAAGGCACAGCACCCGGAGCTGAAGCTGTGGGAGCTGGGCAAAAAGATTGGTGTTATGTGGAAACAGTTGAACGACGACGAGCGAACCGAATATATCGATGAGTACGAGGTGGAGAAGTTGGAGTATGAGAAAGCACTAAAGGCATATCATCAGACGCCCGCCTACCAGGCCTACATATCGGCTAAATCCAAGGTGAAACCAGAGGCAGCCGATGTTCACGAGACGCCATCGCGTGGCGGCGGAAGCAAGAGCCAACACGAGCGACGCATCGACATACAGCCGGCCGAGGATGAAGATGATCTAGATGAGGGATATACGGCGAAGCACATGGCATATGCCCGCTATCTGCGCAATCATCGCCTAATCAATGAGATCTTCTCAGAAGCCGTGGTGCCCGACGTGCGCTCCGTGGTGACCACGCAACGAATGCAGGTGCTCAAGCGTCAGGTTAGCTCGCTGACAATGCATCAGACGAAGCTGGAGGCCGAACTGCAGCAGATGGAGGAAAAGTTCGAGGCGAAAAAGCAGCGCATGCTCGAATCGAGCGATGCTTTCCAGGAGGAGCTCAAGCGCCACTGCAAGCCCGCCGTGGACGAGGATACATTTCAGAAAATGGTGCACCGCATGTACGAGGATTTCAAGCGTGGCCAACGCATCGAGGAGGCGCCCAATCGCAAAGAGGATGCATCGCAATCCCAGCAAGCGCCGCAGCCTCAACCACCGGCGCCGGAAGCGAGCATTGCACCCAAACCCGAGCCACCCAAGCCGCCGGTTGCCGTAGCAGCACCACCGCCGCCACAGCCGGCGCCCGTACATGAGCTGGCCAGCAAAACGGATCCGGAGCCCATGGATATTGAGCCATCGCCAAAGCCATCAGTGCCGCCACCACCACCGCCTACGAAACATGACAAATTGGACTTGCCGCCGGTGCCATTGAACGAACCTCTCAAAGAGCCACTGAAAGCTCCACCAACGGCAGTGGTGGTCATGCCTGGAAAACCGATTACGCCCACTGCAACGCCTGCGGCCACACCACCACCGCCGCCACTGAGCAGTGAGCCGCCAGCTACGACACCAACGCCACCGCCGCCGCAGCAACCACAACAACAGCAGCAACCACCACCACAACAACAACAACAACAGCAACCACCGCCACCTCAAGCGGCAGCTGCAGCAGCGCCACAGATGCACCCGCATGCGCATGTAGGTGGACCGCCGCCTCCACACATGCCACCGCACATGGCGCCCCAACAGCAGCAGCCGCAACAACAGCCGCAGCAGCCACCGCCTGGCAGCATGCCCGGACTGCCGCCGCCGTTGCCGCACATGGGCTATGCCAACTATGGTGGGCCTGGTCCTGGCCAGCACTCGCACACGCACTACTATCAGCCACAGTATGGGCCGCATTCGAGGCCGCAGTCCTATTATCCGCATTTGCCGCCCTATCAGACCTATTCGCCGCTGCACTTTGCCAGCGCCCGGGAGCACGGTGGGGTCAATGCGCCACCAGGTGCGGCACAGCAGCAACAACAACAGCAGCAGCAGCCACCGCCACCACAGCAACAACAGCAGCAGCAGCAGCAACCACCACCACAGCAACCGCCGCCGGGGCACATGCACGAAGCGGCGCCAGGATCAGGAGCAGGAGCAGTTTATGGAGCTCAACAACAGCCGCCGCCGCCACAACCGATTGTATTGGCACAGCCGGCGGCACAGTCAGCACCAACAGCAGCTGCAGCACCGCCACCACCAGCAGCAACAGCCGTCGTAGTACCAGCAGGAGCACCAACGGCAGCACCACCTCCAGTGAGTGCTGCGCCCGCCTCGCAGCCGCCGACGCCAGCAGCAAGCGATGCGCCAGCCAAACCTGAGTCGGATAAAAACGAAGCGGACTAGAATTTAGGAATTTCCCAAGCGCAGAAATTTCAGGGAACTCCTTCAAGACTTCTAGGCACAGGCACAGGCACACTCGCTCTAATATCCAATCACTCGAATGTGCGCGTTGTAAATTAGACTCCCAATGTACAGCGCACCGTAGTGAAGCAAAAAGAACATCATTTAGTCTTAGGCACAAAAACTATATTAAATAATTCTATACTACTTAATTTTTTTTTTGTATTTCTTTCGCATTTGTACCAAATTAATTGACTAATTTTTCACAAAACCATTATAATTATAAAAAAAAACCTTTATAAATACGAGCGGAAATAGATATTTTAGACAAGTTCCATGATGAAAAAAATTGACATTAATCTTTTGTAATTTTTTAGAATAAGCAACTATTCTGAAACTTAAACTGCCAATAAGAAATCATTCATATATGGCTAATATAGCTTTCAGTTTGGCGGCCAAAAACAAATATTGTGTGTAAAGCTAACTACATATATCGATAGTTGACAAGCTGTCACTTTCGATAGTTCGATTTATTTTGTCAGACATCGCGGCGACTGTTGTTTTGTTTTCATTTCACTGCGTTTCATTGGCCGAGCAAAGTGCACTTAATGCAATATCTGAGAAAGGCAAGGTCGGTGCCCTGTCGTTGGCTACTTGCTCGCAATTTAATACTTGTTGCTGCTACTGCCGCCGTCACAAGCCGCTCGGCTATTGCGACAAACACTCCACGGACGACGTCCTGTAGCTCTTCAATAGACAACCAAAATAACAAACCTTGCGAAATGGCTTCAGATCCTGCTTATGTAGCCGGCAGCAGCTCCGTAGCGTTTGTAACCACACCCGATAAGGAGTCTGCTAAGAAACTGGCGCACGGCATCATCGAGCGCAAATTGGCAGCCTGTGTGAATATTATACCACAAATCGAGTCCATCTACATGTGGGAAGGCAAAGTCAACGAGGATAACGAATATCTTATGATGATCAAGACGCGCAGCACCCGCATTGATGAGCTGAGCAAATTTGTACGCGAGAATCATCCGTATAGCATGGCGGAAGTAATATCTCTGCCCATACAGGCTGGAAATCCACCATATCTGAATTGGATAAGCCAAACGGTGCCGGAGAAAGTGGAGACTTAAGACTAAATTGTTATGCAAAGCAAATTAAATAAACGATTAAAATCATTAAGTTGAGACTTGGAGTTTTTTACTTTCGCCGCCATTGTCAGGCGTTGCCAAATAGTCTTTTGAACAAGTTAGTTTAATACTAAGGCGCTCAGCTGTGTTGTAAAATAGAGATTGAATGTTATCGATGTTCTTAAGTCTAATAAATATAAATATTGTAGCCTATACACCATACAAATCAACCACTTTACACAATATATATTGTATGATATTAGATATTTCTGTAAATAATCTTTAAGGTGAAAATTGTCTTTATACAAAAATTGATAGTTGCAACAATTACAAATAATCGATATTTTCATAATTATATCGATAGTATGCCACCTCTATTGTGAAACGCGCACGGTACGTTTTGCGCAAACAAAAGAAAACTTAACAAACGCGTAATAATAGCATGTCCGAAGATGATGCAGGCGTGCATCGCTTGGAGGGCAGTACAGCTCACGATCAGCGTGGTGGCCTAGTGCTCAAAAAGTCCAAGGACACCAGCAATGACAGCGGCAGTAGCGATAGCTTTAAAATTCCAAAGGGTTCGCTTCTGGGCCTGGACAAGCTGGCTGCCAAGCGACGTGCTGAAAAGGCGCGTGGCGAGCGCCTAATCTCCTTTCAGGACAATGAGTACGATGATGGCGGCACGCCCTCTAGCACAACCAACACCTCGACGCCCACCAGCGAATTTGCTTTCAAGAAACCCGACACGAAGAGCTTCGAGAAGCTGAGCCGGCAGCTACGCGAACATAAAGATGAGACGCCCTCGCACACCGGGGGCGTTTCCGAGAAGGCCAGAGAACGGCTGCGCGAGCATATCCAACGGGATCGGGACCGCCACAAGGGCGCTGTGCGCAAAACGACACGCGATGACTCAGATGGCAAACGCAATCGTGAGAGGGAGAGGGACAGGGATAAAGAGCGTGAGCGCGACAGACAGCGTCGCGGCGATGAGAGACGCAAGCGAGCCCGCGAGCAGGATCAGGAGCTCTACAGAGACGGCAGACGAAGGGTTCGAGATCGTGATCGTTCTGTTTCTGTGCGCAGCGTCCACACGCCCAGGGAGCCTGGCACACCAGGTGGCGGTGTCTCCGGCAGCTCCTGGGATGATGATGATGCCGAGGGCAACGGCGGACGCAAATCCGATTGGGATTTCCCGACACCACGTGGCGCTGGCTCCGGCTACGGCAGCGGTTCCAGCTTTGGTGATTGGTCCGAGCGAGGCAGCAGTCGCAGCAGGTATCACAATGCAGATGACACAGCGCGTGCAACGCCCGCACATCGTTACAATCAATGGGCGCACGATCGCAAGCGAAGCGGTGCCACGCCCTGGACCGAGGATGCCGAGTTGCGCGATCTGTGGGAGGAAGAGCAGCGACGCCTCGACCGGGAATGGTATAATATTGACGAAGGCTACGACGACGAGAACAATCCGTTTGGCGGCACCAATGCCGAATACTTTAGCCGCCGCGAAGAGCAGCTGGAGCAGAAGCGCAAGAAGCGCATCAGCGCCCAGCAGCGCCAAAACAATCGAGACAACGAGCTGTGGGAGCGCAATCGAATGCTGACCTCCGGCGTTGTCACCTCGATCAATGTCAGCGACGATTTCGATGAGGAGGCGCTGGAGCGTGTCCATCTGCTGGTGCATCATATAGTGCCGCCTTTTCTGGACGGTCGCATTGTGTTCACCAAGCAGCCGGAGCCGGTGGTGCCCGTCAAGGATCCCACATCGGATATGGCCTTGCTGGCGCGCAAAGGCAGCGCCCTGGTGCGCAACTATCGGGAGCAAAAAGAGCGCCGCAAGGCGCAGAAGAAACACTGGGAGCTGGGCGGCACCAAGCTGGGCAACATTATGGGCGTACAGCGGCCGCAGGACGAGGACGATGCCAAATTCGATAGGGACAACGACACGACCGACTATCGCAAGGATCAAAAGTTCGCCGATCACATGCGCGACATGCAGGACAACAAGGGCAAAAGCGAATTCTCGCGCAAGAAAACCATCGGAGAGCAGCGACGCTTCCTGCCCGTCTTCGCCTCCCGCCAGGAGCTGTTAAATGTCATACGCGAGAACTCGGTGGTCATCATCGTCGGCGAAACGGGCAGCGGCAAGACCACACAGCTAACCCAATATCTGCACGAGGATGGCTACAGCAAGCGCGGCATGATCGGCTGCACCCAGCCGCGTCGTGTGGCTGCCATGTCGGTGGCAAAACGCGTCTCCGACGAGATGGACACACAACTGGGTGCGTCTTACACTTATATATATATATATCTCGCATACACTTAACTAATCCCATTTACGCATTTGTTTACAGGCGAGGATGTCGGCTATGCCATACGCTTTGAGGACTGCACCTCGGAACGCACAGTGATCAAATACATGACCGATGGCATTTTGTTGCGTGAGAGCCTGCGCGATCCTGACCTGGATGGCTATGCGGCCATCATAATGGACGAGGCGCACGAGCGTTCCCTCTCAACGGACGTCCTCTTCGGACTGCTACGTGAGGTGAGTTTCTAGCATGTGGTCTATATCGTTTGCAACCTTTCCTTTATAATATTTTCAATTTATTAAATCTGATTTAACTTGCGTGTTATCCGATCGGAAGAGTATTGAAATGCTTCATTAAATCTGCGAAATTCCGAAATTAAATTGCCCAATGTTAAAAAACGTAGCTATTGTAAAGTTCTTGAAGATAGTTTTGATTATAAAATCAAATTTATAGGTAGGCAAAGCTAAAAACAGGACTTTTTTCTATAGTTTTTCAATCACATCTTCCACCACAGCAATCAGAATCGTATTCCCCTTTTTTCAATCAAGTATTATCTTAGATAAATGTGTAGATAAGCCAGCTTATTGTGCCATCAATGAAATCAAAAGGCTTTTGTTAATTATTTGTCCGTTGGTAAACATTTAATAATATCCAAATATAAAGCATTTTACAAACATTTCATATTCAAATTTCACATTGCCAAATGTATATATTATCGTATAGTATATATAATATATATAAATATTTTAAAAATCGCTTAAGAGACTAAAAACAAAAATACATAATATATAGCTAAACGTATATATATTGTATATATATGTATATGAATGCGTGTATGTGGTGTGTGTGTGTGTGTGTGTTTGTTTGTCAATTACAAACTAATTGCTTGACGTTGCGTCGCGTAATGCATGAATTTAGGTGTGGTGAGTTTTGTGTGTATGTGGTGAATATGTGCTGTGTGCTTTTGTACAGTAATTAAGCACGGCGCACAAAAGTATGCTGCTGCAAATGGTGTTGAAAAACGCCATGTTTGCTTATTTATTTCATTTTTTTTGTTTTTTTTTTTAAATTGTTTTGTATGTATTAAAACTGCGCTTAAATCGAGGAAAACAAAAAAAAATAGTGCCTGCTTGATTATTTATTTCTATGACAACATAATAATATATAATAGTTATATTATAATAGCTATGATAATACATCATTAAAATAATGATAATAATAATAATAATAAAAAAAAAACAACAAATTGTTAATAAGTCTTTTAGAATTTCACAGTGTGTCTCTCTCTCTGTCAAATATACAAATTTAAATACAATTTGTATTTTGTTTTCTCTCTCATATTGTAGCTCAAAGTTGCAACAGCAAATGAACAAAGAGTGTGTACGTGTGTGTGAGTGTGAGTGTGTATGTGTCTGCACGTTGTTGTTGGCCATTTTTAAAGTTTTTTTTCTCTATATTTTAATTTAATACTGCCAATTAAATAAAGTAACAAATTTAGAGCCTGCTCTCTCGCTTACACTCGCTGTGTTGTTGTTTCTTCTGCATATCGTACATATGTATGTATGTATATATAGAAGACATATATATCATATGTAAATAAATATATTTGCATTTGTTTGCTGCTGTTGTCGCTGTTTAAAATATGATTTATCTTATCACAATTTGCTTTGGATTTTGTTTGTTTTTCTTTCGTTTTTCCTTCAACTTACGCTCTGTGACAAAGCAGAAGAATTTAAAGCAATATGTATGCATACATGTGTGTGTGTGTGTGTGTGTGTGTGTATATGCCTTATAAGAGTGTGCTTCGTGTTAGTTACTTTGAGTGGGAGTGACACTTTTGCCTATTATTGAGCACCAGCAACATGCCCGCATTCATGCCAACGCTGCCCCATTTCACGCACTCGGACATCTGCAAGATATATTGGATTACTTGTAAGATTTGCATTTCGATATAGCAGAGCGAATTGCATTATTATAATTATTACTATTATTATTATTATTATTTGTTCTTTTTCATTGTGTGGCTACAAAAAATGATTTTTATTGCTGTGTTTCCTGACACAAAATGCAATTGATGAAATGAATTGTTATATCGTTGCGATTTTTCAGTAAACATAGGTACATATATGTATATATATGTATGTATATATGCATATATGCTTCAGTTTGGCATAGCTTTTGCTTCTGCTTTTGTTCAGATCAGTCGAATGCGCGTACATATACATTATATCAATATGTATATATGATATATATTTTGTTTTTGTTGTCCGCTTTGTCAGTTGGCCAAGAAAACAGTGCGTGCGTGCGTGCGTGTGTGTGTGTGTGTGTGTGTGTGTGTGTTTGTATGTGTTTGTTTGTTCAAGTCATTGCTGCTGCAACTACAACAAGGTGTTGATAGGGGTGTGTGTGTGTAGGTTAGTTTTTGTGTGGCGGGCATTTGGAATATACAATATGATACTACCTATATACAACTAGAGTATATAGGTCCGTCGCTTATCAGTTGATCAAATGCAGCAGCACGTGATTTGCACTCGTCGTTACCTGTCGCTTGCGCACATCCTGCTGGCGACTGCCATAACGGCACCAGTACACAAAATGCTTATTATTATTCCACAGACTCTGTTTGGCTTTGCGTGCCAGCGACACCTGTAAAGCACATCAAATTAGCAACAATCAAAATATACAAACATACATATATACATATATGATGTTAATGTTTTAATTACCTGATTGCGTATGTCCTTTTCGTTGTGAGGCGTTTTCTCCTTGTCAGCGAAATTATTGATGCGCAACTCCCAGCCGTGGCTCCAAATATCGGCCAATGACATTTTGATCAGCTTGTATGTCCCGTTTTCGCGTATTTTCACAGAATATATCTCAATAGTTTCCGGTTTTGGTTTATTGTCTGTCGAACAATTGCGAAAGAGAAAAGATGCACACACACATTATTATTATTATTAAAATATATTGGCATTAATTTAAACAATTCAAAATGACAATCTCAATTCTGGCACACAACAAACAGGTGCATTCAGCTGCATTCACATTTTCAATTCAATTCGTTTCAATTCAAATTTAAATTGCTGCAGCGTTGCCCATATTTCATTATTTTATTATACAACACTAGCTGCGGCGAGCAGCAGCGCAGACTAACAGTGGCCACACTGTAATCGATTATCCTAACGATTACGATATACATAACTAACAATTGCACAGTTTGTCGAAATTCAGATGCAACTGCACCATTTTCATTTTTCTAATTTCACAAATGTGTGTAAACTAATTTGTTGTTATTTAAAAACAAAAACACTTCTTTGTTCTACTACTATTACTATTTATTTCCCAAAATCTGTTTTGAATTGCTGCTGCAAACCAATTCAAATTACTTTAAAGTACCAAACTAAGTTGGCTAAGCTTGAATTCACTTTTTCATCATTGTTTTTGTTAGTTCCCAGCTTGTAAATCTTTTATTATCTTACATAAGCCCCATATTTTGAACTAAATAGTTATTAACTATTACCAACAATATGCACAAAAAAAAAACAACAATTTATTGCTGAGCATTAAATAAATCGTTGTTTTTTTTTTGTTTCTGTTGCGCAACTGTTTTTTGTGAATGAATGACATGAGTTTGGATGGCTTATAATTAGCATCGTTGATATTTCACACTTTGGTACTTATTCTATTGTTGTTGTTTTTGCTTTAACGGTTTGCAGCATTTGCCATGCGCAACTAATTTGCACGCATTTTTAATTGTTTGCCCCAATGTGTGGGTGACTCGCGGCAGGGGGCGTGGGTGGGCTGCTTGTTGTTTTGGTTGCATTTTTCTACTGTCTTATGTCAGCCAAATGTGTAATCCCTCGGGCATTCATGTTTCTATGCATATGTACATATTTCGTAATTTAACAACACTGTAATCGCATGTCGTGGGAAATTATGTGTTCAGTCGGAAGAGGAAGAGGAGTGCATTTTGAAGTGAGCTCATCTACAGATTGCTCATAATCCTCGCATACATGCACACATAAATGTTAATTTTCCTTTCTTATGGTTCATTGAACGCATTACGAAGCGGCACCTGTTGTGGTGCTTTGTGTTTGTATGTGTGCTCAGCGATAAGCCCTATTCAGGCGAACAGATAAGCGCTATTTGTGACGTCACATACATAGGGCGGTTTATCAACGATTCTATTCAAATGCAGCAATTACATTAACATTTGTTAATCACCTTGCAGTGTTGCTTATCAGCCCGTCGTTGTCTAATATAAATACATTTGTATACTTGTATACATTAAGTTTTCGCTTAAAAGCCGAGCAAACAGTTAAATACCAAATGAGTGGAGCTTTAAGTGGGATTCTTATAGGATTTATCATACTGCTATGCATGTACATTTGTGTGTGCACTGTGCATGTAGGCGTGCTAATGGCATGGTAAAACAACTTGTTTTGTCATGTCAACGAACAGGATAATCACCACAAGGCATGCAACTAAAATCAAGAGCTTAACTGTCATAGCAAACGTACGCGCAGACACACATACATTCATATGTAGACATCCATACGTATATACATATGTATGTATGTATATATTTGCATACAAACGCTAACACCCACTGTCACATTTGGTGAGTTGTTCGCAGCACGAGATGCAACAGTCGCCTTTGCAGTGGTGAACGTCTCTATCCAGAGTAAGCTTTTGAGGCGAAGAGCAAACGCAAAGCACTTGAAAAAGTTCACCACACACATCACAAGACAGACCGTTTGCCGCTGGTTGGAACCAATGGCAGGCGGCGTGCGGTCGGCAAAGCATCAGTGAAAAAAAAAGAAGAAAAAAAGCTGCATGCGTGACTCAAAGCACATGATGCTGCTGCCTATGACAAGGCGCACATTGTCAGCAATATTTAAAATATTCGTATTGTTTACATTTTTTGTTCACTCTGCGCACGCATACAAATGGAATGTTCTGGCAGCTGTCGGCGCAGCATTGTGAATGGTCATGTTGCTGCAGCAAGTGTGAGCGAAACATTGTGTGCCGCCGTACGTGTATATGTATATTATTTGTTTGCAAGTGTGTGAATGCGTGCGTGCGAAGCGCGACGTCGCAAAGTTCGTTGCTGCTGCTGCGCTGCTGGCGCTTTGTTTTGCTGCCTCTTCAAAGCTGAGAAGTGCGCATTGTTCTTGTTGGCCGCACTCGAAAATGTTGTCTTCGATTAGATAAAAAGCGCCCATATGTATGTACATATGTACATATATACAACATACATAGATACATACTTACACGTACATATGTGTGTGTAGTATGTATATAAAGTGTTGCTTTTATTGAATGTCATTTTGAAATATCAGCATTTGCCGAACTTGTGAGATTAGTTTAATTGTTCTGACGTCTGCAAAATGATTAATCATCATCAACTGTAAGAAAAACCGATATGAAAGCACTTTTTTCTTCGGTTTTTGGGTCAAGTACACAACCAAAAGCCAATTAAATGGGCCATAAGAATTAAAAATAAAAAGGTATTGTACATTTTCGTAGTGGTTTTTGTGAGAACCCCTTAAAATGAACAGTTTGATATGAGCTTTACACGCTACAACAGTTAGATATGAGCTTTTTTTTTTCCCCATCAATCGCTTTTTGTATTTTCTGTACTCACCTTTGGCCACCTTGCAGAGTACGATGCCGTACCATGACGCTACCGGCGTCTCGTTCTCATCCTGAGCTTCGAGAAAGCTTATGTTGCTGCTGCCGTTACGGGGTATTATCAATGGTGGCGCCAGTGTAAGGACAGGGCAGTCGATGTCCAGAGAATCGGCATCGCTGGCAGCGGCCGCTGCAGCAGCGGCGGCGGCTGCAGCTGCTGCGGCTTTGGCAGCGGCACTGCTGCGCACCTCCACAATGAAGCCGCACTCGACTACGGCGCAGAAAATGCGACGCTCTTCGGGCTTGAACCATTTGGATTCGCGCAGCTTTTGTACGGCGACGCTGCTGCCAAATGTTGCGTTCACATTGGCGCCGACGCTCAGTTTGTGGTGGTTCTGCAGCTGCAGCGACGGCGGCCAATTCGATGTGGGAGAGCTGGGCGCCGATTGCGAGTAGCCGGCGCTGCCGCCATTCGTCGCCGCTGTGGACGATGGCGTTGCCTGATTGTTGTGGCCCTGCAGTGGCCACCATTTTAGTGAGCTAACGAAACTGTTTGATCGGTTCATTATGTGAGTGGGCGGTATGGGCGTGGCTTGTGTCGTTGCACACGCGCGCGTAACTTTCACTAATTCACACTAACAAGCAGTGCGCGCGCGTTTAGCTCTCTTCCCCTTTTTTATTTTTCTAATGCGTTTCTAGTTTGTTTTGTATACGCCCGCTTATCGTTGTTTTGCCTTTGGCCCGTTGCTCCAATTAGAATTTCCTTTGCTTTTGTTTTGCCTTTTTGCAAGACAACAAAAAAAAATAAATAGAGCACAAGTGCTTTGCACTAGTTAATGGAAATGCTGCTTGTAGTTAAATAAAAATGATAGAGCGCAAATAGGAGCACAAATTTGTGTTTTAATATAATACAAAACAACAATTTCAAAAAAAAAGTCTGTGCCCGAGTGTCTGTAAATTTTTCTTGCTTGTGTTTTTGTATGGTCTGGTCTCTTTTTTGTATTTTCTTTTCACAGCGGTTTCGTTTCGGTAAGTTCGTGTTTTTCGTCTGAACGCCGTTGCTTTTGTGTTTTGCTCGCTGTTGCTGTTCCTGCTACTGCACCGCTAGAGACTCGAAAGCCAAATACCAGCATAGCAAAGGTTTATTTATAACCAAAGCCGGTTTCGGTTTGTCAGCTAGCCAACGAGTCGTCGGCTGCGTCGTCGTCGTCGTCGTCTGCAGCGTGCGCTCTCTTTGTGGTGGTATTTTCAGTCTTTCTCTCTCTCACTCTCTTTGGTGTGGTGAGTTGCGACGCTGCCGTTGTACCCTTGTTACGGCTACGGGCTTGTTGCACGTTCCGTTAGGCTTTCCGCCTTATGTTGTTATACTATTTTTCTTCTTGTTGTTGTTACAGTTGTTTTGTTTTTGTTATTTATTATCGCTTTAATTGCTGGGATATCAATTTAATTATGCGCTTCTCGCATATGCAGTTACTAAATCGCTCACCTGACGCTAGCGTCGCAGCAGCAGCAGCCGCTGCTGACAACGTCAATCGTGACTGCGACGCCAACAGCGACATCACTGGCTGCCTGACCTTCTTATTCTTATAAGAAAATGTATATTGTTGAAATATTTTGTTAACGACGTAGTTTTTGTTGTTATTTTCATTGCCTTTGCGCCTGAACACGCAGTATACAACAAAATGCTTAACATGTAGCATTTATGATTGTATATACGTCTGTCCATATGTATGTATTTGTAGTATATATGTGTAAGTGTGTACCAACGTCACATGGCAGGCGGCCCCAAAAATAAATTTACAAATGATTGATTTAGTTTATTATGAGAAATATGATGATTTTATTGTATTGCCAATTGTTGATTATTTCTTTATGATTGATTGCAATAATAATATCTCAAAACATTCACACGTACATATGTATTTATTCGTGTATATATGTATGTATGTATGTATGTACATACTTTGTTCAACATAGCTTTTACAATATTCACCCTTTTTTGGCAGTGGAGATTTACATATGCATACATATACAACATATGTATGTATGTATGCAATATGAACAGGAATCACACAATTGTCATACAAAGGATCATTTTTGATTTGTAAGATATGTACTTAGATTAATCTTTTTCTTTTAAATATCGATATTGTTTTGATAAAGTTCAAACAATATTTGACCACGGTGTCATGGGTGCCTTTGCGGAGTTTCGTCTGCATATTAAGATTTAAATTACATTTACCATAGAGTTGTAAAACGAAATATTTTTTACTGCATTTTTACAGATGCGCAAGTAGGTATCTGTATTTGTGTGTGTGGTCGTGTGTGCGTGTGACCATGATTACTTTCCGCTGCACTGAAAGCATTTCTCTACTATGCGATTCTCATGTATTCAAGTCAAGCCTAGTGATTTTCATGCATTTCATATAACTGTTAGATTAACAAGCTGTCAATTTAGCAAACATATTTTTCATACATACATATGTATGTATGTATTTAGACACTCGAGTGCAAAGTAACTTAACTTGCGAAAAAGCCAAAGAAAAAACGTGCCAAAAGTTGTTTTTAAGCAAAACAAAATACGTATATGTATGTATGTATGTGTGTATATCTATTGAAATTGTTTTTGGGTACATGTGCACCCCCAAAGCTATTGACATGTTAGAAAAATATCTACGGGTGCAATCAGAGTCTAAAATTGCCCCTTTTGAACCTCTCTTCTGTGCCAACGAAACGAATTCATTCCACTAGAATATTCTGCTATACATATCAACTGGTATATTAATGTATGCAAGTGTGTGTGTGTGTGTGTGTGTGTATGTCAAGAGTCAGACCTGATGGGGCTGGGCACTGGCATTGGCAATCCCATAATCACATTATCAGGAGGCCATACAGCGATTAGTGACCGGCCCTTAGACGCACAGATCGATATTGTCGCCCCAATTCAAGAAAAATGTTGCTGTCGAGTGCGTTACCCAACACTGGACAACACAGTTTGGGTTATCTGGTTTTGAAACGGCAAGGCTTGCAAAAGCTTTTCGCTGTGACGTCGCAGCTTTTGTTTGTACACCAATGCGTGAGCTGTCTCTCTCTCTCTCTAAGTGTGCGTGAAGTGTATAAGTGTGTGTGTGTGTGAGCGCTTCTGAAATGAGTTGCGTTTGTTTTGGGACATCGTACACGACAATTAATTTGACCTATTAAGTTGCCAAAGCTTAAAACTGGGCCAAGTAACGGCAACGACGACTGCGACGCCGACTGCAGCGCCAACTGCAACGGCGCTGCTGACGTTGCCATGTTTTTTATTTGATTTCTTATTTTTCTTATTGTTAATTAATTTTATTTTTATTTCGTTTTCAAGTTTTTCATTTCATTTACCCTTACCAAGGCCATTGCAGCTACGTCGCATTGTTTGGCCACATATTGAATTAATAAGATATTATCAAAGTTGGTTGATGCTACAATTTTTGAAGATTGCCTAAGTGAGAGTTGAATGCTTTCTCTTAGAACTTTGACGTTCGATTCGAAAGAAAAGAAATTCAAAAGAACAAAAAAATGTTTTTGCTAAATTGTTACACTTGATAGATTCACTGCATATATTTAAATAAAAATAATATTCTAACTGTATATAAAAGTTGATTACAGGGTATTGCAGCGGCGTTGTATCGTAGCTTGAACTCTTCTCTCTTCAAATTGTTTTCAGGTTTTTCATTTATTTATTCGAGTATTTTACAGTCGACGTCGCCGTCGACGTCGACGTCGATGTTGTTGTTGTCGTTGTTGTTGCTATAAATACGCGCAGCTCTACAACTTGTTGTTGTTGCTGCTTGTTATTCTCCATATCTATTTATAGTTTAACCTTGCCGGCATTGGGGCATCGACGGAGACGGCAGAGGGGCCTGCAAGAAGGGGAGGGGCCAAAGGGGCGGGGAGAGGTTTCATGATTATGCCGTGTCGCATTTTCGCTGCCAATTGACTGCTGCGCCGCTCAGCTCAACTGCGTTTAATTAGCTGCCCGGCTTCAGTATCGGTCTAGAGCATTTCTACGCTCGCCCCTCACTGTCAGTCCCCAGCCGCTGCCGCTGCCGCTGCCGCTACCTCTGCTACGAGCTCTGCCTCTGCCTAGCACTTTGCAATTGTTTGCCTAATTAAGATTGCTGCACTTTAGATACCCTTGCAGAGGGTACATTACTTTTGACACGGATTGTCTAGCACCTAATGCAATTTTATTTATTTATATATATATTTACATACATACATATGTATGTATGTGTTTATATATATATTTGTGCTTAGTAGCAAATAATCGCTCGATAGATGCGTTTTCGTACAAAGAACTTCATTGTATTTCATTATATCCTTAGGAATTGCAAGTTTGATTCCTACATACATGCATACATATGTATGTATGTACATATGTATGTAAAACATTACAACTATTGGTCAAACTTTAAACTATTTTGTTCCATTCGACGAAATTTGGCATTTTATGCTATAAAAATATATTTGTACATACATATATACATATGTACATAGTATATTCATATATAAACTAAGTCTGCTCAAAATCGGATTGATATATAATAGTGTTCTAAGAAAAGAATATGTTGACATTGTATTAAATTCTATATAGCATGTTTTTCTTCTTCTCTTTTTTAATCAAATTAAGTGAGTCTAGAATAAGGGTATTTGCAATTCGGCTGTGTTCTTTTTTGTTTGTTGCAAGTGTAGTTTATTAACAAATTGCGCAATGAAACACGAATGAATGTGCGTAGGTCAGTGCCCAAAAACAATAACAGCCACATTCACCTGACCGCAATAAATGTACATGTATGTATGTATGTACATATATAAACAAATCCAAATATATATGTATGTATATTGCCTTTGCGTATATCTAAAGTGAAATACCATAAACAAACATTAAAGACCAAAAACTAGCAAATTTAATGCTGTAAATATCAGCAATCTATATATAGTTTATATTTTCTTTTAATTAACTTTCAGATCTTAAGATCTGTAAGTTTTTTGATATTCATATGTGGCTCACAGCAATCTATATATAGTTTGTATTTTCTTTTAATTAACTTTCAGATCTTAAGATCTGTAAGTTTTTTGATATTCATATGTGGCTTACAGGTCGTATGCGCAATTTCAATCTGGATTCAGTCAAATTTTCATTTTGTATTACAAACATTAAATAACAATTCAATAATAAAACTAATAGACCTGCTAACGATGATATACGTACATAAGTATGATATTGATAGCGTTGAGTGTAATGTATTATGAATAGTCAATAATAGCGAAAAAAATGCTATATATGTATGTAAATATAAGCTCACCAGATATTTGATATGCGTATACTCTAGCAGAATGTGGGTCACAACTGTTGAGCAAGTTCGAATTCTGTTTCTTCTTTAAATTATTTAAATTTGTATTACAAATATTTAGGAACCAGCGCTAATTAAATTAAATTTTATTTTACTCTCTATCTTAAAAAGTTCGATTAGCATATGAGCTTTTCCACATCTAGCAAATAGTTTACATACCAAAAAAAAATGAAAAATGGCTGAAAAAAAGCGGGAAAAAGGGACAAACAGTTTTTAAACTTTAATTTTATATACTTGGATACTTAAAGTGATGTCAAAGCATTACCAATAGTTTCTTTGTCTGTGAGAAATGATTCAATATAAACTTGATATGTGGCCACCTTTATTTTAGTATTTTCCTGGCACCTCGTAATTATGGCAGAAGGCGCCATGTCCCTAAAGCTCGATATATCATAAATCGATTACAATTCTTATACAGTCGAATCCGGATAATTCGTTCCGATAGAAACCTCAATAATTCTTTAAACAAATTCTTTCGAATTCCTGTTTGATAAATCGAATTCCTGCTTAATTCGTTATCGGGATACGACTGTACGTTTTATATATATGTATATAGATATATATTACACATTCATCGTTATAAAAAGAAAATGTTGCAATTAGAAATAAAAATTAAAAATTACGCATTTACGGCTAGATTAAAAGAAAAGAGGACAGATCTGTCGGGAAAAAGGCTGAAATGGCAACCCTGTACTTCATTGCAGAGCATATCAACATGTTGCCATCTCTAGTAAAACTGTCAGCTCTAAGGTAGCGAGTAAGCATTAAGAAAGCGTATGCAGATTTCGTTGTGTCACTTAATTGTTGTTGCCAGTGTGCATTGTTTATCTCTGCTGTGCACACATATATACATACATACAAACATGCACACATACATATGTCTCTATACACAATGTATGTGTCTGTATATGTATTTATCAACACTTTTATGCACTCGCTAGGAAGTCTCTGTCTTGCTATTTTGCTGCCCTTTGTATCTCTGTGTGTGTGTGTGTGTGTGTGTGTGTATTTTCCAATAGGAAAACAAAATGTGAGCTAAACCACCTGTATTTGTTTTCATTTTACAGTCCGTTGTAGCCCAACGGGCTAATTTGGCAAGTGGCTGGCTGGGCAGAGCCTGAATGAAATATAAATGACTAGCAGATGTTACCCGGCCTTGTGCGGTTTAATTATTGATTTCATTTCATTTTCCCTTCTTCACCCTTTTCCTCAGTGGGGAAATCAAATTTACTTGTCTACAAATTTGTTATTCATCAACTTTTCGCTTGTTGACAAACTCGTAAACTGTAAGAAAAAAGGCGAGGTTGACTTTTTGTAAGAGCCGAAGAATTTTCACGATGGTGGAAATGTAATTCATATACATAAGTGGAAGTAGCCCACGCAAAGCCGGTTAACCACCGCGTCTATAAATATCTATATACACATACATATACATGTACAAATTTAAACATTCATAATATATATGAAGCTATATCTATTCTATCTGCATATCTAATGCGAATCGCAGTAACAAAAAAAAAACTAGTTTTGTTTGCGTTCTTTTTGTTGTTGTATTTTTTGTATATTTTGTAAGCCATTTTGACTTAAAGGCTTCGCTATGTGCTTAATGCCGGCAAATGCCGTCGATATCTGGCCGTAACCGGACTTTGGTCTCATAGCAGAGATACTCAAAGCTATTTCCGTTTTGTTTTGTTTCGTTTCTTTGCTTTTCTTTGTATGCATTGGCCCAGCTTAACCAGGTTTAAGTAAACAGCCGCAAAATAGGAGTAGAGCAGTTAAACTAACTAGAAGAGAATGGAAGGGCAGACACACACACCCACACACATACACACCAACACCCACTTTCAATTGAGTGTCTAGTCAAAACATCTCTACAACAATGAAATTGACAATGGTCCGGGTCGGGGCTCAGTTGGAATCTGATTGGAGTCATAAACGCCAATATTTGTGGGCATTTTTAAGCTTTTGAAAGCTTAACGCTTGGCACGTACCACAAAAGAACTGCGCAAAAGGGATGCCGCCACTCTTTTGTGTTTATATAAAACTTGAATTTCACTTTAATGCGCAGCAGACGCTTCCAAAAAGCTTTGGTTTGGTTGAGCTTTCTGTAGCATAGATTTCTGCGAAAGCCGTTAGATCTAAACGGAAGTAAAAGGCCAGTCTTAAGCCTAGCCATATGTATGGCTTCAATAAGCTTTTTCTAAGCTCGCATTTCCCCACCACCTGTGGCAGCCATTTATTGTTGTGTGTGTACATACATATTTGTAATCCTAAACCACAACGCAAACGCTTGACGTTGACAACGACGTCAACGTCGCTGTCTGCGGCGGCTTCAGCAGCGCATGTCATGTGCTTTGCTTACAGCTATTTTTAGATAATCATAAAACGCGCGCAACATTGCGAGACAAAACAGAGACTATAACAACAACAACAACAACTGAAAACTGAACGCAGAAATAAATACTCATATATTAAATATGCAAAAACAAAAAACAATTCTTGTGTTTTCACAGCCGTCGCCGTTGCTGCGAATTCTTCCTGTTCTCGCCTTAAGAGGTGAATATGAGTGTATGTGTGTGTGGAGCCGCCGTTAGGGTACAGATTGTGTACCGAAATATGTACATGTAGTCCACACATGGCGGAAGAAAAGGACCTGCAACAGCTGTTGCAGCTTTGCTTATTGTTATTCTTTTTGTTGGACAAGCCCAGCAGATAAATAAAGGTGATTTAACAAACAACAAAAAATTGCTCAACGAGCAGATGGGCAAACTCGAGTTTCAAGCTTCCTTCTGCCCACAGCTTGCATCTCACTCAAACTTTCGCTTTAACTCTCTCGCGCATTCTCTTTCCCTCTCCCACACACGCGCTCTCTCTGGCTGCTGCTATGGTGTTATTCACCTTCGGCATCGGCATCTGCTGCTCATAACTCGTTTTGCGGCTTCATTGTTTGCCTTAGCGCGTTTGTTCTGCCTTGCAAATGTGCGGATAAAAACAAAATATGCAAAAAACTTCGACCATTGATTGCGTTTATTGTTGTTTCGTTTTGCCCCGGTGATTTGTTATTGTTTTAAATATGTGCATAAATATTTCGCATTGCGATTTTTGTTTTCGTATTGTTGTTGGCTCGTGTTTTTGCTCGTGCAAAATATTTCTTATATATATATATATATATATATATATATATATATATATATATATATATATATATATATATATGTGTGTATGTGCCTTAATGTGTGTCTGTGTGTTTGTGTGCTTTGTTTACATCTTGTTGGTAGTTTTGCCAAATTAAATTGTTGTTTTTATCGTTAGGTACGTCATATAGACACTGCCACACCTCCAAAAAGCAGTGTGCAAAACTCACCACTCATTGCACTCTCTCTCTCTCTCTCTCTCGCCCTCTCTCGTGCTCTTGTCAACTCGTGCCGCTTTGTCGCCGCAAAAAAAAAGCTGCCCATAAGTTTTGAACCTGCGCTGAGAAATTGTTAAATTGCTTTCGTGCTGTCGTACCCAACAGCACCCGCTGCTGCCCACTCAGTTCATCAGACTCATGCAAAAGCTTTTCCACTCACCCAATCCGACATTTTGCAATGCAAATGCACTGAATATTGCATGCGAGCATCAATTATTTGGCCAGACACATCGCATAGATTTGTTCGTTGGCGCCAGGCAAACAAAAAAAAAAAACGTAAAACAAAATGAAAATATTGATAAAATTGTCATGTCGAAGTTTCTATACTCTGCATAGGCAATACCTAATGGCAGGCTGGCCATAAAATGAATTGGACCCAATTATTTTTCATCATTCAAATTATTATTATTTTAAAAGCATATATATGCGATATATATATATGTAGATACACATCTATAATATGTAGAGTTCTTTCACTAAAGACTGCCCAATGTATCCCCAATTTAATCAATATAATTTAGCTGATCCGATTCATTTTATACATAACATACATACAGACATATGGACATACATATGTACATATACTTTCTTGAGTCACAATGGTCATATGCTTTCTTTATTTTGAAAGGGTATAGCCTGTCTTTATGTTTGAGGTTGTTTGATATATTTCTGGATTGTATTGATAAATTTATGTACAAAATAAATCCTATATATACATACATATCTATAAATAAGCATACACATAAATATGTTGCTTTAAAAATTTAAATATTTCTTTAGTTAATATTTGTATAACCCATATACAAAACATTTAAGTACATATAATTTTTTATCTTTGCAATTTTTACAATTTTTCACATGCATAAATTGTATTTTTAATGGCCATCGTTTGTCGAGAGGCTGTGTAAATATATAATACATAAAGACATTCAAAAAGATATATAATTTATATATATGTCATTAAATTAGAAAAACGCCAAATGGGAATTACTTGGCGAGTCTCGTGAGCCGTCCGCCCATGGACTTCCAGTCTCAAGATCTCGCAACAATCAAATTTTGACAGCTCATGGGGTATTGCGGAAAGCGTCAACGCCCCATAATAATAATAAATACCTGATGTACATATATGCACATATGTACATACAATATATCATAATTTCCGAGTGTTATGCATGAAAATGATTTGCTAAAACATGTAAACTACATAGATAAGCGTCTCTGGGGTTCTTTTAGATGATAAGTAAGCCATAGGAATGTTGTTGTTATATATGTGTATATATATATATATATCAAGTCAAATGTCTATATAGCGCCACAAATCTATAGAGTTCCAACTGAAATGTGTTTTATGCCCTTCAATCAAAATAGATTGGCAAAATATATATTTTTGTCTCTGAACCGATAGCTTTTTATTTCTTTACAGTATTTAAGCATTATGTATGTATGTATATCTCGGTCCGGTCCCGTTCTCTAAGTCATCTAAGAAATTTTATTGGCTCAGTGCCCATCAAATTCCACAAATGACGACGAAAATGTTTTGTATTTCCTTCTTCTTTACTCTACATATTCTATTAAAATGTTTTTTTATTATAAGATTTTGCTCTTACGATGGCTTGAGCTTCATTTCCTTCCCGATATGAACAGATTTACTTATTTATTTTGATTTAAAATTTTTTACAATATATATATACTTGAAAAAATCGTTGATTGATGAGCTTCGAGGCGTGTGCGGATAATATTGAGAGCTTTATCAGTTTATTGAATATTCGGACAGCGCATTTCCTGTTCCCGTATGAACAGTACATGGTTCACTTACTGCTGACAGACACTGTGAGATTGTGAATACATGCATACATATTCCCTTTGCAGAAATCTCTCTCTCTCTGTGTGTGTGTGTGTGTGTGTGTGGGTATGTAAATATTTCAACCTAACTCAAGTGGCGCACTGGCCAACCTTATCGCTATCAAGATTGATATACTACATACCAAATTAATAAAACAAAAACAACATGAGAATGAAGAAAAAAAAAAATAATAATACTAATAAATGGAATTCGTAGTACCAACACATTGATACACATTCATAAAGACAAGCACTAACTGCTTTGCTCGTAACGCCCTAATCAAATAAGACTCTAGTATCAGTTGTGTGCATATATATTATATATAAATACATATGCATGTGTATATTTAGTACAGCTAAGTGGGTGTGTGGCTGTAGCTCGTGATTTGTCTTAGTCAGCCTTAGTCACAGCTAATCCAGCTGATGAAATGTCGCATATGTAATCGAAGAACAGTTATCTCTCTTAACATCAACTGCTCAAAGTTCATCTATTGGAATTATTAGGGGCAATACACGACCTTGCCCCGGGCTAACTGGTTTTAGCCCATATTTCTCTAATTTCTGTTTCTCTAAGTATCGTCTTATCTAATTAGAAATTTAATTTTAGACTTAGACAAACAAAACAAGTGAAAATATTGCAGTCGGGCATAACCGACTGCTTATATACTCCTTCACCGTCAAAAATCAGCTAAATTTAATCATATACTGTTTTTTTTCGAACCGTGCCCATATAGGTAATCTTATTGAAAAATCCCAGTGTCAAAAATGTGAAAGGAAGATATAGTTTTTACCAAAGGGCGCAGCTATATATATTTTTGATCGACCGTAAGAGCAGGTGAACAGCAAGTCTTGCCAAATTTGGATTCTACCTCTAAAACTGTAGCTTTAACCGTTTTTGGATACAAGAAATCTTAACACTCGTGTATATGTTCTAAAGTTCAAGTCTTTAGCTTCAAAAATTTGAAAATGCTTTGGTTTACAGACAGATAGATGGACGAACAATACCAATATACTCTTTTCACTTCGCAAACCAGTATGAAAATACATATTTTTTATAATCCCAAAAGAGGATCTTTTTAAAACAAGTTAAAAATTCATTTCTTAGACAGAAACTCTTAAATTCATAAGCTTTTGTTTTGTGCCAATACATTTAAACTTTATTCTATATACAATATGTACATATACTGATATATGGAGAACTTTTAAGTAGATTCACTAATCTTATTATTATTTCTCTATATATATACTCACTGATATCTGGAGAACTTTTAAGTAGATTCACTAATCTTAATAATATTAGTATTCTATGTATACCCACTGATATCTGGAGAATTTTTTTAAAGAGTCACTAATCTTAATCAACAATAATCACGAATTGATCGTAGATATAATTTCATTGTTTACTAGTTCTCAAGAGGTTTTTATTTTTATCACAAATTCAAGCAGCTTTCTTTAATTTGATTAGCTAATTTTGGCTTCTATTATGAAATATGACTCCCTGTCTCTACACAATGAGTTCTTCATATGATAATTTCTAGACTGTTCCGTGATAAAGCCATGCCTAAAATACATTGTGGAATCGGTTTCGATTTCAATGCATTCGACTCTAGATATCTTGCTATACACATTATCAAGACTTATATAGTTCCTGGCACGAAAATACTATAGTTAAATTGTAAAACATTGTGTCACTATATACAGTATAGTTTTTTGAAATAATGCTCGAAGACTTTAAGAGCTAGAGACAACAAATAGATAGTACAAAACCAAAATGCTCTAAATTTACACCTGGATTGAGATTAATTTATTGATTTTTTTTCAAATCTAAATAACATGTAGATATAGAATCAATCTAGAGGCCAAGGTCAATTGAGTTTTGAGAAAGTTGTAAAGATTTGAATTGACAAACTGTCGATAGAATGTTTGAAATGTATGTATTAGTAAATTTTCTACCGGGAAATTTAACTTGTTTTTAAAAACCATTCTTAATTATTTGCAAAACGATAAAATGAATAGACAAAAATGTTGTAAAACAAATATTTTTACAACTTTTAGCAAGAATCTGGAACAAAAATTAATTAATATTTGGCAAGAGAAGCGAAATGGCCTAAAAACAATATTTGGCTATTCTTGAATCCACAATAAATAACTCATTAGCTTTACAATTAGTATAGCTTTACCCATTCATACACATATACATATTGAAATGCGATTTGTATTTTTCGCAATTTCCCTTTGCTGAGGAAGTGGTGTGCGTGCGCCTTATCTTTATACTTACACATACTCGTACATATGTATTTACATATGTACAAACATCAGTTTATGTACCACTTAACTGTCATATATCGAAGTGCTCTATCGTAATTGCCGTGGACGGGATATTGTTCAACGTCATTTAACGCTCGGCTCTACAGATAAAATTTTGAATCAATGCGTTGGCGTTGGCGTTGCCGTTGGAGCTGTCATAAAAAACACTTCACTCTCAATATGTACGCGATATTGTATGTACAAATGTGCATATATGTACATTGTGTACATTGTGTGTAGATACATATGTACATATGTATTGTATATCGATAAGCCTCATAATAAACATCATGTATTTGTGGTTGTGGGCTTGTCCCACCTCTTTCTAACCGCATTGTAAACCAATGCGCAATTTGCTTGTTAAGTTGACCGTGACGCGAAGCTCGTCGCTGCAGCAGGTGCTGCAACGGAATTAGTTTAACGGCAATCTAAGCTTTTTGTCTGTGTTTTCCCAGGCATGCATAACATCCCACAAACACACACACACCCACCAAAACAAGCACATGCAGCGACAGTACACAGGATCTGTTATACGTCCTCAGCTGCCTACGTGCGACACAGCACGTTTGACCCCCACCGGGCCGCGGGGTGACAAAACCCATCACAACCTCCACCACCCGGTGTGGCAAACGTTGACTTGTCGTCGATTCGTGAAATCGTTAAATCGCTTGAGTTGAAACAATGAGAGCAGTGCCTGCTCTCTCTCTCTCTCTCTCTGTGTCTCGCGCGGTGCCTCTCTCACAGCATGCTCTCTCTCTGCGACGCTTCGTGCTTGTATGTTGAGTTTCGTTTCAACACAGTTGACGTGTGGTGGGTTTAGCTCAGGATATTTGCTGCTGCTGCTACATGAAATTTAATGACTTTGACTTGATGCGCTGCTTAGTTTAGCTCAGCTCAGGGGCCGGTGCTCGGGATTTGGGTCATGCTCGCATGACTAAGCATATTTCGGTGGGTGGGCGAAGTGAGCCCAAGGCCGCAGCATCGAATAGCACCAAGTGGAATGCCCCAGAAAGCGTGAGATGTAGCTGCAGCGTCCCACAGTTTGATTTGCCCCTAAAAATGTAGGCAAGTATTACATTTTAAATACATATGCATACACACATACATATGTATATGTATTTAAAATGTAGTTCTTTTATATGATATGTATGTTTATATTCATTTGAAAATAATTAATCCTTTAGATTTGATTTGTTTTATTTTCGAATTGAGAATTAATGTTTCTAATATTTCGAAATTCGAAAAATTAGGCAAAGTTTCTTATCTTAATAGCTTTTTTTTTCGATTTTCTTGCAGATTGTTGCGCGTCGCCATGACCTGAAACTAATTGTAACATCCGCGACCATGGACTCGACCAAATTCGCCACGTTCTTTGGCAATGTGCCCACATTCACCATACCCGGACGCACGTTTCCGGTGGATGTGATGTTTAGCAAGAATGCGTGCGAGGATTATGTGGAATCGGCTGTTAAGCAGGCGCTACAGGTGCATCTGACGCCCAATGAGGGCGACATGCTGATCTTTATGCCCGGCCAGGAGGACATCGAGGTCACCTGTGAGGTGCTGGAGGAGCGTCTCAGCGAGATCGACAATGCGCCGGAGCTGAGCATCTTGCCCATCTACTCGCAGCTGCCGTCCGATCTGCAGGCGAAGATCTTCCAAAAGTCCGCCGATGGCGTACGCAAATGCGTGGTGGCCACGAATATAGCGGAGACATCGTTAACTGTGGACGGCATCATCTATGTCATCGACTCTGGCTACTGCAAGCTGAAGGTATACAATCCGCGCATTGGCATGGACGCCCTCCAAATCTATCCGATTTCGCAGGCCAATGCCAATCAGCGTTCGGGTCGTGCCGGGCGTACAGGTCCTGGCCAGGCGTTCCGCCTCTACACGCAGCGCCAATACAAGGATGAGCTGCTAGCGCTCACCGTACCCGAAATCCAGCGCACCAATCTGGCCAATACGGTGCTGCTGCTGAAATCCCTTGGCGTGGTCGATCTGTTGCAGTTCCATTTCATGGATCCACCACCGCAGGACAACATCTTGAATTCGCTCTACCAACTGTGGATATTGGGTGCACTGGATCACACCGGTGCCCTGACCACCCTAGGCAGGCAGATGGCCGAGTTCCCACTGGATCCACCACAGTGTCAGATGCTCATCGTTGCCTGCCAAATGGAGTGCAGCGCCGAGGTGCTTATCATAGGTGAGTCGTCGGATAAAACTTGGGGATGAATATAGGAGCTTAACATGAATCAATCTTCTCTCTTTTTTTTTTTAGTATCCATGTTATCCGTGCCATCGATATTCTATCGACCCAAAGGTCGCGAGGAGGAGGCGGATGGTGTGCGCGAAAAGTTCCAGGTGCCCGAGTCGGATCACTTAACCTACCTCAACGTTTATCTGCAGTGGAAGCAGAACAGGTAAGCAGGACACGATACACACTCACACATAGATATATAACTTCTATTTTTCCCCTCTGTTCCTGCAGCTATAGCTCCACGTGGTGCAACGAGCACTTCATACACATCAAGGCAATGCGCAAGGTGCGCGAGGTGCGTCAGCAGCTGAAGGACATTATGACGCAGCAGAAGATGAACGTCAAGTCGTGCGGCACCGATTGGGACATTGTGCGCAAGTGCATCTGCTCCGCCTATTTCTATCAGGCAGCACGCCTCAAAGGCATCGGCGAGTACGTGAATCTGAGAACGGGCATGCCCTGCCATTTGCATCCAACATCGGCCCTCTATGGCCTGGGCACCACGCCCGACTACGTTGTCTACCATGAGCTAATTATGACCGCCAAGGAGTATATGCAGTGCGCCACCGCTGTGGATGGCTACTGGCTGGCGGAGCTGGGACCCATGTTCTTCTCTGTAAAGGAGACCGGACGCAGCGGCCGCGACAAAAAGAAGCTGGCCGCCGAGCATCTCAAGGAGATGGAGGAGCAAATGTTGCAGGCCCAGCACGAGATGGAGGAGCGCAAACAGCAGGCGGCCCAGCGCGAGGAGCAGCTAGCGGGCAAGCAAGAGATCGCAACGCCAGGCAACGCAACTCCACGTCGCACGCCCGCCCGCATCGGCCTTTAATTAACAAAAAAACTTTAATGTAGTTTATATTTCAATTGATTTCTGTATGTATTTGTATTGTATGAAAGCTCTGAGGCGATCTTCTGTTTCTCTATATCCAAGAATAAATTGGCCAAACAATGAGCATTGGCAGTGGCAAGAAGATAGATAGCTGATTGACTGCTCCTGCATCGGCGATTGCGCAAAACTCGTTGTCCACAACTCGAAATTCTGAACGGCACTGGCACTCGCCCCACTTGCACTCCATTCTGGAGTTCAGCACCTTGTCCTCGCCATCCCTCATCTGCTGGCAGTCCTTGGTACGGCGGCAATAGGCGCCATATGGCACATGTGGTTCACAGACGGTGCCATTTGACTTTTCATCTGTTTTTGCATAGTGCTTGATGCGGCAGCTGCAGCGATTGTTGTGGCATGTGCTACCGGGACCGAGCTGGACTTGGCACTGAGCAGGATTCGTACAATTGGCGCCATAACCGACGCCCAGCACGCAGGCGGTCATATTGTGGTTGGGCACAAGATCTTTGGGACAGGCGCACTTGGTGGCCTGTGGCAAGCAAATAGCGGCGCCAACGCTCTCGCAATACGTGTTGTTGCTGCAGCTTAGGTCTGTGTGGACAGATGATGAGAATGTGGCCAATTGAAGATGGCACTTAGATCACTCACCCAGAAGCGCCAGGCAGTGGCTCTCATGCAGCTCAAAGTGTTCCTTGCATATGCAGCGCTTCTGTGCCATTTGGCACACGGCAAATGTGTCCGTCGCTTGGCATTGTTGCGACAGCTCGCAGTCGCCTTCCAGTGGCACCTTCAGCGGCAAACAGCGCCGCCTATCGTCGCTGGGCATGTAGCCGGTAGAGCAGAAACATTGTTGGGTCTGTGTATCGCAGTCAGCATGTGGCTGAAGGCATGGGCAGGGACCGCCAATGATATTGCTCAGCTTTTCATCCTTGGGCTGGCACTCCACGCGCTCCTTGCCGCCACCACGTGCCGAGCAAATGCACCGCGAATCGTGGCACTTGCCGCCTTCAAACATATTGCATTGGGCATCCGTGATGCAGCCCAGCTCGAGTAAGTCCTCGGCTAAGATTGTTATGGGCAAGTAAAATGCACACACCAAAATAAACGTTAATTGCATTTTTAACCTTCCTTTTTATGTACATCTAATATATACACATGAATATATGTACATGTAAATGTGCGAAAATAAATTCGCTCAAAATTCGCCGCCATTAACCGTTATAACGGCTACAAGTGCATCGATATTTTGTTAGCGATGTATCACATATGCAGCACTGCTACAGTCAAATTTTAGCACTTGCCAACACAGCAAACATCGATAACCCATTCATCGATTTCTACTCGTAATCATCTCTACCTGTTCATAAAAGTTTATAAAGCGAAGCAAAGCATAAGAAGTCACACAGTTAAATTCTCGTAAATAACTAAATAACAAGTTACAGTCGATTTTAAAATAAACTCAAATATAAAAAACATCAAAATGGTACGCCGTGGACGTTCTGCAAGCCCCCCACCATCAGCCAGACGGTAAGTTGTGTGCCACAATTCACCTGCAAAATCAAAAGAGATTCCAATTGGACAAAACGCAACAAGACTAATGACGCAAAGACCATGAAACATAGTGAAATGTTTTTTTAATTGCAACCCAATTGCAACAAGCTGTAATGCGTTGCTTTGCCTGTGTACAGTTAAATCCGAGTTGACAAAATAAATACCAAGTTCTGGAAGTTTCCGTGCCGCAAGACGTTACGTAACCTACAAACAGATAAACACGGAAATCATGAGAGACGGAGACGAAGACTGTGCAACGAGCAAAGTTCAAACGCGTGGCAACAACAACAATGCAAAAACTATATTTAATTTATTTCTAATTAATTTTACAGCAGTGCACCGCCACCCGCTCGCGCCGCTGCGCCAGCGCCGGCACCTGTGCCCGCACGTGTTGCCGCCCCACCACCGGCACCGATGGCCGCACCACCCAGCGCCGTTGGCATGCCAGGACCACAGCAGCCATCGATGTTCCAGCAAATGGCTGCCACCGCTGGCGGCGTCGCAGTTGGCTCTGCCATCGGCCATACCGTCGGCCATGGACTCACATCCCTATTCAGCGGCTCGGGCGATAAGGAAGCTGCAGCGCCAGCCGCAGCCGCACCGGCTGCCCCACAACAGCAGCAGCAGCCGTACTTTGCCCAACAGGGACAGCAAAATGAGCCGCAGGGCGCCTGCGCCTGGGAGATCAAACAGTTCCTGCAATGCGCCCAAGGTCAATCCGATCTGTCGCTCTGCGAGGGATTCAATGAGGCGCTGCGACAGTGCAAGGTGCAAAATCATATGCAGTAAATGACAGCAGCAGCAACAGCAACAACAACAACAAATCGAACATAAAAAAACAACACGTAAAATCTTTTCATCGTTCGATGGCGAAAATATTGAGCAGTTGTTTTTTTTTTTTTTTTTGATTTCCTATTTTTGTTCGTTTCAATTAGTTTTACATACATAATTCATGATATTGTTATGAGACAGCAAATTGTTTAATTTAGTGAATTGTTCAATAGAAATTAGTGCCACGGCGCTCGACAGCCCAACTCCTTGGCTGCCGGCGTCGCATGGCCAAAACAAAACAAACATTCTTTTCTTATTGTATTTTAATTGTAATTTTGCATAGAATTGTGAAATGTTCCATTCGCTGGGCGCCTGCCAAGAGCTGAGTCTAACACGTGAGCGCGTGAGGAAGGATGACCTTGCACTTTGGCGACGCACTGCCTCCCAAAATAGTTGCCCTGATTCATGCTCAGAGTGTGTGAGAGAGAGAGAGAGGGGAAGCTACTGCAAACATCGCGTGTGACGCTTTGTTTTTGTTTTCATTTGCTGTTTTGGTTTGCTGCGCCAATTGTGACTTGTTTTGGTGAAATATGTAGACCGGGGCAGGTAAACAGAATCGATTATGATAAACATGTTTACGACAATGACGATCCATGTACGTGTGTGTGTGTTTAGTTGGAAATTAACGAGTTGCAGTTAACTCTATCTCACTTGCACTTTCTATTGGCGTTTTTGTCCATGCATGTGTGTGTCTGGTTGGAAATTTATCACTTGCAGCTATCTCTATCTCGCTTACGCTCTCTATGACTGCATTCGCTTCTTTGCCTATGCATGTGTGTGTATGCTTAGTTGGAAATTAATGACTTGCAGTTAACTCTATCTCGCTTGCACTTTCTATTACTGCATTCGCTTCTTTGTCTATGCATGTGTGGGTGTGTTTAGTTGGAAAGTAATCACTTGCAGCTATCACTATCTCGCTTACGCTCTCTTTACTGCATTAGCTTCTTTGTCTATGCATGTGTGGGTGTGTTTGGTTGGAAAGTAATCACTTGCAGCTATCACTATCTCGCTTACGCTCTCTTTACTGCATTAGCTTCTTTGTCCATGCATGTGTGTGCGTGTTTGGTTGGAAATTAATCATTTGCAACTATGTCTATCTCGCTTGCACTTTCTATGGCCTCTTTGATTTTTCAAAGGCTTCTAGAATATGTGCCAAAAATATGCAATTATTCAAGAAAACTAATTGAATCATTAATTTATATATACACATATATTCATATGTCGAACTCCTGCCAGAACTACTATATAGCTAATATAGGAACAATTGGTCAAACATTGAGCTTTTAACAGGCTTTTTTAAGGCGTTAAAGATACTTCAAGATATTTGAAAAAAAAATGCTTATTGAACTTTTCTCCCTTTAAAAAGTAAATAATATATATATATATATATATATGCATTATTCCAAAAAGAGCTAAATTTAATCAATATATTTTTTTCGGATTTACTATATAGGCGCACCATATAATTTATAGGTCTATTATTTACCCCAACTTTTCAAAATTTGCCAGAACCAATACACTTTTTTTACACTGAAAGGTTTCTTTTACTTAATTGAATTAAAAAAAAAATAAAAAATGATTTTTTTATATATATTTGACTTATAATTTATTCAATTCTATTGCATTTAAATTCTAGTTTTACACTTTAATTTACATTCTTGGGGGCTCAGGTACTCTTACGAAGCTTACTTCTATTCAAAAAAAAAAAAAAATACGTTACTTTCACAGTTAACAAGATGAATTTGGACAGCAAATTTGTGGGTGCAAGCGAAATAATAGAAATATGTACATATGTATGTGTATATGTGCATTAGCTTCGCGAGTCGGACAACCAAAATTTCTAACGGGGGAAATTGCGAAATTGAGTATCGTAGTCATAATTAGTCTCATAATGTTTTTGGGTCCAAGTATTGGTAACTTTCTTGTTGTCGCCGGCCTTAGTTACGTTTGGTATCCACATCGTCGTTGTCGTCGTCGTCGTCGTCATCGTCGTCGTCGTCGTCGACGTCTTCGTCGTCCTCCTGGTCAGCCTTCAAGAGCATGCTCAACTTGTTCTCCATTATGGACTTGGCTCTGAATGCCGCCGATTGTCCCAATAGTATGGCGCGCCGACTGGCGCCCGCCGTTTGATTCAGATTCCTAATGGTCGGATGTCTGTAGAGCAGCGGCGTCTCCAGCTCCTTCTCAAAGGTGCGCGTATGCAACTTGCTGCGCCCCTCCATGCTGGTCATGACCAGCTTGAAGAGCGGCGATGTCTTATTGAATTCAATTGTCTCCACCTGCTGCCTCGTCGGCTTCTTGACCAATAGATCGCCCAGGAGATGATTCAGATCGTCCCGTTCGGGCTGCTTGTGATTCACAATCTTCGGCTGCTGCTTTGTCAAGTGCTTCTGGCTTTGCTCCTCGCTCGCCGCTTGGCTGGTCTTCGTCTGATGATACCTGGGCTTCTTGTTGCGCGAGTTCTTGGTGGACAGCGACATCTTGTATGCCTTGATGCTGGGCAGCTCCATTGTGTCGGAGCGGGTGCTGTGCTTCGGCTCATACTTTTTGCCCAGCCGCAAGAAGGAGCTGCGTGTATTGCGGATCGCCTGAGTGGACTTGTACTGCTGGGCTGGGGTCAAATTGTAGCCATCCCTGGCCAATGGCACCTTCAGCTGGAGCGGCTGGGCCTGGCGCTGCGCCCGCAGACGGGTCTCGTAGGTCTCCAGGCAATTCGACATGTTGTTGGTTGCCTTGAGGAAGGGCATCTCGGGCGTTCCGATTTTGTGCAGGAGTGGATGCTTGGACGCCAGGTAGTGCATGCTGTTGGAGCGTTTTACGGCATTTTCTGGCCCCAACGGACGGAAGGTTCGGTACCCCATCGAAGCGCTGCGCATTGATTGTTTCCTAGCCCGTTGCGTTTTCTTTTCGACTATATGCATTATGGGCAACATGGGCGTTGGCAACTTTTCCGCGCTCTGCTTTTCTTTCGCTGCCTTCATATGCCCGTCCAGCATCTGGAGAAGCTTCAAGTCATCCGTCTTTCTTGCCGACAAGATTCGATCGTCATTGAGTGCCTCAGTCGTTTTGGTTTCGACTTCCTCAAATATCAGCGTGGGCACCAATGGGCGATCCACCAACGGTCTGGACCGCTTCATAATGTTGGCTTTATCAAATCTGTCGCTCATCGTCGCAAAGGTGCGTTGCGCACAAAAACTCGTCCACACATTCGAGGTGGACATCAGCAGCGGGTCGAAACGTCCGCTCGTGCGCCTCTGGGCGAGCATCTTCGGCTGCTGGCGCATTGTCACCGGCAGCCGTGCTTGGCCAGCATTTGCAATATTCTGCTCACTTATCCTCTCCAAGAAGTTCAAGCTCGAGCGGCGTCGCACCATCGCCACCGACATCTTCCTCATCAAGCGACAACGCACCGATCGGTAGGTGCTCAAAATAGCTGAAACTGAATTTTGAACGGTGCCTTTTTTGGACAACGCACGCTGCCAGCGTCCGAAAGCTGATCATAGTCCGTTAGGAATCAGAAAAGAAATCCTCAAATATGTCCATATGCTTACCTGTAAAGGGCAGGAGGCGCAATGTGCTCAGTCCTTGCAAATTATTCATTTTGTTGGTGTTCCCTGACTCAGATTCGAAGCGATTCCTCGTTCGAATGGACGAAGTGGTGAAGTTTCTAAGAGAATTTGCAATTTTTTGACAAATTCGTAAAGTTTTCCCAGGGATCTTTTGTAGTTTGCAAACAATTAGATATTATTGTTTTGAGTACGGCGCTAGTTAATTTTGATTTTTTGCATGAGAAAAATTGAACTTTTCAACTTAATTTGGTCTGTGGTTCTGTTAAAATAATTTTGATTTTATAACTGCAAAGCTGGAATGAGAAATCTATATGGCCCTCATGATTTATTATTCAACGTACGATAACTTTTTCAAACGATTCCCAATCGATAGCAGGCTAAGCAGAAACTGTCAATCAGACAGTGTTGCGGAACGTGCGAAGCATACATTTTGGCGCTAATTGATTTAAATTTGAACTGAACTAAATGCGACTCGGTATCAGTGTTGCCGTTTCTTGACGAGCATAAAAAGCTAGATCATGAGAAATGAGATGCAAAATAAGCGAAGTTTGTGGAGAAAAAAGCTGGCTTTTCTAAACCACTTTTTTATGATTTCTGCAAATTTGCAGTAAAATGTATTTATTTATATATATATTTATGTCCACCACAAAAATGTATATTACATATATTTTCACATTTTGTACTCAATATTATCAAAAATCATAGAATTATTAAGTCAAATGAGAAAAGCTGAAAACCAGCTAAATTGGTTTTTTAAAAAAGCAATATTTCCTGCTTCTAGCCATTTTAGAATTTCTCCCGCAGCTGTATTTCGAAAAAAGCTAGATTTGGCGGGGAAAAAGCGAAAATGGCAACACTGCTCGGTATATCATGCGAACAGTGTTGCATAGCGAGCAAATCACACTTTTTAGCGCCAATTGCCAAATTCGAAACCTGACTTGCAGGCAATATAAATAAAATGCGTATTTATGAAAGGTGTTTATTAAAATATATTAATTACATTCATTGAAAAGTGTATATTATAAATAAATGCGTCGGCGATCATAAAAACTTATTGGCACGTTGCAGCACTTGCAGGCGTCTCTCTTCGCTCGATTGGCTGATATTGATCAGTCGCGCAGTGCGATCCAACAGATCCGAATCATCAGAGGAAGGTGCGCTGAGACGCTGTCGCTTAACGAGCGGCTGCATTGGCAAGTTTTCAGCCTGTCGTTGTCGTTGTCGCTGATGCTGCTCGTGCATGGCGGTCATTGTCTGCCGATCGCATCGTTCAAATGTGCGCTCCATCGCGTCCAGCGGTTCGTTCAAAACGGTTAAAGTCTTGCGTTCAATGCGCTGCTTCTGCAATTTGTCCAACGCGTCCTGCGCCTGCCGCAGCACCTGCTCGTAGCTCATCGGCTCCTGCGGCGGCATCTTAGTCATCGCCTGGGCCAGTTCCTCCACCTCCCCCTCCTCCTGCTGCTGCTGCGGCTTCTCTGGTGACTGCCAATCATAGTACCAGTGCGTCTCGAAGCAACGCTGCATGGTCTGACGCCTGTAAACGATGGCTGCTGGCAGCGATGCGGCACTGCGCTGTAGCATTAAAAGTATACGCTCCTTGGCAAAGATCTCGATAATGTCCAGGTAGTTGGGATTGCCCGTGTGCAGCTGCAGCTCCAGTGTTTGTATCGCACGCAGCGCCACAGTTTCCACAAGCGATTCCTCTCCGCTCAGCTGTGCATAGCTGAGCAGCCATTCGCAAAGCTCGCGATGCGATTTGTCCTTGTCCGCTGGCAGCGGCAACATCTCCGGCAGCTTGATCTGCTCCAGCAACTGCACAATCTTCGCCCGCTGCTCGCGCGTCTGCCAGCCAGTCACAAAGTATTCGAGTCGATTGGGCAGCGGTGCCTGCGGCGTCAGCGGTTCCACATAGCCGCACAGCTCCTGCGCCAACTGTGGCCGATCCTCCAGCTGCTCGCCCGCCACCAGCTGCAGGCGTCGCACCGCCTCATTGTACAGCTGAGCACAGAACTGAGGCGACTCGCGACAGCGTCGACCGATGGTAACATCGCTTTGGGCCGCATAGCCCAGTCGCTTGTACAGCTCGTCGCCCAGGTGCCAGAGCAGCCAGTCGCGCAGCTCCATCTGCTGCAGTGGACCACGACTGCGATGCGGCTGCTTGGCCAGAAATTGAACGGCGCACTGGAAGAGCGCCACCACATGCAGCTTCAGTTTGCCAGGCACCATGGCGCCGCAGTGGAAGATGCGATATGCTCGCAACTTATCAAGCTGCAGTTGCTCCACCAGCAGCGACTGGTCCGTCTCCTGCGGATGCACAATCAGCGCCACATAGTCGCAACCGCTGCTCCTGACCAGACTATGCAATCGCTGACGCGCCTCCGGCAGCTGCTTGGCATCCGCAAAGCATACGATGCCATCTGCATTGCCCACCTGCTGGGCCTTCGGCTCCGTCGTGCCCGTCAGCTTGTGGACGCACAAAGCGACGCCATGTGCCAGTCCACTTATGTAGGCACCGGCTACTTCCGAGCTCTGACTCTCGTCCTGCAGCGGCTGCTGCAGCAGTCCTCGATCCAGCGCATGCTCCACAGTGAGTCCCGTACTGCTGTCGGGCAGGGATATCAACAACTTGAAATAGTGACGAGCACCGGGCGTCAGTTGCTTCAGGACGCGGGCCAACAGCTCCCAGAGGTCGAGCTTGAGCCAGCAGTGATCCTCCATGCCCGCCAGCAGCTGGCGATAGTCGCACGACTCGCCCAGCCGATAGCGACGCATCAGACTCAGCGGCTGCTCCGCCGTCTTCTTGTGGAGCAGACGTTTGGCGCTCGTGGCGCCGCCAAAGGTGAGCGGCGAGCGGGCGAAAAGCGCATCCTTGCGCTGCTGCGTCCGCCGATAATTGCGCCAGCGTCGCCAATAGTGACGCATCAGGCCCAGTTCGTAGTCGGAGCGCAGCATATTCCTCTTGACCAGGTCAACAATTTGCTGCTGCAGCAGCGCATCGAACAAGTCCATGGCACTGTGATGCAGGCGCCATTCCTGCTTGCATAGTGTCGCCACGTGCTGGTCGATCAGTTCGTCCAGCAGCTGCTTGGACTGGGCCTCGCGCTCCACTTCGAGGCGTTGCAAGCGTTGACGCTGCGCTTCGGCAGCTGCAGCAGTTGCGGCTTTTGCTGCGGCTGCTGCTGCGGCTGTTGCTGCCTCTGCCTGCTGCTTGCGCTGTTGCTCCTCCTTCGCCTGCTTTTGCTCCAGCAGGCGCTTCCGTCGTGCCCGTTCCGCCTGCTCCGCCTTGATCTTCTGCAGCTCCAGCAGCTCCAATTCCCGCTGCTTGGCCACTGCTATAGCCTGCTGCAGTGCAGCCAACTTAGCCTCATCTGCAGCCTTCTGCTGCCGCTGTTGCTCAGCTATAAAAACTGAACTTGGTGCAGGCTTTGCTGCAGCTGCAGCTGCAAAACTGAAGTTAATGCCAGAGCTCTGGCTGGGCTTTGCTTCCGGCACATTGCCCGCAAATCCACCAACATCGCCAAAGATCCTGGCATTTGTCTGCACTGCTGGTATCGTAAATGGCTGTGGTTGTGACTGTGGCGGGGGCTGCGGCTGTGGCTGCGGTGGTGGCGTCGTTGCCTTCATCTTAGGTGAAATGGGCGCCGAAAAGAGCGGCACCTTGAACAGATTATCCACTTGTGTGGTGCCTGGCAGTGCTGTGGTTGCTGCTGTTGTTGTTGCTGGTGTTGGTGTTCCTGCTGTTGTGTCTGTGTTAGTTGTTCGTGCTGCTGGTTTTGGAGCTGCCACTTTTGGCACTTCCTCTTCCCGTTCCTCGCCATTGGGCAGCTGATCCCTGGCCGTCCAAGCGCTGCTCTTAAGGTAGCCCTGCTCATTGAAGCTGTTGTGTGGCCGATGATTGCTGTAAAGGGATTTCGGTGGCAACGCCTCACCGCAGATGCATTCGCCAACGCTCTGCTCACGCTTTGATTCCACCAACTAGAAGAGATAGAGAGAAAGAGAGATATAATCAATAAGAGCGAGAAAGCAAGATAGAGCGTAACCCACTCACCTCGAACTGCCGGCTCAGCTTGTAGTTCTCCGGCGTGTGGATACGCGTGAGTTCCACACGATCCGATTGATTCACACTCAAGCCGCAACATTCGACAAATTTGATAGTCTCCTCGTCGCTGGGAAAGAGCAGCATTTGGCATATATAGCTGATGGGCAGCGAGGAGAATTCATATTTGCGGGGTGCCCGATAGGCCTGGACGATGCGATGCAGAGCCAAGATGCGCAGTCGAATGAAATAGGTGATCAGAATGCAGGCGCTCAGGTAACTGGTCTCCGGTTCGCTCAGCAGCTGAAAGAAGCGCACGAAATTCGTGTCCTGCAGCGCCAGATGGAATTGAATGGCGCGCCGGATGTCCGAGCAGTTCTGCAGCTCTACGGGCAGCTGGGCAATGTCCCAGAGGAAGTTCGCATCCGCCAGATTGAGCAGCACAATGTAGCCGCGGAACTCGGGCTCCCGCGGACACTGGACGCCCTTGAGACGCAGATCGTGGTACATGTATTTGAGTGTTTGCAAGCATTTCGTTAGATTCTCGGCATTGATCTTCGTGTCGAAGACACTGGGATCCTCGGCCACCAGGCGGGCGGCGCAGTGTATGTGAAAGCGTGCGCACTGCTCCACCAGCTTGACGGCGCTGAGGGAGCACAGCTCCTGCTGTGTGATCTCCTTGCGGATGGAGCGTGTGCGATCCCAAACGAAATGGAACCAATCACCCAGATTATCCGTCTTCTCGCTAACATCCATTATCTCGTGCATTAGATAGCTCATGGTCATGTGCAGGGCTGGCTCCGCGCGCAGTTCGTGTGGCAGCGGCGTCTCTTGGTCGGCGCTGCTCCTGGAATACTGCTTCAAGGCGAGCTCGTGACAGATCTGGTCATCGGTGCCCGGCTTCAGCTCGTAGATAGCCACCTGACGCTGGAATTCGCGCAGCACACGCTCCTTCTCCGGACACATGTCCGGGCAGTGGCCCTGCAGTCGCTGAGCATCCGTTGGGCCGCGTCGCTGGTTCAGGCGCAACAATTTGTCGCGAGCATCCAGCACACGATACTTTTCTTCGCTTGTATGCGCCGGCTTGCGCATTACGGCCTCCAGCTCCAGCTTGCTGGCCTTAAATTGGGCGGGTGTACGTTGTCGTTCCCGCTCGCGCTCTTTTTCTCGTTCTCGCTCCCGCTCCCTCTCTCGTTCCCGCTCAACATTGCCGCCCGTTGGAGTGGCTTTGCTTGTGCCGAAGAGTGATGCACCTGGCTTTGCTGTACTTGGCTTGTTGCCTCCATATTCGTTGCGCCAGCCGGCACTCAAGGCACTCAATTCTGCCTGCACATCAGGATCGACCCACTCCTCGGTTTTTTGTGCCGGCGCGCTCTCGTTCTCTGCGTAGCTCATCTCGAACTGGTGACCGTTGTAGTTATTACCCTCGCGCAGTGCAACGGTTGCCTCAGCTTCGCTGGCATAGCTCACCGTGCAGGTCATGCGCCGGGGATGCAGCACAAAGTTCACAAGGTTGCCGTAGCGACCGAAATGCGTGCGCGCCACAAATTTGTCGAGGAAAAGTTCAGGTATGTTTGTGCACCTGCAAGTCACGATTTATTAGCCGCACTTTAACTGCACTTTAGTACTTACAGCAATGTCTTGTAATTGTAGCCATCGCCCGAACGTGCATCCGCCATGTCAGAAAATACAAATGCTATGCGAATTTCGTTCTGTTTCTTGGGCTCATGGCCAATTTTTATATTCGCAACTAGTTTCCTTTTGGTCACACTGAATATGGTGTGTTGCGTTAAAATGTATCATGTATGCAACTGCATAGATTATATCGATAACATTGGCACCTTTTATTTAATATGTGGCCACTTTAAATTTTTGTGCAGAGCTGGTCACACATTTGCGCGGCAAGACTTTTGTTGAAGTAATCGACAATGCCAATTGGGCATATTAATCATCATTTTTAATGCAAACTAAATACTAATTGACCGTTTTCGCATTATAAATAAGATGACCCTGTCATATGTTCATAATAATAAAATAAGCAAGTTAACTTTAATATAATTGAATAAAACTGGTTTTTTTCCCAACAAGGTTTATTATTCTCAAATTATAAATAATAATAATTAATTATAATTACTAAGGCTTTAGAATTTGTGTACAATGAGCGGGCATACAAATGCATTCGATGTGTTTAACTTATCTAACTATCGCTTTTTGAGAAATATCGACTCAGATTGGCGATAGCTTGGTAAATCGATAAGCTGATATACCTCGACTTGGCTAGTTGTTGTTGGCATTTAACGCGGAGACAGCGTTCGCAGCGCAGCGCGATGTTCAACGCTAAGGAATTTGTTTTTTTTTTTGTTTTTGTTTTTGAAATAACACGTTAAGAACCATAAAATGATAAATGTGTAGAATCGTTAACGAATCAAGTGCAAATAGCAAACGCATATAACTGTAGGTGCAATCATAACAAAAGAGAATGAATTAAAAGCAAAAACGACGCTTGCTTAAGCGAAGATAACCACGAAACGACGTTGCGAACGGTGCGACGAAAAATGATCGAACGGAATATCTGTGCCACCAATTGGTAAAAGAGACAATTTAACTTTTCAATAAAGCCAAAAGCTGCTAAAAAACGCGAATCAAGCAAACAAATTGTTGTGTATTTTTTTTAATATTATTTTTTTGTTTTTGTGGTACAACAAAAATTGCAATTGCCGTTGCAGTTGGCGGGGTGCAGCTGGTATTATTGTTGTTGTCTAACGTGTTTTTTGTTGTTGTTGCGTTCGGTTACGACGTTTCCGATGATCTTGGCCTGTTGTTTGCCTTATTTTTGTTGTTGTCGAGTTGTTGTTATTGTAACTCGTTTTGCGCGTGTGATTCATACAACAACCGCTAACAGAAAATGCAGTGAAATATGCTAAATAAATAAACAAAGCAAAAAGCGTACAACAACTAAAAGAGCGAGACGAGTGCGTTGACGAGTGCATCCTGCAGTGAGAGCGCGAGAGATAAAAAACGATAACAAAATAAAACAATACAAAGCGGCGCTCTTCCACACACACAGAAACACAGACACACACACTCGCGCACCTTTAAGCGCGCACGCACACGCGATAGTTCTTTCTGTCTGGTGGTAGGTGAACAAAAAAAACGTTTTTTTTCTCGTCGTGTGTACAGCTGCTGTCAAGTGCGCAGCCGTAGCCGCAGCAGCGACGCCAAAGTCCTTTAAGCGTGGTAGTGCAGGCCATCTCGCTCGCTCCCATACCGCACTGTCCAGCTAGATGAATAGCAACGCGCACGCACACACACTCACAAACCAACAAACGTATGCAGCTGCTGAGAAGCAGACGAAAGGAGAAGATGATGCCAAAGCCAAATGCCAACAACAGACAACAACACCAGCAACAACGTGTAGATGAGCAAAAAATGTATCTACATTAGTAATAACAACCACAACAACAGCGACTGCAACTGCATATAATACATTCCATACAAGTGCATTATTAATACATTTAATTAAAGTGTTATCGAAAGTGTTATCGAAACTATGAAGGTTACCGTTTGTTTCGGCGATGTTCGCATTTTGGTGCCTTGCGGCACCGGCGAACTGCTCGTCCGGGATTTGATCAGCGAGGCCACGCGACGCTACAAAAAGGCAGCCGGCAAGGTGAGTAACTTATTCCACCCCTCCCTCTCCCCCTCTTAAACACACCTCTGCTCTATGGCTTTCATCCCCCTTTTTAATATTGAACAGCGGAAATGCTGCACTTGAGCGTCAGTTGTTTGTAATTACAAAAACCCAAAAGAAGTCGAAAGTGTATATCAGTATGTGTGTGTGTGTGTGTGTGTGTGTGTGTGTATGTAGTTGTTATCGCCCATTGGAAAGATGGTAGACCAGATCGGAATGTATGAATGTGTGTGTGTATCTAGGTAAAATATTTGAATAATGATAAGCAGCGACCCAATAAAAAAACACTCAAAAAAAAAACAAGAAACAGGCAAGCAAATGAGTTTAAATAATAATTCGTAGAAATGGCTAAGACGACGAGTGAATGCTCTTTAAGTAGTTTGTATGCAGACTTTAAATAATTATTGTTAATTTTAATTGAAAACTATTATTTATTAAATAAAAGCTTTTAATAAATCGAATGGTGTTTGGTCGAAAAATTTTCATAAGCTGATCTGTTCTTTAGTTACAACCTTCCATGTAAGGGTATACTCTAAAACTAAGCTAGAATGTCCGTATGTAAATGCTTGAAAAAAAAGAGGAAAGATGATAACAACAACAAACAGAATCGAAAAGACACGCTGAGAGACGGGCAAAGCATAAGCCAAGACCACAGAATACAAATAAAAATAAAAATGAAAATAAAGTAAATAAATACCTTTAAGAACCCAAAGACAGAGCGCATTGTGAACTCATTTGAACCCGAGAAGAGCAGCTCGTAACTTCTCAACTTCTCAGGGGCAGCCAAATTAAGGGCCCAACCTTCTTCTTCTTCTTCCACATGAGACACGGACAGGTACAACGGGCTGTAATGCATAAGCAGCAGCAGCAGTAGTAGTAGTAGTAGTCGGGGAAAAAGAAGAAGAATAAGACAAATGGTATAGGGCTCTGATTGGGGCAAGGGTTCCGGGCGGCTGCCTGCAGTCCAGCGCCTTGTAATTAATCAAAAATGCATTCCACTCTATAAGCCTTAATAAAAAAGATGCTCCCCAGGGAAAATCAAATCAATTTTATTATGTTAATCGCAGAGATCATTATGACCAAGATGATCAACACCACGATCATGAAGAAGATGGTGATGATAATGAAGTTTTCAAGCTGATTAAGCTATTATACAAATTTTTGGTGTTTCGTTATTTCCGGTTATGAAATTAGTTTTATTTATTGTATGCAGACTCATTTTTCAAAAATGTTACAAGCACTAGAAAAGCTATATGTATATAGTATATGATAAGTAAATACAAAATCAATATTAACATTAATCCAATGTAAATTATATTAAAGTCTCTTAAATATTTTCTCTATCTATTAAGATTTCTGGTCTCGGCTTTAGGAATTTATAGATCTGCTTTAAATATTTCAATATTTTACAAAAGAAACTGAAGCTGTATGTGTAGTAGCACCTGCAGCTGGGTCTATGGCATCGTCTAGTCCGACCATCTTCACAAGAGCACTCTGAGTTATAATTATTTCTTTGCTGTTGTTGTTGTTGTTGCCTATCGAAGTGCAACGTGTGAATTTGGCAGATATCTAGCCACACTCTCAATTGTTTTCTAGTGGCTCGCCAAAAAAAACTGTGCCAGCTGCAAATGTGAAGCTCTATAAAGAAGTAAAGCAGATAAGAGGGCGCTTTCCATTTCGCGATCACGTGTGTGCGCGAAGAGAGACCGAAAACCCAGACCCCGACCGAGACCCAGACCCAGACCCAGACCCAGTGCCAACTGCTACACGGCTCTATATATATAAATATATATATACATATCTCTATCTACGTCTCGACAGCTCTTAGCGGCGAACTTGCTAATTATGCAATTTAATGCCTCAACGGCACAGAAATTGCAACATCAACAAAAAAAAAAGAAAAATATAATAAAAAGAAATATAACTTTGGCTCTTATTTCAAATTCTCTCACATGGCATGATGATATCCGTTAGCAACAGTCTTTACCCCATCTCTCTCTTTCTGTTTCGCTACCCTCTGCTATCACTGGATTCGCTTTCGCAGCTGCTATTTCTCTATATCTCTTGGTATTTAGCTCAATCTCATAGATGCGCGAACCGATCCCAACACTATTTTAACTGGGGCAAATCTGCTGCAATTGCACTGAAGTTTGGTATGCTGAGTGCGTATTGTAAATGCAGCTAATTGCATTTTTATTGCAATTCCAAATATTCGGTAAATAATAAAAAGTATTTTAATTTTGATAGATTTTAAATTTGTGAGGCAGCGATGGAAATAACAGCGAATACATCGATTTTAGAGTTTCATAAAAGACTTTAACAATTAAAATATAGATATCGGAAAATCAGAAAAATCCTATCAATGATTTCCACTAAAATATTTATTTTCATTAGAAATTAGGGTTTCAGACTAACGAAAGAGAAACAGAAAATTATGCCTCAAATCATCATATTTTCATATTACTTAATCTTAATCAATTTAAAAAAAAAAAAGAAAAATGATGAAAGAAGAAACTCACAATAAATTTCCTAGAAAACAGATTTTAAAATGCAAACTTTGAAAACTTAAGATTCCCTAGATTATTGTTAAAAGTATGAACTGTCCCTTAAAATAAAATAAAATCTTAATAGATCTTACAAAACTTCTCTATGCATACGCCCTGCTATCAGAAACCATTCTTAAGATTCTCTAGAATATTGTTAAAAATAGTAACATTACCTTAAAATGTTAATAGATGTTCACAGATCTTAATAGATCTTATAAAAGTTCTCTATGTATGCGCCCCGCTATCAGAAACCCCTCTTAAGGTTCCCTAGAATATTGTTAAAATAACAGAAATAATAGATAGTAATTAATAGATCTTCACAGATCTTAATAGATCTTACAAAAGTTCTCTATGCATACGCCCCGCTATCAGGACCCTAATCAAAGATAACTTTTAAATCATTTTTTTTGTATTAAATATTGTAATATTTTTGTAAATTCCAAGCGAATTCCTTTTAGCTGCAAAGGTGCTCTATATAGGAGGACCCCCTATGCATAAGTCGTTCCATCAGAAGCCCAATCAACTTCTTTGGTGTGAGCGAGTCCAAACCGCATTCCCGAGCAAATTGATTATATAATAAATTCGAATGAATGTTGAATCAATTTCCCTTTGTCTCTTCGCGCTCAGTTAGGATTGTCTCTCTGCGTTCGTTCGATGGGCGTTTTTATCGCCTTATCGCCGGAGCTCTGTTGGGCAGCCGATCAACCGGGCAACTGGACAAATGGACACTTCGACAACTGGCCAACTGGCCAACTGGCTAACTGGTAACTGGGCGTGCCATTTGACTCATTTTGTTTGTTTTCATTTTTTATTTTTTTGGTTGTTATTTTTTTTTGGTTCTTTTGTGTTTTTGGCACAGAGAACCGTCTGGGGAATCGCTCTGGACGCGAACCGGCAGCTGAAAAAGATTCATTGAGCATTCAGTTGTTGTCGCTGTTGTGAATTCTTTGGGCACTGTTGAAAACCAGTTTTGCGCAATTTGTAAATTATTTCGTCATGGCAATAACAAAAAAAAAGAGTAGAAACCAAAATTCAGTGAGAGCAAATATTCAATGGAACTCTTCCGACGCTGGCGCAAAAATATTTTGCCTGTTAAATATTTGAAAATTTGCGCACGCTAATTGTAGCGTATTTTTAGTGCGCTCTAATTGGGCCCCACACTTACGTTCGATTGCCACAAACTCAACACCTGTTCAAAGCACAGCCAAGAAAAGCAATAATTATGAATGAAAACAAACAAGAGACTAGAGTATATAATATTACTCTATAATTGAATGCTGATTGTGTTCTATATTTCAATAGAACAAAAACAAGTTCTCTTTACAGCAGCATATTGCAGATACATATATCTATCTGAAAGTATCTGTGTTGGCCGATCAACTAAACTCTACTCAGTTATTTCTCAAGTATTTTTGGAAGGATAACAAGTTGGATATTTCACAAATCGGTGCAAGGTGTTTGCTGCAGCACGGCTGATAATTGGTTGATATTGGCCAGCGGCTACTATAAAAAGATAAAAAATATTTTCAATGTACATAACCGGAAATCTAAAACAGGTTTTGCGCAATGCCGACCGCAGTTACCCCTCGCACTCTTGGCCAAAACAAACTAAAATATGGTAAAGAACTCTCATGTTTATAATGATATAGAACAATTATTAATATAATTCTAGTCAACTTCTAATTGCGCTTAATACATGCTAGAGTTCCAGATTGAAATATTCAAAGTGCGAAACGCTTTCCTTGCTTCACTTCAAGGCTTTCTTTCTTGCCGCTAACCTCAAAATTCCACAGCGTTTGGCTAAGAATGCAAGCCAATTATAACTATGGGGGACTAATGCCATAATGGGCTACTATTTAAGTCGTTGTTTGCCACCTTTTTTGCACCACTACTGCAACAGAATGAGAACTCAAGAAATATGTATAAGCACGTTAGAATATATATACAGATGAGCAATACAAATGAACGACTGCCTGATACTCTGTATTATGCAAATTAAGTGGAGGCATATTGGGTTATTGTTAAAAACTAAACTAAAATGAAAAATGAAAAATGAATATAGTTCGTATAGTTATATAGTTTCTATAGTTCATATATTAGAAATACTTCATATAGTTCATGTTCATATAGTTCATATAGCTCATAAATTTCATATAGCTGATACAGATCATATAGTTTCTATAGTTCATATAGTTCATATTACTCATATAGGACATATAGTTTCTATAACTCATATAGTTTATATGTTTCATATAACTCATATTGTTTATATAGTTAAAATACTGCATATAGTTCATGTTTATATAGTTAAAATACTTCATATAGTTCATTTATTTTATATAATTTATATAACTCATATAGGTCTATAGTTCATATAGTTCATATAACTCATATAGTTCATATAGTTCATATAGATTATGTTCATATAGTCAAAATAGTGCATATAACTCATATAGATCATATATTTCATATAGTTCATTTAACTCATATAGTTCATATCGTTCATATAGTTTCTATAGTTCATATAGTTCATATAGCTCACATAGTCTTCATAAGTCTTAAATGAAATCATGAATAAAAGCTGAACAATATTTCTTTCAAATTTCACTAAAAAATAAAGTTTTTGTTTTCTTTCTTCAAAAGTTTCATATCTATCCAAAACTTGGAAATTACAGCATTTATTATTAAAAACTTGATCATGGTCAAACCAAATGAGCTAATTCATAAACATATAGCTAGTCATAGCTTTTTTCCAGAGTATAAAAATCAATTGCGTTTTAATTTTTGCGCCCACCTTGGCAAAAAGTCAGTCGAACAGCCAGGCTTGGGTAGTTGGTAGACTCATGAGGGTTGGCTACATGTTGTCGTTGTTGTTGTGTTGTCATGCCAACAGCCACAACATATGGCATATATATATATATATATCTATATACATATATATTTAGTAAGTCTATCTGGCATACATAGAGTCGCGACTGCGTCATTCTCCATTAAGGGGCGTCCAATACTTGGCTCATTGTCGTATAATACTACCTAGATATATACGCACACATATATATAGACATACACTCGTTTCATTATTCGTATTGGTTTTCCTATTCATATCTTTATAATGATTGCATTGTTGTGGGCTGCCTGAGTTGAAGTTCGGGTTGATTCATGCTGCTTGACCAAATTAGGCGCGAAATTCAATTGAATTATTGTCTCAGTCTCAGTCTCAGTCTCAGTTTCGATCTCAGTTTCGGGTTGCCTTGTTTTTCGGGTGCCTTGTAATTGAAAATTATTTTCAACATCAATTGCTCGCCCACGTAGCACATGTCGACACAATTTCATATGCCCAATCGTAACGCCCACAAGCTTCAATTGAAAACGTCTCTTTTATTTTCGACTTTGCTGCATTTGGACTGCATCGAAAGCGAAAACTAAACAAATTGATTATCGCCAAAAAGACTTGAGTTCAACAAAAAAGGCACTTATGCAGTAGTAATTGATACAGATTGCAAACATATTGAAATTAAGCTGTTAACGGACTTCAAACTTTTATTTAAATGAGAGATAACTCCCTCTATTAGTGGGAAGCGAATATGCTTCTCTGCTAGTCATAATTTTGTGTCTCTAGCTTATGTGGTCTTTAAGAAATGGCTTAAAAACGAAGTCAAAATATCGATAATAAGGAAATAGTATGAGTTATCAAAAAAATAAAACTTGTACTGCCTATGGTATACAAGAATATATATCTAAAATTTCAAATCTCTAGCTATTGTGGCTTACGTGAGGACAGACAAACATGGCTAGATCGACTCAACTCGTAGTCCTGATCAAGAATATATATACTTTATGGGGTCTGTCACGCCTCCTTCTGTCTGTTACATGCAATGTCACCAAATCATTATACCCCCGAAATCCCATTTTCAATGGGTGCAGTGTATAATTAGTGAGAAATATCTATGACTTATGTTAAACTACTTTTATATCTTATTCATGTTATCAAACCTCCGTAGCATTGTTAAAAATAAACCGATTTTGCTGATCTGAAACATTTTCTTTATGTCCCATCCTCTACATTTTTTCTACATTTAAGTCAATTAATCTTTATGTCATATCGTATCATATCAGACGATTACATCCTATAGCTCCCATAGGATAGATTGGTTTTAAGACTTGTTTTAGTATCAAAAGTTCGGGGCTCTTGAAGTCTTAGATTTTAAATTAGGAATATATATCCCATACAAGAAAATATAGTATATATAGTTGGAAAATCGGGTGAAACTGTATATTTCCGTCATAAAAGACAACTATATCTACATCCTTTAAAATTGCAAAGGTATTTCTAATTACAAAGATATTACGAATTATTAATAGTCCATTTCTCTAGTTTTTAAGTCAGTTTGCTTTAGAAGAAATATATTATATATATAGTTCCTTAGTTCCTTAAGTGCTGAGTAACTGGTTTCATTAAAAATTCGGTTTATCTTTGTCTTGTAGAGTATACAGCGAGCATATGCGCTAGTAAAATTGCTCTGCTTTGCCCTCGCCCCAGCCGAGTAACGTATTGTTAACTGCATTTGGTTTTGCTGCTGTTCTCCCTCCCAAAAAAAGTAGGAAAATAGTTTGTTAGCTTTGGGCCGTTCGGGTAGGTGGGCTTCTATTTGCATGCCTGCCACATGCCACACGCCACATGCCACACGACTGCACGACGTTGTTGCATTTTGTGGTTGGTGCGCCAGCCGCTGGGGCAGAGTCAAACGGATTCCTTTTCCAGGTCGCTCGCTAGTTCGTTCGGTCTTTGGATATCTTCTACAATTACAATACATTTATTGCTGCACTAATTGAGTATCTATTTTGGTCACGCACGTGTGTCCCTCGTCTACCTTTCTACCTTTGTGTACTCTCCGGTTTGCGTACTGCTGTCTGTTGTCTGTTTTCTGTTGTTTGGTTTTGTTTGTTATACCCTGTACCTTAAGTAGTTGGTGAAATATTCTATATATCAGAGAAAGTCGAAGTCGAACATGGATATTAGGGTACTAGGCATTAGGATATATATTAGCAATAATAGACACTTACAGGGTATACATTTTGGTACAACATATACATATTAATAGAGAGACATATAAATCCATATAGTTATAGATATATGTACCATATTAATAGAATTCCTTCCTTAACTCTTAACTCTTTCTTAGCTAAAGCTAATATCGCATATGTATATTTGGTATATTGATTGCATATAAGCAATATTTTCATTTTAACGATCAACGATTGTATGTTTATATATACATAACTGCATCATATTATTCTATATATTATGCATTAAATACAAAAAAAAAATACTTAAAAATATAATTTTAGCTAGAAATCAATAAATTAAAAACAATTCTGCTATATTTACAAGATCTGAAACTTTTTTCAGGATATATCTAAATATATACCATACAAAGAAAAAAAATCAAAAAATAAAGTCTACTTTTTTTTAGATTAAGTCAAAAGCTCAGTAATTTTCTGCATTTAAACTTAAAAGACAGGGTATTACACAGTCTATCACGCTAGCCAGCAGCATGTAAAATTGTTTGTTTTGTTGGAAAGACCTCTTCCTCTCGCTCTCCCTTGTCTCTCTCTCTCTCTCTATCTCCCTCTTGCACATGTAGCATGACTGCTGCATTGTGTGTTTAGTTTTGTTTTTGTGTGCAGGATTCGAAATTTTTGGATTCGAAGCCGACTTCGAGTTCCTCACATTAATTAAACGAACTTCCTGGCTTTCGGGCGACATAGAGCTGCGCCCATTGGCAGTGCCCTTTGCGTGTCAGGCGCCGTTACAGCTCGTCATCTGCAGCAACTGATTCATTGTTGTTGTTCCCTGCGCTGCAGCTCATATAACAACGACAACGACAACAACAACAACAACAACAACAACTGCATTTCGTTGCCCTGGCAATATATCATTAAAATTTAACAAAAAAAATAGTTTTTTTTTTAATATTCAGCTCCTAATGAGAATCCAAACGCAACGGAAGCGCCATGCCACAGAGCTCATCCCCCTCCGCACACCCAAAAAAGTTCCCTCTGCCTCTCGGCTCTCCACTCAGACATCGTCCATTATAATAACAATGAAGCCAACAACAACTGCATTCAATATGCATTATCATCATTCTAATTAATTTGTTCACTCTGCTCGCTTTTTTGATATTCTCCAATTTGTTGCCCGTTTTAATCAATTGAGTTGTTTGTAGCTGCCTTCTTCTTTTTTTTACCTTTGCGTCGAGTTCAAGGTGAATATTAAGTAGCCGCCGCCCCTACCCCTGCCCCTGCCCTGCTTTCCACTAACGTCTGCTGGAGCATGAGGTAGAGGTCGAGCTGCTCTTTGCATTTTATGTATGTCTGCTACGCATCGCTGGTTAGACCTCAAGATTGGCAGCGGGGGCTTCCAGACTTTTGTGGATATGCTCCATTGACGTGCATTATGTCAAGTGCAAAGGCAAAGTCAATTGTCAGGTGAAGGTTAAGTTGACTTGGGACATTAGAGGTATTCCTCTGGATATACTTGTGTATCCCTCCTTTATATAAACATATATAGTATATAGAGCTATGCCCATTGGGGGGCGTTGCAAATTTCGTAAAACTATATCTTCTACAGTTTAAGAGCTAGAACATCAAAATTTGACAACTTACTGTTGATCTCTCCTTAAGATACATCAAAAAGTTATATATCTACAAATCAGGTTTAGTGTTTAACATAAATCCTCTAATATTTTGGGTTGCTGTTCGAGCCAGAGTCTTGAAACTTAAAATATATATTTGTACGAGCCACCCCCATTTAAAAAAATAATATATATAGCTACGCCCATTGGGGGCGTGCCAAATCGCTAAGAGCTGTACTTTCTACAATTTTACACCTACACACCCAAATTCTTCCTTCTGGCAATTAGAAGAACAATACTTATATCATTTACAATTGCAAGGGTATTACCAAACTTCGGCATGGTCAAAGTTAGCCCATCCCTCTAGTTATAATATAGAATTGAGTTGTTTCTTAAGCTTATTAACAAAATGGAATTTAAGGAATCAAATCGGTTCGTTACGTTTATTACATTTCCGTTTGTAATATGTTGAAAATTTGCAACCTCCTCGGGGAAGGGGACAAACCCCTAGCTATAATTAGCCCATAAAAACTTTTGCATATCAGAAATTGTCGTTACATTTTTTGTTGTTGAATTTTGTTGTCTTTTTTGTTTTTTTTTTTTGCATTTTTCTTTTGGGTTTCGCTTTTATCGCTGAAACGTGCGCGACGTTGCGATTGAATTGTTGCAGCTTCAATATTGTGAATATTTTGCAACAGAGGTTTTGGGTTTCGTTAACAATTTTTGCCGTTGTTTTTGCACCGCTGCAATTTTGTGGAATGCATGAGCTGCTGCGGCATCGCTGTGAAAATGTGTGTGGAATGGATAGCTTGAGTGGAGAATGGAATGAGGGGCGGGGAGAGGAGGGTAGGGTTGGGTAGGCGCGAGATCATGGATATATGGGGCTAACCGAAGGCAGACGTCAAGTCTCAAACTACGATTGTGACGTTGACGTTGATCGTAATGATGATGTTGCTGATGTTTTGACGGTTGACGCTTGACGGTATGTTGACCCAGCCAACCCTTTCACATCTCTCTCCCTCTCTCTTGCTCTCTATCATTCTCTGTTTATGTGTGTCTGTGTGTGTGTGTCGTCATATCTGACATATGCGATCGGGCCGTACCGGTAACCGTGCATAGGTAGTGCAAGTACCACTCATAGCGTGCCAATTTCGCGCTTACTCATGCTGCCCAGTCAGACCAGCAGCAGCAGCAGCAGCAGCAATAGTGGAAATTCTTTGTCCGAAACGCGTACGTGTCAGAACAGCGTACTGTACCGTAAACCGAACAGAACCACAAAACTGAAAAACTAAAAAAAAAATACAAATATAATTCGACAGAGATGCACGCCCACCGTACCCGGCAGCGCGTTACGGAGTGAGAGGGGAGCAATGGCACGGGTTTTTGGTTGGCTTGACAGTAGTAGGAAGTGCATACTGACCCAATCGAACTGACAATCTAGCGGAACCAGACAAAAGATCTGCTAAAAAGTACAGAAGAACATGCGTTTTTAATTGCAGCTTTTTTTTAGCATTGAAATAATACGTTGAGCTGTGTATAATAGTTATGAAATTGGTTGTATGTGTAATTAAGTGCTGCAATAAAGCAATTAATGTCAGTATGATCAAGGTTTCAGGTTCGATTCGTATTCACCTGTCATAGAGACCATAGAGCCCATTAATTGCAATACGAACAAGTAAAAACACTCTAGTCGGGTGTGCCCGACTACAAGATTCCCTGAACCAAGTCCGAGCTGATGTTTTAAACAACCTATCTTACATCTTTTATCCATACAGGCGCTAAGCTAGGCGCTTGGCGCTGCTGTCAGCTGCTTTTGCCATCTGACAAAATGTTTTCTTCAATAACTTCTGTGTTACTAAACGGATTTTGAGCATTGAATGCTTTTATTTTAAAAATACGGTTTTGCCTAATAAATTTAAAAAAATTAAGTTACGGCTTTAATAAATTGATTTTTGCATAAATTGATTTTGTAAAATGTGGACCACCCGGCATCCAAAATATAATAAAAACGAGATTGTATTGTATTATTTACAAGAAGCTAAATGCAAAATTTGGTGACTGTAGCTAAAAATATGTAAGAGATCTGCTTAAAAAACTTAATCGCAATAACGGTTTTAATCGATATCATTGAAACGGGAGAAGTTATCGAATATCTAAAACAAACTCGATATGCGCGCTGTATACAAATACCATCTTGCAATTTTCAAGTCTCTAGCTCTTATTGCTTATGAGATCGACGCGTTTATGACGCTAAATCGGCTCAGCTCGTCGCCCTGATCAAGAAAATATATACTTTTGCACGTTATATACTTTTTGCAAAACCATTATACCCTGACTGCCCATTTCCAATGAGTTCAGGGTATAAAAATTATGACTCGAACCAATTGAAGCGAAGTAAAGCTGGATATCTTTATCGAAGCTTTGGCTCAGTGATTTGTATTTTAAGCCAAATTATTTATAGGAAATAATTAAAAAATATTGCTCAGTTGGATAGGTATTTTCGAAACTCCATTTGAATTATATATTTTAGGGTTCAAATTGGTTTATTTGCCATATTAATGCCAAAAAATCGTCAATTCAGTACAAATTTTGTAAATGTTGAGCATTTCGGCTCGCTTAACTGCTGTATCTATAATGAATATGACATAACTGACTCACGATCAAAAGAAGAATACCAAAAAACCTATCAATTCGTCAGTTCTCACAGACATGCCGGAAATGCTTCAATTTGAAAGTAAATAGTAAATAGTTAAGAAATGGGTTTTCATGCAAAGTATTACAATATCAAATGAGACTAAAGAAAAAAAAAACAAAAGATGTAACAAAAGGTAGATCGACGATAACGTACCCCAAATTCCGGAAATGCCCAAAAACTGAAGCACTTAATTACGGCAAATGGAAAAAAAGAAAAGAAAGAAAAGGCTTCCAATCGAAGTTCAAAGACTCGAGCAGCGATTATATAATACCGATGCTACAGATTTGATGGCGCGACGCGGCGCCTCGTCTGTTTACAGAGTATTTGGGCACATTATGCTGTCACACAGCATCCAGAATTTGTGGGCACGTTGACTCAGACGCAGAGCCGCAGCAGAGTAAGCAATTTATTTGCTACGTGTACGAGATCGTATAAGTATTTATCCAGGTGTTTCCTCTAAAAAAAACGTGAATTTTAATGCATGAATCATTCGTTAAGTTCAACAATGGAGCTGCCGCAGTTGCCACATTGAGAGTGGGAGTGGAGACAGAGAAAGAGAGAGAGCGCGAGAGAGGCAGAGCGATCGGGAGAGCAAGCGCGTTCGCCAGTGTTGCCAAACGACTCCGTTGCAAAGAATGTTGAAGGCCACAAAAGGTCGTAAAATGCTCGGATCTGTATTTCTTTTGGCATTATTTTTTTTGTTTTTTTGTTTTGGTTTTTTATTCATGCAGCAAACGGCGACGCGCACTTTGAAGCCAAAGGCGGCAACGACTTTGACTTCGACTTTGGCAGCGTCTTACATTAATTTTTAAATTCGTTTATTTCATTTTTATTTTGCTTTTTTATACCCTGGCAGGGCGATATTATAAATTTGTCACGAAATGTGCCCGAGCTAATCAAATTAAGTATAAACTCTATAAATGTTGTTTTGCAGAGCTCAAGAGTTGAGGTTAGGTTCAGCTTAAGGCAGAAACGTAAAATACTTCCGTTTTAGCTGTTTGTTATTATTCGTAGCTGAAATATTCCAAGAATACAAATATTATAAGAATTTTAAAGTTGAAAAAAGGTGAAAAATGTTTCCATAAATATTTGCAAATATTTACAAAATATTCATGTAGTTCATATATATATATAGGGTATTTCGTGTGTAGCATGCCGCCTTTAGCCTTTTCTGTAATTTATTTTTTATCAGCCTGCGCTTTGCAGCGTTTTTCGCGGCCGTCGTTTTGCCAGCTCTGTTTTTTTACGTTTCTGCTTTGAATTTCTTACATTTTTTTTGCGTAGGCGCTGCACGTGCGGCAAGCAACGAACAACAACAACAACAACAACGAAGGCGACGACCAAAGGAATCCAACTGGGCACGCCCATGCCACAGCCATGGGTAATTGCGCATGTGTTGTTGTTGTTGTTGTTGTTCTTGGTGTGCACGCTTAATTAATTAAAAACGTAAATAAATAATTGAGATTTTTGTTGCGCAGAACAAAAGACTCAAGCGACAAACTTGACGCGCCACCCCGAAAACGAACAAAAAAAAAAAAGAAATATTTTCGGAATGGGGCGTGCCTGAAGCCGACTCTGCTCTGTTCCAATTGAGTGCGGCTCAACCTTTGCTATGCAACCACACACATACACACACACACCTGCTGAGCGACACCCACATTGGCGACGCCTTTGCGTCTTGGCCTTGAAATTGGCTGTGCAGAGTACACACTGTACAGTAAATACAATACTACGTTTGCCTTGTAAGTTGTTTGAATGTAGCTCAGCTTTGATCCGCTTTAAAAACATTTGTTTTTTAGTTAAAAAATTAATATCATCATTGATTGAATATTCCAGCCACATTCCTATCTTAAGTTCGTTTTTCATATTCTCGAAAATTGTACAGAAATTTTTTTTGAAACTTCAGTTTTTTTGCAGCTTTGCAGCTGAATCTAAGTTAAGTGTTTTGTAGCTTCGGGTCTCTACTTAAAGTCAAACCCAAATATGATTTGCGATCAATTAATTTGGCTTAAGGCAGCCACAAAAAATTATTTTCAATTTAAAGCCAGAACCGTTTCAATTCATGAACAAGTTTTTAAGACTAAAACTTGGATCATAGTCAACATTACACAATTCAGAAGCTATTATAGTTATTGCTGTAATTTAGCAAAGTTTTTGCTCAGACTTGCTTGGAGCAGACTTTCTGGAAATACAATTTTTATATAATTTTTTTTTTTTGATTGCAAACCGTCAACGCTTTCCATTAAGCTGACAAACAGCAAGCGAAATATATGTTTGTGGGAATTTTTGGTGGGCCGCAAGTCCCACTGAATCCGCTTTTAATTTCACTGCCATAAAAAGACTTATATATACTTATACATATGTATGTATGCATGTATATTTGTATATATATATCATAAATAAAAGTAAAATTAATTGCTTATATAGAAATTGTGTGTAGAGCTAACTTTTTCCGCCCGTAAAATGAAGCAGTTGTCATCAATGTTGTTGTTGCTGTTTGAGTTGTTGTTTAAGCTGTTTCAGTTGTTGTTGCTATTGTTGTTGTTGTTGTGTTTGTTGCGCATGCGTAAAACGCAATTTTGTATGTTTTATTTGTGGAGTTTTGTTGCTGTGGCTTTTCATATTTTTGTCTCTGATCTTTTGTGTGCTTATGTTTATTGTTATTTATGCTTTATGCGCCTCTCTGACTCTCTCTCTCTCTCTCTCTCTCTCTCTCTCTCTTACTCTTTCTTTATATGCGATTTGCCCTGGTTCAGGGTTGCGACCAAGTTTATTCAATTCGTAAACAAAATCAAATAGATGTTATGTTCGTCTAACTATACAAAACATGATATGTTTTTTTTTGTTGATATAGCTCATTTGGCTTATATTTATCTCATATTTCTCTCATGAGAAGCCTTTGAGAACGCGCCTTTTGTATACAAATATTCAAGTGACAACTCAATGAGGGCTTGGCACCAAAAAAAAAAAAAACATTTAATTACATTACCAAAATTGTCCGTTCCAGGAATTTTGTGTGTGTTTTATCTATTATCGTGCCTTTCCGCTAAAGTTCCTGTCTCCCTCTCAATCTTCCTCTCTCTCTCTCTTACCGCGCTCATTCATTCGCTTTCTACCCTATTGACATTTTCAATATGTGGTTAGGCTTAGGCCTTTTTTTGCCTGTTCCTTCGCTGACAGATTTTGTTGTTGTTTTTTTGTTTTATGATCGTGCCTGACATACCCTCTAATTTCTTTTTAATGAACTGTCGTCTGTCATTCGGAGTGGTTCTTTTACGGTTGGCGGCTTCTTGGAAAGCGCGCAAGAGGTTTCATCTCTTTTATAGAAATGATCAATGATTGGCATTACAAGCGTTCGTAATCGTATTTGTGTAGACGATTTTATACTCCTCTTACTCCTCCTCCTTCTTCTACCCGTAGCCGTCGCTCATTCATCTTGTCAGGTTTCCACTTGTTTATTTCATTTGCTTTTCTGGCGTATTTTTTTTTTTTTTTTTGATTGTTCTGTAAGAAAAGCTATTGAAATTTAAGTAGGCGGTTGCTGTCCTTTGTTAGGGCTGTGAATGGCTTATGCTGTCTTTGAGGCTGGGGCGAGGCATTAAGCATTAAGTACTTAACGCTTTCTAGCGTACAGTGAACACTGAACAATGAGCAATGAGATTCGACATGAAAACTAGAAAAGTTTGACAAAAATTCCATCTTAGCTAGATGAAAATAAATCTATATATAGCAATCAGAATAGATCATCTAAAAAATAGTTATGCATAGATATACTACTTATGTAATATGTATATATATATATATATATATATTATGTAATATCAGTTTTGCATGCTTCAATCTGAAGAAACTTAAGTTCAACTCGAAATCAAATTGAAATTTTTAGTGTTTGTGTTGGCACAAGTCCATATTTACAACATTCAAATAATATGTAAACTACAGTCGCTTGTACGGTGTACGTACTGTACGTCTATATTCAATTACAGCTATCGCCGCTTTTACTTCGCTCGTTCTGCACTTTTGTCATTTGCTTAAATATCATTTACTCATCTTACGATTCAGTTCGTCCGTTCTTAAGACTTTTTTCTCGCTGCTCGCTGCTCGCTGCTCTTTCTCTTTCTCTTTCTCTTTCTTTGTCTGCTGTCGTCTCTTTCTGTGAACAATAAATTATATTGTTTTGGGCTATCTGGCCCGTTCAACTCTTTATCCATAAACAAAACAACAAATGGGGATTCGCTTTGTTCTGGCTGCGTCTGGTCTGGCGCACAGAATCCGAAACCGATTTCGAATACGGTTACCAACATTTAATACTGTCTTTTCATAATAAACACACACACACGCACACGTACACCTTTACTTGCTTTATGTTAATGATTATATTAATAATCATGTTAATCATTTTCCATTGAATGCTGTTTTGTTTCACTTGATATCGATTTGAGTTTTGTATTTCACAAACGTATGACAAACTTCGCCGGCTGAAGCTGTTCGATTGATTGATTGATTGTTTGATTGACTGCTTGGCTGGCTGATTGATTGATGGATTGGCTGTTTCGCCTTGAAAACGCAACGCATTTCCGTCATTGTCTTCGCCACCTGTTTTGCCATCACTTTCACTCGTCTCACTCGCTTTGCATAGGCTTCCTCCTCCCAGCATCCCCCTTTCGCATTGAACTTTGACCCGCTGGCGCCTCTTTACGTTTGGCATTGCGGAAACTCTCAGATGCTGCTGTCCACAGCAAACGCAACTCAAATGTAAATCACAAAAAAAACAAAACAAAAACTCGATTGCGCAATTTCCGATTGGTTACCTCAGTTGTTGTTGTTGTTGTTGTTGTTGTTGTTGAATTAGATAGTAGCATTAGTTGTTGTTGTTGTTGTTGCTCGCAAGTTGCCGGTGAACAACTAAAGCCGCTTAGCCATTTGAAGCACTTACATGGTTTATTTTTTTGTCTGTAGGTCAGCAGCACATCGAAGATGACTTGCCAGACTCGCCCTTTCTCTCTTTTTCTCTCTCGCGCACTCCCTCTCGCTCTTTATCTTTGTGCCTGTATTGCCTGCTGAGTCAGGATATTCATCATCTGCCAAAAAATAAAACCAACTTCCGACTGAGCTGCCTCAATTGATGTCTGCTTTAGAGAACTTTGACCTGGTTTTAATATTTCAAAAGCATTTTAGATACTAAGAGCAAAAGTTGTGCTTTAGCCATATTTCAAGGACAAGTCTTCAGCCTGTTAATAATGTTCTTCAAGTTCTTATAAATCTATACACATCTATCATAGCTAAATCATTTGGTATGAGTGTAGCTATGCCTATCGAAGAGTTTACAAGAGTTAGAGATTCCAAAGTTTATATGGAGGTAAGCTACAAGAAAGTATGTCATTATAAGAAAAATGTTTAAGTATATAGGAAAAACTTAAAAACCTATATTTAAATGCATTCGAAAAAGTGAAGACAAATATTTGTAACAATGAGAAGCAGCAAGAGAATGCTTATATACTTTTTATACCAATCGTTCTTAGGGTTGGCATGGATTTTCTGTTAGTAGTAACACCTAACTTACTAACTAACGGAACTCAGGAACAACAAGTATCACACTCTACAAATTTGGTATGGACTTTCTGTTAGGGCAATCCATTATTCATTTAGTGTGATATTATGATAAGTAGCAACCGTAGTCTAACTACCTAACGGAACTCAGGAACTAAAAGTGCTAGATTCTTCAAATTTAGTTTCCACTTTCTGTTAAGGAAACTAATTCTTAAAAAAGTGTGTTATCATGGTTAATAGCAACTAACCGAACTCAGGAACTGCAAATTCTACATCCTTCAAATTTAGTATGAACTTTCGTCATGGCAAACGTATGCTTTAGCAGTCTAAGTAACTATTTGATGTAGCCGAACTCAGGCACTACAAATGCTAGGCTTTTCAAATTTGATATGGATTTACTGTTATGGATATGCATTCGTCATATAGTGTGATATCATGAACTTGCAAAAGATTGGTAAGGGAAATGGCAATGGCAATTGTTAGTGTTATTAGCCGATTAGTCAGCCAGGGCACACTTGCCACCAAAAAGTTTTGCTGCCTGTTGCTGTTGCTGGCACTGGCCACGTCTCATTTCACTCGACGCTCTTGAGTGCCTTGTTTGGCTTCCTCCTGCCTGCTGCACGCCTAAGTGGATTTGTTGTCGCTGCGTGCGTTCGCCTTCCATGCGCTTTATTAGCCATCGTGCACCAGTTGGCGGCGTCTCTTGGCGTGTTTCGCGTTACATTTTCATTGCAACCAAACAGACAGACAGACAGACAGACTGACTGACAGACAAACAAACAGAGAGACAGTTGGACGGACAACGAAAATGTTTTCTAATGTCAAAGACACGATCAATTACAAGCGGTTTAGTCGACGGCTCGTGACGTTATCGCCGCTGCCTTTGTCGTGTTGCTGCTGCTGCTGCTGCTGCTGGGACGGGGGCGGCTTGGAAAAAATTGGAGTATTGAATTCATTTGGGGGTGGGGCAGACAGCTCTGGTATGAGCCTAGCCCCCAATGAGTCGCAGCCGAGCTGCATTGATTTGACGGGCTCTGAATGCAGGCAACAAACGTGATAAGCATTGCAGTTAGCTGGGATCGGGCATGAAATACCATTATAAATCACTCGCATGTCCATTGTTTATCCAATTGTGCTCCGAATAATGAGTACAACGTACAAATTTCTATAAGCTAAACCCTTAAATATGCCTCTTCCAATACAGCGCGGCATATGTTATGCACGCGATGCATTTGCATTTGTTTTTCAATTTATAGAGAATTTTAATTATAGCAAAGTATTTGAGCAGGAATAGAAACTTAACAAGTTCTGTCTAAATTTAAACCAGTTGTAAATTAGTTTTATGTTTTTAATTTAAATTTAAGCCTACACTGATTACCATATATGGTTTCAGACAATATCGCCTTGGAATCAATTGAGACTAAAAGTCGTTTACAGCTAACTGAGGTCAGGGGAAATTGACTTTTGGTTGAACTTTACGAAAACCAGCTAGAATAACAATAGTTACAGATAAATTCTTACTGCCTTTAACATATTAATTAAAGGTTATACAGTTCATGGTATTTATATATATTTGATTAGGCCAAAAAGCTGGGTCGATTTAGTTTGATCTACAAAAGTTAGAAATTTGAAATATGAAATATATACATATATGTATGTGCATATATGTATGTTTATATGTATGTACGTATAGTATGTATATATAATATTTAAGTATCCTTTCTTTATATCGATAAAAAAAGACTCTTGATTCTTTAAGCCAAACGCTAGAGAACCGAAATTTGGTATGAGAGTTCTTGGAGACCTTCCTCATTGCCGCTTAACTTAAAGGAAACTTAGATTTAAATGAAATATCACAAATGTTGCATATATAGAATGAAGATAATGTAGCCAATCAAGCAAATAATTTCTGTTCTTCCTACTTTTCTCGCCTCTCATCTAGAATACTTTTATTGGCTTATTATTGTTTGTCAACATAATTTCCAATTTCATGTTCCTTCTATCGCACAAAGTTCTTCATAAAGATAAGCATGGGGTATCTGGGACTCACCCTACCTACCCCAATAGTCGTAAATCATCTCAATTTCGAAACATTGACTAAACACACATTTCTGACATCAATTTTCTCTCTTTCTTTCTCTTTGCAGGTAAGCAACAACAAGTTTTTAGGTTTTCTGCTGATAAGCAGCCAAGTGGAAAACCAAAAAATATTGGGAATTAGAAATCGCTGTCGCGACTGATAAGAGTTTCCAATGGATGGGTAATAAATAATGAGTAATAAATGTGGTATAATGCGTCGATGACCCAGTTGAATGGCCAACAGCGCTTGACAGATGGAACATCTAGTCAAAGCTGACGCATGCCACAAATTCACTGAATCGTGAGTTGATGCCACAGAACAGCTTCAAATATATACACATATGTACATGTGTGTGTGTGTGTGTGTGTGTGTGTAGGTGCTTATCGGTACCCTCTTCAGCACGTTGCAACATTTGGTTTTGTTTTTGTGCCCTACGTATCTTATCGCTGTTGTTGTTGGCCTGAAAATGTTGTCATCATGTCGCGGCATGTTGCAAGTACGCTGCGGGCTAAATATTTGGCTAAATGGGCCAAGAAACTAACCAAAACAACAATGACAACAATAACACAACAACAAATCTACATGGCTGTCGACAAAAGCTTTAGTTAACGCTTTTAGCATGTGCAGCAGCCAAAAGCAAAGCGCTTTAGCTAAGACACACACTCACTATAAGCTCCCATACTCATAATAGTTGCCCTAGCAAACGCTAGATGGCGCTAGCTCGTGACTAAAATATGATCTATTTCTGTTAAATCTATTAAATTGTAAGCTTGCAATATTTTTTAAGTTTTAAATATAGTACTAGTAAGTTAGCTCTATTATATAAGTTATAATGCTATACTCTTTTTTATGCTTTCCTTGCCATTCCATTTCAAGACAGAGTTTTATCTATTTCTGTGCCTATCAAAAATTGCTCTACAATGTTCGTGCTAATCATACAGACTGATAGCAAGGTCATTTCTCATTACATAAAGCAGATGGGTTTTTTATAATTTATATATATATATGTATACCAAATCAGTGTGATTAGAGATACTGATTAAACCGTTATCTGTGCGATATAAAGTTTGTTGTTGGCTTGGGGGCGTGATTTGATTAAAATGATATAGTAGTTGGAAAAGCCAAATGCACAAATGCTGTTCCACAATTTGTTATTGTTTGTGCACGCTTTCGAGTGGCCCCTCGATTGTTTTATGCAGTATATTATTCACACGCCAACCGAATGCCGTAATGAGAGCGAATCATTATTCACACGCACAACATTCAATTGGGTTTGGGAAGCATGTGGCGACATCTGACGGCGCACGCAGACAGCTCGCCCAATTAAAAGAGCGGGCGCTATTCTACACAACTTAACACATCAAGTGGCGCTCAAACTGTAACTTAAGCTTGCAACACATCTTTTTTGTTTTATTTTTTTTCGGCGACCTTGAAGCCGGATGTCAAAACGCAGCGAAGCGAGACGTGCACGTGTTGTTGCATTGACAAGCAGTAAGCTTTGTCGCTGTATTTGCCTATGCCTTTTGTTTAGCTCAACAATGTATCAAACGGCGGCCAAATCAAAACAAAAAGCATCGACAAAAATTAGGTGAAATGGTTAATGAACTTGCCCGCCTTTGTTTTAGTTTAGGCCAACACACACACACACACATAGCGAGACACAGAGAGAGAGAGACGCCTTAAACCAACAGCAAGCCGCAAGCCGCCAAATGGACCAGTCAAACCGCTTAGGCAGCGCAAACACGCGACTCCAAAACGAGACCAGCTTTAAAAACTACGAGAAGCAGACAAAAAAACAATAAATATACACACAAAAAAAAAAACAGCTGAGCACTTGATGAGAGTGCAAATAGAAAGAGAGCAAGAGAGAGAGAGAGAGAGGGAGAGAGCATATGGTGAAACGCATTTGTCATAAACAACATTTTAAAGCTGTGATTGAGAATTCGCGAAGCGGCTGTTGCTCTCCTGCTCGCACTTACGCTCAGTTACACTTAGTTGTTGTTGTGCTCATTAGTTGCGTATGCGCTGGGCGGTGGGTGGTGGGTGGTTGGGGAGATGGTGCTCTCTCGCGTGGTGACACACAGCTTTTGCCTTTTAATAAAGTCGAACGGAAGTCTTTTTGTGTGCCTTTAATGAGACGGCAAAGTGTGCGAGTTGCTCAATCAAATTAACGGTTCTTCGTTTTTGTGTGCGCTGCTGCAAAGCTTTGAGCGGCGCTGCTTAAGCCTGCGCTAAAGATCAGCTGGCTGCTACAGTTGCAGAGGCACTGTAAACTCTAATTGGAATTAGTAAGCAGAGAAATGCGGCTGGAGTCAAAACTATGCAAAATTATCTATATTTTTAATGCCAATTTTATTTGAAAGTCCCTTTATATATATATATATATATATGCATATATATATATATGCATATGTATATAGTTTATGATTAGTATGTTATGTATTATTTACTTCCCGTTTCATTTCTAATTGTAATTATAGACACACCAAGCAACGCTTTTCCATTATTTATGCTTTTCAAAATTACAATAACAAATTGAATATATGTATGTATGTATGTATGTTGGTCTGAATACATTTATTGTTGTTGCTGTTTGGTTTTCTCTCATTAATTATGCCAACGATGCGGAGGCTTTTCAGCATTTCATGGAAAAAGGAAGCTTTCCAGTTCGTTTAATTTCATTACGTTTACAGGCTAGAATTCAGTTGAAAACCAACAACAACGCAGGCCAATTCATTTTAATGCTACCTGCCACACTGCAGCCCATAGGGGAAGTTGCAAAGGAAACGATTGCCATCGCTGTGCAATGTTCTTGGCAATTATGCCATGCCCCTGCACCCGCTGCAGCGTCCACATTTGTCTTTCCACTAGCCAAAGTACGCCCCATCTGCCGCCCTCGGCAATTGTCTATATTATGCATTCTTCTATGTGTGCGTGTGTGTGTGTGTGTGTGTGTGTGTCGTTGCCACCTGTCATCATCCTTTGGTGGTTGCCAACAGATTTGCATTCTTCTTCTTTAGGTTCGCTTTGCAGTGTTTTTCAAGCGCTGCTTAAGCTAGCGAGTCCATTTACTTTGTCATCAGCTTTGGCAAATTAAGTAGACTATAAGAATACAATTATTCCATTTCATCCTAATCTTTTTTTTTTTTTTTGAGTTTATTATTTATAAGAATAGGTATAACAATTTTACTTAAATAATAAAAAGTGACAAGGTTTTTTTTCTAATTTTTTTGTCTGTGCGAGCTCTCATTAAATTATAATAGTTTCTGATTAAGTGTTCTTTTTTGGAATAACTTATTTTTGGAATAGAATATTAAGTGGGCTGCGATGAATTATCCTAAATCAAAATTGTAATTCATTTAAAGCCAGCAAAGAGAGAAATCAAGTGAAAATATCTGCAAACAAATTCAATTGCATTTAGTAAGAGCATTCGATTGTCGCCTTGCTTTGGTTGCGCTGCTTTTGATTGTCGCTTTGCTGTCTTCTTCTTCTTTGTTTGCTGTATTTTGTTTTTGCGTGCCTATTTACGTTACGCTCGACAAACTGCGGCTGGCCCTAAGCTCTGCGCCTGGCCAGCAGGCGCGTTCAGCTGTTTTGCTGGTCATTCATTGCGCTCTTCCCCTTTCGTGGTTCTGCTCAGAATTGAGCGTTTGACAGCCACTGGCGCGCCAAGCACGTATGCATGCCTAGTTTGACAATCATTGTGGCTGGCAAACTGCGCTGCTTGCACTTGTTACTGGCTCTCACGCGCCGGCATGCACACGCTCTCATCGTTCCGTCTTTTCTCTCTCTCTCTCTCTCTCTCTCTCTCTCTCTCTCTCTCTATTTGGCGCTCTGTGTTCACCTGTTGTTGTGCTGCACGATCAGCGCTGCCAGCGTCGTTGCTTGGCTTTTGTGTGGTGCGACTTCAGTTTTAAAACGAAACGCGAGCGCAGCGCGCAACGCTGAATGCTCGCTCGCTCGTACGTTCCACGTTACGTCGTTCGGCCGCTTACGTCGTTGTCGTTGCCGTTGGTTCGTAAATTCGTACGTACCGTTGTGGCTGTTATTGTTGTTGTTGTTGCTGCTGCGATTTTTGCGGTTACGCAGTTTTTTTTTCTTTTTTGTTGATTTAGTTTTTAGTTGTCATTTATTTAACACAACAAGTGCGCGTAATTGTTGCTGTTGTTGTTTTTTTGCGTTTTTTTTCTCCTTTTCTTCCCATTGTTAACAAGTGTTTGTTTGCTAAGGCAATTTTTGTGAGTGTTTGAATGTGCGGCGAATCCCATTGAATTGTATCTGAAAAACACGAATGCAATGCGGGCGCACAAAAGTGAATTTCTTTCTACTTTTTATCTGTTTTTTATCTAAACTGGAAGCGTTATCTGTGTGTATAGTATATAAATATAAATATAGCAAGATTTTAAATTTAAGATAACGCGAATTCTTGCATTTATGTAAGGGGCGTAGATACATTTTATGCCGGAACTTCCATCCATCCATCTATCCTATTATTATGCGACTTCTTTTATTTATTGCTGCTTCTACCTTGCGTTCTTGTGTTTCTTCTACTTCTTGTTAGCGCTGCTTAGCTTCCCATGACGCGCGTTTCAAAATGCAGCAGGAAAGGCACACAAGTGTGGGAGCGAGAGAGAGAGGGAGATTGTTGCGGGGGCGGGGCAGCGAACGCAAGGAAGAATTTCAAGTGCTGTCGGTTTCCCAGGCATTATTATCATTATTTTTGTCTTCTCCTTTTATTTTTACCTTTTTGATGGCTTCTTTTCGTGTCTACCTAAGCAGAAGTCACAGTTCGTGAGGATTTTTTTTATTATTAAATTTTTTTCCTTCATTTTTACACACACACATACACACTAATGCAGTGCGTTTTCAATTAAATGCGATAGCTAATAAATCTATTTGGGTCTTGGATTCCGCAGCTGAGCGGGCTGGCAGGTAACTGCAGCAGGCAGCAGCTGCAGCCTTGGGATCACTTGGCCATACCGACTTTCACTAGTCAGGAATGCAACAACTAGCCAACAACAACAACAACAACCAATAAGCTGTTGCTGTTGTTGTTGTTGTTGTTGCAATTGCAGTTCTTGTTCTAGTTGCTGTTGTTCTTGTTGCTGGCCTTGAAGGCCTGAAAATCGCTGCTGACCCACTGTGCAGCATGCCACATACCTAAAGCTCAAATCATAAGTCAAACGGGTTACATATTCCAAACAGTTAATTGCCAGACCGCAAGATACCCTATAGACAATACCACAAATGTTCCCATGGAGAAACTAATTTCTGCTAGAGTTCAGCAAAGTTAAAGTCGAAGTTTGTATATCCTTGCTGTAATATAAGTTAATATAAGAATTGGAATTCATAGCATATATACCTCGCGTTGACTTTCACTTATGCTGGGTATTAAAAGACGCCAAGCTGTTTATTTTCGTTACTTTGACGCTGTTTACTTAATCTAATCAATTTCAGTTGGGTCCTTCGTAGATAAAATTTCAAACGCTGACTAAATGTGTTGATAAAATATTTGTGCTTTATGCCAGAGATATTCCCCAAGTTTGTTGTTGTTTTCATAGTTCTATGCCTCAATAGAAAATATTTAAAGACCTAGTGAAAAATGTTACAAATTTTGCTTTTAGCCATTAAGGTGCGTGCTTGAAGAACTTAAGTGAGTGTGTCTTTGAATTAACTGAGTGTACTTAAAGCATAATTGATTGTAAAATGTGAATCAGGCAATGAGTATGTTGTTTCTATATACATATATATGTATGTATATATATTGCCCCATTTTCTGATTTAGACATGTGACTGCTTACGAGAATATGCAGTTTATGGGTACACTCATGAGTACTTTTAATATTCGTATTAATTAACTGTATATACTCAAGGAATGCAATCTAATCTCTCAAGAATTTATGCATGAATTCTTGATACTGAACGCATTCATGAGTATTGAGTGGATTTATGAATAAATTTTAGGTTTTGCCAACAAGTATGTAAGGCTAACATAGATTTTATTTATAAACAGTTTGAATACTTATCCACATGACATGGGTACTCACAAACACTGTTCATGAATACTTTGAATGAAATAATTTATGAAAACTTTGAAAACTTTTCATTAGGGTTCAAGCAAGTACTGAAACTATTCATGAATCACCCATGTGACATTATATGTGTTCACGAATAACTTAAAGTTTATTCATGAATAATTGGAGTGGATTAATGAACGTTGGACAAGCATTGAAATTTAATATGAATACTTACCCATTTGACATTAAGTACATATATGAATATTTGAAGTGTATTCATGAACAATTCAGACAATCATTGAAATTTTTTATGAATACTTTGAATGAATACTTACCAATTTGACATGAAGTACATACATATATGAATATTTGAAGTGTATTCATGAACAATTCAGACAAGCATTGAAATTTAATATGAATGCTTTGAATGAATACTTACCAATTTGACATGAAGTACATACATATATGAATATTTGAAGTGTATTCATGAGCAATTCAGACAAATATTAAAATTGTTTATGAATACTTTGTATAGCTATCCATTTGCTATATGAATATTTGAAGTGCATTCGTGAATAGTTTTTTGCTTTCACAACAATGAAGCTATTCATGAAGACTTCGAATGATTACCCACCCTAACATTCATAAATACTAAAAGAGTATTTATACTAAAAGAGTATTTATGAATAACTTTTTGGTTTCATTAACATGATGCATATTTGAGTCAACTAATTAGTACAAACTGGGTAAACTGATTCATGAATACTTTGTATACTTTGAATACTTGCTGCAGCTACCAGAGCGTTCACCTCAATTAGATCCTATTCAGTTAAATTTTGGCTCCTGGTTTCCATTGTGGGAACCAACTTACGAGCCAAACCCTTAAGCCACAAAAAAAAAGAATTCTTATTGCCGCCTTGGCTGGCCGCAATTGGCAGCGATACACGCAAATGAAACGAAACCAGTTAACAAAGCCGAAAGGCTCAAACACATGGGGCAAAACAAACAGCAAAAAAAAGACCACAAAAAGAGACAAAAACAAAAAAAACACACTCAAAACACTCGAAATGCACAGTTAAATGCTGAAGCGTTCAAATCACGTCATCTTTCGGTGCTCCCCTTTTGACTCCCCACTGCTCACACCCGCTCTGATTAACTGTACTCGGCTGTTGGCCAGTTGAAGATCGATTAAAGCTGCGGAAAAAATTGTCGCCTCTTGTCACCAGATGGCGCTGATCATGGCGATTGTAGAGGAGTCAGATATCAGGAGGAGGAGGAGAAGGAGTGGGAGGAGGTTGGAGCGACAGCAGCACTGAGTGAAAGCGACAGTGAACTCGATTGACCCGTTATATCTTCCGTATACCCTGCACACCAGCTGCGCAAACGGGTAGATAAGCAACATAAAACAGTTGGTTAATGATAAATGGATTATGATTATAGCTATAGTAGGAGATAGCAGGTGACTAGTAGGTGAGAGAGAGAGTAGGGGATACAGTTAATTACAGATAGTTTTTAGATAGTGCAACTCCATGTAAGCCCTATCTGTAATACTACTCGGTGCAAGCTCTATCTATACATACATATAGGTATGTATGTATGTATACGTATGTAATCGGGCTATAGATTAGTTATAGATCGAAAGCTATGTTATGATTGATAAAAATATATGCAAGTAATTATTATTGTGAATAAATTTGTGGGCATATAGCTAGAAAAATAAATATATATATCTATAACTGACTTCAATAGCTCTACTCTAATTTCATAACTAAAAGTTCATTTACTAATTTATTCTACAGGGTATTTATGAGTCGTATCTCGTGCCAGCGACCTTACGCATGCGAGTGCACATGCGACTGCCCAAAAGGGCGCACATATGTTTTTCTTTTCTTTTTTTTTCTCCTGCTTAATGTTGTTGTTGTAACTCTCTTTGTTGCTTGTCGTTTCACTTTCGAGCCGTGTGCGCACAGCATCTGTAATTATAATTGGCCGCCGTTTCTTAGCTGTTTATGTGCAATTAAGCAAAAGCCGCGCATTTAAATCAATTAAATGTGTGTTACTCAATCAGCGGCGCCGAGGTTCAATCAACTTTTCGGGAGCCACCAAGTAGCTAACCGGTTCACATATATATATATATATTTGTTTATATATTATATCAACATGTATGCTGCCTCCTACCTTAACACATTCTCCACACACACACACAAACAGCTGGCAGCTTTTTCGGCAATCGCAATTACGAGTAAAGTTTGTAAGCGGCTTTTGTAGTTTTTCTTTTTCGTTTTTATTTTTAATTTTTCTTTTAAAAGTTTTTTTTGTTTAGTTTTTTTTTTTTTTAATTTTTTGTGGCTGTAACTATTGCTGTAACTCTAAGTGCACTTTATGAGACACCATTTAAATGACGACATGCCAAAGAAAGTTATTTATTTGTTGTTGTCCAACGTTTTTACATGTTGCAGCAACCCGTAATAAAGTTAGAAATATATATTTGTTTGTTTGTTTTCTGTTTTTTTTTTTTGTGACACGCTGAAGGCTTTATCAATGCAACGTCTCGAATGACTAAACCATAACAATTTGTTTTTATGTGTTTTTTTGAGGCAAAAAAAACCATTTAAATCCATTAAATCACATTTTTCTATTCAGAATCAGATGCTGCTTAACTTGTTTTTTCCTTTTCGTTAATCATGTGCTTAAGTGCTGTGATGTCAGCGATGCTAGTTAGATTACTCAAGTCTGTTAACTGATTGGACTTTTTGGTCAATATGTGCGAACTGTCTAATGGCTGGATTATGCAAATGTTTATAGACGTTTCATAAATATTATTGGAGGTGATATAATAATAAATGGACTGCTACTACACGCTATACATAAATGTAGTAATTGTCGAAATCAATTACATTACTTTTGATTGATAGATATCATATCATAGAATATCATATTTGTGATCGATGCATAGATATATAAAGTAATCCATGTTGCCATTGATATAGATCAGTTCATTCCTATCGTTTGTCATTAAACAAAATTCTGATATATTGTTAATATCTAGTTTCTTTACGAATAATAGAGAAATGTATATTCAACATATGAAAAAGTTTGATTGAATGTCAACATTTTCCGTTTTTCTGAAAAAATTCAGTAAAAATACTCTAGTCGGGACTGCCCGACTACGAGATCCCCTGAACCTTTGTTCGAGTTTGCATTTTTACATATATACAGACATATATAAGATGACAGTATGCGTGCACACGTGTAGAGAAAAGGCATGCGCTCGGCGCTTGCTGCCGTTTGCTTTTGCCGATTGACAAAATAATTTCTTTAATAACTTCTGTGTTACTAAACGGATGTTGATGAAATTTTCAGCATTGAATCCTTTTGATTTATTTAAAATACGGTTTTTTTTTAAATTAAAAAATATATATTTTGGTTATATTTGCAAATGAACTAAAATTAAATTGATTTTCTCAAATGTGGAGTACAAAAAAAAATAAAAATTGTAATGCTAAATGCAAAATGCAAAATTAGGTGACTCTGCCAAAAAGATGTAAAAAACATAGTCCACAAACTGAATTTCGATAACGTTTTTAAATCGATATCATGGAAACGGGAAAAGTTATCGAATATCTATATACAACAAACTGATTTCCCATTTTCAATGGGTTCAGATTAAAAAGAGAAGCGCAGCCAGTAAAACATTGCGGATGTCGCATAAAGTAATTGTAAAAGATTGCTAGAGAGTCGCACAGAAATGGAATAAGTCTCGATGTTAATTAAATATTAGTGGATTCGTAGTTGAAGCATTTTCTCCAATGCACAACTTCTTAAGCTCAAGAAAAAAAAGCAAAAGCAAAAGCAGTTTCAGCGAATTAGAGAAAGCTTCATTGAAACATTTCTTGAGAATTAAGTATCATTCATTTACTCGAATCTATCAATGCGGCTGCAAACTAACGATTCCACCACAGTCCACACTCGATGCTCGGAGCCGGGGGGCAAGTTGTGAATAGAGATGCGACGCGTACGGCACATCATGTTAGCTTCATTGATCGATTTATGGTGTTTATGTTTGTTAGCGAAACTTGTTTAGTCATCGTTCAACTAACAACTTCATCAGCTTCGTTCCTCTTGATGATTAACGTCTGTGCTTAAGTTCTTTTGCTTTCGTGTCAAATATGCTGTTGCCATATACCACGTTTAGCTGCTCTAGCCCGGTCTAACAGCTCACAGGCAGGTGTAGCAGGTGTATCAGCTGTATGAGGTATATGAGGTGTACTCGGTCTGCCCATTGTTCATCTACTCTAAAGGCAATTAAGTGCACTTTCATATGAAAGCAAATGGAAAAAGCAGAGCAAAAGTTGATGAGCCGCTAAGTTAGCATTAAGTTAGTCCCCATACGGCATATAGTATATACATATAAGCTCTGTAGCCTCTATTAGAGATGTGACGATTATTATATGACATAAAAAAATCTTATTCAATAGTAAAAATCTTTTTTAAAGTCAACTTTCAAGAAAAGAGAAAAGATTAATTTTCATTTTATAAAGTAAATTTCGTGTTCGTGTCACGAAAGCAAACACGATTTGTGCTCAACTCTAATGCCTTGAGTCTAGACTCTGCACTGTTTTACTTCTTGCCTGATGGGAACTCGAGCCAACTCCAAGCAGCCAACTTTAATTTTTGCCCTCTGATCGCAATTATGTCTAAACTTTCTTGTCCAACTGCAATTGTTGTGATATTTATATTTATATACAGATATATTTATGTATATCTTTGTGGGCTTGTGTTTTTGTCATTTGTCATTTGTTAGATTTTCACCGCTTGTGAAATGTTTTATAGTTCGTTTTCATGGGATAGTCCAACCTCTTTACGACCTCGACGCGTCATTGTTTCATATGAAATACCTGAAGGTTTACCCATAACAAATGCCATTGCGATAAACGCTTATGGTTAGGCGCTGACTAAACTGGCTGCCCGCCACCCACGTCGGGAACCCCACAAACAAGCCACCCATACCACCCATACGATAAAACTCGAGTAATACGTGTTGGTCTAGAAAGTGCATAAGCAATTAGTATATATAAATATATATATATGTTTTTTGAATACCTTTTACATTTATCAGTTATTTGCGGGTTATGAAGTTTATATAAATTTTCAGGTTCTTGAACTTGTCTCTGTTTAAATGAGGCAAATGTACGAAATGATCTTATATATTATTATATTTGACTTGTATTAAGCTGATTCGTATTTCAATGAGTTGCTCTTAAAACGTGCGAGATGTGCTCAATCTACACCATGGAAATTGGAAAAGTTATCGATAATTGTTGATTTTAAGGAAACCATTGAAGTTACCCTGAATTTCCATTAGAAAAACTATAACAAAATAAATCTGATCATTAAGATTGAAGCTTAAAACTTGATGGAATCATATATATTATTATTATTGTGGAGAGTACGAAAAGTAATAGTTAAACTGAATCATAAAGCTTCTTTAAAAACGCTCAATCAACAGAGTTTTCATTTAGAAAAACTTACTTATCATTAAAATATAAGTAATTCCTTTCTTATATATCCCACTGATTTCGCGTACTTCGGTTATATATATGTATGCTACGGTATGTCGACCATAACTGTTCTCTCTTAGTCAATCACTTTTATACCTAGTTTGTGTACCTATGATCGTCAGCGAATGAGCCATCGAGCCACTGCGTCTGCTATAATTCACATTAGAAAGCGTTGACATTAATCACCATAAATGGTGAATTCACTTGCTATTGATTTTTATTTTATGGCTTCTCATTGTGGCGCGTCTTTGCGATAAGCGAAGCGAGCATTGATTAACTGTTGAAAAATAGTTTATAGCCCGTTGGCCCGCACCACTGGGCCAACTAATTGTCTCTCATTGTTTGGTCAGCGCTTCGATGACTGATAAAATGACAAAGGAGAGCGTCATGTGTTCTTAGCTGTTTCATTGAAAAGAGAAGAAAACTGAAATTTTAATTAAAAACAAGTAAGAGTGCTCGAGTCGCAAGTGTCCGACCAGGAGATACCCTGCAGTCGACATATCTCCAAGGATACTTTATGCTACGGGTAGTTCCAGTAGATAACTCTTATTTGTTATTCGATTGTTATCAATTTCATGGAAAAAAAAACTTATCGATAAATTTAAATACAGTCGATCTGCGTGTGGTGCTAAATGATCTATGTACGGTCGGACATACAGACAGATAACAGGATATAAATATATACATACTTTATGCCACGCCTTCTTCTATTTTACAGTGAGTTCCCATTCAAAATAGATTCAATGGGTCTAAAAAGATAGTGATGGAATTCACGTTTAGAAAACAGTACGGTTTACAAATTGCTCGCTAACAATTTGTGTACACATATAGTACATATACATATATGTATGTATATATACGCGTATAACTCGTTAATCGCATGTAAATCAGCTGAATATCTCTCAAGATCTCTGCGAGAGTTTGGTCACACTGCGATCTGTGTTTAGGCGGGGAGCTGCGCCTAGGCATGTTAGAGCGATCCGCAGCTGTTCCTTTCACTTGGCCTCTCACATGCTCGTAGCAAGTATGTGGCCTATACGAGGGGTGTTCCATTGGAGGCTTAACATAAAAGTTAACTAAAAACTTATTAAAATTGTTAAATTGCTGTTAAATAGCTGGTTATCGGCAAAAGTTTTAATTGCTGTAGATATATTCATGAAAAATTGGATCATGGAGGGCAGACTCACAAAGTTTATTATGAAAAAAGTCACCTTAAAGGATATACATACATATGTATGTACTATGTATGTACATATATACATATATAAATGTGTATGCATATATTATATATAGATATATACGGAAAGTTTTTTAAAATACTTCTGGTGTCTTTTTTTTACCATGCGAATCGATTGAAATATGTCTGTAAGAAAAAAACCGATCACTGAGTATAGGCTTAGGATCTGCTGTCTTACCATATTTCAATAGATACTGTATAATACCTATCTTAACTGTGTTAAGTGTGTATTGATTGATGCAAATAAAGAACTTATGCTCAGCAAATAAGTGACAATGGAGGAGAGTTAAGCAAGTCAACTGTTGGTCTAAGCGATCTTGTAGTTCATGAGTGTACCTCGTGCACTCGCACACACACACACACCCATTCACACTCTCCGCTCGATTCGCACTCATGATTGTAGCTAACTATAGCGTTATTTGAATCAACAAACAGCGAAATGCGCTCGTTGCATGCCTTTTGCTACACTTCATTATGCATTTGTGTGTGTGTATGTGTGTGTGTGTGTGTGCGGTGTTGTGTGTGTGTATTTCTCCTGCCCCCTTTTGCATAATGACAACATGTAATTTGGCCTTTCTTTTTGCTGGCTTGCATATTTCTTGGCCGCTGACATCGACGTTGTTGCTGTTGTTGTTATTGTTGTAGATTTCTGCTTCTTGAAAAGCTTGGACGTCGCCGTCGTCGTCGCCGTCGTCGTCGGCGCTGGCGTCGTGGGTTGTTAAGTCTGATTGCAAATTATTATGGATAGACCGGCGGGACGAGCCACCAGATGAATGCAATCGGCCCCACACTCCGCCCTAAAGGGTGTGGGCGTGTCGCTTGTATGGCTGCAGTTTTTTCCTCAACTCCTTCATATTTATTATTTATTATTATATCTGCCTTTTTTTTGCTTTATCATTTTCGTATTCCAAAAGTTTTCATGGCAATTTATGCTAATTTGCGAGTGCTCACATATTTTGCTGGCTTTTGCGCTTGCCATTTTTAATTAATTTTTGGAGCGCCGCAGCTCAGCTCCTCCCAAATCGGCGAGGGTTCGTATTGCCTTGGCTGAATCTATGGTCATACATTTGCAGTTTACTGTTGTTGTTGTTGTTGTTGTAATTGTGCAGTTTCTATGCATGAAGCGTTGTCAAAGTGTTTTTTTTTTTCAATTAGTATTTGAAATGTGTTGCTGTTTGTATGATATCGTAAAAGGATATAATGGAAATTGGAAACCATATTATTTTAAATACTCAGGTGAATTCCTAATGAACTTGAACTAAAACTGAGTCTAAAAGCAAACTAGTTGAAGGGCTTATAAATTATAGCTGTTTCGCTTTACAGTTCGATTTACTGGAACCTAACCGAACCTAATTGACCTCAAAAGTTTTATTTATGAAGCCCAATCGAAGAAGTTGGAATTCGTTTGTTTTTTTTTGGACAAATGCTAAATTTTCTATATATTTAAATTAATATTGCTGCCTTTAAACACGACATTTAAAAAAATGTAATCCACGTTTGATTATTTAAAATATGAAAGCTTGACTGCGGCAGCGATAGCTAGTAAAATATATATTCATATGTACATATTTTTTATTACCTTCAATATGGCTTTGATTTTTCACACTTGTATGCTCTTTATGACCGTCATTATATGCTGAATTTATTAAATACGTCAAATATTAGGTCTTTATAAACGGAAACTCTTCTTTAAACAATGATTTTTCGTCCAGTTGTTAAAGTTTGCCTTTTGAAAAGTTGATCTATTTAGTTTTCAAAAACATATATATATATATTTTCATCAAATTGTATAAGAAGAATATATTAAATATATCAAATATATAAAAAATATATAAATTTAAAAAATTTATCATATATTTAAATTTTATACAAAATATATAAAATACATAAAATATATGAAATATATAACATTTATAAAATGTATAAAATCAATAAAAAATATATAATATTAATATGTAAAATATTTAAATTATAAAAAATATATAAAATATATAAAGTTTATAAAATATATAAAATATATGAAATTTATAAAATTTATAATATATATTTAATATATGAAATATATAAAAAATATATTAAATATATGGAATATATAATAATATATATAAAATATATGAAATATATAAAAAATATATAAAATATATAAAATATATAAATATTCTTTTGCTTAGCATTATACATAAATTAATGCACCTTAATAGCTGTATGCTACCTGCTTGTTGTTACGTATTATGTGCTTTCTGTTATACGTTATATGATATACGTTAGGCGTGGTTCTCCTTACGTGAACTAAGTTATGCTTAGCGTAATACTGCTAACTCCAAATGTATACGTAAATACGTATGTATCTTAAAGTATATATGTATCTTATCCATGCGCATACGTAGTATATGTATCTTCAGGCTTAATAGTATCTCATCCATGCGCATACGTAATACATGTATCTTTAGAAAGTCTTCTATTAATACTATTAATATTTGCTTAGCTTACACTGCCTTTAAATGCTTCAAAGTCTCGTCATTGATCTGGAACTAGCTGAGCTTTTGCTCGCTCATTTTTGTTTTATTTTTTGCTAATTGTTGCAGTTGCTTATTAGCGTATTTAAACGTCAACCTAGCCCAGTTTGCTTTCTCGCTTTATTAGCTCTACGCAAAAAAAGGCCAAACACTTTTGCGCATGTGTACACAGTTGGATATTTGTGTACAGACAGAGATGTGTATATGTGTGTGTATGTGTGTATTACCTTAATTGGCGCTGTTTTTTTACTTTTTCGTTACTTGCTGTTTACGTCGAAAATTTCTAGTAAGCAAATAAATCGCTGGTGCCACTCCCCGAGTCCCTCTTTCGTGGCCCGCCCCCAGCGACAGAAGCTGTGAGCTTTATGCCTCAGTGCGTTTGCAGTGCTACCAAATGGTTGTGCATTGTTGTTGTTGTTGTTGTTTTTGTTTTAGTCGCTGGTGTAGCTATTGCCGTGCGTCAGTCAACTTCACCTTTATTACAGGTGTGTCTGAGCAAGTGCATAATCAATGTGAATTTCTGTGCGAATTGAGCTCAACTAGCTTGCTTTTGCAGCCAAGCCATCCCAGCTTCCATTGTCAGTTGATTTATATATATCTATATATATATATACTCTTATATAGTTTATATATATATATATATATATATAGAAATATCTTTCTCGCATTTATAATTTAATGCAAACCATGTGAGACGACAAATGCATTCAAAGAAAACAACTGTGGGAAAACAAGTGCAACAAAAAAAGGAGGCCAGCAAAAGACAAAAAAAAAACTTATTGAAAGAAAAGAAAATCGTTGAGCATGAAGATATCCTGTTACTTTAACTGAATAGCTACTGAAATGTTTATATATATCCTATAATTTAATCTGAAGAGTTATAAACATATAGTTATTGCATCTAAGGTTCAGTTTCGTTAGTTCTACTTTTCTTTTCGCTGCGAAAGAAAAAAAGACGAAAAATCTGGAATGTAATAATAACTTTTTTAGCGAGAATATCCTGTTTCAATACAGCTCGATCAATAAATAAATGATTTCGTTAAACAATTACTTTAATTTCTTGTTGGAAACTCAAGACTTCAGTTGGAATTCCGAAACATTTGCACATTTTTTGTACTGAATTTCGCAGTTCTCTGATATCTTCGATATCTGTTCTTGTTTTTTTTTTTAAATGACGAACAATTTCAGACATATAAAAGGCGAATGGCAGCTACTGCAGTTGCTAAAAGCGATTGCATGCGATAAGGCAACTGACGTTGTTGCCGCATTCGTAATTGCATCATCGATAAGAACGGAAACGAACGCGCGTGTCCTCACCCGCAACAACAACAACAACAACAACAACAATAACTCTATAAAGTGTGACTAATATGATAATAATAAAATGATATGATATTTAGAGTTCCGAAACGGTGCAATGTTCCTCAACGTTTTACGAATCGCGCTAAATGGCATTGCCAAAACTAACACAAAGAACGAACTGCAAGCAACTGTCGGACTTTTGCTCAAAATGCTAAATAACTGTAACTAACAACGATCCATTATAAACAAATAAAACAAAAGTGTGCTAAGCAACGAAACAAACAAACAACAACAACAACTTAATACCAAAGATCAAAGATCAAAGGCATCAGCTGCATTGGAATGTTCGACGTGCCGCCCAAGTGTCCAGCGCTGGCTAACAAATTGAGCGGTCTCTTCGGCTGGCGCCACACCTACAATGTGGCTGCCAAGCATGAGGGCATACCCCACGGCAACCTGCACAAGTCCTACTCCCTGACGCTGGCCAAGCGGCCTCCGTCGCCCAGCTACGCTTGCGTAAAGGTAACTTCTTTAGCTTCTCCAGCTAATTAAAATGTGATAGAAATCTTTAAGCTTAACTGTTTTGGGCATGTCGCACGATAAGACAGACACGCCCACACAGTCAGATCCCCCACACACACACACGCACATATGCAAATGTTTTTATGACATACGATATCCATTGTTTGCCCATCGACGCATCATTTCCATTGACAAATGACCATAAAGAAACAATCAACGAGCTATGAAGAGGAGGGCAGAAAACAGAAAATATCTACAAACAAGTGTACAGTGGGCAAAATGCGATAAATATGACTTTAAAAAAACAACAATCTTGCAGCTAAGAAATATATTAGAACTATTTTGTTACAAAAATGTTAAAAATATGTCTAGCCATATCAATTATCAATTACTTTAAAACATCAGAGAATATATATATATATATAAAGATTCAAAATGAGTTAAAATATTGCTCTTCTAATAAACATATAATTGCAATAAGATCTAGAAAAATTGTCAGTGTTTTGGCTTGGAATCAATTTTCCGCATCGTGACCCGGTTTTTGTGCGAGATTCTGTGCTATTGTTGTAATATGTAAAGTAAACTTGGGAACCGGTTCGCAATAGAATTTGTAGTTCCTCATTAATTTATATACAAAATATTAAATACAAATTGCAGTTAACTTCCAAAATATGTATATCAGTGTTTTCAGCTACGGGACACAAAAAAAGACTGAAAAAGGGGGAAAAAAAGGGACAAACAGTTTTTACAAGAGAACAGAAAACTGGACAACATTTTTTAAACATAAAAATAAAATTTTTACTATATATACATGGATATTAAACTGATTTTAAAGTATTATCCATAGTTTCGTCGTCTGTGACACTTGATTCCATATAAACTTGATCTGTGCCCACTTGTTTTAAGTATTTTTCTGGCACGCCACGTCGCTAAAGCTCGATATATCATAAATCGGTAACCTACGATCATAATTCTTATACATTTCAAGTGCTGGTACGATCATTATTAGGGCGATTCAAATACATTTATCGTTAAAAAAACGTCAGATTTCCGATTGTTTACTATTTCTGGCTAGACTAAAGAAAAAAAGCACAGATCTGTCTGGAAAAAGGCTTAAGTGGCAACACTTATGTATATATTATTATATATGCTTTATTTTTTTGCTCAATTGTTAATCACTTTTAGCACACTGTGCGGTAACAACAATAACAATAACAACAAAAGAAAATCCAAACAATAGCAACATCAATGTGTTTTGCCTTTAACTCTCACTGCTTGAAAGCCGATAGAATGCACGCTCTTTGACCCATTAATCTAAGAATTGCAAACACAACAACAACAACAACATTGTTTATTGTTTTTTTTTTTTTTTGCGAAAAAGAGCGAAAACTAGAAAACAACCTTCCAAATTGTTGCGTCAAGTTGACGTTCCAGTTCTCCAGTTCAGGGAGCGAAGCGCACGCTCTGCTGCTTCCATGACTGGTTTCATGGCATGATGCAATTGTTGTTGTTGCCATAGTTGTTGTTGTTGTTGGCCAGTTTTTCGGCATTTGGCATTTGGTTGGTGTGTGTTTTGGAATTCGATGGAATGCCAAGCAACAATGACGCCAACTTGATTTGCTTTTTAAGCTGGGCCCGCTGCAATTTACGTTCGGCTTTTTGGGAGGCTGGAGGTCGTCCGTATTCTTCATAGTCTTCATAGTGAAGCACCTGAGCAGCTGCGCCAATGACTCAACACATGGCCAATTGGGCAATTGTCTTTTGGGGCCCGGAAGCGCACCAGCTGCATTATCCCAGGCTCGTCTTCGTCTTGAATTGGTTGCGATTGTATCTTTGTGAGAGACTTGTTAAGAGACTCTATATATATAATTATGTATTTATATAGCGTTGTGCAAGTCGCTTAAATGGTTTCAAGAACAGATATATATGTAACTATATAAGTAATATAAATATTTGTCTTAAAACAGCATGTCTAGTCTTTACCAGAAGCCATGCTCGCTTAACAAAACTAAGCCAATAAACGTTTTTTTATTATTTTTTTTTAAATTATTATTATTATGATATAAAACTATATATAATATAAAAAATGTATAAAATATAGTCTAACTTACCATTTTTATTTGCATTCTATCTTTTTATATTATGAACCCATTAAACAATGGGAAATTAGGGAATAAGGGTTTTGAAAAAAAGTATGTAGAAGGTGTGACAGTCCCCTTAAAGTATATATATTGTTGATCAAGTCGATGAACTGAGTCGATTTGACCCTCTCCGCCGTCAGTATGATTGCGTCGATCTTAGAACCTATAAGAGCTAGAGACTAGAGATGGGCGTCTTGATCGGGATTTTCGGGACCCGAAATTGTCCCGAAACAATTTTCGGGCTTGTTGGGAAATATTCTAAAAAATTCCAGGACGGTCGGATAAGTGCTTACCCCTACATCAAGGTGGCATAGTAACAGATTCTAGAGATATGCTTATGAGCAGAGGTGGGCGTCGGGATCGAAATTTTGGGGTCCCGCGGGTCCCGAACGGTTACCTCTAAAATGCCGCCATCTCAGAGCATATCTCAAGAATTTTTTATCATGATCTCATGACCAAGTACATATCCGATCGTCCCGGATTTTTCTAAAATCACTCCCAACCCGCCAGTTACCGAAAATCGTTTCGGGACAATTATCCCGAACCCGACGCCCATCTCTACTAGAGACTTACAGACTTATACAGTGCGCAGATAAAGTTTTAGATAATAGATAGCTTATACCATTTCCATGTTATCGATAAAAAAAACTTTATCGAGATGCAATTTTTTTAACTTCCTTTTTACTTGTTTTAAGCTAATGTCACCAAGTTTTGCATTTAGCTTCTTATATAAAAAGCTTAATTTGGATTTTTACTCTTGTGCTTGCAGGAAGCGGACTCTTGGGTTGCCGTACACCATCTGCAGACACAGTCGGGTATTTTGGATCCCGACGATTGTGTGCGCGATGTGGCCGATGATCGGGAACAAATATTGGCCCACTTTGAGGACTCGGGGCCTGATCCGGGCGTACCGCAAGGCGGCGGCGATGGTGCCTCGGGCAGCTCCTCGGTGGGCACCGGTTCACCAGACATCTTTCGTGATCCCACAAACACAGAGGCGCCCACACGCGATCTGTCCACTCCGCATATAGAAGTGACTAGCACCACGTCCGGGCCATCGACCGGGCTAGGCGTCGGCCTGATGGTGCGTCGTAGCAGTGATCCAAATTTGTTGGCCTCCCTCAAGGCGGAGGGCGGGAATAAGCGTTGGTCGGCGGCGGCACCGCACTATGCGGGCGGCGATTCGCCGGAACGCCTGATGGTGGACAAAGCAGGTGGACAGCTGTCACCACAGTGGGAGGAAGAGGACGACACAGCGGCACAGCTGAAGGAGCAGTTGTTGCAGCAACAGAAGCAGCATCCACACGCCGTTGCAACGGGCGCTCATCAGCCATTCGCCCGCTCCGGCCGCCTCTCCATGCAGTTTCTGGGCGATGCCAACGGCTACAAGTGGATGGAGGCAGCTGAGAAGCTGCAGCACCAGCAACAGCAACAGGCGCTGCCCACGTCGCTGCCGAACAGCGCCTACTCCAGCAAATCGCTGCCGCGCGAAAGCAAGCGCAAGGAACCGCTGGGCCAGGCCTACGAGTCCATACGAGAAAAGGATGGCGAGATGCTGCTCATCATCAACGAGTACGGCAGTCCGCTGGGCCTGACGGCAATGCCGGACAAGGAGCACGGCGGCGGGCTGCTCGTGCAGCACGTGGAGCCAGGCAGTCGGGCCGAGCGTGGCCGGTTGCGTCGCGAGGATCGTATTCTCGAAATCAATGGCATCAAATTGATCGGGCTGAGCGAGTCCCAGGTCCAGGAGCAGCTGCGTCGGGCTCTCGAGTGCTCCGAGCTGCGAGTGCGCGTGCTGCGTGGCGATCAGCATCGTCGCCAGCAGCAGCGACGCGACTCCAAGGTGGCTGAAATGGTGGAGGTGGCCACCGTGTCGCCCACACGCAAGCCACATGCCGCTCCCGTGGGCACCTCGCTGCAGGTGGCCAACACACGTAAGCTTGGCCGCAAGATCGAGATACTGCTGAAGAAGGGGCCCAACGGCCTGGGCTTCTCGGTGACGACGCGCGACAATCCGGCGGGCGGCCATTGTCCCATCTATATTAAGAACATATTGCCGCGCGGTGCAGCCATCGAGGATGGTCGCTTGAAGCCCGGCGATCGTCTGCTCGAGGTCGATGGCACGCCCATGACCGGCAAGACGCAAACGGACGTTGTGGCCATTCTGCGCGGCATGCCTGCCGGCGCCTCAGTTCGCATTGTCGTCTCCAGGCAACAGGAACTGGCCGAAATGCCCGTTGGCGTAAGTCAAACAATTCGCAATCTCAAATCGAATCTAATGAAATAATATTTACAGCAACCGCCGGAGCCAGTGGAGAAGGCAGCGCCAGTTGCGCCAGCTCCCGCTTGCGCACCGATTCCGGTACAAAAGTCAAGCAGCGCCCGCTCGCTATTCCAGCAACAGCAAATGCAGCAACAGGCACAGCTCAATGAATCTCAGCACTTTATTGATGCGGGCAGTGAGTCGGCGGCCTCCAATGTAAGTGGTTAACTCATCAATAATTGATCTACCTTTTTTTTTGCTAACTCTTCAATTTCTATGCACCACCTACAGGACAGCCTGCCGCCGAGCAGCAGCAGCTGGCATTCGCGGGAGGAGCTGACACTCCATATACCCGTCCACGACACCGAGAAGGCTGGCCTTGGCGTCAGTGTCAAGGGCAAGACGTGCTCCAATTTGAATGCATCGACGCCCAGCAGCAACAGCAGCATGAAGCACGACGGCGACCTGGGCATATTTGTGAAGAACGTCATCCATGGTGGTGCCGCCTCGCGCGACGGACGCCTGCGCATGAACGATCAGCTGCTAAGCGTGAATGGTGTCTCGCTGCGTGGCCAAAACAATGCTGAGGCCATGGAGACCCTGCGCCGTGCCATGGTCAACAATCCGGGCAAGCATCCGGGCACAATCACTCTGCTAGTCGGACGCAAAATCCTGCGCTCGGCCAGCTCCAGTGACATTTTGGAGCACAGTCAAAGCCATAGCAACAGCAACAGTAACAGCAACAGCAGCAGCAGCGGCACCAACAGCAATAACAACAACAACAGCAGCTCCAACGCCAGCGACAACTCTGGCGCCACGGTCATCTATCTGAGTCCGGAGAAACGCGAGCCGCGCTGTGGCAATGGACCCGGCAGCGCAGGCAGCGATATGAATAGGTATGTTACGGGTACCCAGGAGAGCTGTAGATAGTATTTTTGACTGAGTTTGAGAACTACTTAATGAAGTTATATTTGTTGTCATAGATTTTGTTGTAAGAGCGTAAACTATTTCGCGTTGAATTGAAAATGGTCTTAGACTTCATTAAATTTTAAGGTTTTATAACTCTAGAGATATCTCTGAGATGTAGTCAGATATGGTATATATAGATACGCTCCAATTTGGCGCAGCTATGTATACAATATATTTTTGATTACGGGTGGGCTACACCAAATTCTAATTCTTAGACAGCAATATTGCGGACAAAAATTGTGTTTATGTCTAAAAAATATATAATATTTCCCGATTGGCCACGTCTCCGTTGGGCGTATCCAAAAAAGCTTAACATTTAGCAAGACGAGGGTACACGAGCATATGTTGCAGATTTTAAGTCTTTGCTACAATAAAATATTTCGCGTTCATAAACACAAACGGACAGACAGACAGACGGACGGACGGACGAACGGACGGACGGAAGGACAGACGGACGAACAGAAGGACGGACGCACAGGCGAACGGAAGAACGAACGGAAGGACGCACGGACGAACAAAAGAGCGGACGGACGGACGGAAGAATGGAGGGACGGACGGAAGAACGGACGGACGGACAAACGATAGGACGGACGAACGAACGGACGGAGGAAAGGACGGACGAACGGACGGACGAAAGGACGGACGAACGGACGGACGAAAGGACGGACGAACGGACTGACGAACGGACGGACGAAAGGACGGACGGACGGACGGACGAACGGAAGGACGGACGGACAAACGAAAGGACGGACGAACGGACGGACAGCAAGCCAGACATAACACTAAACAAATATACTCTTTTTTACCTTGGGAACGAGCATAGAAACCTAATTCAAAGAGAATTAACAGACTGAATTCAGGAATATCAACTTAGTTTCAATTTATGCTAACAGCTTCTCTTCTCTCACCTTGCAGATGGAGCAATCCCGTTTTAGATCGTCTAACCGGTGGCATTTGCTCCGCAAACTCAACGCAGCCAACACAGCAACAGCAGCAACAGCATCAACAGCAGCAGCAGTCGCAGGGGCAGCAGCGTCGCTTGCCGCCTGCCCCACTGGGTGGCAACAGCGCGGCATTGAGGAATGAGAGCTATTATATGGCCACCAATGACAACTGGTCGCCGGCGCCGCTGCAGCTGCTCAATGGGCATGGCAACACGGCGCTGCTCATCGAGGACGATGCAGAGCCAATGTCACCGTAAGTTTTAGCAGCTTTCTCACACTTTTTACGTAGACTCGATTTAACTTTTTGTTTACTTTGCTTGCAGCACGCTGCCGGTGCGCGCACACGATGGCCAGCACTGCAACGCGAGCAGCGCCAACACATCGCAAGCGAGCGTCGGCATGGGGCAGAGCGGGAGCGTGGCAGCACCAGCCGTGGCTGGCAATTTCGATGCCACATACTCGTCGCAACTGAGCCTGGAGACGAACAATTCGGGCGTGGAGCATTTCTCGCGCGATGCGCTCGGCCGACGCAGCATCTCGGAGAAGCATCATGCGGCGCTGGATGCACGCGAAACGGGCACCTATCAGCGCAACAAGAAGCTGCGCGAGGAGCGAGAACGCGAGCGACGCATCCAGCTAACCAAATCAGCCGTCTATGGTGGCTCCATTGAGTCGCTGACGGCGCGTATTGCTAGCGCCAACGCCCAAATGGCGGCCGCAGCGGCTGGCTATAAGCACTCCAAGACTAGCTCCCATATCGAGCAGCGGGAACAGCAACAGAAACTGCTGCTTGCCGCCGAGGCCGAGGCACGCGATCAGCTGGGCGATCTGGGTCCATCGTTGGGTCTGAAGAAGTCCTCGTCGCTGGAGTCGCTGCAGACCATGGTCCAGGAGCTGCAAATGTCCGATGAGCCGCGTGCTCATCACGCGCTGCGTGCGCCACGCGGACGCGGACGTGAGGACAGCCTACGCGCCGCCGTGGTCAGCGAACCCGATGCAAACAGTGAGCATGAGCAGTTGTAGTTTGATTTGTAGACTTGACTTGACACCATATTTTTGTTTTTAGAGCCACGCAAGACCTGGCTGCTGGAGGACGGCGATCACGAGGGCGGCTTTGCCTCGCAGCGAAATGGACCGTTCCAGAGTTCGCTCAACGATGGCAAACATGGCAGCAAGTCGCGCGCCAAGAAGCCGAGCATTTTGCGGGGCATCGGACACATGTTTCGCTTCGGCAAGAATCGCAAGGATGGCGTTGTGCCCATTGACACATATGCCACATCTTCAATTGTGTCATCGGCGCAGCCCACGAACGGACAGTCGCAGCAGCAGCAACAGCTGCAACTGTTGCAGCAACAGCAGCAGCAGCAAATTCCAGCCGCTGCGCTTGCCGCTTTGGAGCGCAATGGCAAACCACCAGCGTATCAACCGCCGCCGCCACTGCCAGCACCAAATGCAGCGGGTGGCGGTGGTGCAGCTGCGCCAGTTGCTGCTGCCACAGGTGGTGCTGCCGCCACACTCAATGGCGGCATACATCAAAATGATATATTCAATCATCGCTATCAGCATTATGCGAACTATGAAGACCTGCATCAACATCAGATTAGGTGAGCAGCTGCTTACATTTACCTCATTTCTCATTATGCATAATTTAAGAGGTGGTTGGCAACAAAATTAATTAACTTACTTGATGTGTTGATATATATATATATATATATATATTCTATAAAGCAAGACTGCAGTTTCATAGAACTATATTCAAAACTTTATAATTATATTTTTAAATATAAGGAATATCTAATTTTGATATACAGTACTGTTTGGGTATAGTGAGCACCTCGACATAGTGAACATCTGATCTAAATAGTGAAGCAAGCAAAAAGCTAGAAGTAATCAAAAATAAAAGAGGGTATTTTCCCTAATTTGTATTTTTGCTGTTGATCAGATTTTTCTTGACCTTAATGGTTATGTTTTCTGTCGAGTTTAAGTATTCAAAACTTTTATGTCTTATCGTTAAAGGAAATATTGGAAATTGATAAAAAAAAAATTGGAAAAGGAATTATATGCACAAGGTGTATTATGTACAAATACAACGAGCTTTTGAGTGAAAATTTGAACCCTAATATAGTGAATATTACCGTGAACAGGCCTTGCAATAATTAGCTTACTATATCCAGACACGCCTGTATACTTAGATTTATAAGAAGAAGGTATCTTTTTTGAATATAGTTCCATAAACGAATTGTAAATTTAGAAAAAAATTCAATTAGTTGTCTAATTAGAGTAATTGGTGTCGGAAGTCATATAACTTGTTGTTTTATATATTTTGATAAGAGCATAATGTAAACGGCTATATTTATGTGGCTAACACCTGTTACTGTGTTTGTGTATTGTATTAACCCTTCACTGTGTTTCATATCTCTCTTTCCCTTTCTTATCTGTGCACCATGTACCATATATGTATGTTTATCTCTTACTACCTGTTCATACACTACTCACACACAACAACAACAACAACAACAACAATGCGTCATATTCCATGTTCATACCCCATATTAATGCATTAACCAACACTGGACACGACAGCGACGGCGTTCAAGAGACGCTCTCGGAGTCGACGCTCGAGTGCATGCGACAGCAGGTGATCAGGCAGCGCATCAAGGTGGAGGCCGAAAGGTAACACACACACACACACACACACACACACACATACATACTAACACACTCTGGCTTGGACACACACACACACACACACACACATACACACACGCACATTCTCCATTTGTATTAAATGCGAACTTTGCTTTTTGCGCCTTTGCAGTCGCCGCCATCAACATTATCATTCGCAGCGCAGCGCCCGCTCGCAGGACATCAGCATCCATTCGAACTCGAGCCAGCAGCCGCCATTGCCGCTGCCCCCGTCCGCGGCGGCCGTTGCTGCAGTGCATCAGCAGTCGAACGGATTGCGCCCGATGAGCAACTACTACGAGTACGACACGGTGCAGCAGCAGCGCGTGGGCAGCATCAAGCACAGCCACAGTCACCATGCGCACCACAATGGCAATGTCTCGTCGTCGCCCATCAGCGTGGTGAATGTGGCACAGCCCCACTGGAAGGCAGCGGCGCTCAATGGCTACTCGCCGGCATCGTTGAATAGCAGCGCTCGCAGTCGCGGACCGTTTGTCACCCAGGTGACCATACGGGAGCAGAGCGGCATGCCGCAAGCGCAAACGCAGTCGCAATCGCAGCCCCAGCAACCCACCTATCAGACCGTGCAGAAGATAGCGACAGCGCAGTCGCAGTCGCAGTACGGCAGCGCCGCCGGCGCCCAGCCGCATGCGTCGAAGGTGTGACTATAGGTGCTGGCGCATGCGCGCGCCACACGCGACGTCCTTGTAGAGGGCCAGCACAGCCGCCACGCGGAGCTGAGCGAGGTGGAGGTCTTCTACTATGCCACCGAGTGCTAGCTCCACGGAGAGGGCAGGGGCAGGGGCAGAGGCAGGTCGCATGTGAGTCGCCAGCGGCCGGCAAAAGCAAGCAATCAACTGGAAAGCAGTTCTTTTTTTTTTTTTTTATAAATATAAACATTAAATTAAAATGGAATATATATACATATATATTTGACATCATTTGACAAGGGCAATAAACCCACACACACACACACACACATGCATATGCTTCATTTAAAGCTCATTAAAATTATATTATACAATGAAAGTATTCTATGTAGACGGCATATTGAAGAAAAAGAAATGCTGATTAGATGCAAATATTTAAATACAATTATATATACATATATTAAATACAAAAATTTACCAATGCATTGTGCTAAAATTAAGCTAGGAAATTAATTGTATTAATCGCTAAGTCTAAAGTCAAAGACCGTGTAAATAAGAATTAAATATAGTTCATATTGCGTGAGCCCAAGCAAAGGAAAGGATGAGAGCTGAGGTAACTGAAGGAAACGATATATCATTTCATAGAATACCTATTTATGTAAGCTGCATTCAAGTCGCAAAAACATCATAAACATTTCTTAAAATATTCGCTTCATACTATATGCTAAATGGAAAGCTATTCATATTGTTTGTATACAAAAATATATATACTTTAACTTGTATTAGGCGCTTCAGCTAAGCCAAAATCATGCTGTAAATATATAACTGGCATATACATACTATATATATATATATATTTAAACAAACATATTATATATATTAATCTATTAATCTAAAACTAGAAACGTATTTTTTTTCGTTTAGCTTTAAAGCAGACGCCATTTTGTATGCAAAAGAAAATGTTGAAAAGTGAAACTTGAAAGTCCCAATAATTTTTTTTTTAATATGTAATCTTTGTATAAGCAAATATATATAATAATTATAAATATCAACTTAATTATGTAATATCATTAAAATTATACATTGTGCAGCTTAAACATGCGCCAACATTTTGGACGCTTATCAAGAGAGAACTTCATATTAGAAAGTATAAAAATAAAAATCATACACATTACGCTACATATTGTAATATTTGTGTATTTTGTATATTGCAAAATTCTGTTGCGAATTAAATATCTAAGTTTCTATAAATATCAAAATAAGTACATTGTGTTTTCCTCTACCTATCTACATATATATATATATATATATTATTTTTTTTTTTAAATATTTTTTAGCAGAGAAACTTGATAGTTTTCATATACATCAAATCCGAATCTTAGCCCTAGCATATGTTAGTAAGAGTTTCAGTTTCCATTTCTAATAATAGTTGTAACTCTTTTGCTTGTTATCGATACGTCGAAAAAAAAGTATATTCATGCTTAGGACTATCTGAAATATCGTTTACGTACAGAGATAATTTTGCTTCACATTATATACACATACATATATACAGAAAAAAGAACTATAGTAGATATATGTATTATTGGTTTTTTTGTGCACAACTCAAAACAAATACCAAAGTCTCCCATTATATTGTTGTTGAATTGCCACTGAAATCAAATTTATTAACACATATAACGCGTAAAAAGATGGAAACAGTTCAAGGATCGTTCTGGATACTTACCACAATGCTGGTTGTTCTGTTGCGGCAAGTCTGAACCGAGTAGGACCTAAGAATAGCAAGTACCTGGGGAACTGTGTATAGCTGCATATAAATGCCAGGATTTATCTGCCAATTGCTAATTTATTTGCCGCGTTTCGCAGCTGACTTCGACTTGGACTTAGACTTCTGGCCTATTTTCTTCGACTCGGCGGACTTTCTGTTTGGGCTCTGTTTCTTGGGCAAAATTGTTGGCCGCAGCAGCGCTGCGGTTCCCGAGGGCAGCAACAACTTGGATGCCACCTTTGTGACAGCCATGGGAAGCGCACCGCCCACCAAACGCCTCACTATACTTTTGTGCTTGCGATAAGAGCATCCCATTTCAGTTGGCGTTATAGCTTCACTTGTTGATGTGGCGAAAGAGCATGGACTTTGTGTCTTTTGTAGCTGCACAGGTGTTAGCAGTGTGAAGTTCTTCAAGGACTCCTGGCTGGGCGTCTTGGACCAGCGTTCGCTGTTGAGCAAACGAAAGAAACGGTTGGGGTATATGAATTGTCATGGATAGCTATATTAGAGATGGGTGATTGGGATTTTCGGGAATCCCACAGGTCCCGGAAAATTTTCGGGATCGGGCGGGATGGGAAAGATGCTGAAAAAGTCCGGGACGGTCGGGATAAGTGCTTCATCCCGAAATTCCCGCGGGTCCCGATGAGAAAATTATTAATAGATAAAATTGCCTGTATATATCAAAGAACAGAAGAATGATATTGACGAGGAAATTAATTCTAATATAAATCCTGTTAAATTTAAGAGAAGTTCAAATATTTTATTATTTTGAGAACAATGCAATAAATTGTCATTGTTACAAATGTTTGTTAGGCAAGTACTTGATGTCCCAACATCCTCAACAACGAGTGAGAGGTGTATTCTACTTCTAGTAGAATTTTGGAAGAAAGGAGAACACATCTTAGAGAAGAACATTTTGAGAAAATATTATTTTTAAGTAAAAAATTTGATCTGTTGAAACAAAATTTCGGGAAATGTCGGGATCCGCGGGACAAAATGAAAAATTTCTCGGGACAATCGGGCGGGAAATCAAAAATTATTTCGGGACGGGATGGGTGGGGAACGAATTTTTTTCCCGATCCCATCTCTAAGCCGTATACTCACTCGGGCATGCCGCTGGGCGGTATGACCACATCCAGGACATTGTCGATCAGACGGGTCTTGAGTGTGCAATCGTTCTTGGTGGTCGAGTGTATGGATGGCGATGTATTGATCTCGATAAGCCACGGCTTCAGGTTGTTATCGATAATAATATCATAGCCATACACCTCAAAGCAGTGCCGATCATTGGCCATCACCGGAGCGACCGCATCCAGGGAATGTCGTATCGTCTCCGAAATGCGGCAAGAAAGTTTTCTCGACACGCCCTCGCCACGTATGCTGTCCAAATAGAGACAGAGATTCTGCATGGACCACTTGCCGCCGTGTATCGTATTATACTCCTTCTGCAGAAGTTGATCATCGATTAGTGGAGATCTACGGATCTATGAAGGACTCACATTATTCTTTTGTATGCTAACATTCGTCAGATGCATGAACACATTATCGATCTCGGTCTGATCGTATCTCTGGGTACAAAAGCGACAAAAGCCCTCGTTGTACAGATAGGCCTTGATCGGATTGAATGACGTGACCAGCACGTACAGTCGCAGATCGAACTTCTTGCCACCGATCAGTAGGGGATTATCAATGTATTTGGAGATGACGCAGGTGTCGCGATGAAAGTGGGGATAGAATGTGCGCGCCTCATAGGCGAATCTCTTCAGCTTCGACAGTTTGTTGATCAAATAGATGCCAACTCCCTGCGACTTATCGGAGGGCTTCACGATCCACGTGCTTGCCGGATTCTTGTGGAATTGCTCGACAAACAGATTATAATCAGCGGGCAGGACGAATGTCATGGGTATTATATCTAGGTACATATAGCGTGTGCCGCCGATGCCCAGTTTCGTATCATTCGGATGGGTCTCGGCCAATGCGTCGCCTTTGCGCTCCAAGTCCTTGCGATATCGCTTGATATTCTTGATCAAGAGATCCTTGCGTGACAGCTCCATCGAGTTGGGGAAGTGATTGATCATTCTGCAGGAGTTCTCTATTTCAGATCCTATATCTAAATCTAAATCTCTCTATGTATACTATCTATATCGATAGTCTAGCTACTCTGTATCTTTTCATCTCTTTTTCTATGCTCTTTATACTTACTGATCGGATCGCATGCGATAGGGATGATCCACGCCAAAGATGTAGCGACAGTTCTGTGCGCATGCCCAATACAAATTCCACTCGCCATCAAAGGCGGGCACCTTGCGCCATCCCCTCTTCTGGAAATTGTTAATCAGGGCCGTCTTGTCGCAATCAGTGCTATAGTAGACGCAGTGGCGTTCCTTGCGCGGCCAGGGCCTCTCTCTCGACACGAGGCCAAAGATTGGCAGCGGCGGCAAAGGCAGCGGCGCCTTCGGCTTGCTGCTGCTGAAGATTGATTCCATATCTCTGCTGTTGCTGCTGCATTTCTTTTTTTTGAAGCGACATTTCATTCTTGCAACTGCAACAACAAGGCTTAGTGAAATTTAGAATTTTGTGTTCGCTGAAGCGTTCCCGAATGGCACGAGGCGATTATCTTCTGTAAAACTGAGAATTTTTTCGGGTTTTCTTATTTATAGAGCTTGTGCCCTATGTGCAATTTACTGGAAATACTTTTCTAAATGTATTTTTTTTTAAGTAAACGCCTGCTGCCTTTTTATTTTCAAAGAAATTTACAAATGCTGAAAAAGATTTTTTTAAAAAAAGATACAAAAACAAAATCAGTATTAAATAATAAAAACTTATTTTCAACAAGCAAAAAGATGGGAACAAAATCTCGGTCAAGCAAAATTTTACAATAAAAGCTGCTGATTTGCTATATATAGATCTAAGAGAGGAAACTCTCTCTCGCAAAGAAAATGTTATTAATTCTTAATCAGCATCATAGGGATATGATCTGGTCCAAAGCACATCCTGATAGTCCATCAAATGGTAATGATAGTAGCTTGCTGGTTAGTTATTTGTGGAGATGCGAGAAATCTATTTTTTAAGAAAATGTTTTTAATTTTATACCTTTATCTTTTATGTAATTAATAATATATATGTGTTCAGGGGATCTCGTAGTAATATCAAATATAGAAAATATAGTTCCAATATACCAAAAGAGACGGCCAATACAGACGAGTCCAATCAGAAGCTAATTATAACTTAATGAATTATAGTGGGAAATTAAAGAACATATTCTGATTGGACATTTCTCAATTTTCGCAATTCCCATTGGAACACTTTCCGTATGATAAATATCAAGTGATGTTTGTTTCATTTAAATATGTGTATTTTACAGATTGGATAACAATGAGCTACTTTATATAGATACTGTGCAGCAGTGCATATAGACACTGAGCAGCTGTGCAAAGGCAAATAAATGTGATTCGTGTGTGTCCAGGTGATCGAGTATTTGCCTGATCGCTGATCATTAGATCCCATTATGCATGGCCCGATATTTCCCCAGAGGAAAGCGAAAGTGTTAATTCCTCGTTAACGCCCATTAACAATTACAATTTACTCACATTCTGCCCAAAAGATGAGAGCATCTAAGGTTATTTTCTGGTATTCCGGATATGGTCATGTTTCGTTTTTGTTTTTTATTTTTGTGGGTTCTAAGGGTGAGCACCGCGTGGCTGTTAGCCACAACTAAGCAAATTGACTTTGACATATTTGCAGCATTTCGACTGTGGTTTACTTGGCTAGTTGGTTGGCTCATTAAGCAATTCACACGTTTGACCAATGCCCGCCAAAGGGCAGCCGGGCACCCGGGGTGCCACAACAATAGTCATCCATTGTCCGCGCCCATCGCTCTGCTGGCTATAAATGCCCACGGGCGGTCAACAAAGTTCAACAGTCAGCCAGCACAAGGTGTCCAGTCGAGTGCACGGATCGAGTAGCAGCAACAGCAATATCAACCAGAAACAGTCAGTGGATAGATAAGCCCGAAGCCCGAAGCCCGAAGCCCGAAGAAAACAACATGAAGATCTATGCTCTAACATTGCCCGCCCTACTGCTGGTCGCTCTGGCGGCACCTGGCGAGGCGACCTTTGGCAAGCTCGGCCTGGTGGTGGGCGGCACTGGTGGTGGCGGCTATGGCGGTGCCTATCCATATACAGCTGGTGGTTACGGCGGCGGCTATGGCGGTGGCTATGGCGGTGGCTATGGCGGTGGCTACGGTGGCGGCTATGGCGGCGGCTATGGCGGCGGCTATGGCTATGGCAACGAGAACGTGGTGAAGGTGATCAAGGTATCGGTGCTGCCCAGCGGTGGCTATGGAGGCTCTGCCTATGGCGGCGGCTATGGCGGCGGCTTTGGTGGTGGCTTTGGAGGAGGCCTGACTGGCGGCTATGGCGGCAGCTATGGCAGCGGTGGCTTTGTGGGCGCTGCCCCGGCCATATCCACATCGGCCGTGGTCACGCCAGTGGTTACGTCCGTGGCCACGCCCATCATAGCCGGCGGTGCTGGCTATGTGGGCGGCATTGGTGGTGGCTACGGAGGCATTGGTTATGGAGGTGGTGCAGCGCTGCCCGCCTCTTATGGCTTCGGTGGTGGCTACGGCGCCGGCGGTGGCTTTGGACTTGGCTTTGGAGCGCCCGCTGCCTTGGGCGGTGGAGGTTGGTGCTAGGCGGCGACTACTGTAACGGACGAAAGCGACTTGTTTATATACATATATATTTTTAAATAAATACCTCAATTTTTTTTTGTAAACTATAAATAAACGAAATGTAAAATATGAAGAATAAAATTGTTTAAATGAAAATCGAAAGACTAAATAATCTGTGTAATCACAAATGATAACTAAAGACTATTTTGAGCATACGCGCAATTGGGTTTCGTAATACATGGATTACCAAATCTCTTGGCCAACAGAAAGAGCCGAAGATGTGGGTTGACCTTCAAATTGGTATTAGCAGGCGCTCGAAACGAAATTGAGAGTAGCTGACGACGCCCAGCTCGAGAGCAGCTGCACACAGCCTCGCAATGCGTGTGGACACATTCACTTAGCTCACAATAGTCAAATGGTAATGAAGTGCCAAACGGGCATAGCCAAACCCAGCTCAGAGCCAAGCAGTGGCCCAAGAATACGGTGGCACGCCACTTGGCTACAAATTGCTGCCGCCAGTCGCAAAGGCCCAGAAAAGCTCGAACTATGGCAATGTGTAAATTAGCTATGATTTCATATTTGCCAACTTCGACAAATGCTTTTTAAGAAAAAAGATGAGAAAAAAACATGGATTGAACAATAAACGAGCACTTTTAAATAGTTAGAGTACTTTATATGCAGCGCAGAGTAAGCTTTCTTTTGTTTATGACCGTAGAAGTCGGGCTATAGAATTATGTAATATATTTTATATGTTTACTATATTTGATACAGTGAAACCTCGATATAACGAATGTGAGGGGAAACACAAAATTCTTTGTTATATCTATTGATTCGCTTTGGATAGTTATTAGTGAAACCTTGCTATAACGAAATTTAATGAAAAAAATCGTTATAAATATTGTTTTCATCTATTTACCCTAAAATAATGTTAAAATATTTAATTGGTTGAATATTAAAAATAAACAGTTATATATCATTTTTTCAATTAGTTTATTAAAATATTTGCTTAGTTTGCTTTGTTCTAAACGGCTTGCAACAATTTTTATTTTGCTTTTTTGGGATTTCGTTAAATAGAGGTGTTTGAATAGTAGCTTCACTATATAGAGGCTTTCAGGCTCAGAAAGTGCATTTTTGTATGAAAAACTTCGCGAAAAAGAGGTTTTTTTCAATTGACAAAAAGTTTGTTATATTGAGTTTTTCATTATATCGAGGTCTCACTGTATATATATACATTTCGGTAGCTGGGCATCCGGGTTGGAAGCTCTAATAATTGAATAACTGTATTGCATTCAATGAGTCTGCCTAAGCCATTTAGCAACTAGTCCATAAAACAGTGAACTATTTTAGCTAGACTTTTTTCTGTAGAACCTGCTGGATTCCTCAGATGTTGCACGCGTCCCATAAAAGCCAGCGGCATCTGTTGTAAATGCTGTAAATTGATATGCGAATCAATTTGCATACACGTTTTGCCCAAAAAAACAAAAAGAAATACGAGAATAATTAATGGGCCTTAGGCGTGGGCCTAGGCCAGTGTCTGGAAATGGAGGCAAAAACGCGCCCTTTGCTGCGTGGCGAACGTGGTTCACGTTTTAGACTTGACTTAAGCTTGTGAGCTGAGTGCTGGGATCTGTTTGCACAGCATTTCGCTAGGTCGGTTAGCACATCGAGCCAAAGCCGGCAGCTACGTGTAGCCATGCACAAGATATAGCCTGAATGAGTTGGAGCTCCTCTGTACATACTCTATGCATACAGCGGGCTCAGCTCAGCTCCATGTATGTATTCATAGATGTACACTCAGCAAAAATACTCATAAATCTTTATATAGTATATATACATATGTAAATAAAGTCAGGGAAAATCCTAATCGAGTGTGAAATGCAAACAACAACAACATTTGAAGCTCTCATAAAAAAATAAAATAAATTTTATTAAAAATCATAAAAAGTTTGAGGATTGTATTTTTAATAAAAAAATAAGAAAAATATTAAGTAAAAATAAGAAAGTTTTTAAGTTTCAAATGGCTTTTAACATATTTAACATTAATTAAAAGTTATCAATCTTCATCAAGAATTCAAGGCAGAGAATACACTGTCAACGAAGATATTCTAAATATTGAATTATGAAATGTCAAATAAAAATTCAATCGTTAAAACTGTTTATGAGAACAAATATATGTAAATTTCTATAATTTTTTTTTATACTATGAAAATGAGAGAAAATTTATGAAGACTACATATACATGGGCCATCTTATTTGTTACAGTGTAATGGTATTTTGGGAATTACCTGCGCTTCTTGCGAATCGTTTTGACGGCTGACGGCAAACGCAAGTTTATTTGCCCAGAGAGGTGAGAAAATATCTCAGTTTATGGTTAAGTAGTTGAGTTGACAGACACCGCACACACACACACACACATAGAGCCAGGGCGACAGATCGCTGGATAGCTAGCCAAGTACACAGCTATGGATGGCTGACTGTCTGGATGGTGGGACAGCCAGTTAGCTGGGGACGCGCCTTAGTTTTTGGCATTTCGGTGTGGCCCATAAGTAACTATTTATGAATTAAGCAAACAGCTTGATGAGCTCCAAAGTGTCGCTGCCGCTGCCGCCGCTGCTGCTGCTGCTGTCGATCGGGTCCAGCTTAAAGCATAAGATTTGTATTATTAGAACTACACGCACACACACACACACACACATACACACAGACGACGGCGACGCTAGCTGCTGCGTTGGCCTATAAATTTGTGCGTATCGGCATCTGGGGACATCAGTTGAGTTTTGCCCAGATCAGGCAAAGCACGCATATTCCCATTCCCCAACAGTTGGACGAGATGAAGCTCTTCGCTTGTGTTGTTGTTGCCCTGCTGGGGCTCGGTGCGCCCGCCCAGGCCTTCCTGGGCGCCAAGTTGGCTTTGCTGAAGGCCATTAGCGGCGGCGGTGGTGGCGGCAGCGGTGGCGGTGGCTACGGCGGCAGCGGCGGTGGCGGCTATGGCAGCGGTGGCTACTCAGGCGGATACAACCAGGGCTACTACACACAGTCCAGCCGTCCTGTCTACAACAACTATGGCAGCGGTGGCTACAGCGGTGGTGGCTACAGCGGCGGTGGCTACAGCAACGGTGGCAGCTATGGCGGTGGTTATGGCGGTGGTTATGGCGGTGGTTATGGCGGCGGCTATGGCGGTGGCTATGGCGGCGGCAACGAGCAAGTCATCAAGGTCATCAAAGTGGTTGAGCAGCCCCAGAGCTATGCTCGCTCCAGTGGCGGCTATGGCGGTGGTTATGGCGGTGGATATGGTGGTGGCTATGGCGGCAACTACGGCAGCAGCTATGCCACCTCCGGCAGCTACTCGAGTGCCGTGTCGGCTCCCGTGCAGACCATTCAGACCAGCGCCGTGGCTCAGGCTGTGCCAGCGGTGACCTACTCCGCCCCCGCTCCTGCTCCAGTTTACGCTGCACCACAGCCTGCTCCAATTACCTACTCGGTGCCCGCACCACAGCCCGCGCCAATCACCTACTCCGTGCCCGCACCACAGCCCGTGGTGCGTGTGCAGCCAGCTCCTGCACCAGTGACATACTCCGTGCCAGCACCACAGCCGGTGGTGCGCGTGCAGCCAGCGCCAGTCACATACTCACTGCCCGCACCACAGCCGGTGGTGCGCGTGCAGCCAGCACCACAGCAGCAGTACGTGAAGACCATCAAGGTCATTGTCGATGCAGAGAACAGCGGTGTCAACCACTTGCCCAGCCCAGTCTATGGCCCGCCCGCGCCCTCAGTCAGCAGCTGGAGCAACGGTGGTGGAGCCTACAGCAACGATGGCTGGAACAACGGTGGTGGTAGCTACAACAATGGCGGCTGGAACAACGGTGGTGGCAGCTACAACGGTGGTGCTAGCTACAACAACGGTGGCTGGAAGAGCGGTGGCATCTGGGAGAAATTGGCCGCCGGATGCTAAGCTCGGCGTCCCCACCCACCTTCGTTCCCCTCGAGAGCGACCCGCCCACACGAGCTGATTAAACTAACTGCCTACGATCTAAACTTACTCAACTGTTTATAATTTTTTTTTGTTTAGTTTTAAATACATTATCGAATACATTTTCCCTCCAAATTGTTTGTCTTCCTGTATTCGCGCACTTAGCTCTCGATCTTGAGTCTATCGCTGTGTATTCGTATTGGCGAGAATAAAAGTCACCTTATTGTGTAATATCCTCAAATAGCCGCAAATTGTTTTGACCTTATATGGTTATATAATCGAGAACTTGAATAGCTGCTGTTGTGTTCCAAGAGGTTTTTTTTTCAGCTATTATTTTGGGAGTTTTTTTTCGAGCTGTTCTACATAAGTATAGACAACAGTATAAACATTAGACAACTTATCACCTAACTGCTAAATGTGATCAACTGCGGATGCTAACCAATCGTTGCCAATGAAGCTGACGTGGAGTTTACTGGGACAGGTGCGAGTGCCATTTCGACACAGATCATGGGAAATTTTCGGAACTTATATATAATATATATATAACTATATTCCCAGTTTACCAAAGAGAATATAAAGATGAAGTCGGTAAATTCAATCGAATATAAGAAGAGACAGTGGGATATGGCTAGATTTCTATACATATATATTTGTATACAAAGCCATTCTTTTAAATAAATTTGTATACCCTTAACCCATTGAAAATGGGAAATCAAGGTATAATGGTTGAAGGATGTAAATGGCGAAAAGGATGTAACAGGCAGAAGGAGGCGTGGCAGACACCATAAAGTATATATATTCTTGGAGAGGAAGAGGAGGAGTCGATCCAGCCATGTTCGTCTGTCAGTCAGTTCGTCCATCGGACGATCTCGTAAACCACAAAACCTAGAGGTTTCAAATTTTAAATATATATTCGTGTGTACCATACGCAGTAAGTTATTTTTTTTTTGAATAACTCATTCTTTTTTCTTATTATAGATAAAAATCGATATTTCGACTTTGTTTTTCAGCCATAAGTTATAGACCATAAAAGCTAGGCATACCAAATTGACTATGTATGTTTCTGTGATGTAAATACAGATTATGAAACTTTCAGATTTTCGATACCTCCCCCCATTAACCCCAAAACTGAAAAAGACGTATTTCCAATGGTATGGCCTTGAGATTTTGCATATGCACACGTTTGGATACCAATATTATGTTCTGCAAATTTCATTAAAAAAGTAAATCTTGAATAGACGTTATTTAATAATTTAATTTTTGTGCCGCCCAGATTGCAGCCAAGCGAAGCCGATAAATAAACCACGCGCGTGTTTGTTTGTGTGTGTGTATGTGTATGCGTGCGTATGTGTGTGCAGACCTTAATGTGTACCTTGCTAACATAAATTTTTGGAAATTTTGGTGTGCAACAAATAAAACGTAAACGTAAACAATTAAACTAATTTTCTGATTCTGAGGAACCAACTGAAGCCTCAACATTCGGAGCCTTGTCAGGTACTTCATCTAATTCCAATTTACGTCCTTCATTCAACTTATACGTTGGTACTTTACTAGGAATGGGACAAATGTCATCATCTGGCTTCCGCTTCATCCCTGAAGACGATTGACCGGATTCGCTGTCATCTGATGTGCCCATCGGGGCTGCTAAATGTGCGGGAATAAAGTCTTATACGTTAATAAGAGAACGTTGGTCCTTTGTCCATTCACAAATATTTACCGTTGGTTTGATTTTCCCAATTTTCCATTTTCAATAAAATATTAGAAATTACCAGTACGATATGTTTACAGGTCGGAGCTAGAATGAAATTCTCCCAAACTGTATTCCAGCTCTTCAAAAAAAGGCTCGACATTTTCATCGAGGAGTACTGGATGTTAATTTTCAGTAATGCTTGAAAGAATTTGAGTATTTCTGTGTTCTATTCGAGACTATTCAGACGAATCGATTATTTAAAGCTGCACGATTTTTAATCGCGATTAATCAAAGAATAAAAAGGAAAATAATCGATTTATCGATAATCGATTATACTTATGAAAATGGCTAATTATCCATAACAATCATTACAACAATAGACTTTGTCATCTGGCTGTGCTTGGAGCCACCTAATATTGGGCTGTGCAACAGCTGGGTTTGGATGTTGACTTATGCTGGCCACTTCAATGTTCTTCTCTTCACCTTCAGAGTCTTCATTGCAGATTGTTGGGGTCTAAAAATAGCAAAATTATAATATCCACATTATCAATGAAGTATGAAATACTTACCTCGAGGGACTTGTTTATATGTTTCAGTTTCAAATGCTGAATCATATTCGTTGTGTTTTTGCAACAATTCAGTTGCTTTTCATACAATCGGCCTACACATTATATATCTCGGAATCATTCGGATCGGATGACTATATCCTATAATTTCCATAGAATAGATTGGTTTTAAGACATGTTTTAATGGGAAAACTTCGGCGCTATTAAAGTCTCAAACTTTAAATTTGAAATATATACTCACGTATCGCACCCCCACAAAAGAAGATATAGTATATATAGCTACGCTCTTTGGGGGCGTGGTAAATCGGGAAAAACTATATCTTCTACAATTTCACACCTAGGGACCTTAAAATTACGTCTAGCTTGAATGCTTCGACAAAATTCTGAAAAATTATACATATATGTACGCTCATAACTATATCTATATCGAGCTATATCTTCTAAAGTTTTATAGCAAGAGTCTTAAAATTATACATATCGGTTACTGTTGCACTCCTCTATAGATAGATCATAATTCATATGGGGGCATGGCAAATCGGTCATAACCGTATCTTCTTCAATTTTACATTTAGATACACAAAAATGATCAAATTTGTGAATCTTGATTTCTTCTGAGCAAATCAGTGAAAAATATATCTAAATCATTAAGAATCGCAAGGGTATTACCAAACTTTGGCATATCCGAGGCTGGCCTATCCTTCTTTTTATATTATATTTATATATTTATAGAAAAAAACCATAAAATATCGGAAATATGCTTAATACGATATATTTATTTATTTATTTATTATTAAAGTTAGCTATAATTAACGCAAACTTTTAACTAAAGCACTGGCTGCTAAGGCCTTCGGCTTGGAATAAAGTCCTAGTATACATATTTGTATTATATTACATATTTGCATATTTACATATTCGCCTATTTACATAATTTAATTTAATTTGATTGGTTGTTATATTTTAAGTTATATGAGTTTGTAAGTGTTTGTTTTTTTAAGTAATTTAATTATTTTAGAGATGTTTTCTGGGGTATACGATATAATATGTATATGTATGCAGCTTGGGGTTAGAATAACACTAATCTAAATTGTGGCCCAGCATAAGAAAGTAAGCTTGACATCTGCGTTGATGAGTAAATCATATCCATTTTGAGTAGAGCTGCAAAGAATAAAAGTATTGACTCGATCAATGAATTCTTCTAACCGAAGTTGTAGATTGTAATGCAATTCAGACGAAGGAACAGGCAGTAGGATGGTGGTAGATGGGAAAATCTATTTTATCTTTGTTTTTATCATGCCCCCAAAGGGCTATCGAAAGCATCTATTCACTATTTATAAACTTGAATTTGCTGAAAGTTCGCCATGCAACAAACGCGCCAAATGTGAATCATTAAACTAAATGCGTACGAATCCGGAGGCAAGAACAGAACCCGAATAGCTGTTATACGGAGGAACTATGGCAAATGCTGGTACATATGTTAAGGGACCTTGATCACTGTAATGTACCTGTAGCTTCATTCTTTTTTCCGGTAGGGGACAAATGTCACCTGTCGCCTTTCGCTTCAAGCCTCTGGAACGACGGAATTTAGTGCTCTCAAAGAAATCCATCAAAGTTGCTAGATTTATGAGGATATAGTTTTATGCGCTAATAAAAAGACTTTGCTCCTCTCCATTAATTAATATTTACAAATCTATAATACTAATCTAATGTAAGTTGGCTCGACATCGACGTCGATGAACACTAGATTTTATTTTTAAGTAAGGCTTAAACTTCTTTTTGAAGTCAGGTTTTCGAAAGTTAAATCTTTTCGAACTTGTTCAGATCAGTACTATCGATTTGCATCAAAAAAATGGCTAATTATTAAAAATTGCGATTGTAACTCGATATATTGAAATCCGTTCCTTGCTTTATCCAACTCATACGGTGTTCTACTGTCAAAATATTGCAGGGAGTTTCACAACATTTTCTTTAAACTAGTATTTGACCGGTACAGATAAAACCCCCACTGAATTTTAAATTCAATAACTTGTTTAAAGTCAAATTTTGAGATGATATATCTTTTCTATCGCGTAGGTCATGTTATAAGTATGAACTACATCTCTAGTTTAAATTTTAATGAAAATTTTGGAATTTATGTCTAAAAGATAAGGTATACATGCTCGATTTGCCATGACTGTAACTCAGTCAAAAAATGTCCGATCTTCGAAAGTGATACCTTTCGGATCTATACTAACGATTAGCATGTCAAAGTAAAACACTATATTTTACTGGCTCCTATATATCATATATTCTTTCAATCTCTGACTGAACGAACCAAACGTTGCGACTTCTTATTGGCATAATTATAATGGAGCCAGTTGTTAGTTCTTATCTGGAACTCGCACGCTCGTTGACAGCTGATCGGAGCTGTGGAGCGGTGGCGAGCGGGTGGTGCAGATTGAAGATGTCAACGCTGGGACCCCGATGGGCATTCAGCCAAGACGCGTCACATCCGCTGGCCGAGCATATAAATTACAAATGATTGTGCTTGGCTTGGCAGTAAGCTTAACAGAGAATGTGCGAACGTGGCGGATACTTAATGCGAATGCTTCTGCTGCTTGCGCTGACGGCAACCGAGGCTGCGCCCCATCAACGGCCAAGCAGCGATGGCCAAAGCATGAGCCACGGTTCGTATGCAAATTCGTAATGTCGCAATCATAAAGCAATTATGTTGTTGCCTTCTCCTCCTAGAGTACACCCCGATAATACACATCAGCTCTGCCGTGTTGCAGCTGGCGCCAGATGAGCAGACGCACTTTCTGCTTTCAGGTAATGCCGGATCCTCCCAGACAACCGGCTCAACACTACACTGGCCGCAAATCTACAGGCTTGAGGACTTGCTGCCAGGATCAGGAGCAGGAGCAGGAGGAGCAGCAGCTGAGCCACGCCTCACAGTCAGCGACAATCTGGACTTTCAGTCAAACGGGCGGCACTCTGTGAAGTCTCATGGACGCTAGACGGAATGGTCAGGAATCTCATATATGACAAACTTAGCTGATTTATTGAGAAAAAAACATACGTTTATATATATATATATTTGTGTTGGGAATAAAAAAAAATTTAGCTAGTAGAAACGTCGACTATCACAGGCTTAGTGGGAGTCCAAGTGGTGTTCGACCAAGTGCTGCTGGTGCTCCAACTCCAGCTGCTGTTCGATGTGTTCCTCTTCCAGCTGATGCTCCAGCTGGTGCTGTTCATGCTCCTCCCTATCTTTGAACTCGTAGAGCGTGCTGTAGCTGAAGGCGCCCTTGCCATGATCGATGCCAGGCACCGGCTGCTCCCCATGATGTTCATGCTCCAGCTCCAGCTCCAGGTGCGCCTCCGGCTCATGCTCGTAGTGTTCGTGATGTTCGCTGGCCTCGGCATATTCCTCGCCCGCATCGCTGCTGCCGTAGTCCGCCGGAAAACTGTGCTCACTCAGATGATCGCCCAGCTCGCCCAGCTGCTCGTGATCTTCATGAAATTGGCTGGCGCCCAGATCCAGCTTGGCCAACGCCTCGCCGCCGCTCAAGGCGCCCGCATAGCTGCCCAGCAGTCCAGGCGCATGGACGCCAGCTGCCACCTCTCCACCAATGTAGCCCGTTTGACCGCTCAGGGCCTGGGCCACCAGCAGGATCAGTTTCAAACGCCAGGTGAACATGTTGACTGGGGACTTTGTGTAGTTTGGCTACCGACGCGGCGAAATGGTGCAAGTCGACTATTTTCTTTTCGGCAAGAGCTCTGCCATTTATACGCTGGCTTTTGGCACACATTTTCCTGCATTTTCCAGCCGCAACTGCAGCAACAACAACTGCAACTTTTGTTTGGCTTGGCTGGGCCATCCATGTTGCAATGGACATCTGCCGACGACTACAAAGACGACGACGAAGACGAAGACCAACGAGGCGGCCTCTTAGCTGCAGCTGATAATTTTCTGCACTTATTGTGCAGATTACGTATACGCCAGTGCGGCCAGCCATTTGGCCAAGCTAAGTCGAGGCGAGCTGGCTGACCATTGAATAGCCGCAATTATAAGAGGCGCCGACATCACCGCTGCCGCCACCGCAGCAGCAGCTGTTGCAACGTGCGTATACGTAATGTATTTGCGGCTGGCCCCAGTTCTATGCAGGCGCTAAGGCTTACATAAGCGCAAAACGGCGTCTTTCATTTGATCGTTGCCTATGCTGATCTTGCCAAGGCGCACCATCGATGCGGAAGCAGCAGAAAGCCAAGCCACAAGCCACCACGCACCACCACCCTGGCACCACCTCGCACTCACACGCCAATTGGCAGCTAATTGAGTTGATCAACAAAACGGAAACGGATGGCTCAGAGCGTAGAATAGTTAAAAAAAATCGCAATGCCAACGACGAGGGTTGCTCGATCAGTACATCGTACATCCATATGTGGCTATAGTCAGGGGAATCGTTGCTTTTACTCGATTGTGCAACCGACAGCTGTGGGGTGGCAATTAAGAGCGTTACCAGAGCGACCAAAATGCAGTCACATATACAGCTGCAGATGCATGTCGTATTACAGTTACGCTCACACACACACACACGCACACGCGCTCACTTGCCAAATGTAGCTCAAAGATTGCAGAAGCCACAAAAGCAACCCAGCAACAAAAATAACAACACACGCATGGCTACAGATATATTTTAGGTTTCTTTGTAGACAATCTTTAATGGAGCTGCCAAACAATTTGCCATTGCACAGAAAATGTGCGAATTTTTGTAGTTTTGACAGTCGAGTGCGCTGTGAATACCCGAGGCATAAAAACGACATAAATAATATTTTAATATAATTTTATTATTTCTATTTATTTAGTAATTATCGACTAAAACAGCAATAAGCATATATGTATATGATGACACTTACTATCAGGCAACGAATCATCGGTAGAAAATTTGACATATAGTATATAGTAGTATATAGTATATATTTTATATATATATTGTATATCTTATACCCAGTTGCCTGCATCTTTTCTTCTGACTATGTATGTGACTATGTATGTAACAGGCAGAAGAAGGCGTAGAAGACCCCATAAAGTACATATATATATACAAATACGACGAGCTGAGTCGATCTAGCCATGTCCGTCCGTCCGTTCGTCTGTTCGTCCGTCCGTTCTGCTGTCCGTCTGTCCGTCTATCTTTCTGTCCGTCCGTCCGCCCGTTCGTCCTTCTGTCCGTCCGCCTATCCGTCCGTCCGTCTGTTCGTCCGTCCGTCCGTCCTTCCGTTCGCCTGTCCGTCCATCCGTCCTTCTGTCCGTCTGTCTGTCCGTCCGTCGTTCTGCCCGTCCGTCGTTCTGCCCGTCCGTCGTTCTGCCCGTCCGTCTGCCTGTCTGCGCGTCCGTATGAACGCAGCGATCTCGTAAATTTCAAAAGCTAAATATTGAAATTCAAGTAGTACAAGCTAATTTTTTTTTTGATAGCTTGTCCTATGTTCTTATTATCGATAACAATCGGTATTTTGACTTATTTTTTAAGCCAAAACTTAAAGACCATATAAGCTAGAGACACCAAGTTTACTAAGTAAGTTTCTGTGATGAAAATACTTATTTCAAGTAGTAGAGACTTGAGCTGTTGCATATATACACACTTTGATGTCAACATAATGTTCTGATTTTCTTTAAATTTCAAGATTCATTAGGTAACTACTACTAGAACTAATGTTATTCAACAATTATTTAAAAAGAACAGCCGCTGCTAGTCTCGACTGCAGGTAAAAATCTCTGATTGAATCTCAGTTCCTTTGTTGGGAATCCGGTTCATGTGCCCGCTCTCATTTGGAAGTGCGCATACCTTAAATGGAATTATTGAGATCAATATGGTATATGAATTGTGATAGCTGCAGGTAAAGATAAAAATATATATTATAGCTAATTTAGTTTGTATACTTAGATACTCTTGTGAGGCGTAGCGAATGCAAGTGCAATACATTTGGAGTGTTATAATTAGCTTACACTTTTATTCATCAAATCTTTTGACACGTTGTTTGTTACAGCTACAAGCAACCACTTACCGTTGCCGGTGGCTCTTGCTGTGGCTGTTGCTGTTGCTGGTAGCGTGCCAGCAGTAGCAGCAACAAATAGTCACAACAACAACAACAACAACAGCAGCAGCAAGTCAAGCGGGGCAGTGGGGCGCCCCACAAAACTTTTGCGCACACAAATTACCAATGTAATAAGTTGTTGTTGTTGTTGTTGTTGTTGTATCTGTTGTTGCGAGTGATTGCTGCGCGTACACCCACGGCGGAGCAGCAACAGAGTAACAACTTTTGGTTATTAATTCGCATTTTGTCGGCAGCATTTCCTAACGCAAATATTTCAATTTTTTCTCTCCACTGTTGTTGTTGTTGTTGTTGCTTTCGTTTTGTGGCTTGTTTCTATTTGGCCAAGTTGGGAGCACCCACATTAAGCCGTTGCTGCAACGAGGCAGTTGCCCAGCTGGGAATGAACTGATCGCTGATTGTTGGCGTTGGGCAAGCGTTTTAGACAATTAGATTTTTGTTGGCCTGGTTATTAAACAGTTGGTCACGTGTCGTGTGCCCATTGTAACGGGAACAGCTGATTAAGCGAAATTCTCATGCAGAAGACCAGATATACTCAATCATTCACTTGTGTGTGGCTTTGGTCAATATTAACATGATTACCCGGCCCTATATAAGGCTGAGGGCCGGCCCCAACTGGCAACAGAATGAAGCCCTTAGCCTTGTTTCTATCACTGCTCGTCGCAGTGGGCGCGGCCAGTGCCCAGAATGCAACCCGAGATGGACGAAGGAATTTGGCATCGCTTCGCTTGCAGCGCGATCTGCTGCAGGACCAATTGCGCGGCTTTATCGGATTGCCGCTGGACATTACCGACTCGGCCTTTTCGTACATTTGCAGCACCATCATGGATCTGGGTCTGGTGCAGCCCAAAATCGTGCCGGATATGTCGCTCATGAATTTCCAGCTGCGTCCCGATCCTTGCACTAATGTTAGCATCCCGTTGACGCGGGCAAGCGAACTGTGGGACACGCCGGGCTTCTACCAGGACCGACCCACGGTTATCTTTATCACCGGCTGGACCACCACTATCGACAGGTCCAATAGCGGCCCAGTGGCCACGGCATTTGCCTGTCGCAACGACACCAACTTTGTGGTGAGTCCATCCTAACGTGTATTCATTTGAATTAGTTGAACTATTTGATCTAGTTGAACTAGCTTAGCAGCAGCTATTTCAGTAGCTCAAAGAACTTTGATTTGTGGTCAATCAAACTGTATTTGACGGTGATGATCATAAGTTTTAAAGATTCTTAAAATAGAACTAGTTCACCAGCAGAAATTCAAGTTCAAAGAAGTTCAATCAAATTCTATTTTGATGATGATCATAAGTTATAAAGATTCTTAAAATAGAACTAGTTCAGCAGCAGAAATGTCAAATGAAGGCTGTTTTTTCACTGGCTCAAAGAACTTCGATTTGTGATCAATCAAACTGTATTTCGATGATGATCATAAGTTAGCAAGATTCTCAAAATAGAACTGTTTCAGCATAAGCCTCTAGTGAAGGCTTTATTATTGGTTTAAAAGAATTTTGATTTGTGGTCGATCGAGCTGTAGTTTGATGATGATCATGATATGATCAAAGATGATGAAAGATTCTCATAATAGAACTAGTTCAGCAGGCTAATATTTTCTCAAATACTTCGATTTGTGGTCACTTGAACTATATTTCGATGATGATCATAAGTATTTAAATATTTAAAAAAAAGAACTAGTTCATCAGCAGCAGTCCTAAATGAATACTTAATCAATCTATGATATATGTAAATTGTCTAGATATATGCTCAATCATTTTCATAATTCTCTTGAGAGTTAAGTCACTAGTTCTCAGACTTATTTTGAAATCGAACAAAACTGGTTCGCATTGCAATAAATGTGGGAATTATAAGATCTATAGATAAAGATATAGATTATAGTTGAATTTACATTCAATGGCTAATTAACAGTTGGAACTAGTTTCGGTTCGCAAAATGAAAAAAAGCTGTGACATATAAATACCATTAAACAGGTGCTAGATGCAGCCAACTATATAGCCACACTTTATACTTGGTCTGCCCTCAACACGGAAGCCATTGGGCTCTATGTGGCCCAGGCGCTGCTCCAGCTGGATCGCGACTATGTGACGTCGCGCGTGCACTTGGTTGGCCACAGCTTGGGCGCCCAGATAGCGGGTGCGACGGGTCGCAACTTTAAGCTGTTGACGGGCGGTGCAAGCTTGTCGCGTGTCACCGGCTTGGATCCGGCCAATCCGTGCTTCTACGATGGAAATGAGCTGCCGGGCGTGCGGAGAGGCGATGCCGTCTATGTGGACACTATCATCACCAATCCGGGTGTGGCCGGCACTTCCGATAGCACAGCCGATGGCAACTTCTTTGTGCAAGGCTTGAAGCCAATCAAGACAGGCTGCACAGGTCTCGGAGCATCGGGCTGCTCGCATCAGCGCGCCGTTGACTACTTCGTGGAGTCCGTGTATCCTAACAACCAGGAAAACTTTGTTGGACGACGCTGTGACCAATACGTGCATCTCTGGACTGGCGACAACTGCAGCAGCAACGACACAGCCACAATGGGCTATGCTGCCTCCGAGCGGGGCACGTTCTATGTGGACGCAAACTCATCTGAACCCTTTGGCACAAACGCTGATCCGGACACCTTTACGTCTACCGAAAGCTCTTGTGGCCGTTGCAGTGAAGAGAACTAGTTGCCTTTGCAGCTAGAGCAACAAATATATGTAGATTTATTTTTCTAAATTTACTATGTATTTCAAGTAAAACCAGTTATCAAATCAATGAATATTAAAAAATGAACATTATTTCAATGTGTTTTTATATGAAGTGGAAAATCTTTTCAATTGAAAAGAAATTTTTCGTACTTAGCATTATTTGTTACCTGTTTAATGAGTTAGGCGAGCACTAGAGGCCTGACCTTCAAATCTATTTCAAGGGTGTACTTTTGCTCTCTTTGTTTTGGATAGTACTTACCATAGAGCGAAGGACACTTTTTCTTCTGAGTTTGCTGGAAATAGATTTTTCCGTTAAATGGATTTCTGCTAGAGATTGAACAACTAATTGTTTACTGCTGAGAACTATTTCCACCGAATTTAGCAGGTAGATCACTGCTATGCTTCTTTTTCAGATTTCACTTTTGTATTTTTGATGAAGAAATAAAAATTGAGAAAACTAGAGAAAAATATTCATTTTATATATAATAAAAAATAATACAAAAATCAATATCAGAAAAACATGTTAAATATAAGTTACAAATTCGATCAAATTGAATTTATTAATTGCATGACAAATGAAATCTTAAGAGATCATTTCCTGTGTACGAAGAAAATCAAGACATGACGCGACTTTTGTTGATTTGACGGAGATCAGTGTAGTATCTGGCAATTGCATATCATCCATAAATTTTGATATAAAGTGCTTAACGATGGGAAATACCATATCATATTTTGTCTATCATTCAACTGTTTTTGAAGCGTTTATCAGGCGAGTTAATACCCTATATAGAATATATTAAAATTAAAATGCTGTTCTTAACTTTAATAGATCTAAGATAAAAGAGTTATATAAAAATAGAACTTGATAAAGTTGACAATATCTAGTACTTTTTACAGCGCATCTTTGCTTATAGAATGAAGCAGGTGTAATTCGTGATTTGCTTTAGGAATTCGGTGATTAAGCTGATGTCAACTAGTTCTTTGTGACGTCTTCGTTCGGGACTCTCCAAATGGGGCGGGTGTAGTACGTCTGCAGCATAATAATGGATGCGGAATACCCCCATTAATATGATATTGTCGTTGTCGGCGGACAATTCATGTATACCGCATCGGTTATTAAAGTACATATACACTAAGATCTGTGGAGTAATGCTGATATTGTCGCTAAGGCTAACCACTTCTGTAAGTTATGAGTTTTTTCTCGTCATTCTGTTTATACGTAATCAATATATTTTGATTTAGTTTCGATCTTGAATAGAATAGCGAGGTGAGCGCAGTGTTAATATTCCATATTCCATTAATCGAGTGTTGAGACTTGATGCAGCTTATAAGGCATTGAAATAGTAGAGCACTATGTGAAGGGTATATTGTTTTATATCTAAAAATAGTTTATTTTTGAATTATTTGTTGACGGATCGTTTAGTTAGCAAGAGAGCGAAAACTGTTTATTCGATTCAGATTCAGATTCGGATTAACGATTTGTATTTGAATAAGATGCATACTAAGAGGGGGAGTGCAGCCGCCCATTGGACTAGCACTGTGTGTGTGTGTATGTGTGTGTGTGAGTGATATTGTAGAATCTAATTAAGAGACAAGTACACCTTATCTGATTGCCGTGTTGCGCATGAAATACACCTATATGGTCACAGTTCGGCTGGCTGTTCTCACTCACTCTCTCCATATATGTAGTACTGCTCGCACTCGCACTCGCACTCTCTCCGCATTGTGTGTGAGTGCGCCTTAAAGGTGCTGCTGGCATTCCTATAAATGCCTGTTCCGTACGATTTTTGGTATTCATTGCGCTCGGAACTGTCGTTCAGCATGGGAAGTCCGAACCTTAATTTCAGCACCTGCCTGCTGCACCTGCTGCTGTTCGCAGCATTGGGCCAGGGCATCGATTGGACGGTGCCCGATGTGGTGGGCTCTCTGCGCAATGTCGGCTCTACCATTATCGATACAAAGTCGCTGCCCACACCCCAGGGCCTGCTCGAGGGTAGCAAAAATCTGATAGCCGGCTATCCCTTCGAATATGTCTCCAGCTCCATCAACTTTCTATGTGAGTATCATTTATGGTTAACAAACGAATCTCTGTCCATAACAATCATGATTTTTTGCAGGCTCCCAGGCGCTGAGCTCCAACAAAATCAAGTCCAAGTACACCCCGGACATTACACAAATGAAATTCCAGCTGCGCACCGCCTGCAACAAGACGAGTTTTCCGCTTTTAGAAGCGGACGCCATGTGGCATAGCCCAGAGTTCGATCCCAAGAAAGGTGTTGTCATCCTCGCCACCGGCTGGACGACCAGCATCAATGATACGGACGACACCATCGATAAATTTGCACAGGCCTACAATTGTCGCGGCGATGTTAACTTTGTGGTGAGTACCGACTACCATATACTCTGTTAATCTTGTTAATTCAAAAGCAGCAATAATATATTTTCATTAGAGTCATTTAAAAACTTCATCTGAAGTCCAATCTGAGGTCTACAGGTAGGGAACTTGTTGGATTCTTTGTCTTATGGGGGGTATTTACGATTAAATGTGAGACTCTAGCTTCAACTTGAACTTGAACCTTAAAAATTATCTGTTTTGTAATCTCTCATATTTTATATTTAGCTAAGTTCTATTCGAGCGTCATTAAATCACTTTTGATAGCTGTCGTAAACGTAATCGTAAACGTTTTAGGTCTTATCAATTATTTAGCAAGGCCAAGCTCTCAATGTCAGGCCAAAAATATGACGCGTTTTTCGATAGCCTTTGAACTTATAAGTCAAATAAAAGTTGTATTGTTCCCACTGAAATGCCCTATAAACAATGTAGGACTAGAACACTTGAAACTTCTTTATAAACACTCATTTGTATCTAAGCTATAAATGTATCTATATAATATATCTTGCAGGCTGTGGATGTTGCCAAATTCATAGATACCCTCTACACATGGTCCGCCTTCAACACGGATGAGATTGGCGAGAACATTGCTCGGGGATTGGTCAAGCTGCTGGATGTGGTCAAGGTGGAGAACATACACCTGATTGGGCACAGTCTGGGCGCGCACATTGTGGGCTCGGCGGGACGCTATCTGCATCAGATGACGGGCAAATCGTTGCCGCGCATCACCGGACTGGATCCGGCCAAGCCGTGCTTCAACGAGGGCGAGGTGCTGTCGGGTTTGCAGCGCGGCGATGCCAAATTTATTGATATAATACACAGCAATCCGGGTGTGCTGGGCAAACGGGATCCCATGGGCGATGTCGACTTCTATCCGGGTGGCCTGGACCCGTTGCCCACGGGCTGTATATCCGTGACGTGTGCGCATGCGCGCGCCTGGGAGTATTACGAGGAGTCCATTTATCCGGGCAACGAGCGCAACTTCTTGGGCACACGTTGCAGCTCGTTGAGGCGGCTGCGTGATGATCTCTGTGCGGGCGATCAGTATCCCATGGGCTATGCCGTGCCTCACAACATCAAAGGCAACTACTTCCTGGAGGTCAACAGCGCCAAGCCCTTTGGCAAACAATCGTCTGGGCCGCGTTCAGCACGACTCGAAAAGTGCGGCGTTTGCGGCAAGTAACAGACGCAACACTCGATAATTGAAACTCACACTGAATCCATTTGTGATTGCTTCTTATCCGGGCGAGTTGAATTAGAGAACTCTGAAGTTATGTAATACATAAATACGAAGTCAGAGCTGCTTTTGAAAGGAAACTTACTAACTAATGTAGGCTTAAGAAATCTTATGAAACCCGCTGGGAATTCCGTGACTGCAATAATCCGATAATATCGCAGTTTCGAAAAGTAATCCGCTCTTAAGTCTTTTTTTTTTGCTAATACATCTATTCATATTTAATTCTTTGTACACATAAGCTGTTTTTTTTTTGTCTTATTTGCATGGCCTGATCTATAGGCCTCCAAATACAAATTACTTGTTAAGCGTTGACAATTCAATTAATTTTTGTTTATAATGCCTATGCACAAAAAAATTAGCGAAAATCCAAAACTTCGTATGTAGAAAAACAATTCACTGACATTTATGGCAGAGAGGCCGCCGCCGCACAGATTGCGAACGTTCGTCTGTCTGGGCGCCAGAGTACAGTGAAGCCCAAAAGTTGCGATCAGCTACGCATGCGGCTGCAACGAGTGGACGAGGTCAACTACAATGAGCTAAGAGAATGTTGAAATGCGATGTTTGACAGTCAAGGAATACATCCTGTTCATTAACACTACTTAAAAGATGATCAAAAGCAGGTAATTTACACTGTTAAAAAAAGAGGATACGTATTTGATGAAAAGTGAGAACATTTACAGAAAATCCAAAATTGCACAAACATTATTTTATATCATTGAAAAATAATTCAAAATATGTACAACAAAAAAAAAAATATTAATAAAAAAAGAAGTTTTAAACATAAATATAGACTTAAAAAAAATTTATAAAACTACAATATATCAAAATAAGAAATTAAAAAAATAAATGTAATTTGTATGGTTTTTAAAAAATATATGTATACATATATATATCTGTTTACATACATAAATGGATTAAAAGTGGACAATTAAAATATATATATAACTTTTTTATAACATTAACAAAAATGTATATAAATTAAAAATAAATAAATATAAACATAAATAAAATAAATAAATTGAAATAAAGAATTGAAGAAAAAATAAATACAATTTTATAGAATAAAAAATTAATGATTTAATAAATTGAAAAAATTAAATTTTAATTTTTAAATTTAAAAAAAAATATTGAAAAAAATATACAAATCAAAAAAAAAATATAAATTAGCTTTTTTATTTATTTTTATTTCATTTTTTTAATATTTTTATTATATAAAAAAATAGTAGCAGTATGCCACTATAAACTAATATGGATAGCATACGAGTTAAGATGGTATAGTATAAAAAAGGTGCTCTTCTTTTTCGACTTACCTTTACTCATGATGGCGTTGTTGCTTCAACTTGGTGGTTACTGTGCCGCAGCAGTGGTGTGGTTGGCGGGCCCCTTCACCTGAGCTGGCAACATGACAAATGAGTCACCCGTCGCGAGCTTCTGTAGGCATATTGGGGATTAGGCTTAACCGAGCCAAGCCGAGCCGAGCCGTCAACTGAGCTCGTTGTTTCCGCCAGCGGCAAGAAGCCAACAGCTAACAGCCGCAGTCAGCAGCGTGGCGAGGAAATGATCCATCAAGCGTGTGAGTTATGAGCAATTTGGCAACATGAACTGGCCCCCATGGAGCACAGGGGGCTTGCGATGAGTTGATGCCGGCGATGCTGCTGTTTCTGCTGTTGCTGCTGCTGCTGCTGCCGGCTGTTGCCAATGACGCGGTCGTAAAGTGCTGTAAAGTAGTTGACCCTGGTCAAGAATCGGACGCTCAAAGTGGTTTAATAAACTGCAATTACCTCGCTCGTCTCTCACAATGTGTGTGCGCAGCTGGTTTATTTATCAGCTGACCAAGACCAGGCCAGGGCAACCCCCACCTGCATTCGCTGCGATTTACTTTGTGGATTCTTGACTTGAAGAGCCGCTCCCCTACGATCTGCTGCTGCTGCTTCTGCGGCTATGCAAATCTAGATAAATAGCGTATGCTGCGTGCGTTTTCAGATCATTCAATTGCCACACTTCAAAACACACACCCACAACACAGCAGCCGGGATTAGCCAGAAGATCAGCAAGATGAAACTGTTTGTAGTAGTACTCAGCGCTTTGGTTGCCTGCAGCTCGGCGGGACTTATTCGCAGCAGCGGCTGGTCCGGCGGCGGCGGCGGTTGGAGCTCGAATCCTTGGGCCGGCGGCAGCATCAGCACTGGCGGTTGGAGCTCGAATCCTTGGGCCGGCGGCAGCATCAGCACCGGCGGCTGGAGCTCAAAACCTTGGGGTGGCAGCATCAGCACCGGCGGCTGGAGCTCGAATCCTTGGGGTGGCAGCAGTGGCGGCAGCGGTTGGAGCTCGAATCCTTGGGGCAGCAGCGGCGGCTGGAACAGCGGCTGGTCCTCCCAACCCAAGGTGATTAAGGTTATCAAAATTGGCGGCGGCGGCGGCCACGGAGGCTGGAGCAATGGCGGCGGCGGCAGCGGCTGGTCCAATGGAGGCGGCTGGAGCAACGGTGGTGGCTGGTCGGGCCAGAGCAGCGGTTGGTCCAACGGCAACAACGGCTGGGGAAGCAGCGGCTGGTAATAAGGATCGTAGGCTACTCTGGCAACCGCGCAACTATTCGATTTGATTATTGACTTTTCATTTTATATATTATGTATATGCATAAGGGATTCTTTTTTTTTAACGTTTTATACAAATCATTTTTTTTTTCTTGTAAACAAATAAAAATTGCGAATTGTAAATTAAGCAACAAGTTGCATGATTTTTTCATTTAGAATCTTTGGCAGATGATTGACGAGCATTCTCCAGACACGTTTCGGTTTGCCATATTTCATTTCATAGTCGAGAGCAATTAAGTATAAGAAAAAAATGTATAAAAACTATTGAGCACAAATATTTACAAAGATGAAACATCTTGAAGTTCTAAGCCTCCCTCTATCTTCGGATTTTCGTTTTCTCGTTGATCTCGAAATTCACATAAATGCCTTTCTGAATTATGGCCCATAACAATTAAAATGCTAAAGCTGTAATTATTGATATTACTTTGTTCATTCGCAATGTTCGTGGAACATTCATTGCTCATCACTCTACCAGCTGCACAGTGGCACCAAATGCTGCCATTACTTAAGCAATTACTTCCAATATTTTTTAAACTAACTAGAGGGTTGGGCTAACTTCGACCATGCCCAACCTTGGTAATACCCTTGTAATTGTAAAGGATATAAGTATTGTTTTTCTGATTTGCCAGAAGGAAGAATTTGGGTCTATACGTGTAAAATTGTAGAATGTACAGTTTTTACCGCTTTGGCACGCCCCCAATGGGCTATATATATATTATGTGTTTTTGTATGTTGGTGGTTCTTACAAATATCTGTTTCAAGTTTCAAGACTCATGCTCTAACAGCGCCTAAAATATTACTGGATTTATGTTAAACAGTAGATAGAGATATAGATAGATATAGATAGATATATAGAGATAGATAGACTTCCCGACTTAATGGATACTGTCCAGACTGTCCCGCAGCATTTGAAATTTGGAACATATATATTATAAAAATCACATGTTAATGTTTAAAATATAATTTTTTTTGTTTTTTCTTCAATGACAATCATTATTTTTGAGTAATTAATATAACTTAAAACATAATTATTATTTTCGATCAAAAAAAAAAAAAATTAAAAATAATGATTAAAAATGATTTTTATTTTTGTTCGCTCAAAATATAACTCAACAGCAGTCCACGGCTATTTTGTAAGACTTTTTATCAATATTATTTCAGATCCTTGTAGAGGGGTGACAAACCTACCTCCGACCTAAAAATTTTTTAACCTTGCAAGAAGGGCGCGTGCCAAATAGCTATACACTGTATCTTCTACAATTTTACATCTACAATTGACGAATACGTTAAGCTAATAACATGTATTAGCAGTTAATTTATCCTAAGCTAGTTAATTAAAGTATTTAGTTGCAACTCTTCTATTGAATGCTTTAGAAACAAAGATCACTTTGTGAGTGTTTTAGGTCCACTGTGCTGCAGATGCGCAGCATATTTCTTGCCTACTCGGTTGAGGTCGTCTTGTGGACTTGGCTGTGGGGGTTATTTGTGGCTTTGGGGCCTGTTCGCTGGAGCACGCGTTGAATGCAACAGCCAGTGGACAAGTTGCCGCAATATATGGTAAGTAATTCACTTGAGCGGCAGCTCATTTGTTTGGGTTTGACTTGGAGTTTGGGCTTTGCGTTTGCACAATAATTGACATTGAACTAGTCGAATGCGAATGTGCTTGAGTCGTGCACCACACACACACACACACACTCACACACACACACTCGTTTGTCTGGCACTCGCATTGCATGCGAATACCGACAAAAAACGCAAAAATCAAATTAATTATGCAGAAAAATCTGAAAAATATGAAAAATTACAGAATTTAAATTGTAAATTGTAAGACAAATTGTGATTCGCTTGCAAAAAGTGTTGTGCTGCAAAATGTTTGTAATTAATGACATCGCTATGGCTCAGCAGTTTACAAGTGCTGCCAATGTGCTGCTCGGCCGTCGGCGTGCTCGCTGCGGATCCGGTGGCGTATGCGCAATGTTCCCAACATAAACGTTGCGTATTCGCCGCGTGTGCCGCGCACTTGACAGCGGCTGCATATTGCGCGGGCTTCGACAGCCACTTGGGCGCACAGCTCTCAGTTCTCAGCCTTCCGAGTAGCCTTTGGGTGCGTCGCCCCCCACACACACAAATCGCATCTCACATTGCCTTAGTTTCATGCCCAATCGGCGTTTGGGAGCACCATGACTCAGCGGGAGCTGGGACTGTTCCGCGGCAGCAGCTATAAAAGCGCAGCGCTGGTCGCACTAATGGCATCAGTGAAGCTAAGGTTCTAACAGCGCCAACAGCAACAATCAACAGTGAAGCAACAGTTCTCGACCAGCTCATCTATCCAAGGATTCTCCAGCTCAACATGCGCTACGCTCTGCTCGTTGTGTTCCTGTGCGGTCTCATGTTTGCCATCGCCTCAGCTGGACTGCTGGGTGGCGGCGGCGGTGGTGGCGGCGGCTATGGCGGTGGTGGTGGACACGGTGGCGGCGGACACGGGGGTGGCGGCGGCGGCAGCGGCCCCAAAGTCGGTGGACAAGGTGGCTGGCAAAAGAACGGTGGAGGCGGCGGTGGTCAGGGTGGTTATGGCGGTGGTGGCGGCGGCGGCAAGTCCCTAGCCGGCAATCGCGGAAGCTCGGTGTCCTGGCAAGGCGGTAACGGCGGTGGCAAGCACGGTGGAGGCGGCGGCGGCTTTGGTGGTGGTGGCTATGGAGGCGGCGGCAAGCACGGCGGTGGCGGTGGAGGCGGTGGCAAGCACGGCGGCGGCGGCTGGTAAAGCCAACCACCACACACAACGAGAACTGCAGGATGAAACGAAATGTATTTACTCCGGCTGCACCTTCGGCTGACATGTGTTCCACGGCATAGATATAGAGCTAGAGGCATCTCCCACAAGTGCTATACCTAATTTTTTTTTGCTTACCTACCTAGTTGTATCCAAAGTTTCTCAAGTCTTTTTCTTTCTTTCTATGTTTAACTGTACTAATAAAGAAACGTTCATTTTGCTATAAATCTTGTTGATGTTGCTTTATTTATTTATTATATATAAGGGAAGGCAAAGCTCCTGAGAAATATATTTAGAAGTGGTTTTTGAAGTCTATGTAATTTGAGAATATTTTTGAGCACTCTTTAGTTTTTAGTCTAGCATACAAAAGATGTGAGATTTACGGATTCATAGAATCAAAGTCTCACGTTTACTATGAAATCTTAGGAAAGGTTCAAAAGGCGCAATAGTCTCTGTTTTGATATAGTCTTTAAACAGTGGAAGAGTAGATAAAAATCATTTCAATTAACTGGAATCACTTCACTGATTATCCAAATCATCTGATTCTCTCCATAGTTTGTTTCCCTATGACTAAAGAGTCTCTACAAAAGTTGAAGTTCCTATAAATTACCGTGATGATACTTACAAGAGTTACAAGAGTTACAAGAGTTAAAAGTGTTTAGCCATGTCTTGGCTAATCCATATCAACATACACTCGTGTCTGGCTATAGTGAACTAATTATTGCAAGACCTATTTACAGTAATAAGGTTGTTTATTATATCAAGTTTACAATTTTTGGTCAAAAACATGTTTAATTTGCTCAAAATACACTTTGGGTATACAAATTTTAGCGATTAGGAAAATAAATTAATGGGAAAACATAAAAATATGCCTTTTAAAAGAATTGATGAGTTGACGTTCGCTTCTTGAGTTCACAAAGTGAATTTTAAGCCCATATTGATTAGTCCATGTGCACATTTGGATGTTCACTATACCCAGACACGACTGTATATCTATAATTTTGCTCTTTAAGCCCTAACGATAACAGCAAAAAACTCTCTAGTCCTCTGAGCCTCAGTCTCCTCACCTGTAAGCCACTGTCTCTACCACTCAATGTATGTGTGCTTACGTATAGAGCAACGGCATGCGATTGGTGCCGCTTGGTTTTGCCGATTGACTATATGTTTTCTTTAATATAATAACTTCTGTGGTACTTGACGGATTTTCATAAAATTTTTAACATTGCATCCTTTTATTTTATTGAATATGCGTTAATGGCTAAGAAACTATTTGCAACTGAACTTTAATAAAATTAATATTGAAAATTGTGTATTTTGTATAGAAGAAGCTAAATTTGGTGACTTTAACTTGAAAGATGTAAAAAATATGCTCAAAAGACTGAGACGCAATAACGTTTTTAATCGATATCATGGTGCCGGTAAAAGTTATCGAATATCAGAAACAAACTCGATATGCGAGCTGTATTACGTGTAAGATTTCAAGTCTATAGCTTTTATAGGTATGGAGATCGACGGGTTTATACATACGGACAGACAGGCGAATAGACAGACAGACAGACGTCCTGATCAAGAAAATATATACTTTATGGGGTCTGCCTCGCCTCTTTCTGACTGTTACATACTTTTTGCAAATTCATTAAACCATGTTTTCCCATTTTCAAAGGGCTTAGGGTTAAACAAATATATCCTTGGTTATAGATATCCCTTTTCCAATTAATGCTGGCCTAATTTACTTTTAGCTTGTAAAATGCTAGCTGCAGAAATGTTTAATCTTAACCTTAATCTAAGGTTTCCAGAAAAATATCCTCATATATTACATTAACGATTATATTTATTGCCAGATTAAAAGTATAAAAAAAATTGTTTGTTAAAGCATAAGAGATGGTTTTTATGTACAGTTGCTGATCCTTTCTGATGCCGCCTTTGTGTTTCGTGTTGTCGACAGGGTTCTACCAGCTCCAGCCGCTGCCCGAACCGCCGGAGGACCAGCCACTGCCACCGCCGCCGCTCTTCCAGCCACCGCCGCCGCCACCACCTGACTTCCAGCCGCCACCACCGCCGCCGGCAGATTTCCAGCCGCTGCTTAGGCCGGACAGTGCTTGAGATTTCCAGCCGGAGAGGCTAGACAAGGCGCTGGACCAACCAGCGCCCAAGCCGCCGCCGCCTCCGCCGCCGGAGCTCAATTTCCAGCCAGAGCTGCCGCCGCCGCCACCGCTCTTCCATCCACTACCACCACCGCCGCTGCCGCCGCTTTTCCAGCCACTGCCGCCCGAGGACCAACCACTGCTTCCGCCGCCGCCACCGCCGCTGGATGGCCAGGCGCTGATGCTTATTTTGCTAGGCCAGGCAGAGGAGCCGCCACCTGATGACCATCCGCCACCACCACCGCCACCGCTGCTTTTCCAGCCTCCAGCACCACCGCCGCCGCCGCTTTTCCAGCCAATGCCTCCACCACTGCTTGGCCAGCCACCGCCGCCACCACTGGACCAGCCGGCGGAGGAGCCACCACCCGATGACCAACCGCCGCCACCGCTGCCACCACCGCTGCTCCAGCCATGTGGCTTAGCAAAGACGCAGGCGCTCAGCACGGCCAAAAGTCCAAGCAGAACCAAGCGACGTATCGAGTGCATCTTTGTGAGAACTGTTGCTACTGTTGATGTTGGTGCTGTGAATGTTGCTGCTGATGTTGCTGCTGTGCACTAACTAATTTACAACTGGGCGCACTCACGGCTATTTATACAGCCAGCCAAGTGCTGCGCATCTAAGATTCTAACCGCCAGCAATGCAGATGCAGTTGCCGTCGTCAACATCGCTGCTGCTGCTGCTGTCGGCGACGTCGACGTCGGCGTCGACGCTGACGACGCTGGGGCTGCAGTGTAATCAGCTGTAATTGCCAAATCTGGCGTTCGTTCCGATCTTGGCTTCGTGCAGTTGGCCCTCATTATGCCAACTTTCAATTTCGTACGCTTTGCTGCCATCTATTGTTGGCAACGCCCCGTCCGGGCCTCGTCTAGGCCCCGTCTAGGTCCCCTCTAAGCCCCCTTTCAGCTCCAGTTGCGCACCTGACTCAGCCTCCGGCCTAGACTCAAGATTCTGGCTGCAGCATCGATTCTGACAACTAGCACCACATCGGCGCGCCATTTTTATGTAACAACTTTTTGGGGCCAAAGCAATTGACTGGCGGCCCATTCTCATTGCGGCTGCCATTAACCAGCTGAGCTCTGGGGCTCTCTCATAATCAATGAGCTTAGCCGCTGGCTGCACACGTGTCGCTGGCTACCGTGCACCACAGCTGCTCGGTTGCCCCACAACTTGCTACGGTTCGTGTTGCGCATTCGGTCAGGCTAAGTGCACAAAAATCGGGTCAACGGCACAGCGATCAATCAATCAGACGATCAATAAAGTGCTACGAATTGTTGCTTTTGATAAACTGCAGTTAGACTATCAAAATTTGAATATTTTTCTACTCAACTTGATGATACCTTCTAACAATTTATTCAACAACTGCAAGCAGCATATGGAGTCTTGTTTTTTTTTGTGTTGGCAAGAGAAGTGAACTTTTTATCAAATTTTCATTTCTTTTGTGTATAAGAATTTTGTTTTGAATGAATTTGAATATTAATTTAAAATGTGACAGCAAAATTAAATTTACTAATATTAAAACTTATTTATTTTTTACATTTTCTTTCTCTTTATTTGCAACCCTTGTTTATAACGAATTTGTTTAAAGAATTGATCATTGTACGACCTCAGTTGTGTTCGAACCCTAAGTCTGATGACTTGTGTGCTAACGCACACTAAGGTCTACGAAAGTCACGTTAGAAATTGTACGTAGTAAGATAAAGATTTGTCCCAATGCCTCTTAAAAACTCTGCTGCTCTCTCTCAGTCGTCTTCCCACTCTGATCTATGCGTAAGGGTACATTCAAATTACCTAAAATTCTGTAAATCATAGCTTATTACATTCTAGTCTGTATAAAAAAGTCAATTTTTAAAATATGTTCTCTTTATTTGCAACTGTCGTTTCTGACATCAAGCAAATTTGTTTAAAGAATTCATCGTATTATTGCGAACTCAAAAGCCACTGTTGGGCTGATCCACTGGATGTTGCCCACTCACCACCCATTTCCATATATATATATATATAAGCGTATAAAACGTACATATATAAATAACTCAATTTGTAAAACAACTCCAAGTAGATTGTTGCTTGATAGGTTAGTTCAGCAGCTCCAGTATTGTTAAGTTTTCCTAGGGTATTCTTTTTGGGCCAGCTTTTCTTATAGCAAATAATAGGTAGCTATGCGAACGGGGGGCAGAGATCACTGTCTGCTGCTACGCCCACTTGCTCAGTTGAATATGAATTCAGTCGAAGCAGGCAAATATTAAGTCAAAAGCAAAAGCTGAGACTCGTGCAGTTTAAGCTGTTGACTTTTGCGGTAGGAGATTTGCGCATTTTCATGGGCGGCATCAAATTAAAATCGGGCCTCGGCAATTGACAGATCTATCAATGGCTGGTAATCAATCAATTGGCACAAAAGCTATGCCAAGAAATAACTGACTCGCTGCGAATTCCGTAACAAAGCGTTTAACTGTCGAGCTCTGCGAGATTGCAGCAACGTAGCCAACAGCAAGTGTAAATTGTAAGCCAGGCCAAATTGTCTTCGTTTGGGCCAATTTACGGCGAGCTATAAATGTCGCATTAGGCCCCAATTGCGACTGCTGCCAATCAAGTGTAGTCAATTTAGCCAAGGCGCTTGCTTCGGTCGCCTCTGCCATGAGGTCACCCCATTGGACAATGGGTCAAACAGGAAGCACATTGCAAACCAGTTTCAACTGGCGATGCCTCATTTAAAAGTCATCAATATAAATTGGAAATTTCTGTTTGTGTATTGCGCTCATTTTCAGCTTAAGACTAACAAAAAAAAAACAGTGTATGTGTATATACATATAAAAACATTTAATTACAAAAAAAAAGAACTTAGAAATAATTGAAAAACATTGCAAATGCTAGCTTTTTGGCTCCCTGTTTGAACTTTTATGCAAGGCTTTTGGTGCACAGCTGGCATTTACCAGCCCTTGTTCCAGCCGGAACCACCGGAGGAGTAGCCACCCTGGGCACCACCCGAGGAGTAGCCGCCAGAGTAACCGCCATGACCACCGCCATAGCCGCCGGAGGAGTAACCACCGTGACCGCCGCCATGTCCCTGGTTGACCACCTCGAGGATGATGACCTTGGAAGGAGCTGAGTAGCCGCCGGAGTGACCGCCGGAGTAGCCACCACCGCCGCCAGAGTAGCCACCGCCTCCGGAGTAGCCACCGCCGCCGGAATAGCCACCGCCGCCGGAATAGCCACCGCCGCCGGAATATCCACCGCCTCCGCCGGAGTAACCACCACCGCCGCCGCCGCCCAGCTTGCCGCCGAGTCCACCGCCAAGTCCTCCACCGAGTCCTCCACCTCCACCTCCAAGACCGCCCAGTTTGCTTTGCAACAGCTGGACAATACCACCAGCACCGCCGCCACCACCGCCTCCGCCGCCGCCACCACCACCAAGGAGACCTTCAAGCGACGCCTGACTGCCGGCCAGCAGGGCAACGAGGATAACGAAAATGCACGTAAACGGTTTCATATTGCTATAAACTGGGATCTCGATCACGATCTTGATTTCGATTTCGATTTCGATTTCGATGTGGTGCTCAAGACAAACGGAAGCGTTGACTAATTCTACAACTAAGATGCCCACACGCATTTATACCAAAAAACGTGCTCGAAATCAATAGTCGAAAATACGAGTATCGAATAGCATGAATAAATCAATAGCATCAATGCCCAGCACGAACTACAGATTCCGCTTCAGCTTCAGAGGGAGTTGTAGATAGAGCAAGTGCTGATGCGTAGAGATGGGCGCGTGACCGAGCACGAGCATCTATACAATTTTGTGTTGCGATGGGGAAAAAGACATAATCCTTTATGCTTAGATTTAGACATAGATAAGTGTAAGAAGTGGAATTACAGTTAGCCGATTCTAATTGGAATAGATTCAGCTGATTTTCGTGTAATCGAAATTTCCTTGAAGTAATAAACTGAATCGATTCGCTGTAAAAATAACAATTTCCTCAAGCTCAGGACTCACGAAAGCTCGTGTCACGCGCTCGACTTCAACAATTAGTTGGCTCTGATCGTTTAAGCAATTAAAAGAATTAATAACCCACATTTTGATGTGTTTGTGTGTGTGAAGATATTGGAGATATTTGCTTTTGAGCAGCTGCCGGCGGGCCTTTTGTTTGCTGATTGTCTCTGATAACTATGCAAATCTCTACGCATGCGCGACTTAGACTTGGCTATTGTTAATACCCTGTAATCAAAGATTGGCCATAGTGTATACTCTGTTGTATGTATTGACACAAACGTCTAATTTTGAGCAAAGTAATATAATATATATAGATATCATTTGCCGCAGTTTCTGATGCATAGACGGGCTCTTCTTGGGCTCTTACTACAGGGTATACTTTAGGTGGCAATTGCATACAATTGTTAGCTGTTTTCTCAAACATATATGGTTTTAGTAACGCGCCGCATTCGATCGATTGGGCCACAAATCAAACAAATTAACGCCGTTTGATCACACGCAGACTGAAAGACGGAAAAATGAGCTTCAACAATGGATCGACAGTTTGTCAAGCAGCCAACCACGCTGAGAGCTTGCACAATTGATAAATGATGATATTTTGACAGCACCGATACAAGTAGTTCTGCTCATTTGCAGATCAAGGCAACCGGCGGGCAGCGGCAAACTGTAACGCAAGATCAGGTAATCAGGAAGCTGGCAGTTAGTGGCCCGAACGCTTCAGTTAGTGCCACCCGAGGCTTGGCTTGGCCCAGTATCTAAACGTTCCCATCAACATCATCGCTTAAAAATAGGCGCAATCCAGAACCGGTTCTTGCACATGTTCAATTCTCAGCTCCGAGACGCTGCCTATGTTTTGGCACATATTTGCATAGTCAATTGACTTAGCAGTATATATACATATATATATACATAGAAGCATAGCTATAGCCACATCTATGTACTTCGGTTAGAGCCTCACAACTTGGCAAGTTCAATGCACCTTAAAGCCTACAAAATATATATGCTAAATTCCATTTCTACATACATTCTGTGGGGGGTGTTTATATAGCAACAACAAAAAAACTCGCTAGATTTGGTTACATTATAAATATGTATGTATATAAACATACATATCTATATATAGATATCGGTATGCTGTGTGTCTGCTGTAACAATTGATTCATTAACCCAATCTATTGAGGAAATCTTTAGTTCACATTTGACATATGCCAATTAGGCGACTTTTAAGGTCAGTTAGAATAATTCTTGACTTCCTATAATATATTTCTCTTCAAATATTACAATAACAAAAGACTTCAAATAATATTTATTAGCCAAAGTTGCGAAACATACGAAAATAATGAAGCTAATTATGTATAAAAAGATTAATGACAATAACGGAATCTTTTTAGCAGCTATATGTCATTTTCCAATAAAGTAAATATTATTCATATTTTTCATTTAATTAAATAGTCTTCGATTTAAAAGCAATAAAATGAGAGATAAACTTTTATTAATACTTAAAAATATTATTAAAGTTATAAAACTGAATATGATCTATAAAAAAATTGCACAAATGAATGAATAATAAATATTTTTATTTTCCATTACATAAAGTCTTTGGGTAAGGCTGAAACCCGTAACAATTCTCTGGCTTTACGATCTGTATATAAGGTCAGCATTGTATACACATTCAATATATACATTTCTGTATAAAAACATGCTTTGCCGTTTTGCCTTGTATTCAGCAATATTCTTAACCTGTTTTTGGGGCCTCACGAGCCGAAATTAAAAAAATCATGAGCGTTTGTTTTTGCCAGATGGAGATGCGAACGGAGATGGATTCGTTTGGCCGGCGGGTAACACGTTTTGTTACAATAGAATAACATCAATTGCAATAGCGACAGATATCATAAAAAGTAGTTCCCATCGCATCGCCTTCACTCCGAAGGCTTTCATCAAATTATAATATTTAATTATGCACTAACTCATATGCAATTACTGCTCTAATGCATAAAAGTGAATGCAAACTTGCAGTTTATGAAGTCATTTTTTTTCTTTTTTTTTTTGGTGGTTTCATCTACTAGTTGGCACACATGAGAGAAAGGGTGGTTCAATTAGTTTGTGGAATGGTGCAAAGCTAGAAAGACTTTGAAATTTCATAAGCGTAAATCAGCAAAGAAAGCAAGTCTCGGTTGGGTTTGATATGATCAAAGGAGATATTCTGAATGTGTGTATATAGTGCAAAGAGTGAGAGAGAGAGAGAAATAGAGAGAGAGAGAGAGAGATAGAGAGATAGAGAGAGAGAGAGAGACAGAGACAGATAGAGAGAGATAGAGAGAGATAGAGAGTAACTAGGCACTGATCCGTTGAGCCGAGAAGTATTGAAAATTCATTTCAGTTTCCAAGCACAGAATTAAACATTAATTAATAATTAATAGTGACAGAAAATAGCATTCTCTTCAACAACATTTTCGATAGATACTGCTTAATAAATTATTAAAGGTAGTCCACAAATATTTATGTTACTAATCTTTTAAAGCCCTGAAGAAATTGTCAAGGCAAATTCTCGGAAAATATTCTTATTCAAATATTCTGGATCAGGACAGCGAACTGAGTCAATTGTCATCTATCATTCAGTTCCTTTCATCAGTGTGGTTGGTGGATCTTTGTATTCCACCACAGTGTATTTCTGTTCGTCGCAATGAGGCGACTAAATGGGATAATGGAGATAATGGGCTTATTATTTACTTGAAAATCATTTAGTCAAGTTAAATCTTAGGTATACTGTATTCCAATGTTAGAAATGGCCTCCACGTATTTTTCTGGGTAACCTGGATAATCTGTATCTGATCTGTAACGAATGCGAGTGGGTCACCGACCCATAACTGCTTTGTAGTTCAAATTTATAGTACCCCTCTGCTACGAGTCCCATCCAGAGGCTATTTTCTGGTACCACGCGTAATCAAGAGCCCGTGATACTGTTTTCCGTCCTGGTAAATAGTTGCGGGTCTTTCGAAATTTCAAATATATATTCTGGTATATCGAACGCTGTAAAACTATATAATTTTTAATTAGTATACTATTTTCGATAAATATCCATATTTATAATTTTTTCAGCATTACTCGAGCATGATAACAGTTAGAGACACTAGTTTTTGATCCACCCTCGGTAAGTACCGACCATTGTCATTATAGGGTTGCAGAATTGATGACACTCATAAACTATAGCTGGCACAGAGCAATAATTATACCTTGTGCAGCCGGGTGGCATATATTAAAAGTTCTGCTCGCACTTAAGCAAGCGTTTCATATATGTGTATATGTATGCATGTATGTACTATGTGTGTAGGTATTGTATGTATAACTGCAAAGCTCTTTGCGATGTAATTGATTTGCATAAACGATTGCCAGAGCTGACTTCCCATAGTAATTAGACGTACACATAAATAACCATCTACATATGCACACATGTATATACATATGTATGTGTATGCATACTTATAATGTTTGTGCATACTAAAATTAGCGACTAATTGATGGGAATGGAAAACATATAAATTCAAATAGCTGTACTATAAAGGTACTTCAGCTAACGTTACCATAAAATTGACTTCTTAATGGCAGCTGAATTCATTACAATAATCCTGTTCACAAACATTTACGGAGGCAGCTCAGTAGCTAACAAAAGGGAAAAAGCATTTCAATTAAACATTCATTCAAGGCTGAGAAAATGTACTTAATTTGCAGCTAGTAAAGTTATAAATATCAAATGTGTTTTTTGTTTTAGATCTGTTAATGTTATTTGCTTGTGTTATATCTTGATCATTTTTGATATATAAGGTCATATTTTGTTAAGATTTACTTGAAAATCCGGTTTTCATCTGTCTTGATTCAAAATTTAATTACGGTTTGGAGCAAAACGCTGCTAATAACAAATTTCATATAAAACTTCTTAAGTTTAAGAAGAATTTTCATATTTTGCTCTCTCTTTTACGCTTTTCTTTTGATTATCAAAAGAAATACTTAGTCAACGCATAGAACACATATAAAAACAATGACCTTGAACTTAATCAAATATCATGTAATGTTTTTTTTTTATTTGCCAACTTTAATTAATTGCTTGCTTCATAAAAATTACGAAATAATTGGTCTTTGCTCAATGCCACAATGTAAAGTTTGCTCAGTGTTTGAGACAGAGACATGCAATACCGTAAATATTTGCTAGATGGCAAACCAGTTGAACAGCACCAAAGATATCAAAGCAAAACACAATTCAAAATCAACAGCAGACTTTATTTACTTGTGTAATTACATTTGTCTTATGCACAAAATGCAAACACCCATTCGACTGCTTATGGATTGGCCAAGGTTCTGGGCACGTCTCATGCGAGACACGACGACGCCAAAACAGTCAAGCAGCCGCACTTGACCATACAGCAAACCACAAAGAAACAAACACACACACACACACACATGCGATTTCAATAGCAAGCAAATACAAAATGCAAAACATATTATACAAAGGCAAACGGCGGAAGCTAAAAATCAAAAATCAAAGACAAATTCATAAGCACGTGGAGTGGAGGGCAATCAATCTATAAGAGATATAAATGAAAGAAAAAAAAACTATTAACAAAGCATTTAAGCTGTGAGTTGCTTAATTGTCCAAATGCATTTAGTTCAGCTTCAATTTGCAATGCCTACAAGTGGAATAATACTGCCTGATGCTCAGCCTGTCAGTTTGCCTTATCCTCGCCTCGTGACACTGAGCTGTCGCTGTCGCGCCGTTGATACCGTTGTGATACCTGGCTGGGGCTCGTCCATGCCATCGCTCAACTTTCGCTTTTCACAGCCAACGACGTGTTCTGACATTGAACTTCATTAACCCGGCCTGAATGCGGTACAAATAACACGAGAGATGGTTAAGCGAACAGGTTTTTACCTTAAACGAAAGACTTGAGCAACGAACTTGCCGGCCTAAGAGCTGGCGCCACCTATAGTTGAAGACATGGCCACAAATGTGGAGCGCTCTTGCGGTTGATCAAGCGCCATCTGCAGCTAACAAGATCATCAAATTGTACGCCGTAAACAAAAGACTTAAGCTGCGAACTCTAGCGCCCTCTAGCGTCAAACCGATGGAAGCTCAGCTCAAATCGAAGCTTTCATATGGCTCTGCTGCATAAGCTTTAAGTCTAACAAAAGCTGCTTATTTAATTTAAATGCATTTTGTGTTTGATTCACGCAATTATTTATTCAGTTCTGGCATCCAATTTGTTGTACACAGAATATTCTTAATCGTTCCACCAGCCGGCACCACCGCGAGAGCCACCACCAGCGGAGGAGCTAGCGCCATGGTTAACTGAGTAATCGAAAGCAGCCGGATTGCCCCAGGCATTGCCTGCACCACCAGCTCCAGCGCCCTGCCAGCCACCAGCACCGCCGCCATAGCCGCCACCGCGTCCGCCACCAGCACCAGCTCCCTGCCAGCCACCAGCTCCAGCACCACCGCCATAACCGCCAGCTCCAGCTCCTTGCCAACCACCAGCTCCACCGCCATATCCGCCGGCTCCAGCTCCACCGCCATATCCACCGCCTCCACGTCCACCGCCAGCACCGGCTCCCTGCCAGCCACCAGCACCGCCTCCACGTCCACCGCCAGCGCCAGCTCCCTGCCAGCCGCCACCACCACCACCGCCATAGGCACCAGCACCGCCTCCCAGTCCACCAATGTGCACCTTGGTGTTGCCTTGTGCCTGCGAGACATGCGAGATGAGTCCAGCGCCATTTCTGAAGCCACCGCCGCCGCCACCTCCACGTCCACCGCCTGGCAGATAGCCGCCACCGCCTGCACCACCGCGTTGTCCAGCATTAACCAGAGCCAAAGTGGCTAGCAAGCAGACAAAGACCTGAAAGTGTTAAGTGAGTTAGCTGGCACTCAAGCAGAATCCTTCCACAAATCCTTCTTTTACCTTCATGTTGTTTGTTGTTGTTGGTTTGTTGTTGTTTTAGTAGCTCTCAGTGCGCTGCTCCAAAAGCTTGTGATGCTTCTTGGCTGTCAGTCAGCACAATTTATAGCTAAAACTCCAGTCGATATTGCTAATGATCTTCAGCTTCTGATGGAAAACATATAGGAAAAAAATTAACAAAGAAAACAATAAATAAAAACAAAATTAAAAGAAGAAAACAGAAAACAGAAAAATAAACCAAAATATTAAAACTTAAAATATAACTAAAAACTAAACCAAGACAAAAGAAGAATTATGTTTTGGGTGTCGCATATTTAATACACTTCTTATAGATGACAAATAATGATCATCAATATCTGTAAAATCGTATCAAATATATCTCTTTATATAGAGGAATAGTATTTATCCTATGATATACACTTCGACACATTCAATACACTTCTTATAGATGACAAATAATGATCATCAATATCTGTAAAATCGTATCAAATATATCTCTTTATATAGAGGAATAGTATTTGTCCTATGATATACACTTCTACACATTCAATACACTTCTTATAGATGACAAGTAATGATCATTAAAATCTGTAAAGTCCCATAAAATATATCTCTTTATACAGAGGACTAGAATTTGTCCTATAATCTATGGAGATCTTAGACATGTTTCTGCAATTCCTGCTTTAGTTTACGATATTCAATCTTATCTTTTCAGGAACTGTATTATAATATCTTATCTGAGCTATGCCTCTAGGGTCTCAGTTCTGTTCCATATCTCAAATCCTCTTCTTCTGCTTTAGTTTACGATAATTAGTCTTATCTTTTCACGAAATATATTATAATATCTAATATCTAGGCTCTCAGTTCTATTCCATATCTCAAATCTCAGACCTTCTCATAGCCGATGTACCCCCATATATATCTTAAATCTTAGACATGTTCCTGCAATTCCTGCTTTAGTTATTTAGTTAGAGAGTTTAGTTATTTAGAAATATATTATAATATCTTATCTTATCTATGTCTCTAGGGTCTCAGTGCTGTTCCATATCTCACCTCTTAGATCATCTCCTCATAGCCGATGTACTCCCAGCAAAGGGCATTGATTTGCTTTGGCTTCGCTTTGTGCTGTATTGCTCATCGCTCGATTCTAGTCGAGCGCCTGCCATTGCCGCGTGGCTTTGCCTTTAATTAAAAATTTGAAGCCAAATTAAATGAAGAGAAAAAACAGCAAAAAAGCAACAAAAAACATAAACAAATTAATTGTTGGTTAAAAGACGGCAATTAGACGGCAATTTGCCTGCGGCGCTCTTTGCGTAATCTGGCGCTCGGGTTGGCTTAAAAGCGACACCGACTGGACCCAGTGCCGGCAGTTGCGCATTGCGCATTGCGCATACGCCGCGTGGGCCGAGGATAAGCAACAAAGCTGCCAACAGTGCGATTTTTTCCCTTTCCATTCCTTAATTATTTTTTTTTTCTGTTACAATTTTTTTTTTTTTGAAAGTGAGCTCATACACCTGAAGAGCTTTGATGATGCAACAATATGTTAAGCTTCCCGAAACATAAAAGCAACTGCAAAACGTTAGCAAACACTGCAGCTGGCATCTAAAATTAACCGTGACAGCAGTCAAAGCAGCTTCGTGATTTAGGATAAGTCCGTTAACCAGTTCTCTCTCTCTCTCTCAACTAAATTCTGCAAAACATCGACTCCGTTTATAAATGATCATTCACTTGTATATATAAGAAAATTTGAACAAAATATATGTGATAAGTCAAACGACTTAAACTTGAATACCATTTTTATCGACTGGAATATTGATACTGCATTATTTAATATTGTTTTCTAAAGCGATCAAGAGATCCCTATTTGCGTGTATCAAAACTATATGAAGGAAGCTTAAGATATGAAAAACTAGAGTTTGAAGTATCGAGATCTGAAATGCTACTTTGAGTTATCGAAGCTACTGATTAGGGAAATTATTTCGACTCTACGTTTTGAGATATTATAAAGTTTCGATGCGAAGAGACAAAGAAAGAGGCAGATTCAGAATCAGGTGTTGAGGAAAATGCAGAAGATACATCTCTTTTTTAAGAGAAGAGATAATAATAATTGCGATCTATATTCTAGCTACATATTTTACATTTTACACCCTTTAAAAATGGGAAATCAGGGTATAATGGTTTTGTAATTATATAACAGGCAGAAGGAGGCGTGGCAGACCCCATAAAGTATATATATTCTCGATCAGGACGACGAGCTGAGTCGATTTATCTCTGGATGACTGTCTGTTTGTCTGTCCGTCCGTATGCCCGTACATCCGTCTCTCCGTATGTCTTTTCGTATGTATGAACGCGTTGATCTCAGAACCGATTGTAGCAAGAGACTTGAAATTTTGCATGAAGGTCTTTGTATACATTTTTGTTTCTATTAAAATTTTTTTTACTGTTGCATTCATATTATAATCTTAGTGAATGAATGTTAAAATGCAAACTAAAACAAACGTTCAGGGGATCTCGTATTCGGGTAGTCCCGAGTAGAGCTTTTTCACTTGTTTTCTCAATTGTCTATACAAATTCTAATATTCAGACATTCTGACAAATTCTAAGAAATACTAATTTAGTTTCCACATCAGGCTTGGAAAATTAGAAGCTATTCACTCAACAAATAAATTATAAAACTAATGAGAATAGAGCAACATTTTGATTACACGAACAACCGTTACATATAGTTATCGATAAACATGTCTGTTGGCTGCGTACTCAGTGACAACTTCAGCTGAACCACTTAGGCAAATTGACGATTGCACTTGATAAATTATTAGATGAGCCACATACGAATCTGAGTAGAAAAGAGTCGAACAGTAGCTGCTCAGAAGACATCTCTTATATCAAAGCTCATATTTCTTAGGGTGTTTGGCATACGCTACTTTCTTCAGCCAAAGAGACTCTCTAGCGCATACACTCACTCAGTCGCTCTCTCTCTCTCTCTCTCTCTCTGGGTTTCTTTGACGCTGTTGCTCTCATTGCAGTTGGCAGGTGATAGCTAGACAGGTGGGTAGCCGGCTTTGGGCCTTGCCGCTTTGCATGCGAGCGCTCTCTCCCTCTTTCTCTCTTTCTCTCTGGCTGGGCGCGCTCTCTTGGTGTTGCCGGCGCCGCGCTACATGAGGTGGGCGCTATTGTCGCTGTCGCTGGCTGTCTAGCCGGGCTTTATTGGCGCTGCTGCAGATTTGGCCAAATCATTCCGTTGGGAAGTTGGAACTGGGAAACGTGTCTGACGGATCGCTACCGGCCCGGTTCACAGTCAGCTTTATCGTCGCGTAGTTATCGTCGTCGTGCTGCTGCAAGCGCGCGTTTTGGCTGCAAGCAGCTTGCCCGCTTGAACTATTCCCGTTAGTTTTGTTCGGCTGCTGCCAAAAATAAATAAAAAAGGAATCCTTGACCCCACGTTGACGTTGCAAGTGCCTGAGCCTGAGCCTGAGTCTGTGCCTGTTATTCGTGCGTGTCTTTTGTGCCTGTTTTGTTTCGTGTCTCTGTGTGTGTTGTTTTTTTTTTTGTTTTTCGTTTTTATGCAACATTTATTTACAACACTGCGCGCAATGCAATTAATTATGGTTTGCAAAATATGTGCAAAAGCCACTGGAAAATGTTTTGTGTGAGCTGAAGTCGACAAGTATTCAAAATAGTTGCTTGCCCATGTTTAACACATAAACAACAAACAAAAGGAATAAAAGCAACAAGTTCAACAATCATTTAATTATTTGCAAACAATCGACGCCGCACGAATCAAAAAAAAAAGGTTAGTTTTTGCCGATTTTTTAAGCTTGAGTTCAAAGTACTTTAACTTTGAAATTTTTCAAAAATAATAAGGAAGACATAACTGCAAGTGCAGCATTTTTTTTTATAATATTTTTTCAATAATTAATTTAATTTATCTAAATTTATTTTGTCGCATTTTGTGCCACTTATAATACCTGTTCATAGTTATGTGTGTTTACCTTAGAGATCTGCACTTCGTCTGAAGTTTGCCATTTTTTATGAAACGAAAACGTCTAGCTGCTGTTCATGGTCTATTAATTGTTGGTCTGCCGATTTTCTTTTTTAAAACTCATAATTTATATATATTTTGGGCTCGAGTGTTACTTTTTATGTGCACCTAATACTCCATTATTATAGCAAAATATTATATTGCAGAAAAGATGAGAGAGTGAAGCAAGCAAAGCGCAACAGACATTGCCCTGGGCCAGTTGGGTGGGCCGAGAGCGATTCCTGACGCCCACAATCGAAATTGAAATGAATGAGAGATTTTTTCGCGTGCCTGCTAATGCGATTTGCTTCACACATTCAGTGCCCCAATGTGGCAGTGGCAATGTTTTGTTTTGCTATTACAATTTGCGTGCAGAACAAAAGACTTAGGCAACGAACTTGAAACATAACATGCGGCTGGAACGCTGCGCTTGCGGTTTTTGTTTTTGTTTTTCTTTTGGGCAACCGCATTGCGTGGCTTTCTCCACTTGACAAGCCCAATGCCGATTCTAAGTGTCATTGCTAATAAGCCAACACTAACAGCAGCCACAGGGCTGTGTGTGTTTGTGTGTGTGTGTGTGTGTGGGTCGTCTTCTTGCAGCGTTGGCAGCTGGAGACGAAATCGCATGCTTGCTCACTTGGAAAACAGTTGTTGGCTGCGAAAACTGAACTAACTGAAATGCTATTAATTGCCACTCGCACACACGCACACACACACACGCAACTATAGTTGACTTTCATTGTCTTTGCGGTTTGCCGTTTGTTTAGCTAGCTTATTATGCCGTATGCTTTATGTCTAATGCTTGGTTGCCTTTGTCTTTGAGTGCGGCTTCCACTCGGTTTTTACATACGCGCCAAGTTAATCACACTTTTAACTCCATTTCGCATAATACTAATTTCATAATTTGCACCGCCACCACCCGAACGCACTGCTGCCAACAGCTGCCGCCAGCGACAGGCACATTGAGTTGTCATTCGCTCGCATTTTCACTTTTTTTTCCACTGCATTTAAATACGAATAAATCTGCTTCAGCCAAGTCAAGTTTACATTTCATTTAGCATAAGTTGAGCTAGATTTTCTATTATAATATATAAAATTATATAAATATATGCATACCACATACATATGTACATATATATTACTATATATGTACAGTATGTTGGCTGATGTCTTCTTTCCCAGCCAGGAAGCTGCTGGGAAACGTTCGGTTGAGGGCGGCCGCAAGTTTTGCACCTCTTCCTGGGCGTCTTTGACATGCCCATGAGCAGCGCTCAGCCAAAGCTAGCGGATCATAATTGCATAGCTCTCATTCTAAGTACCTAGCTATCGTGTAACCATCGACATCGACACGACGCAGCACACATCCAGGCACCCACAAGATGCTTGCTCATTGAGTGAGCCAGCCCTAACTTCTTGGCCGGGTACTATGAATCTCTCAGTGTGTTTGTCAATGTTTTGTAAATGTGTTCTGCAAACATTTATCTAACAGCAATTGCAGAAGAATAGTTGAAACTGTTAAGCACAGACTGTGAATGGAATGGATTGTGGAAATACTTTCTGTTCGTAAAGGGTAGATAAGTTCCGTAGAAAACGTGCAATTAAAAATATAGTAAATTTGAGGTTATCTCCAACAACTCTATAAAATCTCTCTAAAATAAACAAACTCTAATTATTTTTCCAAAATAAGTTATAACAATATCCATGTTCTATAAGTATTTATTAAACAAAAATAAATTCATTTTATTTAAGTACAAAACATGGAAAAATTTCAAATTGAAATTAGAAATAAAAATTAATTTTGCAACTTTTACATCCTTAGATATAACAAATATGTCTAACTGCGGGGATTCATTCAAATTATGAATTTCGTTAGTTATTAACGAACTCTATTGTTTTTTTTTTTGTTGCTATAAAATCTGTTATTAGCGACAGTTTCTTTGATTTCCTAAAAGCAGATATATATGCATCAAAATCAGAGTAGATAATTTAGGGAATATACAAATATTACATAGAATAAATGTTAATTCATGGCGGATAATATATGTATATACAGTCGAATCCCAATAGTTCGTCTCCCGCTAAATCGAAAACACCCAAAATTCGTAAAAAATGCGGTACCCAGGAAAAAAATTCGATCGAATTCCTGTTGGACTTCCTATCCTGTTCGATAAGTCGAATTACAATTGCCATTTCGAACTATCGGGATTCGACTATATATATACATATGTATGTATATATTATTAGCTAATAAAAGTAAAAGTTAGCTATGGTTTAGCTAATTCTCTTACATATACTCAGTCATAATACTATTGGCATTTTATTTTTTGTTGGCTTTTTTTAAGGTATTAGAAATTCGTTATTAGCCGCTGTTTTTCATTTGTTGTCTATTTGTTGCTGCTTGTGGTTAAGGTGTCTGTTGTTGTTGTTGTTGTTGCTGGGTTTGTTGTACGTGCGCATCTGTCAGCAAATGAAATAGTACGTACCATATAATCAGAGCGCTGTGCCAACCCAAAAAGCCAACAACAAATGACAACAGCAACAAAGCGACTTCAAAATAACAGTTGAAAAGACAACGCTACAAAATGTATCTTTATCACAGGGGCCCCAAGAATGAAAGTCGCTGTTGTTGCTGTTAGTACGACGACAATACACAAAACAGCTAGAGCCAAGTTCAGCTCGAAGCCGCATACTTTCATCATTGTTGCAACCGTTTCACGTTGGGGCTTTGGGGGCGGGACGAGGCGGGGCAGGTTCTTTTGTCCGCATCGAGGCGACAATTTATTTATTGCTGCAGCAACATTTATGCCCTGTTAGAGGGGGGCGGGGACTCCCAGCCTTTATGTTTTTATTTTCTTCTTCTTCTTATATATATATATATATATATATATAATTTCGAACAATTCGGTTGGGCAATTAACATAATTATCAATGGTCGACTGCATTTCTCACTCTTTTTTTTCGTTGTCGCATTTGTCACACGAATTATGCATAAAATAATTCATCGTGTTGGTCTCTGCTTTCTGCTCGCTTTCGAATCGGAATTGAAATCGGAATCGTTTAGACAAAACGCACCAGCAGCAGCAGCAGCAGCAGCAGCAACAATTGTTAGTTGCTGCTTTTTTTGTAACCATTTCAACATCTCGACAGCAATTCTGACGCCTTTGTTCGGCGCTCTATATGAACCCTTCACCTTCGCCCCAAAGGTGTCTGATGAGGCTCATCATCATTTTTGGGCATTTGCCAGCCAGACACAATGACAAATCGATGGAGGGCAAGAAATATATATATATATATATATATATATATATATATAAATAAATTTTGAGTTAAGTTCGAATTTGTTGTTGCATTGTTTGCAGATCGAAAGTGAAATTTGTTCCCGCCGCAGATCGCATTGTGTGCGATAATAAAAAAATATTTATAATAATAATAGTAATATATATAAATAAGCTGCGGCCCAATAAGTCAGCACAATGCCAAGCCAATGCGGCTGATAGAGAGAGACAGAGAGGGGGGGGGGGACAATGGTTAAGTTTAGTATTTAAGTTGGCTTATTGTAAAGTGGCATTAACTTTCCAACGATAACAAGTAAGAAAGCTCTAGTCGGGTCTGCCCGACTACGAGATCCCCTGAACCAAGTCCGAGGCAGTGTTTTAAACAATCTAGCTTATATCTTTTACCGGTACATATTACCCTCTGCGTGCACACACACACGCACACATATACATACACAAGCACGCGCGCCGCTTACTGCGTAGATGATTTAGCGGCTACGCTTGGGCTGCATTCTGGGCAGCATTATGAGAAATTCATTGTTAAATAACTTCGGTTCTAGATCTACTTTCTTAATGAAATTTTCAGGACATAATATTGACATCTAGAGGTGTATATATACGAAATCCCAACTCCCTAGTATTTGAAATACGTTTTTTCCACTTATGGGGCTAATGGGGGGAGGTATCCAAAATTTAAAAAGTTTATTATCTGTATTTACATCACAGCAACCTACATAGTCAATTTGGTGTCTCTAGGTATTATGGTCTAAAAGTTATAGCTTAAAAACAAAGTCAAAATATCGATTGTTATCGATAATAAGGAAATAGGATGAGTTATCGAAAAAAAAAATAAACTTGTACTGCGTATGGTATACAAGAATATATATCTAAAATCTCAAATCTCTAGCTTTTGTGGTTTACGAGATCACTGCGTTCATACGGACGGACAGACGGACAGACGGACAGACGGACAGACGGACAGACGGACGGACGGACAGACGGACAGACGGACATGGCTAGATCGACTCAGCTCGTCGTCCTGATCAAGAATATATATACTTTATGGGGTCTGCCACGCCTCCTTCTGCCTGTTACATACATTGTCACAAAACCATTATACCCTGAATTCCCATTTTCAATGGGTTCAGGGTATAAAAAATCAAGCGTAAGCCCATTAAATCAGGGCCAGCGATGCGCTCGACCTTAAGTGGGGTTTGTTGGCAGGCAAAAGAAAAACCTTTCGATTTTCGTCTTAAGCTCTTTATTAGTTCATAAATCTGTGTGGAAAACTTTCGATAGATAAACAGTTTCCCAGCTGACATGAATATGAATATGAATAATATGACACCTATCAACATCTTTAAAGCAAGAAAGTTGCTGGAACTAACTTATTCTCAAAAACATTATTTAAGTATATTTGTACAGTAAAACCTTGATATCCTAGTCCCTAGCCTGAGCCTGAAAGGCCCTATATAACGAAGCAATTATTCAAACACCTCTATGCAACGAATCCCAAAAGAATAAAATAATATATGTTGCAACCCGTTTAAAGTCCCGCTATCAAAAACCTCAGCATAACAAAGTCTTGCTTCAATCGTCTCTATACAACGAAGTCAGAACCAAGCAAAATAAGCAATTATTTCAATAAATTCTAATTAAAACAAGTAAGAACGCTCCAGTCGGGTCTGCCCGACTAGAAGATCTCCTGCGCCAGGTCCGAGGTGGTGTTTTAAACAATGTAGCTTACATCTATTATCTATACATGTTACCCTCTGCGAGAACACACACACGCACACATATACACATGCACACATAACTGCATAAATGATTTAGCGGCTGCGTTTGGGCTGCGCTCTGGGCAGCACCATGAGAAATTGATTGTTAAATAACTTCGGTTCTAGATGTACTTTCTTAATGAATTTTTCAGGACATAATATTAACATCCAAATATGTATAGGTGCGAAATCCCAACTCCCTTGTATTTTAAATAATTCTTTTCAGTTTTGGGGCCATTGGGGGATCATTATCTGTATTTTCATCACAGAAACCAACATAGTAAATTTCGTGTCTCTAGCTTATATGTTCTTTAAGTTATGAACTGAAAACGAAGTCACAATATTAATTGTTATCGATAAATAGGAAATTAGATGAGTTATCAAAAAACCAAAATAAACTTGTACTGCGTATGGTATACACGAATATATATTTTAAATTTTAAATATCTAACTTTTGTGGTTTACGAGATCGCTGCGTTCATGCGGACAGACAGACGGACAGACAGAAAGACGGACATGGCTAGATCGACTCAGCTCATCGTCCTGATCAAGAATATATTTATGGGCTCTGCCACGCCTCCTTCTGCCTGTTACATACATTGTCACAAAACCATTATACCCTGAAATCCCATTTTCAGGGTATAAAAAATGATATGTAACTGTTTATTTTTTATATTCACTTGACTTCAGTGAAATTTAAGCATTATTTTAATGCAACAGATGAAAACAATATTTAAAACTATTTTTTCAGATTTCTTTCAATTTTGTTATACCAAGACTTTACGAATAAGTACCCATAGCCAATAAATAGATATAGCGAAGAATTTTGTGATTCCTCTCACATTCATTATATCGAGGTTTCACTGTAATTGGGTTTCTATAACGCATAAATCACAAAAATTTGACCTTAATAGAAACAATTAACAGGCATATGAAAATTCCTTTGAAATCCGTAAATCTGCTGAATTGCTGCCTTGGCTTATGTCCAACTCTGTTGCCTCATTCATCAGACGTCCGATTGCAGCTGCAGGCTCAGTCTTTGGCTCGGCCTCATCCTCAGGATAAAGTGCTTGTTAATTAAAACTTAAGTGGCTCAGAGTTCAAGCGTCTGCAGCTTACGATTATGATCTTTAAAGCCGAGCTTTGAGCCGACTCTGACCTCTGTGGCAGGGGGACAAGCTGCCACATCTCGATTGACACTAAGGCAAAACGTGATGGCTGGAAGAGGATGTTGTGTGTTGTGGCACGCCCCACATTGTTGTGCGTCTTACATAATTACATTTTTATTCGTTTCGGACAATCGCATGGCAAATAAATGGCCATAAAACAATGAAGCGAACAGCAACAATTTTACAGTTTGTCCGTTTGGCATTTTAATGGCCATTCGATTTTGTGGTCCAAAACAAAACAAAAAACGAATTTCGCTGTCAACAAACATAAAAAAAAACACACACGAGCAGGCCAAAACTGTGAGGAGGAAGATCCAATAATGTGGCAAGCCATCAGCGCTCGATCGATATATATATATATATATTTGTGCATAAATAATTTGCTTATTGATTGATCGTTATGCGCCGACTTCGGCACTTCCGTATATAGCTTCAGCTCCAGCTAAAACTCCAGCTGTGACGTCTTGGGTCAGAGCCATCAGCAGATCTTGCGCAAGCCTTGTTGTCGGTCACTTCCGGCTCCTGCTGTCTCTGACCAAAAGCAGAGCGAGGCGGCGGCTGCCACTTTCGGATGTCACGACTTGTTTGCCGACGCCGTTCGCTCTCGTTTGGCTTTTACTTTCGGCCACATATTTGGCCAGTGCGCAGTGTAAGTGGTTTGTAAATCGCACAATGCGCTTCACTTTTACCGTTCGCAAAAGGTTTTCGTCATGCGCAAAACACACAAATGGAAACCAGGCCGAGCTGCGTATACTCTACAAATTATACCCTACAATCATTGGGAGTGGGCAGAATTACTGATTATCGATAAGATATTTCCCGTACCAAAAAGAGTTCTAAGTTCAGGATCTACATATATCGATTCTATGGCAAAGCGGATAAGCAAACAGATGAACATATCAATATCCAGTGGATTGTGGATCCTGATTAAGATTTTGGATCCCTTGCAGCAAAGGTATTTTCATTTTGGTCAGAAGTTTGCAATGCACAGATAAAGTATATATATTATTGATCAGTTGATATAGCCATGTCCGTTTGTCCGCCTGTCTGTCTGTCTGTCTGGATCAATGCAATCTCCTCCTAAAGTATTAAAGCTACAGAGCTGAAATTTTGCTCATAGGCGTCTTTCTGTTGCAGGCATTGTATATCTCGGAATCATGTGGATCGGATGAATTTATCCTATAGCCACCATAGGATGGATAAGTTTTAAGAAATATTTTGGTAAGGAAAGGTTTGTCGTTAATGAAGTCTCAGACTTAAAATTTAGAATACATACTCGTATACCCCACCTCCATACAAAAAGATTTGGTATACATATCTATACCCTTTGGGGGCGTGTCAAATCTGCTAAAACTGTATCTACTTCAGTCTTAAAGCAAGAGTATCCTACTCTTGAGATTGTTCAAAATGTCATATATCCACGCCCACTAGGGGCGTGTCAAAGCGAGAATGTCTAAAGAGTGTTCAACATAAATCCTCTAATATTTTGGGAGCTGTTAGAGCCAGAGACTTGAAACTTCAAATATATACCACCCCAAGAAAAAAAAAATATTTCATATATACCTATACCAAATGGGTAAAAGCCGTATCTGCTACAATTTTATACAAAGAGATCCACAAATTAGCAGAAACGTCAATCTTGATCTCGTCTTGTCAAATCAGAGAGAACTATATATATATCCTTTAAAAGTGCAAGGGTATTATCAAACTTAGCTAATCCATTCCTCCAGTTTTTAGTATCATATCATATATCAAGAGAACTCTGTCTCAAGCTCAGATCTAACAGTCGGACTCATCCACTCGAAATATGTTTTATATGATGTGTGATATCATAAAACGCTCGCTCTCTTCTCGATTGGGTCACTATCATTATCATCGTCACACACACACACGCACACACACACACATACGCTGGCGCAGAAGTTTCGACAATCTTGTGCAGCTCCATGGAACGCATAATCGTTGAAAACGCTTTTAATGACATAATTAGGCGTAGCTTTTGAAGGCAATCGAGGCGCTGCGAAAGGTGTTATGCCAGCAAAGCAAGGGGGCAGGGAGGAGGGGGAAAAGGGGGGTTCCAAAAACTAAGAAAACTACGTGAAAAAAAAGAAAAAATTAATTAGCTGCCAGTTTAGCAGTCAAAACAACATGAGCAAACCCAAATGAAATATGTATGAAGGGGCCGACTGGGCCGACTGGGACGGATGGGATGGAACGAAAAGGCATTTGGCATTTTGGCCAGGTCGCCGCCCAGGCTGATTGATTTGACCCGGCTAGACTTTCACCGGCGCTCTTAATGCAACCGCAGGCAGGCGGCGGCGACGGCAGCTCACTGGCTTCACTGCTGGCGTGACAGGGTAGCCCTCGGCTACCCCTACCCCCGACCCAACCCTGCCCCATTGTCTGCGGTGCCTATTGGATGCACTTGCACATGCTCCATGCAGCCAGGGTTTATGTATTATGATTATTCCCACTTTTGGAATTACCAAAACGCATTTCGTGATGTCGTGCCCGTTGCTGCTGCTGTGGCAGATGCTGCTGCTGCTGATGTCATCATTCGCATTGGCATTTGGGAGCAGCCGAACACCGCGGGCCGCTGTGAAATCAATTTGTGTAATTATGTAACTGTAACTGCTGCTCGAAGCTTCACAGGCGCACACACACGGCTATCAATCAGCATTTTCGTCAAGTCGCATCTCGCAGCTCATCAACGCCAGTTGCTTCATTAACACGCACACACACACACACTCACACTCACACACGCAAAAGACATTGCTCAACACACTAAATATTAGACAGAAGAAAACTCTAACTAAGGCAATGTTATTTGATTTGCAAAAGTTTAATTGTGATGTATGTAAAGTTTTTGAATTAGGTAAAGTTTTTATGCCCTGAATGGTTTTGTGACAATGTATGTAACAGGCAGAAGGAGGCGTGGCAGACCCCATAAAGTATATATATTCTTGATCAGGATCTAGCCATGTCCGTCTATCAGTCCGTCCGTCCGTGTGAATGCAGCGAACTCGAAAACCATAATTGCTAAGGATTCCAAATTTTAAATATATATTCGTGTATACCATACGCAGTACAATTTTTTTTTTTTTGATAATTCATCCTATTTTCTTATTATCGATAACAATCGATATTACCCTAAAGACCCTATAAGCAAGAGCCACCAAATTTGCTATGTAGGTTTCTGTGATAAAAATACAGATAATGAATATTTCAGATTTTGGATATCGACTCCCAATGGTCATAAAACTTAAAAAAAATTACTTAAAATACTAGGAAGTTGGGATTTCGCATATATATATCTTTGGATGTCAATATAATTTCCTGAAAATTTCATTAAGAAAGTACATCTAGAACCGAAACTATTTAACAATCAATTTCTCATAGCGCTGTATGTAAGCTAGATTGTTTAAGACATCACCTCGGACATGGCTCAGGGGATCTTCTAGTCGGGCAGACCCGACTATAGCGTTTTTACTTGTTTGAAAATCAGTCCGAGCAGTTGTCTAACATTCTGCACAGATCATATCTTACCTACTGATATCTTTAGTATTTGGCTACATTTTGTATGTAGAATTTTTGCAGATTGTCTTTTTTTTCAGATGAGATTCAATTGGATTTCGATTTCATGGCCAACAAGCTGCGACCAATCAGCGAGAAGTGCGCGAATCGCAGACATATGCAAATACAGTTAGGTTACCTGTACATCATTTTGGCACAGCTAACGGCCAATTGGCGAACCACAAAGCCACAAAGCCAATAAGCAATGAGCCATAGAGAAAAAAATGAAACAAATGCAAAATAGAAGCCGCGACTGCTGGCTGAAGCTGAAAATCAATTTGCTTCGGCGACTGAACCATTGTCAATCGTGGGCAATTGAACCGAGGCGCGAGTTCAAAATCAAAATCAAAATCAAAGCCAAGGCTAAAGCCAACTGGCAATTGGCAATTGGCAGTCGCTTGAATGCACTCGCGCGAACACAATCAATTAATGTGAAATGCAACAGCTAAATGCAGCCGCGCGCTAATGGATGGACAATAAACTTGGCTGACAAGTGGAAGTGGATGCAGCAGGTTGAATGCACTTGCAACCACCGCAGCCACCTTGCACTTGCACCGGTTCGGCGGGTGGCTGGCTATCTGGCTGGCTGGCAATCGCCACTTGCTACATTTGCAGTTGTGGGTCAGCAGCGGTTCCGGCCATGGCACCGACCGATGCGACAACCTCGACCAAGTCTCTGCCCTAGTTCATATGCAAAAACTAATAGTATGATATGAACGATGCTTTGGGCTAGTTTCCCAATACAGCGAGCCGGCTTTAAAAAGATTTACAACTTGCTTCGCAAGTGGTGCGGGTAACTTGGCTTATTTAAAATTGGCTGAACAGCGGTATGAAATTGTAGAAGGTACAGTTCTTACCGATTTGCCACGCCCCTAATGGGCACAACTCTATATACTATATTTGTTTTTGTATGGGAGTGGGATACACAAGTATATATTCCAAATTTTAAGTCTAAGACTTCATTAGCGACAAACTTTTCCTTACCAAAACATTTCTTTAAACTTATCTATCGCATGGGAGCTATAGAATATAGTCATCCGATAAGAATGATTCCGAGATATACAATGGCTGCAACAGAAAAACGCAGTAGCTTTAATATTTTAGGAAGAGATTGATCCAGAGAGACTTCAGACAGACAGACGGACAGTGCTTAATAACTCAACTCGTTGTGCTGATCAGGAATATATATACTTTGTGTGGTCGGAGCTGCTTCCCTCTGTGCGTTGCAAACTTTTTACCAAAATAAATATACCACTTTTGCAAGGGTATACCAATTCTACATAAATATATGCATTCCAGCTTTAGGATTCGAACTCTTATGTAAGACATCGTTTCCTTTTTGAAAAAAAACATTTAATTTCCGACAACAGAAGTCGAATCCGTTACTTCACAGCAAAATGTAGTCGGAAGTGCCCGACCAGCAGATACCCTAAGCCCTGAACCGAGCTACTGCTCCACGCCATAAAATAGTTAAAAAGCCAAACCAAACAAATATTCTACTTGAAAGAAAACATTCATCCTTCAGGATTCGAACTCCGCTTTACACAACCAAAAAATATTATAGACATCCTAAATCCTTTAATTTCCGAACAACAGAAGTCGGATCTGTCCCTCCAGAACGAAATAATAGTCAAGCCAACATATCGCTCTAAGCCGCCCACTCCACAAGTTACAGACACACACAAGCAATATATCTATATATTTGTAAATACTTAAGACTTGGATTTCTGACATTTTTTCAAGCCAATATCAACTGGAGTACTTATGAAAATGAACCACGTCCAGTTCCTGTACAAGCTTTCAGAGTGTGAACCAGATCGGAATTGAACAGCTGAAAGATAATGCACTGGAACTACTAATGGAACTAGTTAATAGACAATGACAATCGCCCGTATCATTTCTAGAGCAATACTTGTAGGTACTTCGAAACTTGTCTTGTAATTGAAAGGTAGCTCAGAAAACACAAACAGCAACAACAATAACAACAACAGAGACAGAGACAAGTAGACAGGCATACAGACAGACACAAGAGACAAGTAACAAATTAATTTCACTTTCTTTGCTGCATTTGTTGCTTGTGGCACGTTGTCTTTTTTATCACACAAAATTGCCTTGGCTGCCATTGTTAGAGAGCGGGGGGCGCAACACCAGCAGCAGCAGCAGCAGCAGCAACAACAACGGGACTGCGCAGGTTTATTGACTGCGCACATGCGGCAACAACGTTGTCTGTGCAATTACGAACTCTTGCTGCTCTGTTGCGCCTCAATGGGCCGCAGTTGGCCCAGGGGGCTGGGCCTGGCCTCCCAGCGGCAGCGCAGCAACAAAATTGCCCCACCATTGCTACAATGGCAGTTTTGACACTGACACTGACTCTGCGGCAGCTGCATTCCATGCACTTGTGGCACACATATTTTCACCTTGCAATTAAAGTGCTGGCATATTCGATGCCACGCACAAAAAGCACCAGCAGCAGCTAAAGCTTAGTCAAAATATTGCCTTTAAGCACTTGAAAATCTTCACTTAGAATACATATTTCATTTATAATTATCTGATTTCCTTTATATAGTGGAAAGGTCATTAATCAGCCAGCAAGTCAATCATAAAACTCTTTCCTTAGACTAGCTTTACTACAGCCTCTCTCTTGAGAAGATCAATCATTGTTTGCATTTACATTTCAGCTATCTAGTAGATAGCTATTCATCAATCAGTCAGCAAGTCAATCATAAAACTCTTTTATTTGACTAGGTTTACTACAGCCTCTCGCTCAAGAAGCTCAATCATTGTTCGTATATTAATTTTACTTATATAAAAGAAATATCAATCAGTCAATCAGAAAAAACTTTGTTTTTCTCACTCTCACAGCTTCTCTATAACCGCTCTCTAGATGATCAATCATTGTTTGCATATTCATTTCAGTCAGTCAATCAGAACAAACTCTTTTTGTTGACAGTCACAGCTTCTCTATAGCCTCTTTCTCTCTAAAAGATCAATCATTCTTAGCATATTAATTTCAGTTATCCGTTAGAAAGATCTCATCAATCAGTCAGTCAGTCAATCAGAACAAACTCTTCTTTTTTTAAACCATCATAGCTTCTCTACAGCCTTAAGATCAATCATTGCTTTCAGCTGTCTAGTAGACAGCTCATCAATCAGTCTGTTAGTCAGTCAATCAGTATCAATGAGAACAAATGTTTTTAAATAAGTGATTATATATGGTATATTTATGGATATTTATGGGTATTTATGGTTTTTTTGGTTTTTTGGTTATCTTAGCCTCCGCAACAGCCTCTTTCTCTTTAGAAGATCAATCATTTTTCACATATTCCTTTTCGTTTACAGTTTGCCTTAAGTTCAAATTACAGAACAAGCTCTTTGAATTCGTTATAGCATATGGTTACTGTATGCAAATACTGATATTTGATAAATTTATATGATATTTCATATATACGTATGTATATATAGACATATAGATAAGTAAATCTCTTTTGAATAAGATTATAATAGAGTATGTTAATACATATACATATGTGTAAATATGGTTTATATTATGTCTTATGTCTTTTAAATCGTAGACTTTAAAATGCTTAAAAGAAATATAAAAAATAAGTAATATTATTATTTTTGAATGTGAAATACATTTGGAATGTCAAAACACACATATAGATATTTTAATTAATATTCGTTTGATTATTCAATATGCTAATCGCATAAACTACATATAGTTATATTCAAGTTGAGATTTAAGTGCTTCGAAAAACTATAGTTCAATTTGGGGCTTTAACTCATCCGATTCGTCTTTAGTTGATTTGATAATAGGTAGGTATTGTATTTTAATTTCACAGTATAATTTCAATTTGTACACTTAGTAACAAGTGGCTCGAAAATGCATCTAAGGTAAATAAAAACCTCTCTGTAAAACTACTTTCGCGCACTCTGCACTGAGAAAAAAAAAAAAAAAAAAACCACATTAAAAAGATTATAAAAATATTATGCGCTGGCTAAGATAATTAGACACCTAGTAAAATACAATATCTGTGTCCGAAAGGCCCGATTGATCAATATCGAGCTCCATCAGTTTTTGGATGTAATCAGCGGTTGGGTAGCGAGCCGATAGCATGGTCCGAGTGACGACCAGCTCATCAAACTCTTGGGCAATATGAGATCGCAGCGTAACCAGCTTCTCGCCCAACTCCTTGGTCACGCGAATGCGTAGCCAGGTGTCCAGGCGCAGCATGCAATACTCCGATTCGTTGTCGCTTTTCTCTTCGTGGTGCAGCAGCTCGGGCTCGTATGGCTCCAATTTGATCACCTTGCCGCACTGCAGGACCACCATCAGGGTGCTGATCAGCGTGGCGTGCTCCACATGCGAAATGAGGCCAGCTGAAAGTGTCTTCTCTACGTATAGGAGCCACTCGCTCAGGATGCCCCTTTGCCTTTTGGAAAAACATAGGGACAAGCTCGAGTTCCGCGAGAGCTGGACACGCGGATCGGTCTCGTCGATGAGGCGCGAGTGGCGCATATGGTCGACATAGACAATGCGTGGATAGAGGCCGGCTGTCAGGGCCAGGCGCACCATGTTCAAGTTCTGGTCAAACCTGGTGCTCAGTCGCATGTCCACAAATTTAAATATACGCATTATGGTGAGGCGCAGCGTTTGCACCGCCGACACGAACAGATCCATGGACTTGCGGCACAGACAGTTCCTCTCACAGAACTTGTCCATGTCGCGACCGCCCCTGACGTCGGCGGACAAGTAGGCATGGTACAGCTCAAGTATGCCGATCGAATCGCTGCAGCTGTAGAGACTAAAGAAATCCTTGGACTTGCGCTGCTCGTTGCGTGCGGAGCGATCGGTGGGCAGCACAAACGGATCCCGCACCGAGTAGTAGGCGGTAATGATGCTCAGGCTGCCCACGCACTGGTAGTAGATGCCATATACCAAGCACTTGCCCAACTGCACATCCAACGGCAACTCGGCTAAGATGTGGCCCAGCTGGGTGACGCTCTCGTCCTCGTCGTTCAGCACTCCCAGCAGCTTTAGCTTGGCGATCGACTGGGCAATGGCGACTGACTGCGGTTGGTCGAGGGCTTGGGCCAGGAACTGCTCGATGGGCTTGTGCGGAGCGGCAATCTTGGCCAAGAGGCACACCTCGTCGAGCGTATGGCGCAATATCTCCGGCACGGTGAAGCGATTGAAAGTGTTAAACTGCTCGCTGCTATACAGGCGATAGCAAATGCCATCCTTGCGTCTGCCGGCGCGCCCGGTGCGTTGCTGTGCATCTGCCTGGGATATCCAGGTGCAGGCCAGGTGAGAGGCGCCAGTCGACGCATCGTAGGTCTTCATCTTGACCCGGCCCGTATCGATCACATACAACAGATCGGGTATGGTGATCGATGTCTGGCCAATGTTGGTGCTCAGCACCACCTTGAGCTGCACGTGCATGTATTCGCGAAAGACATCCTTCTGCCTCTGGCTGTCCACCTGGCTGTGGAGCAACAAAATTTTCACCATGTCCACTGGCAGAGATGTCTGCAGCTGGTCCATCAAGCGGGTCATGTCCTGGTAGCCGGGCAAATAGACAATAACAGCGCCCTTCATGCCCATGAGCAGCAGCACCTGCAGCAGCGACACAATCAGCGAATTGTCAATCTCCTGCTCGTTCATGTGATGCACCAGGGAGTAGGCCCTCATCAGCTGGTCTCCCTCAGCATTAGAATCGCTGCCCAGCAGTCGTGCCATCTGGGGTGTCATATAGCCGGTCATACGCAGTATGTGCTCTAGCGAATAGATGCGCACATTGAAGCTGCGCCCCTCCACGTTCAAGACGGGCGCATTGCCAAAGTATTTGGACAACGCCGAGAGATCCATTGTCGCCGACATGAGTATTACTTTGATCTTCCGATTGCGCTCCAGCTCCAACTTGATGGCCAGCAGCAGGAAGTCTGTGTCCAGATCGCGATCGTGCACCTCGTCGATGACCAGATGGGTTGTGTTCTCAAAGAACTCGCCGCCCTTCATGGCCAGCGTGCGCAGCAGACAACCACTTGTGGTCAGCGCCAGCACCGTGTTGCAGCTGAACTTACCTGTGGCATGATTTGGGATTGTGATGAGATGAGATGGGATTGTGTACGGTGTGCAATACTCACTCTCCATGCGTATTATATAGCCCACGTTGTCCCCGAGCGTCTCTCCGCGCTCATCGGCGATGCGTCCGGAGACGCTGATGGCGGCAATGCGGCGCGGTTGGCTAACCACAATGCGTACGGGCCTATTCATGGTTGTTGCGTCCTCCAACAGATACTGCGGCAACTGGGTCGACTTGCCGGAGCCAGTGGCGCCGTTAACAATGAGCACCTGCAGAAGCATAGCAAAACATTCACCTGCGCTCTTTCCAATTCCAATTCAAATTTTCACTTACCTGCGTCGACTCGAGCAGGTGGAATATCTTGTTGCGCTTTTTAAATATCGGCAATGCCTCGCGCTCGGCGTCCAGCATTGGGTTGCCGCTGCGAGGACGCGGCGGAATACGCGGTGTGGCCAACAGACCTCCAGATTGGAGCAATGGCTCGCCGCGACGCGGCGGCTGCAGAAGCTGTGGCCTGATGCGGCTCAAGTCTTTCAGCAGCGTGTCGAGCACACTGCCGAACTGCAAGGACACCGACAGCTTAACCTCTTTCATGCACATGTTCAGCCGATTGGTGTTGGTGCGGCTGATGGTCAGCAAGCGCTCGCCTGCGTTGCTGCGGCTACGCGTCTTTAGGCCATTTTGCCTAGCAAAGTGGTGAATCTCTTTGCGCTCCAGATTGCTCAGTCCGATCACTTCCTTGCAGAGGTCGTCACTTTTAATGAAATCGAGCACCGTCTGGTGCAGATAATGTATGTCCTCAAATGTCAGCTTCTGCTGCTCGACCTTGTTGGGTTTGTCAGCATTTGATTTAGATTTTTTAGTTTTCGATTTTGGAATTGGTGCCGAAACAGATTCTACGCCATCGCCTTCTTCATTCTTGGCTTTGTTCTTATAGCGGCGGTTTCTGCCGGTCTTTGGCTTCTTGTTTGTCATTCTAGAGCAACTTCAACTTACCACAATTTATTTTTATGATATATTTTCTCAATTGAAAACACAAACTTTGCCGACTCCGAGCAAATGTAGATATCTACTGTCTGCTAAAATGTCAACTAAATGTTATAGCAGTTAGCTTTTCTACGATTGAAATCGAATAGCAATAGTCGATTGCTGCTTCGCCGCATTTCGCCAATATACTCAACGGAAAGTTGTAAATTATCTATAAAAGCTTTTTTAAAGCTTTTCTTTTGGCCAACAATATGCAATTCAAATAACTTATTTATGAAATAAGTCAATGAACTATCATTAAGCTATTACCTCATTCATCAGAAAAACGACGGTATTTGAAATTCTTTTAGTAATCATACATATGTATATTCATGGATATATCGAAAAAAAAAATGCTATGCTCTAAATGTAGACAGTATTTCGGCAGCTAAACGTTATTTCTTTACAAGTGTATCGATAGTTTTAGCTTTTTGTGGCTCCTCCTCGCTGCAATCTTCACTTTCGCATTCATCCGAATCGAGATCTGATTCCCCATCCTCGTCTTCATCCGTATCTTCGTCCTCGTTAAACTCGCCGTCGTCTTCGGCAAGATTCAGCTGTTTGATCTTCTCCAGCAGCTCCTCGCGCGTATGCCTAACTCGGGTAGCCTTCTCTTGCGCCTCCCGCTCCTCTTCGTCGAGGGGCTCCTCAGTCTCCTCCTTGCGGCCCTTGGCCATGAAGCGGAGAAAGGCGCGCCGCTTACGTTCTGAGAAGGATTTAATCAATCGATCCATTTCGGCCTGCAGCTGCTGCTCCTCCTGCGGCGTAGGCTCTGGCGCTTCAATTGCCACCTCGTCAGCACTCTTCAAGCACTTGGCACACACATGATCCTTGATGGCGCAGTCCCGGCAGATCACATGGTAGGCCTTGCGGACAGTCCGCTGCTGGCAGCGGGCGCAGGTCTTGGCCTGTGTGAGGGGTTTGTACTTCTTGTATTTGATCTTCCACTCGATGACCTCCTTGCAGCGCTGACACACGGTCGACACGTGCATCTTATTGAGTCGCATCTGTTGTGGCGTCTTGTCGTGCAAATCGTTTTTGAATACATGACGATTTTTGTGTTTTTGGGCACGTGTGCGACTCGCGTTTCCGCGTTGTGTGCTCATGTTTTGGCTGTGGATGCAAAAAAGTTGAAAATTTGCTGGCAAAACTATTGTGCCATTTTACAGTACTTACTTTTAGGTCAGGCACTTTACAATATTTTGCAAGTTGTTTGGATTTTTATTTTGCGTTTAATAAAATGTTTTGGCTGACAAGAAGTTATCGATAACACTTAATGATTACTCAATTTGGTCATGCAAGGTTGCTGGCACACGTGTGCAAGCTGACGACCGCAAGCTGACTGCTATGTGACTAAACTGCAATACTGAGTGTTGCACGCATATTATTTATACCACAAATTTGTTGAAATATCTAGTATACATGTGCTTTACTGAAAAATTTGTGTTGCTTGGTCAAACTGGTCACACTTGGGAGTGCTGAGCCACATATGTGCACAAGCTCGCTGCTATGACACGCAAAAGCTCTCGAATTTCGAAATTTTGGCGAGCAAAAGTATACTTTGATTTGATTTAAAATTGTATTATTTCTTTTAAATTAACTGATTATTATTTCCTTATTGCAGACGCTAGGCAACACGCCCATGCAGACGCAATGCGCGATCTCAAGCAGCGCTTGTTCGATCTCTTGCGATCTGGCGGCATATCTGTCGGCGAGAACAACAACAATAATAATAATGGCAACAACAACAAGAACAATGGGCCACAATCCCAAATGCTGCCTCATCATCAGCAGCAGCAGCAGCAGCAACAACAGCAACTATATTCGCCCCATCATCCGATGCCGAAGCCGAAGAAATTGCACGAATATACTGCCGCCGATTGCAATGCGGCGTTTTTGCGCAAATATCACGATCTGAGCATAAGCAGGGCGAGGGAGAGAGAGCGCGAGGTGGAGCTGGAAGCAAATGGCACCTCCAATGTGATCTACTTCAATGAGAACCTATCGATGACCAGCAAGTACAATGTGCGTCAATTTCCGCTCACGCGTTACCCCTCCTGCCCCCTGAGCAGCTTCGGCCTGTCGCCTCAGCGGGCGGAGGGCAGCGCGGGCAGCAGCCTGGCAGAGGATACGGAGAGCGACAGATACAACTTCTGCTCGGATGGCTCAGAGGACCAGAGCAGCAATGCGCACACGCTCAAGCTGCGCTGCCACAAGCTGCACCTGGACGCAGGCATGGAGGCGGACGCCGACGCAGACGCCGACGCGGATGCCGACATGGATGGAGACCTCGACGACGACGACCATGCCGAATCGCAACTGGACTCCTTTTGCACGCTGTGCACCTCCACGTTCAGCTATAACAAATGCTGCCGCTTCTGCGACAATTCGCTCTGCGGCTCCAAGTGCAACTCGGAGCGCGGCTCCCATGCGAGTCGGCTCAGCTGCAGCAATCGCAACAACAACTTCGGCCCCCTCGACAACGAGCTGGACTTTAGCGCTCAGCAGCTGCTGCACCAGCAGCATCCGCATCATCACCAGCAGCGCTTCGGAGGCGCCGCCAAGCAGCCAGGTGTGGCAACAGCGGCTGCTATCAGGTACGGTTCCTCATACCCTGCCCACAAAATGAATACCCTAGCTTTTATACCTATATTTTAATTCAACTAAAGGTCAGCAAGGTCAAAGGTCAAGTCTGATCCGACCGACTGGGTTGTATATATATATATATATATATATATACATATATTCATATATATATATATATATGCATATATGATTTCTTGGATTAGATACGTCTTTCAATGAACTTGACGTGATTTTGAATCAATTTTCAAAGTGTTCAATTATAAGCTCTATAATCATCATCATCATCATCATCATCATCATGATAATTAACAATGATGCAGCTGTTAATGAAGTGTTTTCGAAATAGTTTTCAATTGCATTGGCAATCAAATTGACAAATTATATAAATAGCGAATTGAAAGAGCAACAAACCTAATTTTAACTGAACTAAACTCAAATGAACCGAACCAAGTCGAGCCGAACTGAACCATCGTGAACTAGCTTTGGGTTCAAGCTAAAAATCCAAGCGAATTCATCGGGCAATGAAAGGGATTTGCAAAGTGCACGAAAGCATATTTAGAAATATGCATAAATAGTTATTGGTATTTCTGTATACGGAATGTATCTTAAGCATGGCTAGAAGAAGAAAGGCTTGTTCCGTTAGACAGCGAGCCGAACAAAGGCAGCTGCCCAGCTGCTCAGCTGCCTAGAAGCGCATGACGCGGCTGTGGCTATAAAAAGCAGTCAAAAACATAAACTCGATTGAATAAAGTTAGCTGAGCAAGGCAGAGTGCTCTTAGTTGACACGGACCGACTACCTCATACCCAGTATCGAAAGCATGTTCTTACTAACTTGTTAATATATGGTTTTAATTTTTAGAAAATATAAGAAAATTCAGCTAAAGTCTACAGTTCTTAATCTTGCATAGAAATATTTAACTTTAAGATCTAACTTGATCCAAACTTCATAGAGCTTTCGCTCGTATGAAGAACTCAATTAGCTTTAAGCTAATTTTTCTGTGTATCCTTTTTGTATATTATCTATTTATGGATAGTTTACTATACGTTAAACTTTAGTATACCCGTTAAGACAACTTCATAGGGTATTGGAGTATAATTTAAGATTAAACAAAATTTCGAAAAACTTAAAAAAAGAGAGCGAGCAGAAGCCAGGTAAAGCCCAACAGTGTGCAAAAAGCGCATCGACGCAACACAAATACACACACACACACTTAGACATAAAGTAGCCACAACAATAATAACAACAAATGTTCAATGTAAACAAACGAGCTAAAGCTTTCGAGCTTTCACGCCTGCCGCTTCGACGCCAGCGTTTTCAGCGCAGAAAGCAGCAGCAGCAGCAGTAGTGGCTGCAGCAGCGATAGCGACTGCGGCTTTTACATTTCTTTTGGCGACCGGTGGCCAAAGTCGGAGTCGAAGTCGAAGTCGAACTCGAAGTCGAAATCGGAGACTCGCAGACCGCAGACTGAAAGATTCAAAACTTAAACAAGCGTCGACCATTGTTCGTATAGCACGTGCCGCGCGCGCGTCTCTTTCTACTGCGATTCTTGCCGGCAGCAACAGCAGCAGCAGCAGCAACAAACAGTTAACACAAATTAACCGTTGCTTCAAAATGTTGCATCAATTGTGTTAGTTAGGCGTGCATATCTGGTACTATACGTTATTGTTATTATTTTTTATTGGTGTTTTTTTTTTTGTTTTGTATTTTGTTACAAAAGTCTCGCGGATCAACGTTTTCGATATTGCTAAAGAAAGATTGTGCTATACATGCACACATATGTGTGTGTGTGCGCGCGCGTGTGTGTGTTGTGAATACGCGCTGTACTGAAACTTTTGTGCTCATCTGTTTGGATAAAGAAAGCATCTTGAGTAAGTAGCATTAGAATAGTATATAAAATATTAAGTTATTAACATTCTATTGAAACACATATATATGTATGTATATATATAATATATATCAGTATATTTTAAATTGTTTAAAAATATGTGGAGTAAATATTATGGAATTCCAACTCACATACCACATTTCAAATTTTTAGCTTCTAGAATTTACGAGATATTTAAAATAAAACATATCGATATTTATCGATTGCGAAAACAAGAATATTCATTGTGACACAAATGTTGATAAGGATAGTCGAAGGTGAAAAGACCTATTAATTTTAAGACTTGATCTATTAAAAACTAAAGTTAATTGAGCAGACTAATAGAAAGTTTTCTGAAATATTCATATACATATGTATAAATATATATATATACAATACATATATCAATAAAGTGAGCTTTGATAAATCAGAACTTATTGATTTTGTTTCGGTTTAATATAAGTGAAAGTTACCATAATTGCTATAATTAAATTAAAATGATCCCCAATTGTTTTTACATTTAATCAAAGGCGTGCCAGGGAGAGTCTTGAACATACAATTAGTCCAACTCCCAGCCATTAAGGTATGCAACTCTTAAGAGCTTTTGATTGGGCTTCAAACTGTGATAATTACGTTGCACATTTGGGTAGAGAAAGAGATTCAACTCTTTAATTATAATTGACGATTTCGATAATTTTAAATCAATTTTAACTTTAATGTATTGTTAGACCATGTTATTTCAAGTAAAACTATATCAAATAATGCCTTTTCTAAAATATTATGCCATACCATGTCGCAGCATATAAGACTTAAGCAGTTCATCCACTCTTAAAGTCACTAACCAGCATTGTATATATGATTATATTATTCCATATTATTGCTATAGTAAGCCATATCATTCTGAACCTAGTTATATGTACTATACTATCTATATACTATACTATATATATACTAATCTATAAATATACTATACTATCTATATAATATACTTTCTATATACTATACTTTCTGTATGCTATATATGTTACTTAAGTAATTGGAACTTTTGATAGAAAGTAAAGAAGTTTTTCAAAACTTAGATCGAACTTTAATTAATTATATATTTTCCATTTTGTTCGATGACTTTTCGCCATCTTTCGGGCAATTTCTTGATTTCAAGTTCATAGAACTTCTGGAAAAATTCCTCAATTAATTATGTAACAACCATATATACTTACTATACTATCTGTATACTATACCATCTATATACTATTCTATATATATATTATACTATCTATATACTATTCTATATCTATACTATACTTTCTATATACTATACTATGTATATACTATACTATATATATACAATACTATCTGTATATCATACCATCTGTGTACCATCTGTATACTATACTATATATACTCTACCATCCCTAACTATACCAACTTCTATAAAAAACCATTTAAAGCTTAACTTTTCCATTGTATATATCATATGTTATACTTCTGAAATCGTACCATAATTGATACCTCTATAAAATAGCACATCTTGCTTCACATTATACGACTTAAGTCTGCCCCGGGGCTGGATTTATATGGTATATATACTATGTATGTGAACGGGCAGCTATCCATATCCATGTTTACTGATGTGATCAGAGCGCGGCGCTGTAGAATTCGAAAAGCGCATTAAATTGTATTTTGTTTCGGTGTTGCACACGCCTGCCCCCGTAGCTAACCACCCGCCATTACCACCTGCCACCTGCCACCTGCCACCTGCCACCTGCCAACTGCCAACTGCCACAAGCCACTCTGCTTGGTCTAAGCGATTATTTCTTTAGACATAGACGTGAAATACTTACTTTAATTATTTTTCTTTTGCATTGTTTTTGTTATTGTTGCTGTTGTTGCAGTTATTGCCACATTAGGAGGTGTTGTTGTTGTTGTTGTTGTTGCTGCTGGTGGCAAGCATGTTGCGGAAATGCCCTAGAAGAAAACTCATGCTTACAGAATTTTGTACTATTTTTGGCAATTGCGAGATAATAATAATAATATAATCGTACGCTAGATAACGGGAATTTCTCTTGCCAAACTTTCAAATGCAAAATACAAAGATAAAAGCTGCGCGCAGATAAGAAAGAAAAGCTAATAAAAATTTCTTAATTAAGCTACTTTGAAGTGGAGCTGAACAATCTGTTCATGGATGTGGCACACTTGGCTTAATGATTAAATGATTATTATTTTCTTTCTTTTATTACACCCAGTACCTGGGCACTACGGCGGTGATAGCCAAGGCGAGTGGGACTATACTTAAGCTAATGCTGAAGATCTTACGATCAAACTAGATTCCTGATAAGAAATACCTAAGACGTGACTGGAATGAGGAACATGAAAATAGATCTTAGTGTTATTAAAAATACTATTACTTTTTCGTATATTAGATTATAGTTTATTTATATTACTAGTTTCTTTTATTACACCCAGTACCTGGGCACTACGGCAATGATAATGCTGGAAAAATAGAAGATCTTATGAACAAACTTGATTCCTGATAAAAAAAACATAAGACGTGACCAGAATGAGGAACATGAAAATAGATCTCAGTGTTATAAAAATACTATTTTTTCGTATATAAGATTATAGTACCTGGGCCCTATGGCGATGATAGAAAAGGCGAGTGGGACGATACTTAAGCTAATGCTGAAGATCTTACGATCAAACAAGATTCCTGATAAGAAAAACTTAAGACGTGACTAGAACGAAAAAGGTAGTGAACATGACAATAGATCTTAGTGTTATTAAAAATACTATTTTTTCGTAGATTAGATTATAATTTATTTATGTTACATAATTTCTTATAAAGAATATTTTTTTTGGTTAAATTCAGCTACAAAGCATAGTTAACTTGAAGTACATTAAGTCTTCGGTATGTTCAATATATATATATATATATGTTTTTTCCTGTCTATACTATATATGCAACTATATACTTTGATAAGAATATATTATATTTATAATTCGATTTCAATATTATTGTCTTATAAAAGATAAGCTTAAGAAGAGCTAAACTAAAATGTGAAATGAGATTTGCGATGAAATCGAAAACGTGACTTCAAGAAAATCTGAAGATAAGAATAATGAATATATATATAGAAATACATAGTTAGGGAACTCGCGCCGGCGAAAAACCCTTTCACTTAGGGTCCGAAGCCGCAATTTGCAACGCATCGCAAATCGCATAACGTATTGCGCATTGCGCGTTGCACGTTGCACGTTGCAGTCCATTCAACTTGCGTGCACCAGACACATGGAAATTAAAAAGAAAATGGCAACAACAAAAATGTGTATATATATATAAGTCGGGGATTAGGCAAACGCAATCACAGAAGATAAGTGGCCAAAATTGGCAAATGGCCAACTGGCCAAATGGGTTTGTCTCAACGGCTTAGCGCGTATTTAGTTATTATTTTTCGCCTTGGCGGGCGCTAATTAGCGACGCTCTCTGATCGAAATCTGTAAACATGAATGCAGCTTCAAATATAATATATAAATAAATAATAAAAATATATAAATACCTGCGTTAAGAGCCAAAGAAAAAGTGAAATTTGTGGCCGGCAACTCGTTTGCAGCCCGAATCGCGGCGCCTTGCAAGCCAAACTGAATCGAGCCACGCCCCTTCTCTACAGGCCTGGCCATCCTTTTGCTTTCGTTGAAGCCGCAGCGCGGGCGATGGCTATTAGCCATAAGCGTGGTTAGCAAATCTCTCGGTCAACAACCGGCCCAGGTCTGTGCCGGCTGCTGCATTTGTTGCTGCTGTTGCATTTGTTGCTGCTGCAACTTTCCACCAATGTCAATTAAGTATTAAGGCAAAGCGTTTACATACGACATTTTTAACTCGGTTGACTAGAAATCGCCGCCGTTGTCCATGCTGTCGATGTCTTTGGCTTTTCATTTTCCATATTAAAACGCAATGTTCAACAGGTTTTCCCAAGCTGTTCATGTTGTTGTTGTTGTTGCAGTTGCAGTTGCTGTCATAATTGGTCATTTGTTCAGCCGATGTTGCTAATCCCAGCCTCGCTATAATTAAAAATTGTACAGCCTCATATCGTACTGTATTCTGAGGCTGATATATATACTAATTCAAGATTTTATTTATGTATTTTTGTTTTTTTTTTTATATAAAATAATTATAAAAATATGTTTCCATTTGCTGCAAACTTTGTTAAAAAGTAAAAATTGCATAAGAATATTTTCGGTTTACTTTAATCCGCTCAGAGCTGATGGCTGCAGCTCTTGCAACTCACACATGATGTGGCAGCTGCCGCATGCAACAAGTGCCCGCATTGTAGCTGATGCATCTTCAGCTCTCTTATCTATGTGAATTGTGCATGACTCCGACTCCGACTCCGACGGTGGCAAGTGGCAAGTGGCTGATGTGGCAGCTGTTTGTCTTGTTTGTCAGTTTGTTTTGCTTTTGTTGTTTACCTGCTTCTAGTTAATGCTGTTTTTAAGAAAATGTTTTGTTTGCCTTGGACTTTCACGGCAGTCGCCAGAGGCCGCCGCTGATGAACTGATTGAATAAATGAATCAATGCCCGCTGCATATGAGCATTTGCATGATGAATGATGAATGAAGGGCTCTGTGCGTCTGTGAGTGGCTTGTTTGCACAGCGATTGTGTTTTTGGTTGTAGCCAATTCGAATTTTTCATATATTTTAATTTGATATCGAGCTGCGAGTGTGCGGAGTTGCGATATACGGATTGATGGATGGATTTTCGGGCGGACGCTGCTTGATCGGCTTCAACTTCCTCTCGATCAGTGCGGCAACTAGATCATGAGTTTAAAGCTTAAACAATTTCTTTCACTTTTGCTTTCTTTTCTTTTCGTGTGCGGAAAGTGAAAATTTCCAGCCCCAAAAACCAAGCGCCAATCGATTCTTGGAGCCCATTTGCATTTGAATGGCCGCTGTCGACGATCAAAACGAAGACGTCGACGAGGCAACCAATGCTAACTATTGCCACCTATTACCGTTACACAGCGCTCAATGTTAGCGGTGTTCTGCTTTTGATAACAAAGCCAAAAAGTAAAAGTGTCGCGGCCCCACTCCCTTGTCCCTCCGCCTCTCCCCTCTCTCTGCCCAACCTCCCAACTTCGATTAGCTGCTAAGCTCTCAAGAAAGTCAAAACAGGGAGAAAACGACTTTGAATCTTGTTTGTAATACATAAATATAGATGTTGTTATACAGTATATATATATATGTATAACGGTATGTTCTGACTAATTGGCTGATTGATTGACTGACGGACTGATTGATTGTGCTTAAGAAGAAAGAAAAGAAGTAAGCAAGTAAATATTTATGTATATATTTAAAAGCAATTGTTGACAGACTGAAAGATTGAATGAATGATTGGTAGATTGACTGATTGATTGACTAACTGACTGATTGATTGACTTATTGACTGATTGATTATGTTAGAGTGACTGATTGACAAAGGAAGCAAATAGAGAAAGCGACTATGAATCTATTTATTATACATTTATATGTATAAAATGGTTCGTTTGTCCTGATTTACTGACAGACTGATTGATTATTTTAGAGATTAGATATCTTAGATTATCTTAGATAAAATACCATGAAAACAACTAATACTTAAATATTTTAAAGTTATTGTTGACAGACTGAAAAATTGATTGAATGATTGAGTATAGATAAAACTACTATGAAAACTACTAATATTAATATATTTGAAGGTATTAGTACTGACTGATTGATTAGTTGATTGACTGATTAACAAAGAGAGCAAATAAAGAAAGCGACTATGAATCTATTAATTTGACCTGATAGACTGATAGATTGATTATCTGAGAGTACAAAGAAAACTACTATGAATAAATAAATTTTTATATATTTAAAGACATTTGTTTTATATTGACTGATGAGTTGATTGAATGATTACCAGATGGACTGATGAACTTGCTTGTTATACATAATTAATAATTGCATAATGTAAATTCATTGATTCATTGATTGAATGATTGAGCTGACGCAAATTCTCGAACTGAAGTGCTCAAGGGAAAGGCAGAAAAAACACAACCATAAATAGTGATTGAATGATTGATTGATTGAGTGAATGGAAGGACTGTTAAAACGATTATTAATACCTATTATGTATATGAAAATTGTTCAAATTCGTAAATATATTTATCTCAATAATTGACTGATCGATTGATTGATTGACCAAATCATCGAATGATTGATCACTGTAAAGCTAAATCTGTACTTAGTTGAGCTTCCCGAATATTCTAGTCGCAAATCTGAAATATTGGTGGAATGCCAATGAATAAAACTATGTTTTGCATCCCTGATATAAATATTTACATATATATGTATATATATCTGTTTCTTTATTATCTGTCTGTATGCATATGTATGTATAATTATGTTTATTTTGTGGGCAGCAATCAAGAAGCGGCACAGCTTGTAGAACTTTTGCATGTCGCTCAACTCAGGCGTGACGCTGATTCTTCAACAGACTTTGCCCAGGAGCAGACCCTCAGTGGAGAGTTAGTAGTTGCTAGTTAGGGTCTACAACTAGTTAGTAGTTAGTAGACCCTGGCAGCTAGTCAGTCAGTCAGTCAGTCAATGCAATGAGCAGGGAGTGCTCAAGTGGGCAGCTTGTGCGTTCCCATTGACTGAGCCGATGAGGAGTTAGGAGTAGCTATTTCTTGGTCTTGAGCCGATTTCACGCCTGGCCCACGTAAAGTCCGCTTCCCAACCCCACCCCGAAACACTGTTTCCTCTGCTCGCTATCCATGCGAGCGGCTAGGGCGTGAATCATGCTCAAGCAGCGTAAAGAGTTTTCGTGATTTCTGGTTCAATGGCTCCCAACTCTTCGCATCTATAGCTCTATAGCTTTGGTGAATGTCACCGCCCGTATTTCGGGGCCTGATGAAACATGCGCATTGTATCTGTTCGCCTCTTCCTCTATATTTGTGTGTGTGTGTGTGTGTGTGTGTTTCTTTTTGACAGTCCTCGACCTTCGCAATCATTTCATTTCGGTCAAAATGTGTTTTGAGTTGTTTTAATTGCATAATCGTTTGCTCATATTTTGCTTTGTAATGAAGTTAAAGCTCAAATTGAAATGGAAATGAAAATGAAGATGAAAATGTCAAAGATGACGACGTCCATTAGTTTAAGCTGGCTTTTGGGCCAATCCGCTGACACTTGAGGCCTGCAATTAAGACCTCTCCATCTGCGGGCCAAACGTGTTTCGGTTAACAAACATCAGCATCACCAACTGGAGTTGGCCCATAAGCAGGTGGCTTAGAAAGGCGGCCAGGCCATAAACATTTGCCCCCATGCATTTATAATGCAAATATCTATAACAATGTCTATTATAATACATCTGTTGTGACTGCGACTCTACCGCATTTCACGAATCTTCCATTATCTCTATTCAAATTGACACCAAATCGAAGGTTGTCGATCACAGGCATCGACCAAAACAAACACAAAACATGCTTGTGACATACATTAAATGTAGGTGTGTATACAAATATCTGTATATATATAATCTATATATGTTATATATGTATTTTGATTTGTATTTCCTCCCGGAAACTCTATACTTATCAGAGCTGATAATGGGAAAATCAGAAATTCTTATAAGAGCTGGAGACTGGAAGCTACACGAAGATCCTCCTATACAGCGCGCAGATCAAGTTTGTTTCAGTTATTCGATAACTTTTCCAGTTACCATGATATCGATTAAAAACGTTACCGAGATTCCGTATTTTGAGCATATCTATTACACGTTTCTAGCTAAGGCCACCAAATTTAGCATTTAGTCTCTTGAATATGAAATACAGTTTCGGTTTTTTTTATATTTTGGACACAGCCTCAAGTTTTACAAAATCTATTTCATTGAAGTTTGCTGAAAATGCTGAAAATTTGATCAAAATCCGGTAAGTAACACAGAAGTTATTAAAGAAAACATATTGTCAATCGGCAAAAGCAAGCGGCAGCAAGCGTCAAGGCCATGGCTTTGCTCTATACGTTTCATTCATTGAAGTGCATGCACTCTATGCAATTAGAGAGTGTGGCGATGTGATAGAGTCGGTGGCTTGCAAGCGAGAAGAGACAGGTTCAAATCCCGCTAAAGACAAAACTTTTTTTCATTACAAATGAATTTTTTACTGTCGCACTCATAATATTTGTCTGTATGTATATAAAAATGCAAGATCGAACAAACGTTTAGAGGATCTTGTTTCCTTTCCTGCGACATCGATTGATACTTACAAATTGTTTATTCCCCTTAAGTCATTGTTATCATATGATATCATATTGCTGTCTGGAATCAGTCTGTAAGCAAAACGTTTGGTTTTGTTTATGTTACAAATTTATATTTATATGAAACTTCTTTTGTCTATTAATATATGAACAAATGTTGAAATTATTTTGTTTCATATGTTTTATTTAATTTTGTAACCTAATGAAATTTGTATTGTTTTGATTTGGACAACTTTATAGCATAGACTATGCAACTATAAGGTTTTCATTATTATACATTATTGGGTGATGATCATTTTAATGAGCAGCGGCTGTCAATTAGCTGAGAATAGAACTGTGAACTCGAAATTTTGAATGGGGCATGCAACAACAATAACAACAACAACAACAACAACAACTACTCAGCATTGGGGGCCGCCGCCGGGGCCGATTAAAATATTTGTTGCTGTTGTTGTTGACGCGTGCGCAGCGAAGTGAAACATTTGAAATGAGCGCCGCGAGGGCTGCGCAGTCAGTTGGCAGTTGGCAGCGCAGTCGCAGCGACCTGGTGACATGGCAGCAAGCGTGAAAAATAAATAAATAACAATAAAAGCATTGGGGGGGGTTGGTGAGGAACCAACAACAACAGCAACTACAACAAAAACATAATGTTGTATAAACTCAAAACGCGCTTGCATACAATTAATCATCGCAACAGCGTCGACAGCGACGTCAGCTGCGACGTCGACGTCGCCGTTTTGCATAGGGCGCACTCAACCCTCGACCAGCACTCAGTCGTCGCTGTTAGAGTCGGAGTCGTCGGAGTTGGAGTCAGTTTCGGATTTTGACCAACAGCATTTGCGGCGACGGCGTCACGGCGCGCAGACGTCGGACGGCAAAAAAAAAGAGAAGAAAAACGGAAACCGGAAAGCGGCGACGACGGCGAATATTAAAAAGCAATCAGCAAATTGCGACAGAACAAAACGCAAAACGTGAACTCGAGCCCAGTTTCCCGTTTCCCGAAACCGGGCGAAAATTCTAAACAAGAACAGAACGAGAACTCGAACTCGAACGCGAACCCAAACGCGAACGCGAACGCGAACTCTGCTGCAAGAGCAACGGCAGCTCCGTCCGAGTTGAGCGCCAGCACGAACATGCCCAGCGGCGGGCCACTGTCCGCGGGTCTGTCGGTGCGACCGGTCATCGTTTGGAACGGCGCTCAGTATACGGCGAGCAGCAGGGAACTGGAGCTGGAGCTGCTGCGACGCGACTACGGATTGGATGAGCGCATGCTGGAGGCGACGCTGGTGCCGCGCTACAAACGCCACAAGCCGCAGGCAAGCGCCAAGAACGCGCACGTGCGTCACACACGTGACGCCTCCGCCAGCAACGCCGCCGCCCCCGCCTCCGTCTCCGTGAGCAGAACTGCCTCGGACTGGATATTGCGGCAGGGCAATAGCAGCGTGTCCCAAATCAACTTTCATCCCTGGACGGAGCTGGGCGAGCGCAAATTCTCGCACTTCGATCTGGTGCCCTGGCGGCGCACGCGCAGCGCCTTGGACCTGCGCTCCGCAGCGGATTACAGCGGACGCGGCAGCGACGCCTTGCACGTGGCAGAGAAATCGCTGCGCGGCCTCGAGAAGCTCGAGCTGCGCCACAATCGACGGCGGCTGCAACGTGCCCGTTCGACGCAGCAAGGCCTGCGGCGCCAGGTGCGCGTCCGTCTCATCTTCTCCATTGAGCTGCGGCACAAGCGCATGGAGCTGCTGCGTCAGACGGCGCTGCCCATGCGCGTCTTCGAGCAGCGTTTCGCGCTCAGCGAGAATGAGAGCGCCGCCTACGAGCGCATCCTGCTGGATGCCAATGCCGGCGTCGAGCAGCACGTCGGCTACTTCAGCAGGCGCGCCGGCTCTCAGCCCGATGCGGCGCCAGACGACGAGCAGCTGGTGGTCGACTTTGCCAGCGAAACTGAGGCCGAGGAGCCCGACGCTGAAGCGCAATACGCCACCATAGCGAATCTTCCACAAGCTGCCAAAAAGGCTGAGTCAAGCCAAGCACCAGCTGCAGCAGCAGCAGCAGATCAGAGCAAAGGATCCTCCGTCGTAGCGGAGGGAGCAGCCAATGGGGAACCAGTCGGAGAAGTGCCATGTGTCAAGTGTCGCGATGTTGCCATCAAATTGAGGTAACTTTTTTTCTGTGTGTGATCTGCGAATTCTGTTCTGCAATGAGAGCAAAAGTGTTGTGCGCTGTGGTGCTTAATGCACACCAAAAATACCCTGTAAAAATAGTAAAGAAGTGCGCATGTTTGTGAAAGATGAAATTAGTTGAAACACAGCTAAAGCCAGGCTAAACGGCAAATTTACTAAGGGATATATACTAAATATAGTCATGTGAATGATCTTAAGATAAGTCTTCATTCTCACGTTTCTCATTCAATCTCTAGTTGTCAATCTTAAACTCAAAGATTAAAGTGTAGTATATGCTACTTTAGTATGCAATATCAGTAAAGTTGTTAACCGGCTTTGCCTGGCTAACGAGTGGGAAACATCTGTTATATGAGCTTTCGCAAAGATCATGGAAAAACGAGTTTGATATTAAGCAAAAAAAGTTTATTTACAAACAAATTTCAACAATTTTCCACAAAACTTAAAGCTAGATTAAACGTAGCTAAACTGTAAAAATTATCAATCTTTACTTCTTTCGTTGCTCTGTCTGCCTGTCAATCAACCAGTTAGTAAATATTACAGATATACAGGGTATCTTTTGCATCTAAAGATCGTTAAATCTAATCAGCAGCGCTTTCGTTGCTCTGTCTGTTGCTCTTTAATCAGTTAATCAATCACTTAGATTATTACAGGGTATTCAACTTACTGTCAACTTTAAGCTGTTTAATTTTGCATACTTTTTTTTATTATTTGGGTTTTCGGAATTTTCGTTTGTTTTTCACATTTTCGTACATTCGGCTGACCAAGTGGCCCGATTTCTGTGTGGCCGAATTGCGTTCTCAGCTATTCACCTGCTGCTGCTTGTGGGCACCTTGGCGCACCTGCTACAAGCGAGCGTCTCGTTTTGACAAACTAATCCAAATGCGTTGACGCAATAAAGTGAAAGAAAGTGGCTGTGGCATTAGTTTAGTTTCTTTCTTCGTTTAGCTGAGCCACAACAACAACAACAACCATAGCAACAACAACAGCAACAATCAGTCAACTTTTTGCTGCGTCTCTCGTCTCATTCGCCAGCTCTCAATTAATTTGTTGCTTATGTGAAGAGTCAAGTTTACGACTTATGTCCGAGTTTTGTTGCCCTCGCTGGCGGAAGTGGCGCCCAATTCGAAGTGGGCTTGCCCAGGGGCAACTGCTGTTGCAATGACTCAGCAGTTGGCCATTGGCTCAGCTTGATCCCGTTAGCTACCATCTAGCTATCATTACGCGAGGCGAATTCGCAAAGTCAATTTTTATGTTTTCACAACTTTTGGCACATTATGAAAAACTTTTCAAAAGTTTGCAAAACTGTCGCGTGTTTATTGGCATCGAGTTTGTGTCTTAAGTCTTTCGTTTGCAGCTGCAAAGGCTGCTACAAGAGCTCGTCTGAAGCTCTCCAAGCGCACTTCAAAAGTATGCAAGGAAAATTTGTAAAGAAATACACTCTCAGACGAGTTGCCTAAGTTACCAGAGCTTTAGGCGATTCGTTTCACGAGGACTCGGGTTCGAATCCCAGGCAATAGGGCATGATTGTATTGCGTTTTTTTTATTTTCTAAGTTCTAAACTACTAAAGTTTAGAATTTAGAAAATAAAAAAAAACTATTGTTTAACTATGCGATGTAGTTACAAAGGCAAATTAGACAACCTAAAAAAGTTAAGTTTTAATTAGATTTGCGTTATAGAATCAAATGACAAGGAAACAGAAAAAAAAAATAATAAAAAAAAAAATATCTTCCTCTTCGAGTAATCAAGTTTTATAGTCAGCGTCAAATTTTAGAAAAATGTATATATTATCCAAATATATATAATATATATATATAATAACGTGTTATATATATATATAACATAATTGTATTCTTATTATAAATGTGTTTTTAATTTATGATAAATTGACAAATCGATAGCTTTAAAGGAAATATATATATTTTTCTCCCTATCATTTCGATATTTGATTAATTTCAACTGGAAACAAGCTTTAGTTTTTCTTTGTTGGCGTAACCCAATCTTTTTTCCTCGATATTGTATATCTATATTTGATTTTATTTTTTATTCATATATATATATATATATACATATATTTACATATATATCATAGAATTGGCCGAGCTTACAGAGTAATTATAGTCTGGCAAGCTGAGTTTTTATTTTTTTTTTGAATATCTGCTTTGAGCTGCATTCCTCTATTATATTAGCTCTCAAGCTAACTTAGATAACCAAAAGTTCATGCATGAACTAAATTTTCCACACATTTTTCAGATAGTTACTATATAATATATTGAACTCATCCCGTTGATTTCGTATATGTATGTGTAGATTGCAATCTATTCTAAATGACAAAAGTTTTTTACTCTCTTGCAGGACTATCAATGATTATGCGCTCAGCTCGAATCAGCACTTGAAGCACAACAACAATAGCAACAACAGTCACAATTACAACAACATTAAGCTAAACAAGCTGCACAACAGCAGCAGCAACATAAGTCACAGCCACAACAACAACAACAAGAGCAAGAGCAACCACAATCTGAGCAGAATGCATGCCCATCAACTGGACTCGTATCTGGCTGGAATGCCCATCGGCCTAAACATGTCCGGCCCGCTGCATCCGGGTTCGATTTCTGGCAACGAAAGGCCCAACGGAGGCGCATTGGCATTGCATTATGCGGCGGCCAGGGGCTGCCTGGACTGCGTGCAGCTGCTGGTGGCAGCATCTGTAGACATTTGGTAAGTGGACGCAAATTTCAATTTTTCCTGTTAACTTGGCGAAGAATTAAAAGCAAAAGTCGCACGCGAGCCAAGCTTCCAAGACTCCAATTCCGATGTCGACGCATAGCTGTTGATGGGGTGAAAGCTTTGTTCCTTATTGCTTAAGTAGCAATCGGGATGGCAAATGTTGCCAGCTGCGGGCGGAACTGCGGCTGGGGCCGTTCAAAGTCGGCCACAGAGTGAATCGGTGCTTATTTAAATGATTGCGACAAACGTTGACGCCAAAACGGAATCAGAGCTATTGCAATGCCAACTTCTCCCCACTTAGCTCGCTGCTGCTGCGGCTGCTGTCGACTTTGCCGTGATTTGCGGCTTGCTAATGCAATTTTATGGCATTCACTTGCCCCATTTCATTAGCTTATTTGCCAACTGTTGACATTTCTCTCTCTCTCTCTCTTTGTCTCTTTCTCTCTCTGTCTCTGTTGGCCATAATCTGGCAATTTAACACGCAAGCACAGACTGATTTATGCGTTCAAGTAGATTCAAGTAGATCGAATTTAATCAGAAACAGTTAGGCGAGCAACTAAAAGTTTTTCTCTTCCATTAAGATCAGTAGCATATGGAAAACTCTGGACAAATGAGTATATAAATATGTATGCATATACACCCAACTATCCTTTACACGGCTTTTAAAAATAATGCGGTTCACCAATGATAATAAAATTTATTTATTTTCTATTACTTATTGAATAAACACAAATTTTTTACACGACATTTTTGTTCTTGCTCGAATCTCTTTAAAAAATGTTTTTTTTTTTAATTGTTACAGGGTCTTACAGAAACTTAAATATACAGCTTACGATTTTGGGTATAACCGATTTTTATTATAACTTTTTTCTTCTTTCTTTCTTTCTTCTTTTTCTCATTTTGTAACTCTTGAGGCCTACGTAGACCAGTGCGGTATGCGTAGGCACATAAGTCATCAGAAATAGGGTTCGAACCCTACTGACTTCGTATATAATACGATCAATTATCAACTAATTCGCTGAATGTCCTCATACGATACTTGGAAATCAAAAGCAAATAATAAAAAAATAAAAAAAAAAAAAATAAAAAAAAAATTTTGCAACTCTTGATCCGTGCTTTTAAATTTCAACGTAATCTTTAGTCTTCTGTAGCTGAATATGCAATGGTGGCCAAAACAATTTTGACAACACCGTATTGCATGGATACCGTTACTTTTCTCAGATTCCAGAAATAAACGATTTTACATTTGCGCTGTGTCAAATACTTTTGGCCACCATTGCATTTGCATATGAATTGTTTTTGTTTTATAAATGCTTATATAATATGAATTTCAATTTAACTAATTTTGCACGGTCTTTTGGGAAAATACGATTTTCTTAAGCTGTGGAATATATCACCAAATTTACAATATGTCTCATTGATTTTTATTCGCGAATTTTAATTGTACCCTTTTCGGGGCGTATCTAACGTGTAAAAACCGAGTTAGGTATATAGTTAAAGAAAATTGATTTTAACTCAAGCTAAGTCACTATCTATGTCTGTATATGCTCAATACATGAAGAGTGTTTTGCATGTTAAGTCCTTCAGAAGTCTGTTTACAATTCGCAATTGTCTTAATTGGTTTGTGAATGAAACCAGATCGCTGCAGCTGCTCTTAGACCATTATCCATTGATCGCCGATCGTTTGACTAGCTGAAATTGTGACTGTCAGCGATATGCCACATTTCTTTATTGACCAGCTAAATCTCTCCCCATCCGAAGCAATCCGAGAGTTGATGGCCAAGCTATCTAAGGCGATCGACTGTAGAATGGGCATACAGTCAAGACGGTGGCTAAGACAATTAAGTGCAGTGATTAAAGCTGAAGAGCTCATAATTAGAGCTGCAAACAATGGGAGAACGAGACACGATTGGCTGCAAGTGGAGCACATGCAATCACTGCTGGCTGCATGACCGATCAAGATCGCTTTCCAGCTGTTGCTGCTGCTGCTGCTGCTGCTGCTGCTGCTGCTGCCCACCTGCTGCTCAACTTTGGTCAGCGATCACCCAAATACCGCCGTGAAGCACGCGTTCTAAACGTTGATTCATTAAAACCAGCCTCAAGCGCTCATTGGCCAAGGCTAGCCGGCCAGCTAGCTAACCAGCTATTTCAGCAGGCATCCAGGCGTGCTATTTATTGCCAACTGGATGCCAGCAGGAGAGACTGAAAGAGAGAGAGACAGAGAGAGAGAGAGAGATAAGCAGAGGGAGACAAGCAGAAAGAACCGTTGCAACTAGTTGCCAATTGCAAGTGGAGCAACTGCACAAGGAGTCCAACTGCTTGGCCTCGTCTTTGGTCTGGCTTGGCCAGCTCGGGCTCTCTGTACCAGCTCTGCAGCAGCTCTGGCCGTTCAGCTGGTTTGGGGCTCTTCTCTGCCAGAATTCATATTTATTAAACACGCCAGTTCAATTGGCATGACAACTGACACAGCGCGGCACACATGATAGCAGACGGGTCTGAGAACAGCAACAGCAATAGCTACAAATACCATTTTGACTGCGAGGGTAGCTCGACAAATTGTGCATCTTAGACGATCTCTAATAGAACTTTCGATATTGTGAATGGCAAGTTAGAGCGAAAAGAACTTCTGCTTACATTTACTCAACATTCAAATACATCGATTAAGGTTTAGTTCATGTACAGTGGTGTCTGGGTATAGTGAACACCCTAATTTTTACATGCCAATTCATTCAATTTTGAGCAAATAAAATGAGTTTTTGAGCAAAAATTTGCAACTTGATATAGTGAACAACCTCAATACTGCGAACAGGCATTGCAATAATTAGTTCACTATAGCCAGACACGCCTGTAATACTTAAAATTTCAATATCAACACTAATTCAAGACTGTCTACGGGCTAGTTAAGCAGAGCCTAAGATATGTTTAATATATATATATATATATATATATATATACATATATATGTTTAGTATATACAGATTATGTTTAATGCATTATAAACATCCATTAAACATGTTTGAGTTCTTTGCACTATATTTAATTAGTTCACTATATACAGACACTCCTGTAATACTTGAAAATAACAATATAAATATTGATTCAAGACTGTCTATGGGCTAGTTAAGCACAGCCTAAGATATGTTTAATATATGTATATATTATATACAGATTATGGTTAATGTATTATAAACATCCATTAAACATGTTTGAGTTCTCTGCACTTGTGTGTCAACCCACGCTGAGCCCAATCGCATAAGAGACCATTGGATAATATCATATACAAAACATTTGATGATAGCTCTGGCTCTAGCTGCGACTCTGGCTGTGGCCAAGTAAACGCTTGTGGCTGAGCGGGTTTTCAAGCTTCTTGGCGGCCGTTGTGTTGCTGCTGCTGCTGCTGCTGCTGCTGTCGTCGCTAACTACTGCTGCTGCTGCTGCTGCTGGTTGCTGGACGCTGGCCGTGGTGTCTTCTATTCGCGTTTGGCTACTCGAAGCGAACGGTGCTTTCGTCTGGCGTCAGCTGCAGCTGTCCGTGGTCTTCCGTGGCCGTCTGTGCTTTCCAATAGCAACACTGTTACCGTTTGCCAAGCGCTGACCGATCGCACAACCGTTAGCAGCAACATCAACAGCAACAGCAACAGCAACATGCGACGCATAGACAAATTTGAATTTTGATTTTTCGTATGTTTTGCTGTTGTTGTTTGTGGCTTTAGTTAAGTGGAGTTGCAGTTTAATGCTCAATCCAGCATTTGTAGCGTTGCCGTGCGGCCACGCCCCCCATGCCAGCCGCCCACTCGATGCCGTTGAAAGTACGCGCCGCGCCGCGCTGGTCAGCAAACATCAACAACAGCAACAGCAAAAGCAAACAAAATTTCGCGCTTCAAAGTGTTTCGAATGCAGTTAACGAATCGGAACGCGAATTAATTAACAGTTTCAGTGTACCAAAGAACTGCAAGCCACAACTACATCAACAACAACAGCAACAACCACAACAACATCGGCAACGTACAAGATTCAGTAGCAACAACCTGTGTGCCACAAGCCGCAACCATGAAAAGGTAGCTCGAGCGTCAGTTACAATAATCAATTGGCCAAGCACTGAGCAGCTGCCCCCCAAATACCCAAATAGCCAAAGAGCCAAAAGCCGGAGCATCATTTGGATCCGCATAGCAATTTTGGCTTTGTTTTCCCTTTGACTATTTGCCCTTCAATTCTTTTTTTTAACGTGATTCAAAACAATGAGTGTGTGTGCGCCTGTGAGTGTGCTGTGTGTGTGATAAATGCGGAACAGCACCCACAAAAAAAAGAAGAAATAATAAAACCAACAATGAAATAGTGCCAAAAATTGTGCATGGATTAAGTGAAACGAACGCGCGATAATAACTTATAAAGCAATCGGTGAACTAAAGTTTCTAATAACTAAAAATAACGGAACTTTTAGTTAAGATATTCTAGGACGAATATAGAAAATATCCTCATATCAAAGGGGGAAAGAAACCCTAAACTATGAATATATTAACTGAGTAGTTTTAGAACATTTGGTTGAAAAAGTTTACTAAGAAATATTCTATATTGAAGTTTGATTAATTTTTGCTTAAGCAAATTATGAGAATTCTTTAAAAACCTTTCAGAATCATTCTACTGATTCTTAATTTGAAAAGTTTGCATGATATATAGATTGAAAATCAACAAATTAATAGATAGATTTAGTAATTAAATAAACTAAAAACATTTACAAGGAAGTAGAAAAAAGCTGGGTAATTCATAGAAATATATTGACATAAATATGTAGAAGAAAGAGATAGTCTTAGACATAAATATGTAGAAGAAAGAGATAGTCTTATAGTGTCGATCTCTTAAGTAAAGAAAAACTGAATAACCAAAATGAAAACTCAAAATAGTTGAAAATAGGCTCAAAATTTAAGTATTTCATGTTTACAAAGCTGATGAGAGCATAGAAAGTTGGCCAAATTAAAATGTTCGCAGACAAATGAATAGTCTGGCAGTTAGTGAGCTCATATGCTTAGAATCGACTAATCGATTTTAAAAATGTTGTCTTCTAACTATGTTCAGTTCTTTCAGCAGCCCGTTGGCGTATTTGTGTCGAGAGTTGCTTTCATGCGACACGCAAATGTTCAATTAAAAAGATGTTCGAGATCTCGCAAGAGCTGCAAAGGCTCTTGGCATTCTCGCCTAACTGTCAACCGGGCTGGTAACGAGTCCGCTCTCCATAATTATCGGCCTTTCGAGACTTGCGTTTCAATTTGTTTCCACTTGTGCGAGCTGCGATTAAAAATATTAAAAAAAAGAAACAATTACATACAAATCGTATATATACAAGCAAAATATGGTATAATTATTAAATTGCAATTACAAAATGAGCACAAAAAGTTTGGATTACTTTAGATGTACTCGTTGTTTACTGTATTTTCACCTACAAAGCCAGAAAGAAGCTGTCGAGGCGCATAAAAAACACGCGACTGCCAAATGGACAACAGAGCAAGTCGCGGCGGGTGGGGAAGCTAGAGAGAGGGTTGGGGGTGAAGTGGGAGCCAGTTGAGCTGAATCTGATGTCTGCCGCTATAAAATCTATATATATACATATAGACACGAGAGCAGCGAGATATAAAAGTGGAGAAAAAAGCACAACATGAAGATGAAAAATCAACTTTAATTGGTTTACAATTCATTTCTGCAGCGAAAAGCGGGAAAATGTAACAAGTCGCCAAGTCGCTCGAGAAGAAAGCAGCATCTCGAGACGCGAGCGTCTGCTGTGCAATATCCATGAAGTGGCTGCCGCTGAGCCGAGCTGAACTCAGTCTGTTGCCTACGGCAGCGCCGCCAACTTGAATTAGGGAAAGCACAGTGGGACCAATTCGACACAAAATGCCTGACTTTGACTGACTTTAAATTATATTTTAAATTGAATTAGTTGGAAATCAATTGAAATTTTGCGAAATGAGATATAGATGAGTTTGACTAACTTTTATTTATAATTTAAATTTAATTAGTTGGAAATTAATTAAAATTTTGTGAAGCGAGATATAGATAAAAGCATGCATAGATCGAAATTTATTTTTTATTTTTTTATTATTTATATATATTTAAAGGATGGGAATGTTAACTAAATATAAAATATTTAAAAATAAAATAGAAAAAATTAGATCTAAACAACGTTTAATTAGCTAGCCTTAATAGACTTACAGCAAAGAGTATATTACATTGTATTCACAGTGTTCATATTTTGAGACATTTCAATATAATTCAATTCATAATTGTTCTAAGGAGCAGAATTGAAATCTTTTTAAAAGAGTTTCAAACAGATTTGAGATAAATAGTAGATTTAAATTTTTAAAAAAAATTTTTTTTTTCACAAAAGTCTTAAGGGCTTATATATTTTATATAACTACAAATTTTTTTTTTAATTTTTGAAAACAATTTTTCATAGCTTGTTTTTTATCAGTCGTTAGAATTTGTTAAAGTTAGTAAGTTAGTAATTCTGCTTAGTTTACGCCCACTGTGCTATGGCTAATAACGTAGACAAATGGTAGCAATTGCGCATCATAGCCAGCGGCTGCCCGAGACGCGGAGAGAGCTCCTCTGCGCCGTCCGGGCGTAACACAGAGAGAAAAGTCTGCCTCTGCCTCTGCGCCTGCATCTTTAGAGTATGATCTGCTCTGCATTGCTGTTTTTTTTGCCATGTTTTTGTTGTTGTGTATTTGGCGCATTTAAGCGTTTATTTCACACCGAAAAAAAAGCAGAAGATGAAAAAGCAGCAGCCGATGCAGGGGCAAAAGCGAAACAAAACGCGCTAGAAGTTTGCTGGGGCAGCCAGCCAGACGCTGGTTCAATCGCGAGGCGGCCTCATTGAGAGTCAGTTGCAGCCGTGGCAGATGCACTGCGCCCTGGCAACAGACACTTCGTGGACTTTCGGTTTCAAATGGGCCAAAGATTGACTTAGATGTGTGTGCGTGTGTGTGTGTGTGTGCTAAGCGGGCCTCAAAACTCGAAATGCAAATAAACGGAAGCCGTAAACAGTTAAGAGTCGAACTCGAAACTTTAAGAAACGCAACGAAAAACAATCGATTCGAATTGTATTGAATATCAAAGTGATTTTTCTTTTAACCGTTTCTGCATTTTATCGATCTGTTTGTTTGTTTTTTTTTTGTCATCTGTGCATGTGCTAGTGTGTAACGGTATTGGGGAAAACTCGAAAAAAAATCAACGAAAAACCAGTTGATTCTGTTGTGATTTGAACTACATATATTATCGCATAGCCGACACAAAAGCGAAAGTCGCATAGGTAACAATAACTGCGCGTAGGTAAGCAAAAGAGCATTCAACAGCAATCTCAATAAAGCACAACAACTGCACCACAGCAATGACCACGCCCCAGCCCCCGCCCCCACCTTAAAGTTTATGTAACTTTTGTACCCGCAATGCATTTTTCTCGCGTCGCGTCGTGACGCTTACTCCATGCACAGCAAAAACTTTAACTATACTCGCGTCACACGTCCTTGAGCAAACGCCCAATCACCCACCCACTCACACACGCACACACAACATTGGCAATCTTACAAAAAGAAAAACAACTCGCACTCTGTAGCTACTTTTCGACGATAAACGTTAAGAAGGGCCTGCTGGGCCGCATGACCACAAGTCTGACTTCGTACCGCCGCAGCAAGCAGAAGAGCAAGTCCAACAATGACATACACACCATCATCTCCACGGAGGTCAATTGCGTAACGACTGCCATACTGAGCAGCAGCAGCAACAACAGGAGCAACAGCAGCAGCAACAGCAGCAGCAGCAGCAGCCACAGCAACTGTCACGATCCCGATGCGGAGCAGGGGCCCGACTCAGCTGCCGCCCACAACTCCAGTCACAATCCAAGCCACAAGCACAGCAGCAGCACACACCAGGAGGACCTCAATCTCGGCGAGAATCTGAGCAGTCTCAGCGAACGCATGATGGAGGCGCATCAGCGCAAGGTCTCCGCTGCAGCAGCAGCGGCTGCCATCAACGGGGACTCCAATGATGACGAGGCCACGCCCATGTTGGTGGCAGGCGCTGGCCAGGGACGCAAGGAGCAAAACAATCGACGCAGCGTCGTGAGGTGAGAAACCGGCATCTGTGATGGCAGCTCTATGGCAGTTCCCAACGATAACTTGGCCAAATGAAACAAATATAAGTGGTCTAAGATATAGACTAATTTCATTTTAGTCTCTTACACACACACACACACATACATACGAGTGTGCGAATGCGTGTCATTGCGAAAACATTTAACCTTTTGCGACTAATGATGGAATATGCACAACTATATATAGCTTTATATATATACCCTTATATCCGCGCCTGTTGTCGTTGATCTTCGAAGAATTCTTTTAGCTTTATTTTCTACATTTTCATTCAAAAATATTTAATATCTGCTTACTTTAATACACTTTTTAATTAAAAATAATTCCATTTCGATAGTTTTTTCAATGCCAATCGATAGTCGGTGCTCACATGAGTTCGAAAAGGTAAAACAAAAATCGCACTGCTTTTGCCTGAGTTGATTCGAATAAAATATAGGAAGTCGAATCAAATATCGCCAAAAATTGTGATGGAATGTTTATATTTATGTTTCTTGTCAAATAAATTCTTAATCTGCTCAACATTATTTCTATATTATTTTCGAAAATCTAACATCATGTGACCGAGTTACATTCATTTAGAGATGGGATCAGGAAAGAAATTTGTTCCCAACCCACCCCGTCCGAAATTTTTTTCGACATTTAGAACTCTTATGATAGATACAATTTTTTTCTTAAAAATAATATTTTCTTAAAATGTTCCTCTCTAAGATGTGTTCTCCTTTCTTCCAAAATTCTACTAGAAGTAGAATACACCCTCTCACTCGTTGTTGAAGATGTTGGAACATCAAGTACTTGCCTAGCAAACATTTTCAACAATGAGAATTTATTGCATTGTTGTCAAAATAATAAAATATTTGAACTTCTCTTAAATTTAACAGGATTTATATTAGAATTAACTTCCTCGTCAATATCATTCTTCTGTTCTTTGATAAATAAAAGAAATTGTATCTAATAATAATATAATAATAATAATTTTCTTATCGGGACCCGCGGTAATTTCGGGAGCAAGCACTTATCCCGACCGTCCCGGACTTTTTCAGAATCTTTCCCATCCCGCCCGATCCCGAAAATTTTTTTGCTACCCGCGGGACTCCCGAAAATCCCGATCCCGACGCCCATCTCTACTTTCATTAAAAGTTCAAAAATGGCTGATTTCGGAATCGATCTCATTTTCAGCAGAAATTCTGATTTGACGTCATCATTGTAATATGTGTATTGAATGCCAATATTTAACAGGGATACATGCGATTTCTAAGTAATAAATTTTTGAAAATCGCACATAGTTTGATAGAGTTTTTTTTAGGCAGATCGATTCGCAGCATGGTAATAATCCTTAGCTCTGTATTATAAAACAAGCTACTGTTTGGAAAGAGCTCTTCCGTATTCTGTATGTTTTATGCATCTGTCGATTTTTGGATTTAGTTGCAGATCGATAGAGCGCAGATCGATAGAGCGTGATATATCAGTATATAGATGCATTACATACACTTGTAAATATGTTATATATACCAGACATTAGCCATATGTACATCATTCACTTTTTAAATTCCAGCATCGATCATGGGCCACATAAAAAAAGAGCTGTCAACTTGTTTGCTGCTTGCTGTTTTCATTTCTTTTTTATTTTTTTGTGTGATGGCATTGATGATACTTTAATTTGTATCTATATCTTTATATAGCAGTCTCGATATGGCAGCCATTAGCAATAGTTTGTTTTTCTGTGTGCGCAGCCAACTTGCGAAATCTTTGTCTGCAGGTGATTGCCAAGCGGGGGCATGCCACACGGGGCACGGAGCGGGCTGTGTTGACTTTTTGCTCATTAGCCAACTGCAAACGATTTGGCCTTAACTAATTAAAACTGAAAACGCAACGTAGATAATAGATGCAGTTCCTTTCATTTAATTGAAATATGTATGTATATATATTTATATGTTTTGCAGCGCTAATACGCAAATGGACAATGATGTCACGCCCGTTTATCTGGCCGCCCAGGAGGGGCATTTGGAGGTGCTCAAGTTTCTGGTGCTTGAAGCCGGCGGCTCGCTCTATGTGCGCGCACGCGACGGCATGGCACCGATCCATGCCGCTTCACAAATGGGCTGCTTGGATTGCCTCAAATGGATGGTGAGTACACACACACACACACACGTATATATGTGAAACTTGGCAAACTGTAGCAAAGATTTGAAATTGCCAAATGTGCCAAAAATGGGGCCAACCCAAGCCAAAGCTGAACTCGTTCAGCTACGAACAAGGCGCATGGCCTTCAGCTGGCTTCTGCTGGCTGCCTGGTTCTTGTCCTGGTTTCGGATCGCACAACTAACGGTTCCCGGTCTTCGACTCGTTTGTCGCCTGGCCTATGCAATTTATTAAGCGGTTTAGCATTTGCCGCTAACCAGATTCCCACACCGGACTAACAGTCAAAGTCTGAAAGCTGACTCAAATCGTAATGCTAACAATGTTCTTTTTCTTTATATCCGCTGGGAATCCAAATCGATCCGTGGCGCACTTCGGGCGTGGGCTGTCTCCCTCTCTCTCTCTCTCTCTCACACACTCTCCTTGTCTAACGACATAAACTGGACATCTCGGCAGCCCGACTTTGGGTGCCACTTGAAAATCACCTTTCTAAATTGAGCTAAATAGTTTTGCATTGCCAATGCAGCAACACACACACACACACACACACACACACACACACACGCATAAGTATTTTATTGCCAACCACTTTCCACATGCATGTGTGTGTGTGTGTGTGTGTGCGTGTTGAGTTTGCCTGAGATGTGTCCACAAAGCGAGTTGAGTCTAGTCAAGTCACACGACAACACGTCACAATATTGACAGTTCACAATAGATCCTTGTAGAGCAGTTGACAATCCATTAAATAGCTAAGAGGAAAACCAACTAGGACAACTTTTATACGCTGTTAGCTTGAGTTTTTCCCCTGCTTCTATCACTCTTTCTTTCTGTAACTAGTTCTCTCTATTTTAGTTTAGTTCTATTATCCATCTATTTGCCACTTTGTGAGTCAGTCTCAGTTATCTTAGTCTCTCTTCACTCATTTGCTGTGCCTTTCTTTGCGGTTCTCATGAATACATTTGCTTGATTGCATCATAGGTACAGGATCAGGGCGTGGATCCCAATTTGCGGGATGGCGACGGTGCCACGCCACTACATTTTGCCGCCTCGCGTGGCCATCTGTCGGTGGTGCGGTGGCTGCTCAACCACGGCGCCAAATTGTCGTTGGACAAATATGGCAAGTCGCCGATTAACGATGCGGCCGAAAATCAACAGGTGGAGGTGAGTATCCAAGCCAAACGGCAAACTGTTAGCCAACTCTTTTTAATCAATTATTGCCTTTTGCCGCAGTGTCTCAATGTGCTCGTGCAGCACGGCACCACCGTGGACTACAACACCAAGAGCAATACACAGCGACACAAGTCGCAGCACCAGCATCAGCAGCAGCAGCAGCAGCAACATCAGCAGCAACAGTTGCAGCACATGAGCAGCAGCTGCAATTCGAACACAAATTCCAGCAAGCAGACGAGCCGCAGCAACACTATCAAATCCAAGTCCTCATCCACGCTCAGCTCCGACGTGGAGCCCTTCTATTTGCATCCGCCAGCTGTGACGGCAGCTGCTGCCGCGGCCGGCGTCGGCTTGGGCTTGGGCGTTGGCATCACGCGCAAGAACAGCGACGCTTTGTACTCGCAGCAGTCGCGCAGCTCCTCGGAGAAGCTGTACGGCTGCAATGGCGCCTCGGGTGGTGGTGGTGCGGGCGGCAGTTCAAGCGGCGGCGGCGGTGGTTCGCTGCTGCCCAACGATGGGCTCTATGTGAATCCCATGCGCAATGGGGGCATGTATGCCACGCCCTCCCCGAACGGCAGCATATCGGGCGAGTCGTTCTTTCTGCACGATCCCCAGGAGATCATCTACAATCGGGTGCGCGACCTGTTCGTAGACTCGGACTGCAGCAGCGTCAAGCAGCACCAGCTGCCGCACCCTCTGCACTCGCTGCAACCGAAGGCCAGCAATGCGATCATGACCATTCAAGCCGATGTCCATTCCAGCTCGAGCGGTGCCGGCAGCGGCTCCGATGAGTCCGTCTCCATCGCGTCCAGCTTCAACTCGCCAAAGAGCAGCAGTCATCACCACAGCAACAATCACAGTCACAATCATCACCAACATCAGCATCAACATCAGCAGCATCAGCATCCACATCAGCTGCGGAGTCAGAGCTTCAATAGGCATGGCAGCAGCAGCAATATCAGCAACAGCGGCAACACTAAGAGCAACAACAGTGGTAGCAGCAACAACAACAGCAACAGCAACGGCTACAAGCAACACAAAAGCAACAGCAGCAACATCAGCAGCAATGGCAATCAGAATGGCGATCATGACTACGAGGATATATATTTGGTGCGCGAGGAGTCACGCAAGCAGCATCAGCATCAGCAGCAACATCATCAGCTGCAACAGCAGCAGCAGCAGCAACAGCAACAGCAGCAACATCTGCAGCAGCAACAACAGCAGCAACAGCAGCAGCAACAATTGCAGCACAAATACAGCGTGGGCAGATCGCGCTCCCGCGACAGTGGTTCACACTCGCGATCCGCCAGCGCCAGCTCCACACGCAGCACAGATGTGGTGCTGCAGTACAGCAACCATGTGAGTTGTAGTCAACAGGGTGACTCGTGCCGCGTATCTAACCTCAACTTTCTCTCTTTCTATTCCTATTATAGCACTTGAACAACAAGCGCAATAATTACAACAACAGCAATAACAATAACAACAGCAGCAGCAGCAGCAGCAACAATAATAACAACAGCAACAACAACAACAACAACATGAGCCAATTGAATCGCAACAAGTCGCACTCGATGATCGGACTGCACAGCAGCAAATACGATTCCAGCCTTAAGGACAACTATAGCGCAAAGAATGTGAATCTAAATCTGAAGAATCAGCTGCTGAATGGCGGCATCAAGAGCGATACCTACGAAAGCGTCTGTCCGCCCGAGGATGTGGCCGAGCGCACCAAGCAGTCGCACAAGAACTCCATGATACGAAACAACCTGGCCGATGCTGGCATGCTCAGCAGCAATCCCAATATATCCATGCACAACAACAGCAACAGTAATAGCAATAGCAATAGCAATATCAATATCAGCAACAGCAACAGCGACAGCAGCAACAGCATCAATCAAAATGCCACCAACAACAACAGCAACATTAACAGAAATCTGAAACGAGTCTCCTCGGCGCCGCCCATGCAGAATCTGGCAGTGGGTAAGTCACATGAGCGTCCTTTAACTGCAGTTTTGATCAATCAAGTTACAATTTTGATCAATCAAGACGTATGCTCAAGGCAGAGCAAGACTTATTTGAATACTAGACTTCGAGACAATTGTAACTATTGTAGATAAAACATTATGTGGAGAAAGATATTGCCATAAAAAGTATTCGTCTGATTAGATGATAGATTTTTATGTAACAGACAGAAGGAGGCTTGACAGACTCCATCGATCTCAGAACCTATCAGAGATAGAGACTTGAAATTTTACACGAAGGACCTCTTTAAAGCGTGCATATCGAGTTTGCTTTAAATATTCGATAAGTTTTCCAGTTGCCATGATATCGACTAAAAACGTTATCGAGATTCAGTTTTCTGAGCATATCTTTTACACCTTTTAAGCTTTTAAGTCATAAATTTTTGCATTTGACTTTTTATAAATAAAATACAATTTCGATTTTTTTTATAATTTGGATACCGGCTCCACATTTTGCAAAAACATTTCAATTTGAGCTCTTTTGCAAATATAGCCACAATCTTAAAAATGTCGAGCGAAACAAGTAACAGTGAACAATTGTTGAAAATAACTGTTTTATCAGTCTCTCATATTACTATTAGATTACTCTCTTATGGTACAGTGAAACCTCGATATAACGAATGAGAGGGGAATCATAAATCTTCGTTCTATCTATTGATTCGCTTTGGGTACTTATTAGTAAAACCTTTGTATAACGAAATTTTAAGAAATCTGAAAAAAATTCCTTATAAATATTGTTTTCATCTGTTTATATTAAAATAATGCTAAAATTCCTCTTACATGGGGTAAATATGCTTTTTTTTGGATTTCGTTCTATAGAGGTGTTTGAATTGCTTCGCTATGTAGAGGCATTCAGGCTCAGGAATTCTTCGGTATAGCTATTGTACATTTTTGTATGAAAAACTTTGTTATAACGAGGTTGCTTATATCTGGGTTTCACTGTATACATATATTAAATTTTATATATTAAATATATATTCCTATTATTTTACCCTCTTTACTCATTATCTCTCGCTTTCTCTCTCTCTCTCTCTCTCTCTCTTTCTCTTTCTTCGTCTTTAGTTAATGGACCCCCGCCACCGCCTTTGCCGCCTCCATTGCGTGCTCCCGTGCAGCGCAACAATTTTAATGCAGAGCAAACTAGCAATAACAACAACAACAACAGCAACAGCGGCTTAAGCAACAATAGCAACAGCACCAACAACATCTATAAGAAGAATCACTTTGGCAACGCAACGCCAACTGCAGCAACAACAACAGCACAGACAACAACAACAACAAATGTTGCCTCGACAAGTGCACACGACGCCGTGGACTCGGACTCGGGCCTAGAGGTGGTTGAGGAGCCCAGTCTGCGGCCATCCGAGCTGGTGCGTGGCAATCACAATCGCACCATGTCCACAATATCAGGTAAGCGATCCATATGAAAATTATTTAAAATACTTAAGATAAGAGAAGAATTCGAATTGTAGAATGAGAAAGAAGTGGATTTACACTGAGCTGGCTTTTGGCGTTATGCCAATTTAGATATTTTGATATAAATTTCGGCCGCTCAACACAAATTCGTTTTACCAAAATTTAACAAATCACCAAATACGAAATTCGTCAATAACAAGTCACAAAAAGCTATAGAAATAGAATCACATCCAGATTGCGGCGGGTGTTGTGAGCCATGAGCACGGATGGTTCGAGTCTGGGTTGGTCGGATCTGCTGGATAGCAGGCCGCTAAGCAGCAGCTCCGATGAAACGACGACCGTAAATGTGACCCCGAAGCAGCTTAACGAGCAGACGACGGAGCCCAGCCTGAATGATCTGTCCGATAAGCTGCCAGAGAATGTGAATGTTAGGGACACCTATGTCATTTACAGCGTTGGCAATGCCACGCTCTTCCTGAGCTCACTGGACACACAGTTGGCCACGAATCATCAGCTGGAGCTGCTCGATCGCCACTTGCTGGATGTGAAGATCGCCGATCCGAATGAGCCGCTTTGGCCGAATCCTGACATTCTGACTGTGGGCATGCGCAATGTGCTCGATGCTGATGTGCCCTGCACCAGCACAGCGGCCGCATTCGCATCGGCCCCAACTCGCAGATGCAAGATGAAGTGCGTCAAGCAGCTGGGCAAGAAAAAGCGTGGCAAGATGCATTACAAATAGTTCCGGGTCCAAGACTTTTCTTTACTTTTCTATACCGCACAGTTCCATTTGTTCTAGAGTTTCATTTTCGTCTAAGCAGTAAAGCTGGCCGTTTCCCTATAGCACGCATTCATCATCATCATCCTGAAGCCTACTCGCGGCAAGCTGACGGGGTCTTTGACACCTAACGGCGGGCGGGGGGCATTGGGGAAATTGATTGAACAATTAGCGGCTGAAACATGCCTCAAACTGGAATTGCCCAACAACCAGACTTGGCTAACTGTGCAGCTTTGGTCAACTTTTTGTTTGCCATTTGGCAAATTGGCAGCATGAAGTGTGTTTAAATTAACAACAACAACAACAACAAGAAGAAGCAAACATGCAAACCAATTGAAATTAACAAGAGATCAATATTATGATTTCCAAGTGGGTTTTAGCGGAAATCGCTTAAAGCTCTTGACTAATGTTTACATTTTGAATAGCTGGTTTTATGTAGAAGTGGGAATTGCCCTGAATACGAGTATATAGAAAATAATGTCAAAATAGACACTAGATGCTAGCGTTAGTTGTGTTGCATAAGATAGCTGCATGAAGTGTTGAAAGTTTAGTTTAATAAATCACATTTTTGGGCAGCAGCTCTTCGCATTTCGAATAACTTTAAACAAAAGAAGGTTGACTTAACATAGTGTCAAGAGAATCTTATATAAATTATATGAAAGACAGAGAAGCTTTAAAGAACAGTTTTGGCTAGTATTAAAATCAATTTGAATAGTCCTAGCCATTGACCATGTTGGGATGTTCGTTGTGGAAGCTCTTCTCTGTGGTATACCTTGAACCCGTAGAAAAGAGGATTTTAGGGCATAATGGTTTTGTGTTCATATATGTAACAGGCAGAAAGAGGTGTGGCAGATCCCATAAGGTACTTATATATATATTCTTGATCAGAATGACGAGACGACTTGATCTAACCATGACCGTCGGCCTACCTGTCCGTCCGTACGTCCATATGAACGCAGCGATCTTGTAAACTACAAAAGCTTTATATTTGAAAATTTTTATATTCAGTCGTCCCCCGCTAAATTGAAAATCTCTATACTTCGTAGAAAATGCTGTCCCCTTTGAAAAAAATTGTTCAAATTCCTGTTCGACAAATCGAGTTCTTGTGTAATTCGAAATTTGACTATATGCTGGTATACCTTATTTGTTTCTTATCGATTAAAATCGATATTTTTACTTCGTTTTTAAGATAAAACTGAAAGATCATAGAAACTAGTGACATCAAATTTACTATGTAAGTTTCTATGATGAAAATGCAGATTGTAAATGTTTCATATTTTGAATACGTTCACTATTCACGTATTTCAAATAGTAGAGACTTGAGCGTATTGCATATACACACATTTTGATGTTAACATAATGTTCTGAAAACTTCATAAAGAAACTAAATCTAGAACAGATGTTATTTAACAATTAATTTAAATAAACTACGCAATTTTTGGCGTGTATATGTATATATGTGCGCTCAGGTGTTAATAATTATAATTAAAAGATGTAATCTGGATTGTTTGAAACATAAACTCGGACTTAGCTCAGGGGATCTCCTAGTCCAGCAGTTTCCGACGAAAGCCTTCTTATTTGTTTTCCCCTGAGTAACATATCACATATACATTAAAATATATATAACTTTTTATAGTCTCCTATTTAGTTATACAAATTAATGCCCCTTTAGAGGCAATTGAAATTTGTGGCAGATCATTTACAAGACTTGTACATTTTCTCGACGACTTACTGCCGCATGCCAGGCAAACGTCAAATCGAGCCTTTTAAACAACAGTTTACAGCGTGTCGAGTTTATTAACCTGGCTAAGACAATGAATGCCAGATATTTGACATGCATTGACTCGCAATATGCATTCGTAAATGGCTTATGCATTCGCATTATATGTGTTTGCCGGAGAACTAGTTGCTAGCTGTACAAATTGAAGAGACAGGCGAGCAAACCTCTGGCAAAAGTTCACACGTTGCCGCAGCGGCAAAAAGTGCAGCAGGAAAAACGGAAAAACAGTGTTGCAACACAAAGAAGTGGAAGTTGTTAACAATCAAAAAATAAACAAAACAAACATTGGGAAAATATTAGTAGAAGGGTGCGAGGGGTCTATGTTGTCATTGAATGTGTTTGTAAATGCAGTGAGATACATCAAATTGAGTGAAACCCAAAACGGTAGTCACCTTATGCCACTTGCCACTTGCCACTTGCCACTTGTGGCATGTTGAAGCTAAAAAGGCTTACAGATCAGAAGCGGCGGATCCTTAGGCGCTGTCATTAGCCCAGGCGGAAGTGCATATGTTCAGCTATTTGACGGGCACCTATGACTGCTGGCCCCGCCCACTGAACGGGCCGCACAATGCCACATAGCAATTACGGTCTGTGCTGCATGTGGGTTGTGGCAAGCTATCCACCCGCGCTGCCGGCGCTGCAAAACTTTTACCCAATGAAAGTGAACGTGTTTTTCGCACAGCCATTGACAAGTCTTCGCGATGCCACAAGACTCGGAGTCGACACACGACTCAAGCGACTCGTTGTTGTTGCTGGTGGCGCTTTGGGTGAATAACTTTGGCAATAGCTTGAACTCGGATCAGGCTGCCAGCGACGCTCGCCCAGTCAACATCGTCAACTCAGCTCGCAATATTCACGACTTGAATCTTGAATTCGTTTTTTTTTTTGCTTAATATTTTTGCTATCAATTTGTGAACAATCTTTGAGTATGTGATTTGTTATCGAACTGTTTGTGTGTGTTATTGGCTCGCGCGATCTCTGTTTCGGTTCAAAGTTCAAAGTCTAGACGAAATGAATATGTCGGGTTCGGTGAAGATCCACAAGAATACGCGAAGGAATTATTTTACGCTGAGCTTTCATCGTTTCGATATATTTCGTTGTAAGTGCAAAGAACAAAACATCTAGAGATCTAGAGATAATTCATGTATAAAATAAATAGTTTTCTTTACTTTTCTTAAATCCTAATTGGAGCATATTTGTGAATAGTGTTTGTACAGTTGGTAAAGATGTGATATATATAGAAACTAATGAATTGTAAACTTTTGGAGAACCCTTGACTTTATCTTGGAATTTTGAAGACCCTTCATTGAAAAGATTACGGATCGTGTGTTATTCAATTGCTTCATTAGTTTGTGCCATGTTTCATTAGCTTTAACCATTTGCACTTTATCAGCTAGCTGCCACTTAACGATCTACATTTCACCATAAAAATGGAACCAGTTGCTAGGCTCAAACCCGACCCAGCCAAATTATTCCATTTCCAAATGCGGACCGTGTCCAACTTCCAGTTAAACTGCTCTGCAAATTGATAAAATGTTGGAAAACAGTTGGCAATTGCTGAAATCGTTTCTCAGGCAATGTCGTTTTTTATTTGGCCACCAAATCGATGACCGAAACAGGCCAGACCCGATCCCATCCACTCGCAACTGATCCGGCCAAAAGCACTAACACGACCTGGTCGACGTAATGCAAGCAGCATTCGCAATGCAGTTTTTTTTTGTGTTGTGTTTTTTTGTTTTTTACCAGTTCTGCCCCCAAGTCGATGAAACGAGTTGCTGAGCTGCGTTCACGGAGCCGTGAAAGTTGCAATGTCGAGGACTCATGACAAAATGCAGTCGAGGCCAAGCTCTGCGTGGTGGTACAGAGCGCGGCGGTGGCCAATTAACTGGCAACCAACTAGTGCACCCCTTCGCTTCGCTGACCACTAATCATGCGAGCTGTCATTTTTCTGCATTTTCCTTTTCCCGAGCTTTGCAATTTTCTAGTTTTCTTTGCAATTATAATGCTTTTCTCACTGCTACCCTTTGAACTGCCAAACTCTTTTTTTATGAATTATCTGTAAACGTTTCTCAACTCTTTGCATCTAATTAACTGTATTTTAAATATAGTTTTATAAACTAAGCTCAGTGAAAATGGTAAATTAGGGTATATTGGTTTTATCACAATGCATGTAACAGCCAGACCCCATAAAGTATATAAAGGATGACGAGCTGATTAGATTTAGTACTGTGTGTCCGTCCTTCCGTCTGTTCGTCCGTCTTTCCGTTTGTCCCTCTGTCCGCCCCTCCGTTCGTCTGTCTGTCCCTTTGTCCGGCCGTCCTTCTGTCTGTTCGTCCGTCCTTCCGTCTATCCTTCAGTCCGTTCATCCCTCTGTCCGCCCGTCCTTCCGTTCATCCCTCTGCCCGCCCGTCCTTCCGTTTGTCCCTCTGTCCGCCCGTCGTTCCGTTCACCTGTTCTTCCTTCCGTCCGTCCGCCCGTCTGACTATCCGTCTATTCGCCACTCTGTCCGTCTCTTTGTCCGGCCGTCCTTCTGTCTGTTCGTCCGTCCTTCCTTCTGTCCTTCCGTCCGTTCACCTCTCCGTCCGCCCGTCCTTCCGTTCGTCCCTCTTTCTGCCCGTCCGCCCGTCCTTCCTTTCATCCGTTCTTCCTTCCGTCTGTCTGTCCATCCTTCCGTCCGTCTGCCCGTCCGTCCGTCCGCTGTCAAACTCGAAAAGTCAGTTTAACGCAAATCTGTTAAAAGTCATCATGCACTTAGTTTGTCCGTAAAATGTTTTTATATGACTTTATTATTGTTGCCTCAAGCAAATAAACGCTGCTAACTGATAGTTGAATATTAATCTAATATACTAACTTGCTGAAATGTGACAAGCTTTTGCACAACAAGTTCTTTGAGGCGATCAGAGGAAGTCTTAACTTGTTTTCAACTGACATGAACTTCAAGCGAAATTTAATTATTTTTAACTTCATTTAACTTGGGTAAATTTGGCAACTGTCTTTAACGATTAGCTTGTGAACGCCTCAATTACACCCTCTATGTGTGTTACATTGTTCGGCTTCAATTACTGCAATTGCATTTTGGAGCTCTTCATTTGATTAGGACACAGTCGAAATCCATTAGCGCCATTCTGCAGTTTGGTGAAAGGCGTCGACACACGCTGCATACGCAATGAGTTGTATCTTAACAGTGTGTGTGTGTGTGTGTGTGTGTGAGTGTGTTGCTGTTGTTTTTGTTTCTGTGGCTCAAGCTAGCGTGACCAAAGAGCTGGGATAACTGCTAACCCACAATAAGTAGTTAACGCAGACAAGACTTAAATCTCATAAATAAATTTGTTCAATTCCAGCGAACAAGAAAGCCAAGCTCCTCAATGGCAATGGCAACGGCAACATCAACGGCAACGGCAACAGCAACGGGAATGGTGGCGCCTCCGCTGACGCAGCTGCAACAGCCGCCGCTGGCAACGGCGAACCACACTACCAGCACGCCAACGGCAGCATCTATGGCTATGCGGAGGGACCCGGCGGCAAGCAGCGCAGCGGCGCCAGCAGCAGCAGCAGCTACCAGCCCTCCCACTATCAGCAGCAGCAGCAATCCATTTATGCGCCCAGCATCTATGGCGTGGGCTCATCGGCCGAGGATCACTACGAGCTGCAGCAGTCACAGTATGGGGGCAGCTATAACGGCGAGGGCGCAGGCGTGCGCTCCGGTGGCCCCAATTTGGTCAACAAGCAGCTGGTGCTGCCGTTTGTGCCGCCCAGTTTTCCCAACAAATCACAAGACGGCGTCACGCATCTCATCAAGCCGTCCGAGTATCTAAAGAGCATAAGCGATAAGCGTTCGTGTCCATCCTCGGCCCGGTAAGTTAAGAAAGCAGCGCCAAAGCAACATCAGCAACTCCTAGCTGCAGCTGCAGCTGCAACTGTTGCTGCTTTAATTTGGCTGCACATCTCGTGCGGCGGCAACATAAGTAATTACCACCAAAAGTGGCAGAAGTACAGTTGCCTTAATTAAGCAGCAGACAATGCAGCGCATGCTCACGCCGATCGGTGGCTGCAGCGGGGCAATTAACAGCACCACTCACAAGTCAGCCACTTCCTCAGCTCAGCTCAGCTCAGCTCAGCTCAGCTCGGCTCGGCTCAAGAGTGCATGAAATTTTATGCGTGCTGCATGCCAGGCCAACTTTTGCCAACTGCTTTGTTTGCCTAGCCAAAGTCAGTTGCAATCCGAAGATGATACTGCGCACACGACACGCCTGGCGCAGGTCCGGCCCCTGCTAAGTCGCATACATCACGACACACCCACTAACCCACCCACTCACACACTCACACACACACACACACACATACACACACATAAATATTTATCAATAAGACTGTCTGTGTCTCCTTGCAGCTCCACGGACACGGAGGACTACATGCAAATCCAGATCGCACAGCAGCAGCAACAGCATCATCACCATCACCAGCATCCGCACCAGCATCCGCACCAGCATCAGCATCAGCATCATTCCCATGCACTGGGCGTTGGCGAGCAGCCGCCATTGCCGCCGCCGCCGCCACCGCTGCCCCACATGATGCCGCCGCCGATGCCGATGCTGCTCTCGCCCATGGCTGGCGATGCCACCAGCAAGTCACAGAAGAAGAAGCCAAATGGCTCCGCTGCGCCCAGCAGCCAGGACACGGCCACGCGCAAGCAGCATCAACCGCTGTCCGCAATTTCCATACAGGATCTAAACAGCGTGCAGGTGAGTGAAGAATGAAGAAAGGACATGGCCAATATCTGATATAAACTTGACTTAAACTAGCGGCTTTCGCTGAAACAAGTTTTCCACTTTAAATATCTGACAAAACTAGTTCATTTTCCTTTTTTATCAATTTTTGCACAATTTCCTAAGAAATTCCATCTGAACTTTCTAGCTACAGCAGTTCAGCTGGCATCAATCAGTCAGTCACACATTCAATCAATACTATATAAATTGTCATTTTGACAGAAGATATTTGAAGTCAATTCAATAAGATAAATTTCCTATATAGTAGGTGTTGAAACGTTTGCTCAAAACTTGTTTCGTTTATTTTTCATAGTTATTCACATTTTCATAGAGTTCACTACAAGTTTTGTGATTTTTCTTTTCTTCAAAGTATTTTCTTCTAAATTACAGCAATTAGAATACCAAAATACAAAACATCCATTGGCATTCGGTTTAGTTGTAGAGGAAGTTAAACCTATCTTTATAGGTGAAATATAATAAGAACCATGAGAAATATTCTTTTTTTACTTTTTGCTAATGCATTCCACTTCTTATACAGCTGCGCCGCACGGATACACAGAAGGTGCCGAAGCCCTACCAGATGCCGGCACGCAGTCTCAGCATGCAGTGCTTGACCACCAGTACGGATACATATTTGAAGACAGATCTGATTGCCGAGCTGAAGATCTCGAAGGATATACCCGGCATCAAGAAGATGAAGGTGGAGCAGCAGATGGCCAATCGCATGGACTCGGAGCACTATATGGAGATAACCAAACAGTTTACGGCCAACAACTATGTTGATCAGGTGAGTCGCAAGTTGTCGTTTGACTTTGGGGGCGGGTCGGAGGGGTCGAGGGGTCTCGGAGCTGTGAACTGACTTTGTCATGCGTATCAAAGATCTACTTACAGATACCAGAAAAGGATCAGGCCGGCAATGCCATACCCGACTGGAAGCGCCAGATGATGGCAAAGAAGGCGGCCGAGCGGGCCAAAAAGGACTTCGAGGATCGCATGGCCCAGGAGGCGGAATCGCGTCGCCTCTCACAGATACCGCAATGGAAACGTGATCTGCTAGCGCGTCGCGAAGAAACTGAAAACAAGTTAAAGTAAGTGTGGGACTCCCTTTGTTTGTTTTAGGGTGCCTTGTGGCGCAGCTGCAGCGGACTCCACACTCTCTGACCTGTGCTCGCCATCTGTGCCATTTTGCAGAGCGGCCATCTACACGCCCAAGGTGGAGGAGAATAACCGTGTGGCAGACACCTGGCGCCTCAAGAACCGCGCCATGTCCATCGATAACATTAATCTGGCCACTTGCAGCGGCGCCCTCAATGTCGAGCAGCATTACCAGCAGCTGCAGCTACTCCAGCAGCAGCAGCAGCAGCAGCAGCAGCAGGCCCAGCATCCCCAAGCCAACAAGGAGAACCATAGCGATGACACCCCAGCAGCCAAGGCCACTGACTACGAGCAGCAGCAACAGCAGCAGCAGCAACAGATGAAGCAGCAGCATCCACAGGATGCACTCGATCAAGCCGACGAGGACCATGACGACAGTGACAACATCATTCCCTGGCGGGCACAGCTGCGCAAGACCAACAGTCGCCTTAGCTTGATCTAAATGCAAATCGAATCCGCGTATAAGTCTTTTGTAGTGCATTTTTAAAAACATTTTTTTTTTGTTTCAATACGGAAATACTTAACTTAACGAACGTGCAATTACGTAAATATATATTTATATATATATATCGATTATCGCAAATGCGAGTCAAATACACTTACATATATCATAAATCTTAAGAAATCTATATTTGTAATTTGTTGAGCGCAAACCACGTGCTCCAGAGGAGCACGGGGCGTTTCTTCGAACCAGCTCGAAATCCAAGGCTTTAGACCCAAAAAAAAAAAATGAAAAAAATCGAAAAAATATACGATCGAGACATTGTGTATGTACTATATATAGAAATTACTAATATACGAATATAATTTTTTTTTTATTGTTATTCCTATGCTAAAAGAAAAACAATCAGTTTGCATGCATATTCATAATAATTTAAATTTTTGCAGTAAATTCCGTTTGGGTGTTGTGCGAGTCTCGATTATTCGAATATCCATTATCATAATGCATTAACGATTTTATCTAACTATCCAATCGATACATAATTACTTATTTAAGCTTCAATTTTTTTTTATCATTGTTATTTGTTTTTATACTTGGCTCAATAATATGATTAAAAAATATTACTATACATATTAAGAACTTTGGAATTTTTATTCAGCGGCGTTGCTTGAGCCAGGAAAACATATACTTCATATATGATATATAAATAATTATTATGCACACTCTCTTTGTAGTGGAAACATTCAAATCTTATAAATACTTTTTATTCCCAGATGCATTCGAAATATTTGCATGTCTTCATATAAGATGAATGTGTTGGTATTTTGCTGCTACTTCTTATCCCATAGATACATTGAAATCTATGATATACTTGAATGTATTCGAATTAATAAAGGCATGACTTAATTCCCGATTTCATGGATGCCAAAAGTAGTTTCTAACCTTAAATTTGATCAAAAGTAGCAAAGCACAGAAAGAAACATCTATGACTATGTAAAGCTTATATATTCTAGATCAGCAAGACGAGCTGAGTTGATATAGACATGTCCGTCTGTCCTCTGTCCGTCTGTCTGGATCAACGCAATCTCCTCCGAGACTCTTAGAGCGACAGACCTGAAACTTTGCGAGTTTAATTTCTGCAGGGATGAAGGTCTAGCGGGTGATATATTTTTAGACGGCGGGTGTCGGTGCTGTTGTCAATATATAAAACTTCGGGATGATGTTCAAGTTGGTTCGGCTGGCAGTGCCCCAGATCTGAAATCCATAGGTCCATATGGGCTTTATTATAGCTTTATATAAGTATTAGAAACTTGGTACGCAGCCCAAGGATAGACCTTTTGCCAACAAGCCAGAGATCCTCTTTAAGCCTTACTCCAGGTTAAGCTTCTGTGAAGCACCAGACCCAGATCCCTAGATTAAGGTAGCACAGCAAGAGATTCGAGAGATATGTTTATGGGTAGAGATGGGTGGTGGAATCGACCCACGGGTCCCGAACGGAATGCACTGGAATGCCGCCGTCTCAGAGCAAATCTCTAGAATCTCTAGCCATGATCTCATGACCAAGCACATATTCGACCGTCTCGGACTATTTAAGAATCCCAGTTTCGGAATTCCCAATCCCGACTCCCATTTCCACTTGTATTGTTTGCTAGAAATGGTTGATCCATCCAGTTTAACTGGGGGGCGTAACGTCAAAGTGACTAATAACTCATTCTAGATTCTTATAAACAAATTGAGTAAGGTATTTTTGTATTTCAGTGGGTAAGTTTTAAGTGCACGTACACTTGCTGCTATAAGTACGGTTATCTCTGTTTGCAAATAAAGTCAATTGTCAATTATTGATATCGGAGCACATTTTCAATCAGTTTAAAATTAAGTTTGTACGCAATTGAAATTTATTAATTTGCTAGACTTTGAATGATAAATTAAGACGGCTTGCCCGTACTTATGTGAAATATATATATAAATATATTGATAAACAAAGTGTTAATAATATTGATAGCTATAGAAATGGTTGCAGATAAATCGAGGCAAGAAATGGAAGCATTTGACGCTTGGCACTTCACAGCGATAGGGCCAACAGGGCAATCAATATAAAAGTGAAGAGCTGTCGGTCCCGTCGATCATTCAATAGCCAAAGTTCAGATTGCCAAGCACTATGCAAACCATAACACTCTGTCTCCTGCTGGTGGTTTCAGCCAGCTGCCTGATCAGCTCATGTGTAAGTTAACAACTGGCGACTGGCGCGTGTTTCAATTGGCATTTGGTCATAATTAAAATTGATCCTTATCCCCATCTAGGCCAAGGCAGCAACAGTTGACGATAAGGTCAGCTTTGAGGATGTTGATTTGGAGAATTTGATTGATGAGCTGGACGACGATTATGTGGATGTTGAGGAGTTCGGCTTTATAGGCTCGGTGCGTAAGGCCCTCAAGAAAGTGCTGAAAACAGTGCGCGGCGTCAACTGCACCATAAAGGAGGTCACCGAGATCTTGATCGCGACCACAGACTATGTGGATGCCATCGATGCTTGCGGCACAGCCGTGCCCAAGGATGTGGCTGCCATTGTCAAGTCCTGCAAGACCATAATCTCCATCTGCAACGATATCATCAATCTGAAGAGCAATATATGTAACACCGATGACGCCGACTCCAACACGGTGTCCTCCAAGAAGTGTTTCTGGCGTTTGTTCAAGGCAATGATGCGGTTGACCAGGAAGATCAACACCACCCTGAAGCAGATCGCCAAGCTGCCCTCTGATACCAGCTCCTGCTTCCTTGATGCCACCAACAATGTCAAGGCCGCTTATGATAACTTCTTGCCCAACATCAACGCTTGCGTAGATGAAATGTAAATGTATCTCAAAATTATTATTATTATAAGAATGCAAAAAAAAAAACCTGCACTTTCTATTTGAATTCATCAGAATATAGATAGTAGATTGTTGAAAAAAAAAATATTTGTTTGTTTATTTATTTACACTTATATACCATATACTTATTCATAAAAGCATTTCTAAATGTAAGCAGCAGGTAAGACAAACAAATTCAAATGTTTTTACTATGGTTAAAACTAAAAGCTTGAGACTTACCATAAGCACCACAATAATATTACTATTTCTTATCAATTTTTTAAATGAATTAAAGTCGAATCGTTAACTAAAGACCCTAAGGCAAAGACAGCTTTATCAAAAATGCCAAAAGCCAATTTTTTTATACGGTTTTTAATTGCTCGACTTATATGTTTATTGAAAAAAAAGAATAGTTAAGACATGCAATGACTTTTGTTTAGTTGCTGGTCAGCTTGGAGCAGGTCTTCATGTTGGCAGGGAACTGGGTGTAGTACTTGGTCAGCGTGTTGGTGGCCTCGGTGACACAGCTGATGGCATTGGGGCCAGTCTGGGGAATCTTATTGGCCAGGGCAATGGCTTGCTTCACCTGCCTGTACAGGTTGAAGACCTGGGCGAGAGTCTTAACAGCGCAGCTATTGGTGATCTTCTGCTCCTCGGGCTGCTCGGCGCAAATAGTGGACTTCAGATTGATGATGTTGCTGGCGGTGGTGATGATCTTCAAGTTGGCATTGATCAGATTGGTCACATCCTGGCTGGCATCTACGCCGCAGGCGATGATATTGGCATTGTATTGAAGAGCGCTCGTCTTGATGCCCGCAACCCACTTCAGGATGCAGTTTAAGCCCTTAACGCTGCGTAGTGCCGCCTTAATGGACCACCAAACTGGCGAAAAGATGCCGAAGAGCTCCGGATCGAAGGCCTCTTCACCATCGATAGCAGCAAAATCGATTGGCTCGTATTCCAGGCCCGTGTCGGGGGCCGCATTCAGCGGTTGCCAGGTGCCGGCATTTACCTGCACATGGCAAGATACGTACGTATACACATAGTTAAACCCTATTTTACAGCTGTCTCGCTCTGTTGATACTTACGCTGAGCACGCAGACCGCAGCAAATAGAGCAAAAAGTGTGAACTTCATGTTGTGGTTTGTGAAAGTCTTCTCTTTGGTCTGCGCCACGGATTGGGCACTTTTATAGTTTGTGGGCTACTGAAGACTGCCGTCTTCACCTGTAGATAAGGCCAAGAACGCAGTATTGTTAAGACGAGGAGGCTCACCTGTTTATCGAGCTGCCTATCTACTCACTTATACCAATACCAGTGGCAATCGCAGGTGGGCTTAGCACAGGTAGCCGCAGGTATCTTTCCGGCCTTAGCGGCTGCTACTTTACTATATCAGCTGATAAATTGATAACCGAGCATTAAATCTCAGTTTGGCAAACGGCAAACGGCGCAATTGAAGCGCTTATCAATGGACTCTGTCGTAGGGTACTCTATAGTACATACATCAAAGTACATATGCAAAACTTTTGATTACATATAATATTTGATCTAGAATCAGTCTTAAATTGTGACTATATCTGGACAGACAAAGAATTCCATTTAGATGTACTTTTTCATCTAAAAAGTTAATTGTTGTCTTTTGGGGCGCTCTGAGACAAGAGGCCTAGCAAGCCTATTGCTATGGGTTTTTTCAGGTCCCGATGCAGGGACAAAACACGCAAGTACCAGCTACAATCAGTGATAGACCGCAAGACTTTTTATCTGAGACGTCTGTGTCCGTTTGTGATTCGATGGAGAGCCATTCTCCAAATCTGTAGCCCGTAGCTCTATCTTACTAGAAGAATGGAAAATTTGAAATAAATTCAAATAATTTAATATTTAAAGCGCAGCTCAAAACTAACAAAACTAACTAAACAGATTAATAATTTCAGTGCAGCTTAAGAGTATGCTACAAAAATGTGAATTTTCAGTATAATCTGTTCAGAAAAAACTGTTGCCTACTTTGCGGCTGTCAGTTGGTCTTTGATTTCAATTGAAATAAATGAAAAATACCAAAAGAATTTTATTATTAATTAAAAAACTGCCTAAATAAAGTATACATACAAAAAATGAATAAATTATATTTTCTGAAAGCATATATACGTTAAATATATGTAAATTCTTTGTAGAGCTAAAAATAATTTATTTATCTTAAGTTTAAAACTGATTAACCCTTTTTTCTTTAAAAATGTTGATAGAGCTGCTCGAACTTTCTAGATTCTTTAATGTAGATCGAAAGAAGGGATCTGTTCCTATTCGAAAAGGCCTGTGTTTCAAAGATCGGCATTTAGTCATTGATTTGATCTAATTTTTGGCTAGGTAAATTGATGTAGCTGAATCTGAGCAGCCAAAAGACCGAATTAATGGATCATCCGCCTAACAGCCCTGACTTTCGTGTTGTTCACTAACATCAAAAATAAAATCCAAGGTCCAAGTTTTCCAACACCAGAAGAAGCTCTTGAATACTTTAAAAAATATTATAGAAAAGACGTTTAACATAATAGAAAGAATAGGGGTGTTTTTTTTTTAAAACAGGTTCACAATTAAAATATTAAGCAAAGACGAATCACCAACAAAGTTATATTTCATGACTTACAACTCATCTATGCAGCCGAAACCAACCCAAGTTTTTATATGAAGTCCAATAAAAAATGATTTGTTTTATTTTTGAATTGCCAAAAAAAAATTTATTTCTTTTATAGTAGAGTGTCCGAAACTTTTAAGCAATTTGTTATTGATGATGACATATATATATTTATTTTTTTTTGTCATATATTGTAGATTACATTTTCATATATTTATATTATTTGTATATATATATGATAAAAGGTTATGCTGAAACTTTAACTGGGTTCCGGGCATTGAAATGGAGTTTTAATTAACACGGTTAAGCTGCATTATTTTGCTTAAGTTTTTCTTTTTTTTTTTAGTTAATTTGCTGTTTTTATTTGTTTGCTGCTTTTGTTGATATTTGTGATATCAGCGAGAGGTGCAGATCGAGTAAAAGCTTTTATGTGTATGTATATATGTGTCTCTTTGTCTATGTATGTGTGTGTCTTTGGGTCTTTGATTAATGTAGCTCAATTGAACTACATTGATGCAACTATGAGTGTATGTGTTTATGTGTGTGTGTGCCAGTTTTTGCTGTTTGGCCAAAGCCTCTTCCTGCTTAACAAATCCATTCACATTAACAACATGCATACATGTCAGTACGTATGTCAGCTCATTCATTGCTTGCCCATTGCCATTTGATGTTATTGCTTGATCTTTTTCTTTTCATCTGTTTCCCTTTAGTTTTGGTTGTCGAAATCGTTCAAAAAATTAGTTCGTTTTTGTTTTTTGTAATTTTTATGTCGTAATTTAAATTTAAATTTTAGTTTTTTTAACGCTACTTCAATTTCTCTTTTCGTTTATCTTAAGTAAAATTGAATCAAATTCCTCAGTGCTTGCAGTGCATATCGTACTTAGTTTTTGTTTTTGCTTTTTGTCTGTTTATGTTTTACTTAAGAGCTACCAAAAAATTTTAATCCCTCATAGTATATGTTGATTATATTATATAATCTTTGTAGTTAAATATTTATTTTTATATATATATAGATATTAATATATATTTGTATATATATATATATATATATATATATATATATATATATATATATATATATATATGTATATATATAAATTTGATGTCTGTATAGTATATTACATTGCGTAAAGCATATAAATATATAGCATATAGCGCTTAGTTGAAGAACTTTCCATTTTCAGTTTTTATTTACAATGTACAGTTAAGCAGTTTAGAACTCTTCGATAGAAATACTTTCAGACTTACGTAAATTTTATTTTTGTATCATTATCAAATTTGTAGGTTATAGTGTATACTTAAAACAAAAGTAGTTGTTGTCTTTGCTTTCGATGTTTTCCAATTTTTTTTTGCTGAAAATCAAAGATTGATTCTGGAAGAAAATCATAAGGGAAAATCAAATCAAACAAATTATATACACACTTAAATTCGTGCTTTAGGAATTCATTTGTTTTTGAAAATAAAACATATTTATTCTCTCAGTGTATGTGAGTTGGTGTGTGTATGTGTGTTTTCTTAAAGCATAAATAAATAAATTACAATTAGAGTAAGGTAGAAGCATTATCTTTATGTATATCTATATATATATATATATATAGCATCCAGTTATATATGTATATATATATATATATATATATATGTGTGTGTGTATATTATATATTCCTCTTTACAATCCAATAAATTGTGTAGTTCTTGTTGCAGTTACTTCCTTTACAATTTCTGTTGCCTTAGTTTCTAGGTTTCATAAGACTTGCGTTTCATGTTGTTTTCCACTTTGTTCAACAATTCTCTTATATGCATAGAAAAAAATATATATTTTTGTAAATATGCTATGTATGTATGTGAAATATAGTAATATATATATATATATATATGTGTGCACTTATATACATATATGCTGCTCGTCTCTCTACACACACATATACATAAGCATTTCTTGCTTAAACATGTAAAACATTCATCAGGTTGTATGCGTATTGATGTATGTCTGTCTGTGTGTCTGGGTGTCTGTGTGTATGTGTATGTGTGTAGGTGTTGTCAAGGCATGGTTGTCATAATAAGTATGGTATGGTGTCATATGTGTCTGACTTGTTTCGTTATTCATACAAAATACACGAAAATATATTCCTTAGTTTGTCTTGGACCCGGTTGTTCTCCGAACAGGTGTTTATTAAACCCACTTACAGTGCGTTACACAACACTGCTTGCAACGCATGGCAACACTGTTTTCATTGCACTTGTTCTTTTCATTTATCCCCAAACTACAATTTCAATTTCAATTTCAATTACAATTTCAATTCTTTTTACCAGATTGTTAAGCGATAGTGGATAGATTTTCCCAATTACATTTCAATTACTTTTCAAAGGTGAAATGATCAAAAAAAGACTGCTTGAAATTCTTAGATTATTTGAGTTTTTTGCTTAAGCATAAGTTCAATATTTGTTATGTGTTCAATTAGCAAACGTATTGTGTTCTCTACTAAATTCACTAGATTGTCATTTGCTAAGTATTATTATGTTTTCGCCTGCCTCTAACTCGTCTCCGATGAGCTGGGTGCGATCCGATTAAAGCAATTCGTGCCAGCCATTCGGGCGCACGACAGCGGGGCATTTGCTGCATGCTCCAAAGCGTTGCCACAAATTATCCTATATTGCGATCGCATCAAGCACACCCTATATAGATATACATATATATATTAATATATATATATATGTATGTATCTATATGCATGAAATCCAAAACATAATACCGTGTCAAAAACTTTGGATGCCGCCCGCTGCCTGCAAGAGAGCTCGAGCCAAGAACTCCCTAAGACCGGGCGGCAGCCAAAGTTTTAGCAGCAATCTTCATCTTAATTATATGTGTATATATATATGTGTGTGTGTGTGTGTGCCTAAAGGTATGCTTACAGCTAATTACGATTACGATTTACAGTAGTTAAGGATTTGAGTTACTTAGTTAATTAACTTGTCTTATGTTGAATAATGAGATTTGTTTTTGTTCTTCGTGTTCTTTTTGTTTTTGTATTTGTTTTCTTTAACAATATCTTAAACCAATTGGGTTGCAAAATTTCGAAACATAATTGACTTTAGCGCATTTTTTTTACATTTAAAGCACTAGTAAAAGGTGATCTAATGAAAAAATTCCCAACTATGCTAAACTTAAATAAATATATATATGTGTATGTACATATATATATGTATATATTGGACATACAATAAGATAAGATTAAATTAGATTTGGTTTACTTACGGATCTACAAGTTTTATCGGAATATTTGTTATGAAAATGTGTTTCACTTTCTCTTCTTTTTTTTGTCATAAAATAGGTGTGTGTATATAATTGTATACATATATATATGTGTGTATAATCTTATAGTTATAGATCTGTAAACATATATATTTATATATGTACTTCGCTATTCCTGTTGTTCATTGTTCTTGTTGTTGCTGTTATTGTTGTTGTTGTAGTTGTTGTTGTTGTTGTTGTAGTTAATTAGTGTGTTACAAAGTCGTTTAGAGTTTCCAATAGTCTTTATAAGTATATACTCATATGTATACAAGATATATATATTTATATATAGGTATTTGTATAGGTATTTGATTTTGTTGTTGCTTTGTTCGTAGGGTAGTAGTTGGGGCTCTATAAAGCCTGAGGGTTGGGCGGGTGAGGACGGGCGCTTAAGTCTCTGTGAAAGTCTTTGATTGAATTTGAAACACATCGATATATACATATATATATCTATATATATTTTTATATGTATCAATATATATATATATATATATATATATATATATATATATATATATATACATTAAGAGAGTGAGAAAGATGTGAGGAAAGATGTTGTATAGCCAGAGAACATGGAACTTTTTCTGGGTTGTGCATAGCTTAAATAGAGTGTGCGCATGGGACTCTATATACGTTTGTCTGTATGTGTGTGTGTGTGGTAGATTCATATTGAATAACTATATGTAGTATACAACAATGCCTGTCTGCATGTGTGTATGTAACTATCAAAAAAGTTTCTGCTGCTGCTGCTCTGCTTTTGGCTTGTATTGCAATTTACAACAGTTTACAATGTTTTTTGTTTTTGTTTCTCATTTTTGCTTACATACTTTCTACTGCACTTAACTAGATTTTAATTGAGAAAAAAAAGTTAGTTATGTATATAGTATATATATTCTAAGATACGGTTGGGTATGTGCTTCTATATAATATATATGCGAATATGTATACATTGTTGTTTCTGGTATTGTTCTTGTTGTTGTGTTCTATTCGTATGTACAGCAAATGCCTTGGCTAATATCAATCATACGCCTCATGGGCCCGTGTTTGCCTTTGCTCAAGTCCAATAAATTGATAAATTATTAGTTGTTTGTGTTTGTGTTCGTATTAGTACAATTAAATTTAGATATCACAATATAATCATCTTTTAATTTTGTTTGCCAAAGAATTTAAAACAATATTTCTTGTCCAAAAAAAAGTAAACACACAGCAATCCAAGAGCTGATTGTGTGCGCGTGTGTGTAAGTGTGTTAGTGTGAGTTGCATTGGGGGTGGGGGGAGAACAATTGTTGTATTTACTTAGTTTTGAGTTTTCTGAATTAAATAAATTGTCACTTAAGTGCTAAAGCAACGCCTTATTGTGTTGAGAATTGTATTTTTTCTTGATTTGCTTAAGTTTAAAATAATTTTATATTGAATTTAATCGATTTATGTTTTTACTTAGAATGCAGTTATGCATTTTTCCATTAGTTGAATATAGACACAAGAATATATATATATATATATATCTTTATGTAAGTATGCGTATATATATATATATATCTATGCTCAAAGTATAGCATAAATTGAACAAACGAAAGTTGAGAAACGAAATTTAATTCGGTGCGCCCTGAAGTAGGCAACACTTTTCTCATTTCGCTTTCAATACTAGCTTTGCAATTTTGCTTGAGTTTCTAGTTGTTGTTGTTGTTGTTCTTGCTGGTGTTTTTGTTATCGTTTCAATTTTATACGAATTTCCTTTTTTTGTTGTTGTATTTAAGTTCTGGTTTGCAGCTCCAAATGTATGAAACGCTCTTGACCTTGGGCCAGCAGCAAATTGTTTCAGTTTTGTCGCATTTGGAATTCAATTGGAATGTTGTTGGTCGCATTAGGTGTGTGATGTAGTTGTCGTCGTTGGTTAATATTGGTTGTTGTTGTTGTTGTTTTGTCGTTGTTGAGATTTAAATCAGTTGAACAGTTTGTTGTATTTGCAGACGTTGTTCCATTTCGTTGGCAGCAAAAGAGTGAAATGTTTGCGCATTAGAAATGTAAACCTGGACACGATTCGCAGCTGGGATTGCAAATGCTGAGATGCTGATGCAGGTCATCAAAATGGATATATGCGATGGATGTTCTATTCGAGCACTAAATGGATGTGGTCGCGAGCGATGTGGATGGCGTTTGGATGCTAACATATTACTGGGTAGTCCGGCCGCTGGCCAGCTCTGCGTTCAGCTTACTTTCCAAATAGGTGGCAATCTCGTTGGCGTTCTTGTTGAATGCCACCATCATGGCCGTGTTTCCCTCGGCGTCGAGTGACTGCAAATTGGCGCCAGCTGCCACCAGCATAACGCAAATGTCGCGGCGATTCTGTTCGGCGGCAATGTGCAAAGCTGTCTGACCGCTAAGAGGCCAAAAGAGAGCTTAGAAACGAGTCGCAGAGAACGAGAGCAATAATTAGTTTTCGCATACCGCTCCTTGTCAGCCATGTTGATGATGCGGCGAGTGGTTGATGTGATGATGTATTTGACAATGTCCTTATGATTGTATTTGCACGCAAAGTGCAGCGCCGTCTGTCCGTTCTTGTTCACTGATTGCAATGAGAATCCTTGTTCATGTAAAGCACGTAACTGCAAGAGACGCACATACAAAAACCAGCATATTAGAGCAAGTGCGAAAGAGAGAGAGCAATATAAAGTCATAGGGAAGCACGCAAAGAGGGAGATAGCCTGTGACAACAGCTACAAAGCGCGTCTCACACAAACAAAAGCAAAAGTAAAATAAAAAAAAATAAAAACGAGACAGAGACAAATCGTTTAACAGATACTGAAACGATCAAATTAAAGCTACCATATTCAGATCGCCGCCCTGGGCCGCTAGTAGTACGGCATCGGAAGTTTGCTCCAGTATAGGGCTGTTATTTGTTCATATGTGTGTGTGTGTAAATGTGCACAAAGAGATGTAGGTGTGTGTGTGTGTGTGTGTGCATAGAAAGTAGAGAAATAAAAAGAAAAATTCAAGCATCAGTTTCTGATTCTTTTGCCTTAAACAAGTAAAGTATGGTAAGATCGCTGTAAGAAATAGTGAGTGCGAGAGAGAGAGAGAGATAGTTAAATATATATGGAGATGCGTATAAGTAGAAGGATAGTAAAGAGAGCAAGAGTGCAAAAGAGAAAATACAGAGTACCTGAATCCACAACCAAAAACATCTTCGTTAAAACTGAACAAACGATCTTTGTTGCTGCATGCAGAAACAGAAAATTGTTAATTTCAATAAAGAAAGCAAGAAACAGTTAAGAAAGGGACAGCAACATTTGCAGAAAGAGAAACAGTTGAAATGCAAAGAGAGTGAGTGTGAAAGAGCGCCATTGAGTATGAGTGCAATTTGCGATAGCTAGAGCGGGACAGCCAATTGTATGGAAGGCTTAAAGCAAATAGCGAGCAGCTAATGAGAGAGAGAGAGAAAGATGGACTCTTAAGCTATGCAGTGACATAGCCAGAAGCTTTTGATTGCTTGGTAAGTTTGTGAGGCGCATGAGAAATGAGTTTGCGATTTGATTTTTGAGCATTAGGTTCTCTATGGGTTTTTACCTCTTCCACTTTATCACTTTAATGGGCTTGGAAGCGATTTGCAAGTCCTCATCTTTGAGTGTGTGTGTGTATGTGTGTGTGTGTGCGCGTGTGTGTTGATATATATTTTGAGATTTAAAAAAGATTTACAAATTGTTAGTACACCATTTGCCATCAAGTATTTACAATAAGTATGCAACAAGCAGAAAATAAATACAAAACGATAAAGACTTATGCATTTAATCAGAAGTTCAATCGGTTAATCGATTAAACAGTAGATAACCGCTATGGCAGACCTACCCCATCGCAATTGAAACAGTAGGTAGTCTGCTAATTTTGTGTGTTTTTTTGTTGTTCAGGACTTTTTTGTTGGAGTATTTTTGATTGATTGATTTTGATTGGTGGGGATTTTGGACGAGAACGGAATACGGTTTAGCCCTTGTCTGTTAACGTAAGCGGCGATTATATACCAAATATATAGAAAATACTCATATAGAAATGCGTTACTTACATGTGGGCGTGGCAAGGACTAAGCTGTATTCGCTCCCGCCTAGACGTGAGCACTGGGTGAGGGTGTTTTCGTGTTTGTGTGTGTGTGTTTTCGTGTGTGCAAGTGCGTGTGTGTGTGTGTGTTTATTAGTGATTCAGTTAGTAGTAAACATGCAAAAATAAAAATGAGAAACACCAAAAGGCCAAATGGAAACGAAAACGAACAACGTGACAAACTTGGTTAACGGTTTAGTAAAGGAAGTGGGAATTTGTTGTTGTTCGCTCAAAGCTCGATGCGCTTTTTGCGATAATGCAGGTGACAAAACATGCGCCTATCTATATAGGGCAGCTGCTCGGCCGCCTGCTGCTGATAGAGCTGCAGCCGCTGTTGCAGCCCAAGCTCTGCGGGCGGCGGCGATTGTGCCGCCGCGCGTTGCCAACAGCCTGATAACAGAAGCCTACCCGTGCCGTTGCTGTGACCCTGCGCCTGATCCAGCTGCCGTCGTTCGGTCTGCGCCTGTCGCTGCGAGAAGGCAGCAAAGGAACGCTCCTGGTCAGGTGTCTGAGGCATAGTAGCCGCCTCGTGATCCAGTATGTACAGCTCGTCAATGGCAATGTCGCAGATGTAGTGCAAGTGCTCCTGGGCGCGATCGATGCGAAAATAATGCTCGGCGGTGCACGCTGCAAACGTATGAAGTTGATTGAGCTCAAGGAGTAGCTGCAAACAGACAAATTAACTTACAGTCAATGAAGCACCAGTCCTGCGAGACCTTTGGATATGATATGGACTCCTCGAACTTGGTGTTCAGCATGTTGCGCACATGCTCCAGATCGACCTGCGAGTCGATCTCAATTTGGCCCAACTTGTTGGCCAACTTGCGCAGCATTTCCTTGTCATAGTGGTATTGTTCGTACTGCTGCATGGTTATTCTCAGTATGGCCAGTTGCATCTTCTCTAGCGGATTGACCCTGTGCACAGGAAACAAAATTACAAAAATATTAATTAAACACGATCTCAAAAGGCTAGAAAAAGAGAGAGAGGGGAGGGAGCGAGAATATGGAGAGTAAGCGGCCCGACAGTGAAATATCCAGCGAAAAGCAAAGGAAAGTATCAGCAGAGAGAATGAGAGAGAGAGCTACTGTTGCTCTAAATGGAACTCGTCATTTATTTATTTATGTAATTCAACAAGCTAATTGATTGCTCAACAACAACATATCAGTTGTGATAATTCGTCTATTTTTTCTGTTTAAGCGTTGAGTATACAGTCGGGTCTGGATATAGTAAACTTATTGTTGGTCTGTTCACAGTATTGAGATTGTTTGGGCCAAATACACTTCACTCATATAAATTCAAAAGATAATTCAAATAAATTGTTGTAGTAAGAACACATTAAAATATGCTTATAGAAAGAATTGAAGACTTTTAAGTCTGAATATTTTTAAAAACTCACAGAAAACATAACTATTAAGGTCAAAAAAACAGCGGAACAGTTATGATTCTTTTTTGTGTTTTTTGTTGCTTTTTGCTTAAAATTGTTTTCAAAATTTTGTTCACTATTTAAAGTTTATCGATTGTCCAATGTTCACTATACCCAGGCACTACTGTCCATAAATGAAACTGAAATTCTTCCCTTAACCTTTTGCCACTCTTATTTTGTAAAGCTTTTTTAATGTTTGAGTAGATTGTTCTTAAAGATCATTACATCAGCAAAGCAACTGCGCTCAATTGAAAAAAAAAAATAGTTAATAAAAAAATTAGCTTAAGTTGTGTTTTTTTTAAGCTCACCTGTGGCCTTTCAGTCAGTGATTAGGTAAGGTTAAGGTTCATATTCTAGATATATTCATACTCACTGGACATCTCCGCGTCCGTGCTTGCGCTTAGACAACATCAGAGCCTGGTTAAGCAGCTCGATCTCAATGATGGAGGGCTTGACGCGACAAGCCTCGCCATCGACCTGCATGGGTATGGTGCGCCTGGTGATGATCCGGGCCTTGCGGCACTGGCAGATGCAGGTGCCGTGCATGCCCGCCTGCAGCATGGGCAGCTGGTAGGTGGTCAGACCCACGACCTCCATGAGGCCGTCCTCGATGGTGGGCTTCGTCTGGCCAAAGGAGTCGTTCCATGGATGAGTGCCGCCGCTATAGCTGTGAATCACAAATCAAGTCAGAAAATCAGTTAGTGGGCAGAGAGAGCATGGAGAGGAGTGACCTACCTGGGTATGTTGAGAAAGAGCACGGCATGACAGCCGGCATCGCGTAGCTTGTTGGTAAAGTCCGTGCCATCGCACTCGAGCGTCACCCACTGCGAGAGATTGCGATATTGGCGCAAAATCAGATCCTTGCCGCCCATCTGGCCGTAGTACATCTTGTTGCGCAACCTCGAGTTGAAGCGCTCCGGATGAGCCTCGCGTGCCTCGTGGAACTCGAGCGCAATGTGCGCATCCACACCGAAGCTGAAGTAGTTGTTGATCACATTCAGCGGCACATTCGGCTTGCTGCGATCCACATGATCGTCGGTCACCTCGCTGTTGGGCGTCACCTTTACGCGCCAGCGGTCCATTAGCACGCACTGCGACATGCCGATCTCCCGCAGAATCTTGCCAATGGGTTCATCAGTGTAGCCCTGCGGAAAGGCCAAGCCCACAAACAAATTACGCCTCAATTGAAACAGAAATTCAGCAGCTTTACTTACGCCACCCCAACCGAGTGAACGGGCGAGATCATTGCCGGTGCCTAAGGGTAGCACACCCACCGCAGGCACCGGTAGCAGCGGTGGATGGATCTGGTCTAGCACGGATAGCACCCAGCCAACAGTGCCATCGCCGCCGCAGGCCAACACCCGAAGATTCGGAGCCTTGCGGAACATCTCCAGACTGCAGGGAGAGAACGTTTAGAGATATTAATTTCAGCCCATAGAATTATTACTATAGCTAGCTTAAGATCTATTGCACTTAAGCTAATGAACTAGTTCCATACTATTCTCTGTTGCTCTACTAGTCTGTAACCTCTTTTTAGGAGAATATTTCATGCACTAATTCAATTTTCATACTCCTTTACAAAGTGGAAAGAGTTTATTGATCCTTCCGTCCTTCCGTCTGTCTGTCCGTCTATTTGTTTACCCGTCTGTCTATCTGTAGGAGTGACATTTGGACACCTTTGAAGCTAGCGACTTGAAAATACTCGAAATACATAGTCGTGTGTATATGCGTCAGATGAAGTTTAAGTGTTTTTGGGATGAGCCCACTGGAGGCATGGAAAATCGGGATATACTATATCTATTGAAACCTAACCGCGGTTATTTTTGTTAATATTGCAGTCAAAGAACTGGGATTTAGAATATACATAAACTCAAGTACACCACCCCAACACAAAAATATATAGTATATATAGTTACATCCCTTGGAGCCGTGGAAAATCGAATAAAATTGTACCATCTACTATTTTAGAGCTAAAACATCCAAAAGCAAGTAGGAACCTGTTGACATTCTTCAAAGATCGATTAAAAAAGTTATAACTCCACGCCTACTGGGGGCAAATCGGAAATAGAAAACTATATCGTTCACAGTTTTAAGGCTGGGATAACTAAGTTTCCTAGTTAAATTACTGTTGATCACCTCTTCTGATAGATAAATACTTAAAATGGTCTGCCAGTAGAGGCGTAATGACTCCGAAAACATAAAGTTTTCATTAAATTTAGCTCTCTTTCTAACTTGTTTGTTTAACAATGAACAATTGAATCAAATTAAGATATGTATGTTATGAACTAGATATTTAGTGTACGCACAGATAATGATATATGTGCAACTAGTTCAATAGCTGTTGAGAACACATTCGGATGCATAAAATTGTAGGTAATCAAGTATTTGCAGTGCCTAAATTAACTAGCTTATAGTTTGCATAGCACATTCAGCTAATGGACTGGTCGACTGTATTTGCTTGGCATTTGGGCGAACTAGTTCATTTAGCGTTTACAGAAGCTTTTCAGTTATTAGAGTTACTTTCAATTGCATTTTATAGATATATATTTGAGGTGCTCTTTTGCGTTATGCATGCCGTGCTATGGAAGGCCCACACTTACCCCATTTTGGGACCACCTTGCGTCAGATCGAATACCTGGCGTGGATTGAGCAAATGCTGGAACTTGCCCAATAGCTTGACGCCCTGATTGCCACCGGATTTGGGATTGATAAAGACAATAACCGGTATTACCTCCGGTGATGGAATGGGCTTCACAATGAAGGCGCGCGGCTCCTTCTTCTCCTCCTTGCCCTTCTGGCGTTTCTGGGTCTGCTTTTTGCCTTTGCCGCCAGCACCGCCACCGCCACCGCCTGCACCGCCACCAGCGCCGCCCACCGAGCTATTCTTGTTGCTCGCACGTATGGACGATTTGAAGTTTCCCTTGTTCGGTAGCTTAACAATCCACGATGGTGGCACAATGATGGGTGCATAGTTGCCTGAAAGCACAAAAAGTTAGATAAAGACAAACTTAACTGGGAAAGAGAGGATGAGAGAGAGAGAGAGAGAGAGACGGGGGAAATAGGTATAAAGCTGGTAAATGGTAGAGATGCGTGTCAACATTGGCAGCTGACCAACTCGTTTCCTCTACGGCTAATTGAGAGCTCCTCTATTGTAAGTAAGGAATGGCAAGGAGCAGCAAATTCCATTTGCCACCATCAAAGCAATCACAAGCGCCAACAACAACAACAACAACAGCAACAGCAACAAAGACAAGTTAATAGCATAGAAAATATGCCAGAAGTCAGTCACGAGCCACTGACAAACAAAAGAAATTGAGATGAAGCCACATGCCACCGAGAACCGAGCATAAAGTCCACATACCAAGGCCCTTGGCCAAGTCAAGGCGCAATTATGAAGGTGCCAGGCAGAGGGACACAGCATGGCTGTCGAAGCAAGGGATAAGAGAGGGAAGGGGGAGAGAGAGGTGGCCAGCCAGCCAGGATTTGCAGCACAGGCCAAGGTGGCAGTCAAGTTGATAAGTCGAGATACGCAATGCAGCCAGCCTAGTGTAGGTGGTGTGCGGTGGTGCGCGGTGGTGCGAAGCGTACTCTAGGCCTCACGGATGCCCGCCTGTAATTGTATTTTGCGCTTTATTTCGATGTCCTATGGCAACGCCATTGTCTCCCAGTCAAAGTATGTGTGTGTGTGTGTGTGTGTGTGTGCGCGCGCGTGTCTGTCGCCTGTGTGTAATGCGATGCTGGAGAGTGTGTTAACAAGACGCTCATTGAGACACTTTATAAAAAGCATTCACAGCCTCTGTCCAGCTGGGGGAGGGCCATAATACTTCCCTTTCGCTCACAAAGCTGGCCATGGTCAATTGTTTTGCCGGCCCAGGCATTCCTTTTGTTGCAGCGGCTGCCACAACCACAGCCACAGCCACAGCCACAGCCATAGCCAGTGCCAGCATAAGTATTTTCATCTGGCCGTCGCAAGTTTTGGCATCTCAATATTAACAGCTCAAGAATACCTCTTAAAAGATGACCACCAACTGCGGCCCACTGCAAAACTTTCATTTCGAGTTGAAGGCATTCGCCAATGCCATCGCCTCGCAGTTTCACGCTGACATTTCAGCTCTTAAAGCCACGACCTCAGCCTCGAGATTGCAATTGGATTAAAGGACCTTCACTCTGATGCAAAACTGTATCGATTGCGAGAGGTGCGTGCTATATGAGACTTGCTTTTATTTCTGCACTAATCAATTTATTTCCAAATTGTTGTTGTTCATTAAATCTCAATAAAAATGTAGATGAAAATCTGAAGTTTTATTTGGTAGAGTCAATTTTTTAATGAATTTAGCTATAAAATCAGAATCAAATTTAATTTTAGTCCTTTTACTTATTTTCACACACCTAATTTAGATATATATTTAAAATAGTTGGCTACAATTTTGATCCAGAATCACTTTAAAGGCAAACCGAATATTTTGTTAAATTCTATAAAAATTTTATTTGTTTTTGGTTTTAATTGTGGCTTTAACATATAATATATTTTTATATTTCGAATGGATTGAGTAGAGAATTCAATAAAACCCCGTTTTGCAAATTGATTTTGCACAACAAAAGAAAAATCCATTCGCGTTGGCATTGTTTAATTTGGGTTTTTTTTTGCAGTTTTAGCTGCGCTTTTTAATTAAATCAATTGAACAATAGGGAAAAAATCGGATATTTGTTTAGAATTATTTCACAGCTGGCAATCAATGGACGGAATGCAGGCTATTCAAAGGTCCAATCAAATTGGAGTTCATTTAGGTGTGTGAGTGTGTAGGTATGTATGTGTGTGTGTATGTTTTGCATTTCAATCATCAGGGGACTGCCCGTTCCCTAATTACGTTTTGAAGCAACGAGACGAAGGGTTTTACTTTTTTTTTGAAGATTCATAGGACACGTATTGCGCTCATCTATTGACTTAGGCGGCGTAGGAGCTGAGAACTTGACAAATTGTCAATTCCGCCAAATAAATGCTAATGACCTTAGAACTTGACCCAAAAGCAAAGGCAAAGACAACGAATCAAGCGGTCGAGCAGCTGTCGAAGGGGCGAAAGGGGCGGAAGAGGTCGAAACGGAAAGGAAATTAAGCAAAGCGGAAATGCTCTTTAGGGCAAACAAATTGTTACGATATATAAGAATCTGGGTAAGAAAAAAACCAACGGAAGGAAAATTAATTGTATTCTCTTTCTAACTGAAAAACCGAATTACTTTTAATTTGAAAAGAAGAGTAAACAAAATGGTGTTCTTTGAGTGCGACTTGAGAAGAATGAAAGAGCATGATAAAAGTTAAAAAACAAAACAATAAATAAACTCAATGAAAGAATTAAGAGGTATATAGATAATGGATATTAGATAAAAAATAAAAAAAGGTGAGTCTCTATAAAAAAATTTAAGAAATTAAACAATATGTAAACTTAATAATAGAATTAAGACTGATTTAAATAATAGATTATGGATAATGGATAATAGATAAAAGATAATAGATAATAGATAATAGATAATAGATAATAGATAATAGATAATAGATAATAGATAATAGATAATAGATAATAGATAATAGATAATAGATAATAGATAAAAGATAAAAGATAAAAGATAAAAAATAATAGGTATTAGATAAAAGATAAAAGATAATAGATGATAGATAATAAATAATTGATAGTTGATAGTTTATAATTGATAATAGATAAAAGATAAAACATGATGAGTCTCAATAATGAAATTAAAAAAAGAAAAACAATAATAATAATATAAACTTAATAAAAGAGTTAAGAGTGATACAGATAATAAATATAAGATTAAAGATGATAAGTCTATTTGGTGTAAAGCTCGTCTAAGAGAGCCTACCGATAAGAAAGTTTGGAAATCGAGTCGAATTTTATTTTAAAAATTTGTATTTATTGATTCTAAAGAAAATATGTAGAATTCGTTTTAATTTTTGAAATAAAAAGAAAATTTAAATAAATATGTTGTTAAGTATTCCCAACTATTTAATGGAGAATCTTTTTGGTTAGAGTATAGCGCGTTTAAAAAAAAACAACGAGTAGCTGTTGCAAATTAAGACAATGGGGCATTGAGCGAGTATCCTGGTAATGGGTTGAAAGGGCCGAGAGGTGGATCCGCAGTCTACCTTGTGGATAAATGGACTTGGGCCGGGTGCTGAGGTAGTAAGGGCCACTGTTTTAATGCACAAATTTTAATTAAGTTAACGGGCCGCAATTTATTTGCATTCACGTCACGTAATTAATCAGAGAGGACAATGGAGAATGGCGAACAATGGAGCAGGCTGGGAGCTGCCGCAGAGCCTGGCTAGGCATCGATAAGGACAATGGCTAAACTTACCGAGACGGCACTCCTCGCCAATCTTGGCCTGATTGAAGCACGACTCCTTGTTATGGTATATCTCGTGGCACCACGCACACGACAAGGCGACAATTTCCTTCGATCCAAACAACTTGCTCTGGACGGCCTGCAAGAAGCGATGGGGAAACGACGATGATTAGTCCACATGAGGCCTATTGACGGCTCTTATCATTTGGCACTCACCTTGCCGCAATGCTTGCACTTCCCCTTCTCCAGCTTGCGGTGCACCCAATGATGGTGGGTGGTCGTCTGCTCCCTGTACTGCCTGATTCCCACATCCCGGTATGTTGGCTTACAAGCTAACTGAGTCTTTTCATTCACGATTGGAATGCAGTTCTGATGTGCAATCAGCTGACAAGCTGAGCACTTCATGCGCTGTCCGCTCTTCTGCAAGTACATACACGTAAAGAGACACTTATAAAGAGATAGAGAGAAAAAGCGAGAGAGAGAGGGGGCGAGAGAGAGAGAATGAGGTGTGCAGATTAGCAAAGCATAAACGCAGTTTGTCTTCAGTCAATTGGCCAATTGGTTAGTTAAGCTGACAGCCCGACAACTGGACGCCCATTGGCCCATTCAGTGAGCAGCTTTCCAGCTACTTGTCTCTAAATAAACTTGTGCAATTAATTTCAACTCAAATTGTACGTCAGTCAATCTGTCAAACGCAGCACACACAGCAGCTCGTTGCTCTCGAGTGCTTGTGGCATGGCCTTAATGCCAAACAGACACAGGCTGCAAGTGCCACGCTAAGTGGAAGGTGTTTATTGTATTCGGCGACAACAATAAAGCTCACTTAAAGCTCTCCTCAAAGAACTTGAGAACATTTTAAGCCATACATTTTTAGCGCTTAAAGCGAATTAAGCTTTCTTTGAGGTGCTTTGAAAGCTCATGAAAGCTTTGACTTAGCACAACTTTTGATAGCTAGTTGAAAGGCCTGAAAAGCCTTGAATATCTCGCTTTAATCTAAGAAGCTGAACTGATTGTCAAGGAATTAATCTTACTGTCTTGTTTTCTAATGATCTTTTTTGACTTAGCTACTGACATTTAATCTCTTTTCAGCTGAAAGCTTTACTAAACCAATTTGTATTGAAGTTTGTTTAGATATTCTTTCTCTTTTTCTAAAAGCTGTGAAAATGTTTTCTCAAATTCGAGCGGCTACTATACGGCCTTACTTATACATATGTACTTAATCTAATAAAATTTATCAAAATCGTAACGTGAATGTGCTTTCCACGCATGCAGATAATCCAGTTACTTGCTTTCATTTAATCAACTGCAGAACTTTACCTTTATATCACCTAATGACAAACTACTTGTAACTTTTGACAGCAGCACAAAAAAAGAAGAGAGCAATTTGTTCAGCCCCCGCAGCAGACGTTCAATCGAGTGCGTGTTTGCAAACGCAACAACATTTGACAAAGCTATATACTATGTAGATTTATAAATATATACGTATGTATGCATATGTAGGACAAGCACGCAAATAATAAATTACACGATTACATGAAGTTTCATTCTGCTTCGTGCATTTCGCTTTTTGTTCTCCATACGGTAATTGAATTAGATGTAAGCTCCAAAAAACTCAGTCCAATATCGTAAACACAAATCCCAGCTGTATGTGTGGGTTTGTGGTACTCACAATGCACTCCTCATTCAGGCAGCAGAGATCTCCAGAGGCCGAGGTGGGCTTCCAGTAATGCTCGCCCTGCACCGCATTCTCCGTCCAATCGGGCACAATGCGAATCGGTCTACGGGCGTTGCTCGACGAGGCCGTGCGTCTGTATCAGAAAGGGTTAAGGATTGAGTTGAGAAAAGTCAATATATTATATATACGTATATGAAAATGTTATAACTTTTTACAGAATATACCGTCAATTGCACTCTCTTGTATTTTTCTAAAAAAATATATATATATATATTTTTTAGTATTTTAAATTGATTTCTCATTTATATGTAAATCTATTAAATGTAAATTTCTTGTCTATTTTTTAAATATGGTCATAAATATTGTTCATTTATCTGATTTATTGGCAAATTCGGAGAATTTTGGAATAATTGTCATACAGTTTGCAGTCGATGCCCCAAATTCCAGGCGGGGCGTCTCTTTCAGCAACGAGACTCACCTTTTGCGCCGCCATGCCCCCAGTGAGTCAAGTTTCCTTTGGCGAAAAGCCGACTTTCGCTGCATGCCAATTGATGAGCGTCGAAAGCGACGCACAGTGCCCGCACCCCCACCCGCCCCCGCTGCGCCACTGGATGCAGACGATGCGACAATGAATTCGCCCTGCTGATTTGACGCTGACGTCAACGCTGAGCTGTTGCTGCTGCAAGTGCTGCTGCTGCTGCTGCTACTGCGGCTTCGGCTTCGGCTTCTGGCGTTGGGCTTCTGCTCTTCTTCCTCATCTTCCGTTTGGAATTCCTCGCGCACAGCATGCAGCAAACGCTCCATGTTCAGCAGCGGCGTTGACGTCGGCGTCGTCGTTGGCGTCGCGACGCTCGCAGCGCTGCTGCTGCTGCTGCTGACGTTGTTGTTATTGCTGTCGCTGTCACAGTTCAAATAAGATATGAACATGGTGGCTAATCGTCGACTCAGCGCTGAACCGAACCGCACCGCACCGAACTGAACTGCTGCCCGCGCGCAATCTTTGCCTACGATTTCATTTCACTTTATTTCATTGCTCATTAGATTTGCATTTGATTTTGTATTTGCCTTTGGCAGAGTATAGTTTTTTGTGGGCCACATAGTGGCATAGTTTTTCTCTTTGCCTAACTAGCCCGCCTCGACTGAGACGTCAGCAGAGGCTCTTGTTATCATTATGGCATCCAAAGATACAGCTGTAATGTGAAATTTGCATATATATATATACACCTGAACCGAGTCTAAACAAGGTGAGCCTTAAATACTTCCGAGCTCAAATATATTTAAGCCATAGAATTGCTGCAAGTTCAAATAATAAATAGATATATTTACACCATTTAAATCAGTTGTGCTCGACAGTCGGAAGTTCGACTTGAAATGGAACATAAATCATACATCTAATTTATATTCGAATGGTATTCATATACATATTTCCCCTGACATAGTAGCAAAACTCGTTTTAGAGAACTGGGCGTTAACAGCATGACTAATGACTAAGCTTAATGTCTATAGACCAGAGACCGTAAACGCCATTCTTTAATGATAATCATTATTTTTGAGTAATTTATATTGTTTTTGATCAAAAAAATTAAACTTTAAAATAATGATTAAAAATTATTTTTATTTTTTTTGCTTTAAGGTTTACGGCATTTCTAACAAGTTAGGAGGCTTATCTCGAGAAAGCTTGACTAAGATTTATTTAATATATTAATTTAATAAGCTTGATTATGAGCGAAAAAAAGTAATAATAATCATAATTTTTAAGTTTATTTTCTGTTTGATCGAAAAAAAAACAATAATGTGGTTTCAGTTGTATAAAAATACTTAAGGATAAATGTTATCATTGAAGGAAAATAAACAAATGTAAATTTAATTATAAACATGTAATGTTTATAATTTAACATATCATGATTACGTTCCCTGCTAGAGATATCTTTGTATTTTAATATCAAAGTAGTTATTAAAGACTGCTTGAAAATTGAAATTTGTATACTCGTTCACGAAACTAATAAGGTATATTGGTTTTGAGCAGTGTTTGTCTTTTTATCCCTTCTTCTAAGCGCTATTAAGGCTGGACACTTTGTAATATATATAATATATATATAATATATATAATAAATAATATATAGGAATAGGGTAGAGCTTCTTATGATTAAGCATTCCGTGTGTTTTGGATAAAAAATTTAAATTAGAATCTCTTCAAATTTGAATCTTCTTCAAATCTTTCAATTTGAATCTTCTTAAAATCTTCAAATAGACCTATAAATTATAGGCTCGCTCATTGGAAATATCTAGTTTTTTATCAAAAGCTGTATTTAGCTGTGAACGAGTATTATGAAGTCGGTTGTGTCCGACTACCACGTTCTTACTTCTGTTTAATATCATTATTATTATACTATATATATTTTTTTGACTGCCCGTAGCTTTATTACAAATTTATTTGACTAGACTTCTTTTCTCTTCTCCCTCCTGCCCTCTCCACATTCACACTTCTTTTCGCTCTTCTACCTGCTCCAACTGCTCACTTCAGCTCTCCATTTCTCTCTTCATGTGGGATTGTTCCACCCGCTACTATTCAGAGCACAAGCGCAGAGGCTTGTGTATGCGTGTTTGTGCTTGCTGCTCTGTCTAGTCTATGTGTGTGTGTGTTTGTGTTTGTGTGCGTGCTTAATACATTTGTATACATTATGTATGTTGTATGCATTGTAATTAAATTCTTATCAGATTCAGATGAAAAACAGAATAACAACAAAATAATAAAAACCACGAAGATGAAAATAATAATAATAAAAGCAATGTGACTCGTTCTCTCCCGCTCTCTCCCTCCCTCTCTATCTGTCTGCCTCCGCTTGGAAGGCGAGGCAACTGAGTAAGTGGAACCCTACCCTAGCTGCTGCTGTTGGCATTGGCCAGGCAAATTGCAGGTTGTTGCTTGGATTTGCGTGTCAATTGTCAGCGTTTAAGGCGCCTCAACGCCAAACAACAAAAGTCCTTGCCCATTCGCTGTTCGTTGTCAATTCTTCAATATACACATGTGTGTGTCCGTGTTCTCAGTGATTGTAGGCACTGTTTCCGACACGCCCTTTTTTAATATTTCCTTATTTTTCGGTGCTATCTGGCAACCCCGTTAGAGTTGGCACTCAAACGTTGCGTGCATTCTGTTTGTGAGCCTCTGCAATTGACGTGGGCTCTGCCCCTGACCTGCCTCACTGCAACACCTGTCCACCCTCATCTCTGCTGCGTCACCTGATAGATTGGCCATCGCACATTTTGCTTGGTATTTTATAGTTTCTGATGCAATTGTTGTGTCAACCAGATATGTTCTTAGCACTTGTGAAATTATGCCTAAAGCTAAGATAGCCACAGGGGTAAGAGTTCACACTATAAATTGAAAATTGACAGCAGCACATGTTTATACTTATAAAGTTAAGAGCTGCTGGATGTTATTACTTATAAAGGGTATTCGGTGAACAAATCTGAACTAAACTGCAGCAGCACTCGCTCGAATCACTTACTAGTTGAACAGAAAAGTTTGGCATCTGTATATCTTTCTCTCTGCCTGCCTATTTCCCAAAAACTTGTTGTAGATCAAAGCAAAAAGAAATATTATATGGAATATAGTCCCCTCTGTCTGTGTATACTACGACGCAGCATAACAGAAAGCAATTGACAAATAACAAGCTAACAACCGAGTGTTTTGGCCACAATCATTAGCCACTGGGCCAAACATGGTCTGAAGCGTAATTTTAATTCAAATGCGATTAATTTGGATGTCCGCCTTTGAAGCTGGCAGAACGAACGAAGCGCTGTATGCAAATGGGGAATAAGTATCTGAATCTGAATCTGAATCTGATTCTGATTCTGAATAGCCATCGGTTTAGGGAGTGACAACTGTCGGGGGCTGTATATATATGTATATATCTATGTTGTCTGTGTCGGGGCCAGCTGATTAGTTAGAAGCGGCAGAGAGATGGGCAGACCGCATCGCTTTCAATGCCGACTGGGCCACCTACACCTCGCCACCTCGCCACCTGCCCACCTGCCCGCTGTCTGTCCGTCCGCTCCCGGTCTGCTCTGACAAAATCAATAAAAGCCTTGAAAACATTTTTGTACGTTTTTCAATAAATGACACTTTGCAATTTACAAATTTGCATTCACGTTCGCCACGGACTACGAATTCACTCGGCGGACACTGAGCTGCTTTTGCGACATAATAAAAATATTATTATTATCGTTTTGCTCGCTCTCTATCTCTTTCTCTCTCTGCGAGCAGCCAAAATGATTGTGAATATAATTTTTCTGCCAATAATATTTTGACTTTGTTGTAAGAATTATGTCGTATATATATATATATATATTAAATATGTACAATATATTTCTATTTACTATTTTGTTTTTTCATAAAACTGAACTAAGTAAATCTTGAATTTAAACAGTGGATTTTAATGCCAAAAACAAGTCGCAGATATATATATATATATACATATATATGTATAGGGATATATATAGATATATAATAAATATATAATAGATGCATAATTCATATATAATAGATATCTAATAGATATATAATAAAGTAATTTGATTGTTTCCTTCTTGAAGAGCAGAGCAAATTTCAATACAATCTTTTGACAACCAATCTTCTTATTGCAGCAACATGGAACCTCGTCAAATTATATTCTGTTCTGTCTTTGGTAGCTAAATAATAGTCTGCTTTAATTCGATATTCAAATTCGATTTGCATACAGTTAGATATATCTATAATCGCTACGGAGTCGAAGACATATCTTTTCAAGCATAAATTATTTTAAAGTATTTCAAGGAAATTTGTCTGTAAACACTATTAATTATGAAAATATAAGCATTTTTCCAAGAATTTTCTTTGCTCTTTTGCACAGTGACAATATTTAAAAGTAAATACTGTGAAAGTTCTCGAATTGTAAGAAGCAACTAAATTTAAGCTGGCTGTCGCCATCCTTTCACTCCCTCTTCCCTCTCTCTCTCTCTCTCTCCCTCTGTCTGTCTGTCTGTCTCCTTTCATTTTGTGCATTGGTCCTGCTCAAAGTTTCTTGCTGTCTAATTAATAAAGTAACGTATACGCAGCGTTGAGCACGCAAAAACTTGGAGTCTATTTTAGCGTCGAGTTTTGTGTGGCTCGCTTTGGCATATTGATACAATTACAGTCACTGCTATTAATAACTGGCCACAACTCTAAAGTAAACAGCCTTTAGACTTATAAATAAAACGGTTATATATGTATATATATGTACATGTATGTATGTATGCTTATAATTTATTCGACCAATGAAAAGTATGTAGGAGTTTCGCAAAATGAAAAATTATCTGCACGTCTTCTCGTTTGTGATTGCGATTAATGGGGCCTGGGTATTCAATTGGTGGCGTCTCGGAGTGGGAGAACGTGCCAAAACGCAGTGTGAGAGAGAGAAAGAGAGAGAGTAATCGAGAGAAAGGGTAACTGGCAACTAGCAACTGGCAACTTGAGCTCTAAGCTTTCGAGCAAATGGCAACAACTCGAGAAAGGATTTCGAGGCTAATGAATATTAACAATGCGAGCGAACAGATGGAGGCAGAGTAGCTCGAAGAGCTGCCACTCTGATGCTGGACGAGATTCAACAATGCATCTGCACTGCAAGCAAAACGGACGCTGCCTGCAGCAGCAGGAGTAGCTGCGGCTCGGGTGTAGCCTCGGAGAGATTGGAAGAGACAGACGCAACAACAATAAACGAGCGTCGCTGCCAATGACATTAATATTCTTAATTGGCATTAAGCGTTTTGGCTGAAAAAGCATTTGGAAATGAAACTGGGAGCAGGACGAGCAGAGGACGGATCCAAGGACGAGCAGCGAGCTGCGACGCATGCAAAACGATTGCAAACATTTCAATAAGAAATACGGAAATTTGCGTTGGCGTCGAGGTTTTTGGATTGAGAGCCCTCCCACTGGGTTTAGGGAACAGGACGAAACTTTGCAGACAAGCTGAAGCTGAGCAGAGCAGCACTGATGAGGAACAGCTGCCGATGCTGGTGACAAAGACGACGCTGGCAGGAAGCCCAGGTGGCAACAGGAAACAGGCAACAGCTGCCAAGGTGGCAAAACGCTGAAGGCGAGTTTTTGATTTGGCATTTGAGATACTGCTGTTGTTGTTGTTGTTGTTGTTTTGCCAAAAAGTTAGACAACAATTAGCAAAACTCAAAGCAAATTTGAAAATTGAAACGAACTGAGCTAAGAAATCAACTTGTGTGTATATCTCAAAGCAATGGAAGTCAGAAGTGAATAACCGAATCGCAGATACAAAGAATATACAAATTCAAGAGCAGGGCAAAGTTTACAAATTTGTGATTGTTTACAAGCGATTTTGAAGCATATTGATCTGAAAATCCCTTATTCAAAAACATACTTATCTTTAAGTAAAAAGAACTTAATTCCACTATATAAAACTAACTTTTCTAGCTTCTCTTTAGTACATATCTGTATCATATATAGATGTATTTTGTATTTCTATCTTTTTTTTTTACTCTCTCTTTTTCATACGCTCCACATTTCCTTATCTTCTTTTTTCCACTTCTATCTCTTACTGTCTTTTTCTGTCAAATGACTAACATTTATTATCCTAATCAGATAACTGGCAAATGCAATAACACCTTTCGTATAGCATTAGTTCTTGACAACTTTATATAGAGAAATAATCCGTAAGAGAAACAAAAGTTTTGTGCCCCGATAAACCTTTGCATGGAACAAACTAAAAAGAGAACGCTAAAAAACTAATCTAGTAATTGTTGATTCAAATTTGTTTAAGCTGTGTGCATGTATGCATGTATGAGTGTGTGTATGCGTGTGTGTGCCAGCTGCAAAGTCAACATGGAAACAGTTTTCTAATCTATTGCACAATGAATTTTTATCGCAGACCGGAAAATTTATGAATGAATTTTAAGCGACAAACAAACAAATCAAAAACCAAAAAACAACAGCACTGCGAGCGAGTGAGAGAAGGAGAGGGAGTGAAGGGGTTGACCCGGCTAATAAACAAACTGACAAAGCGCAAAAGGTATCAGGATTAAGCAGGAGCAGGACTTTCGCTCTGTTCATTTAGCAACTTCAAACAAAAAAAACAAGTTGACACACACACTCATATATACAACAGGCTATGTGTGTGTGTGTGTAAATAATTTTTTTCGTTTTTTTTTGGCGCGTTTTGCAAATTTTTGGCGACGAAAAAATGTATTCTGCTTTCAATACACTCGGCCAATTGCAAAAGGGTATGATGGGCTGGTGCAAAGGTATGTAACAATCAGAAGGAGGCATCAATGACTCCTGAATTTATATAGCAGATGTGTATAAAAATATATATTTCAATAAGTTTGTATATATGCTTTATAATCCTTATGATAATCTGATGCAGCTAGAGCAAAAAATTGAATTAAAAATCTCGCTTATCAGCAAAAATTGAATATATATTTTTGATGACATCTCAGAATTTGCTTGAATATCGATAAATATAGATGGGAAGTTTGTCAAAAAACTGGTATATCTAAGAATTTGCTTCAATATCGATAAACATTGATGGAAAGTTTGCCGAAAAAACTGGGATATCTAAGTTTCTTTTGCTTCATGGCTGAGAATGAAATTGTATTAGAAATCTGGATTATCAGAAGAAATTGAATATATCTTGTTGATGTCATCTTAGAATTCGATTGAATATCGATAAATATCGATGGAAACTTTACCGAAAATACTGGTATATCTAAGTTTCTTTTACTTTCAGGCTGCCTGATTCTCATTTAGGGCATCAGCTAGTCGAGCATACCCGCCTGTAGCACTCTTACTTGTTTCGCTGTTTGCTTTTGGTTTGCTGTATTTGAATTTACGTTTTTCGTATTTTAATTGAAATACTTGATTTGCCTTTGTTGCTGTTGTTGTTGTTGTTGCTGTGTTGTGTTGTGTTTTGTGCTGCTGTCTGGGTTCGCGTTGTTGTTGCTGCTGCTGCTGTCGCTGTTGTTGTTAATTTCTTTTGCTAAAAATACTTAAGTTAATTATAAGAAACACCAGCAACAACAACAACAACAAGTCGGACGTTTCAAATCTGAAACATGTGTGTGACTTGATATTTATTTTTAACATAATTTTCAGTATTTTTGTATTTTCACATTTCTTTTATTTTGGTTTCTAAAATTTGAGAATTCGTGCTGGGTTTTGGGCCGGCAGGTGGAAGCGTGCCTCGTGCCGGATGCCTCGGGCCGCAAACGAGCGCTCTTTTGATTAAAATGTACAATTTGATGCAGTCATAAATTGCCACTGGATATTAGTTGGCCATAAATTGCACATTTACAATTTTTGGCTCACTGAGCGTATGCGCAATATGCCGCTTGGCTGCCAGCCCCGCAATCGAAAATGCGGGGGGCGTGTTCGACTTGGCTGGCTGCCCTGTGATGTTTTCTTCTCGCAGCTGCCATTAGCCAGCAACAACAACACAAACAACAGCAACGCTGACGTTGACGCTGGCAACAGCGAGCGCCAAAAGGCAAAAAGTACAAAACAAATACAATAAATCAAACAAAATAGACGAAACGCGACGTAATTGTTGTTGTTGTTGTTGTTGTTGTTGTCGTTGTCGTAGTTGCTGCTGCTGCGATCGTTTAAATGAGTGCGAAATTCTCGAAATGTCATGGCTGGCAGTTAGCCTTTTGGTTCAAGTGCCACACCCACTTAGCTGAACGCCCAAAAACGCCTAGCAGCGAAAACTATTGCGACGCCAACAGCAGCATTGCGACACATGCCACAAAGTGTTGCCACAGTGTTGCGGCAACAACAACAACAACAAGCTGGTCTGCCACACCTTAGCCAAACTCAAATTAAATGAACTATTTTAGCAAGAGATAAATCTTCTTGAACTTTGAACTTTCAAGCCTTTCGCTTGAGAATTTCAAGCCCGAAATAAAGTTCTCAAAATTGAGTCTTAAATTTTTTTAGTTTCTGATGAGATTTGGGAAACTTGTCTTTTTCTACTTGTGATATATTTTAATAATGCTTTGCTATTTATTTTTTAATATATTGATAATGAAAGTCAACAAGACAAAACAAGCTATTTTCATTTTTGGCTGGCACGTCTAAAAATTTGGATAGATAGTTTGCGCATATAGCTGTTGTTTTGATATATCAAAATATTTCTTTTAATGTCAGATATCAAATAGAGTTGAATGAACTCATTGCAAAAGCTTCCACTGGCTGATGATCAAAATATTTTAGGGTAGTCAGAAACTGCCCAGGGGCATTCCAGCCTTATGGCCAATGTTGCAGCAAATACTTAACGCACGTTTAAGTAGCTCCAAAGACACTTTACAACACTGCCAAGCGTTTGTTTACATGAGTCGGTCGTAGCGACTCATCTGCTTATTTTTAGTGTGCGTGTGTGGTTGCGAGTGTGGTTAGGTGTGTGTGTGTGTGTGTACGCCTTAGAGTTCATTTTTGTTTGTTTTCAAGTTCATCGATTAATTAAATTAAACATTGCCCCTACTAATCGAGTCAATTGACCAAAATGTGGAATATCAAATGTTGAAAAATGTCAATTAACCCGCTCACCCGCTACCCGCCCACGCTTTGCCACATTTTGTGTTTGTTGCTTTGATTTGACATTTTGCACATTAGCTGACAACAACAACAAGCGCCGCAAACAATAGTTGACAATAAATTGTTTCGCGCTGCTCACATATCCTCTGCTCGCAGTCGCAGTCGCAGTCACTGCACAAACACAAAAAATTGTATTAAAAAAAATATTTAAAAAAATTTGAAATATTTTTCCAATCACCGCACACACTTTATGCATTTGCCGCTATGGATTATCCATAATATATATGTATATATATTGAATAGAACTTTCGCTATTTCTTTCGTTACGCCTGCGAACCGGCGCGTGCGTGCGTGAGTTATTTCGTTTCGCTGCGCTGCGACTCTTTACGGTTCACGTTCACGTTCTTTTTGCTGGCTGGCGGCGTCCAACCACACACGGCAACTGAGGCAGCGATCGGCCGTCGAGCGGCGGCCGACGCGGCAGCAGCCGAGCAGCGGCAGTCAGCGTCGGCGTCAGCAGATCGCCAAGTTGTGCGCTTTGTCACCTCTGTCTTGTGGTGAGTTTTGTGTGACGTTCTCTTGTGTGTGTGTGGGGGGGGTTACAAATTTGGTGGGATCTGTTGCGACTGCTGCTGCTGCTTTCATAGTTCCATGGTGACATTTTTAGCTCTGCCCACATGGGCTGCGGCGCTGCGCTGCTTTTGTCTCGCTTTGATTGTTCGCTGGCATTTTTCGCTTTGTGCCTTCAATTTGCATTTCAATTCTGCTGCCTTTGTTGTTGGCGTCCGTCCGCAGTGCGTACACTCACGACTGACGATTGACGAATGTTGATGACGTCGTTGCCGGACAAGTGAAGGCGGCCGCGAGCATTAGAATGCCGGACTAAGAAATGCCGTGTAGCAGAGCTCTCCCTTATACTCTTTGAGTATTTAATGATAACGAATGAGATTCCAGTATTACTCAGTCTTTAATGTATTAGCTAAGCTTCAAGTACGCCCAATGAATGTGCATGATCTGTATACTCAGTAGCAAGTTAAAATTCCATTTATCTGTTACATATGTGCGCAAGACTCGAGATACCCTTTAAGAATTTTTAATGAGACTAGGGTATGGGATAGCAAAAAACTGAAATCTGATTGTTGTTTTAGCTGCCTCTTGTTGCGCTGGTTGTTTGCGGCGTGCGTCAGCAATCCGGAACTGGAACTCCAACAGCAGCCCTGCCCTGCCCTACCCTGCCCTGCCCTGCCCTGGACAGTGTCGAGAATATCGACAGAATTACGATAGACATTTTTATGATCTAGCCGAAAAATTGAGTGGCCATCAGAAGTCAATTAGAGTGCAGAGATGCATATAACGCTTGACTAAGCTAACGCTTCCAAAATGATATCATATTCATAGACGACGTCACACTTCTCGATCAAGGATTTCCCATTAAATTTGTATAAATTTTGAAATTCATGCCAATCATTAATTCCATAAATTTGATGACAGATCAAACGAATCGAATATATAGATCGTTAGTTGCTCGAGTGAAACATTCCAAAATTTGATTTTAATGCGAATATAATTCATATTGAAATCACAAGATCTTCCACTGCTCAAGCGAAGTCATTTTGCGATCGTATTAAATAATTTATCTGATGCAAAATATTTCAGAGATCGCTCGACTGAAACAAATAAGTAATTAATGAAATCTATAAATATATACCTAAATATATTTATATATATATATATATATACACGATAAATATAAATCAATATTGCTATGACTTGAAATACAAGCGAGAAATATATAATAGTGCCCTGGACAAGTTTCTTGCGAGAAATTGTAGATGGTAAAGTTTCGGTTCTAAGGATTTGGAGCTATAAAACTGTATATAATACTATACATGCACATAGTAATAATACTAAGTTATCCAAATCTGCATTCAGAATATCCCTTGTCCCGTCAGATTTTCAATATACTTAAATCACAAAATTTTCAGGTCCATCAACATCAACATACATATTTTTGTAAAGAGATCAATACAGTATCTGATGATAATACTTTTCAAAAACCATTTTTAAATTTAGACAAAAATTTGTCTTGTCAAATAATAATAATATCGTCTCAAATATACAAAAAAAGATTTTCTTGCACTTTTAGGATATCTCAAATACGTGATAATTTTAGATTCGGATACAGCACTTCAAGGACCTTCAGATGGTGAAATATAAATATGCTAAGTGTAGAAATCTACGTCTTGGAGAGTATTTCTGATCTCTTTGATCTCTCGATAAAAGAGTTTGCTTATCTTTCGCTTCTCTCTGTTTACAAATGTTTTTCATTGAGTAGTTTCCTTCGAGAATTCACGTATTTCTGATCTTTTTGATCTCTCGATAAAAGAGGTTGCTTATCTTTCGCTTCTCTCTATTTACAAATGTTTTGCATTGAATAGTTTCCTTCGAGAATTAACGTAAGATTAGCATTGAACCAAGTCTTGGATGTAAAAGTCTCGTCAGCAGTTACAATCAGTGCCTCCCCTAACCTCCTGCCCCCCCCCCTTTAAAATACTCCCACAGCTCCTTTGGCCCTTATGATAATTTAGATGCTTGCAATACTTTGCGCCTCTGGGGAGAGTTTCCATAAAATTATTTTCGCCATTGTCATAAAAGTGAAGTTAACTTTGTGTTTGCTGTCGATGTTATTACTCTTGTTGTTGTTGCTGTTATTATTATTGTTATCGTTGTTGTTGTTGTTGTTGTTGTTATTTGGCTGCCCAAGGGAGAGAAGCAGCGAAAAAAAAAGAAAACAGCCACAATAATGGCCATCGAAATCGCATGAATGACCCGCATTTAGCCACCGAAAAGGGAAGCGTAGCGAAAGAAAAAAAAACTGAATGGTTGGACGATTCGCTGGCTGGTTGGTTGTCTGGCTGAATGAATGGTTGCAGTACTGATATGCGCCTCATGATTGAATGATTTTATAATATTTTCCATTTTATTGAGCAAAAGGTCAAAAAATTAAACATATCATTGTCCAGTCAATGGTGGGGGGTCTACACACACTTACACACACAGACACACCCCCATACATACGCCCAGCGAGAGCAATGATAGGAGCTGGGTGGTGGCGTTGCTGCGACTGCTGCTGGGCGGTGCGGGTGGTGCTGATAGACAATAACATGTCACGCATGGGCATCGTAAATCAAAAATCAACTTTACGATGGCCATTCGCATCCGCTTGGGGGCGCAAACCGAATGACAAGCCAGTCGCTAATAGACCCAACAAAGGGAATCAAGATTTAAAAAAAGACAAGCAACAAAAAATATTTATATACAAAAATCCGCTCATAAATGAACATCCTGCCCTATTTGTATGTCCGTGCACCACGTAACCACATGAATCGGAAATTAAAAAGGAAATCTCTCGTGTGTAAATACAATACCGATTGGTATACTCTTCTTCTTCTTCTTCTTCTTCTACTGGCTTAAGGCTAAGAGCTTTCAATACTTATCTGTGCAAATTGACTGTGCTTTTGGCCCATAGGCAATATAAATTCAGTTGACCATGATATTTACGTACCTGCAATACAGATAAAAGAGAAAATTTAGTAATGATGAAGGAAACTGGGAAATATATAATTCCTGTTAACAATTTTGCTCAGTTAGGCGTTGTTTATCATAGTGAATTATGTGGTAAGTGAAACATTTGACAACAAAAAAGAAGCACACAAAAAGTTTATATAATATAGTAAGTCGTTTATTAATGAAGCCTTGAGGTTCGTTTGAGCTAGATTAGTATAAGCATAATATGTAACTTTCTTTCATATAGTCATATGATTCAATTTCACTTGAAAAATGTCTGCTAAGTCTTACAGTTTTAAAAGTTCTTTAACTAGAAAAAGTCTGTATTTGAGCTTGAATTTAAACAACTTCTCAATTTGCATCTGGGCATACAATTAATCTCACTTAAAGCTTAAAGCTCTTGACCCTCGCTCAACACAGCTGTGATCTAAAGCGATAACTGCGATTTGGTCAAAAGTATAAAATCTATATGCTTGCAACTTTTGCAGATACGTCTAGAAGGAAAAGGCAAAAAAATGACTATCCGCTTAACTTGGCTATCCATCAGGAAAGTTGTGTCTTTTTCAGGCTGATTAACTTGCATGCCTGTCGCAAAACTCATAATCATCAATCTATCTAAGCAAGTTTGTACAACGGCTTAACCATATTTGGCAACAGCGGCTGCCACGCCCTCAAACTCTGCCGCATTGCCCGCTTACAAATTGCCCACAATTGGCCACATTCGGGTGACACTCAGTGTGAAGCGGTGGCTGTCCTAGCTGTCCGGCTGTCCTAGCTGTCCCAGCTATCTGACTATCTGGCTGTCCGTCGTCCTCTTCCTTTGGCTGTCATTTTAGGCAACAGGACACTTTGTTTGAATGTTATTTATGAGCTACTTTTGTTGTAATTCAAGGAAATCGCTTGGCCGAGCCGCTTTTTCAACAACAGCCGCCATAATTTATACATGCGCCAGCCAAAACATGCCCCATGCGCCTGCTTTGACTGCGACTCGATTCCATTCTGGCCAGCACAGCCAGCAGTCCAGTCAATGACCGAGCGCCGCCTGTGAATTATGAAATGCTGCTCAAACTTTGTGCTTCCAGTTAACCGAACCTCTTTTCTAATTAGGCTTCAGCCGCAAGCCCTCGCCTCGCCCGACTCTTGTATATCACATGTCGCTCCACTGGACAAGCACGTGTCGAGCATGACAATGGCCAGGGCTCGGCTAAGCTCAGACAGATTGTGTGATTAGTTAGGAAGATATCGATAACAAATTGAAGTAGCTATTTGCTGCTGTATATCAATAGCAGCGAATGTCGACAAATATCGATAATTTTAACTCGAACAAAAATTGCCAAGCCTACAGCATGGTTGTCTGTAATCGTAAATAACCAGAACTATCGATAGTCCGATAACAAATTGAAGTACCTATTTGCTGATTGTCACACTTTATATCGATAGTACCGCACATCGATAAATAACGATCATTTTAATGATAGCTCAAATCAAGATTGTCAAGCCTACAGCCTGTTTTGTATGTATATCGATAACAAATTGAAGTACATATTTGCAGCATGTCACATTGTATATCGATAGCAATATATATAGATAAGTATCGATAATGTTATTTACAGCTCAAACTAAAATTGTCAAACCTACAGCTTGTTTGTATGTATATCGATAACCAAAACTATCAATAGAAGTGCAATAAAACATCTTTTCATTGATCTACCCTGCCTTCTTTGCATAAATATTTAGTAAGAAATACTTAAAAATAAAAACAAAATATTTGGCGCAATTTAAAAGCTTCTCGGCCTCGCGCAAACAGAAGCCAACAGAAAGAAATAGAAGACAACACAAAAAAAAAAACAAACAATCAAACAGTGAATGAAGGTTAATAGAGAGCCTTAAGGCTGAACATACCCATCCGCATAGAGAGCAGTGGTTGCTCCACCGCTGCCACCGCTGCCGGTCATGGCGAGCGCCTTGTAGCGTGCCTGCTCGTCGGTGGGCAGGACAATGTCCACGGAACGGGAGCGTGTTGCATTGATGTTGGGCACGGTGAGGAAGCAGCCATCGCCGGAGGGCTGCAACTCCTCGGTCTTGCCGCCCGACGACAGCTTCGTGAAGCACGAGTCCACCGAGGCGGCACGGTCCCTCTTCAGATCCGGAACGGTTAGATAAATGTCGCGCACCACAAATGACGCATGTGCCGCAGCAGTTGCCGCGTTTGCAGCAGCCGCTGCATTGGCGGCCGTTGGGGAGCCGCAAGTGGCCATGGTGGAGGCCTCGTCGAGCGAGTCGGCGGTATCGACCGATAGCTTGGTATTGTCCACCTCCTCGTGGGACACATTCTCCAGCGAGTTGCCTGTGGGCTCCACAAAGATGGCTTCCTGTCGCGAAATGGAACGACGTCTACCCCGTCCCATTGGCACGCCCATGGCGGCGCCGGCATCGTCAACGTCGGCGCTAATGCAGATGGTGCTTGCATTGATGGTGGTGCCACCGCTGTTGCCAACGGCGGGCAGAGTAAGAGCCGCAGCGGCAGCGGCCGCAGTTGCGCTTAGCTGCAGATGTGCGGTTGCAGCTGCCGGCAGCTCCAGCAGCGGGCTGGAGCGCACCACGGACGTGCTGGCCATGGGCGAGACGGGCGGCGAGGATGGGTCAATCGGAAAAGCATAGTTCGGAAATGGCGGATAGTCGCCATTGGTCGGAGACAGCGTAAACGTGATGCCACAGGGCGTGGTCGGCTGCGGTGGTAGCAGCAAGTTGCCAAAGTGAGGCGAGCCACGCTCCGAGCCCTCCAAGCCCTCATCTTCGGAGGTGGTCACCGAGCTGCCGATCGTATGGCGACGCATCTGCCGTGGCAGACGTGCCCGTGACTCCTCAATGCTGCTGCCCATGCTGATGCCCATGCTCAGGTTGCACATGCGAATGTCCATCTCAACGGCGGCATCGTCATCTAGCTCTGCGCCACCACTGGCATCCGCATAGCCACAGGCTTCTCCATCACCATCGCCATCGCCATCAGCATCAGCATCCGCATCGGCTTCAGCGTCGGCATCTGTGCGCACATCCGCTTCGTTATCCTCGTCATCTTCGAGTGCTTCGGTATTGTCTTCGTCGTCGCTAGCCTCGGAGCTGGTATTGCTGTAGCTGAGAGTTGTCAGCTCGCGATGGTCAATGAAGTAACGCTGCTCGGCGCTCATCTGCTTCTCATACTGCTCCAAATAATAGCAATGAATGCACGGCGGCGGGGTCTTGGTCGACGAGCTACGTCGCACCTTTAGGCGGCGTGGCACCTCCAGAAAGGCGCCCGAGTCGTCGCTGGCCACAGAAGCTGCCGCCGAGTCGAAGCTATGTGAGCGCTGTGCATGCGTCGCCTGTGGCACCTGCAGATAGCCGCCCTCCGACGATCTCTCGTCTGCCGACGAGGAGGACTGCTGCTTCAGCAAATGAGCCGAGCTGCGTTGCGTCTCCAGCTGCATCTCATCAAACGAGGCGGAGCGCACCTGCGAATAAGCAACACGAGCACACACACAGAGAGGGAGATAGACAGAGAGCGTATAAGGTAGCTGATCAACACTCGAGAGACAAGAGACGCCAGCAAACACAAAACAAATGAGACAACAACACAAATAAAAGCAAAATAAAACAATAAATTATCGAACATGCAGCACTGGTCACCCAGATTAGTATGCCGCAGGTTATCGATTTTTTTGCAAAGTTAAAAACAAAAAGCTCGGTTATCGATCAAATACATATAATAAATTATATTATCGATATAAATTTTTGGTAAGACTTGAAATTGAAACGAAATAGGAGACAGATCTACAACTGGAACATGCACAGAAATATCGATAACACGGCACAAAGATATCGATCATATATGAGCAGTTATCGATAAAGAAATGTATTGATCTGCTGATATATTAACGATATCTTATCGATAACTTAGCGATAAATTATCGATTGCTGTGAGCTGTTAATTGATCCATATACGGAAAAACTGGTTGCACATTGTACCTGCTTGGGCACCTCGAGGCTATTCTGCATTTTCATCTCGGCGCCCGTCGGAGTGCGCGATCGCGTGAATGTTGTACGTAGACGCTGCATGGTTGTTGTTGTTTGAATGTCAGTTGTTGGGTTGTTACTTGCCGGTGGTTGGTGGTTGTCGCTTGTTGGTTGTTGCACTTGATATTGCCGATTTAGTTGTTGTTGTTGTTGTTGTAGTTGTTGCTGAGGCTGACAGCTGCTTGGTGGACGGTTGCTGCAGCTTTCAAAGTAGTTGTTGTTGTTGTTGTTGTTGTTAATGTAGCTGCTGTTGTTGCATTTGCTGCCTGTCTATCGGCTGTTGCAATTGTCGCTTTGTCCAGCTGGTTAGTAATGGTCGAAGTTGTTGCTTCGGTTTCCGGTATTCGAATCGTTGTGCTATTGCTGTCGATCTTCTTGTTGTTGTTGTTAGTGTTGTAGTTGTTGTCGCTTTCGACTTTCTGTTGATGTTTGTCGTTGTCTTCGTTGCAGCGATTGTTAAGCACAGTTTGAGAACAATTTGTGATTGAGATCTGGTTGCTATTGATATTGCTGATGCTGTTCCTGCAGCTGCTGTTGTTGTAGCTCGCTAAATGCTTGACAATGCCGATGCTCAATTCCATTTCGATGATTTGCTGGAAATGTTTTTAAGTTTTTTGTTTTGTTTTTTGTATTGTCTGGTTGTTCTTTGTTTGTTATTTGTTCATTGAATGCTCTCCTTGGCAAACCGGCGAACGAGGCTAACGCACAAAAAGTCCACAAAGAGTTGCCTCTCGCCCGGCATCGAGCTGCTTTTGTGGCGCGAGTTGTGTTGGCGTTGCTCTTATTGTTGTTTTCCTTTACTTTTAATTAATCAAAGTTTTTGCTATATATTATAATTAACCAAAGTGCGGACAACAAAAAATAACGGAAGGGGAGAGAAAATGAGAGAGAGAAAGCAAGAATTGATTACATTAGTTTTTCATAATATTAAGCATTTAAGTTTTCATCATCATTAAGTCAATCAGCCCTTAACCCCTTTAGCCCTGCCCTAACCCTCTTTACAATACCTAAATATGCAGCAATTTACACCAACGTGCAATTTGATATCACACACACACACTCAGCTGTCTCCCTTACAAAGGTCTGTAAAAAGAAGCTTTAAAATTAAATTTACTGCGAATAAAATAAAACTTAATTTTAACAACAAAAAGAAGAGAAAGAAAAATGTATAAAAACTTTTAGAATACATTTAAGACAATTCTGGTATTTAAGAACAGCTCTATTAAATTGAAAGTAAAAATAAATAGCGAGACACCAAATGAATAGAAAACGCTTTCATGGGAACTATGGAAGATCAACGCACAGCTGGAAATAGAAATTGAATCAAAAGAGCATCCAATCATGAAATGTGCAGCCCTCAATGCACTTGTTATACCCTGTAGCAATTTGTTAGCTAGGTAGGCTTGGTTCTCAAATCAGATATGGCATATATACAGTACCTAAAAAATAATCAAATCAATCCAACAAAACAACTCAAATGCCGCCTGTCAATCAAATTGATTGATAGCAAAAAATAAAGCAAAATATTTTTGTACATATTAAGGGTATCAGCGATTTTTAGTAGCTCGTTACGGTTTCATTTTACAGACAATAGGTGCACAAATCTATTATGGCATGCCGTTGACGAGGCACGGGCGAGGTCAACTAGACACACGCTCACCCACGCACTCACACACACACACACACCGAAGCACAGCTATACACAAAGAGCAGTGAAAGGAATGGAGGCAAAGGGCGACTAGGTGAAGAGAGAGTAAAAAGGGATAGCCCACAAGACCCTACAACGTGGCACTAGTTGTTATAGCTGTGTGTGTGTGTGTGTGTGTGTGTGTGTGTGTGTTGTCGTTGCTCGGTTGGCAAATTGAAAGCGTGAAATTAAATGAAAATGATATAGCTTTGAAATTGAATTCCACAGAAATGCCGAAAGTTCAACCGACGCGCTGTACTCATGGCTAACCGTGCTCACCGCCCACACGCCCCGTTTGAGGTTGGGGGTTGGGGTTGGCGTCGCCGTTATAGGTAGCCGCGCGGAACTTGAGCAGCACGTAATTATCGCGCTAAAATACTTGGCAAGACAGCGAGAGCAGAGATTGGTTACAGCTCTCCAAGCAAGAATGTTAGAGAAAAAAACCATTGCCTACCTTTAGGCGGCATTTGTTAGAGGCAGCATTCACAAATGGATTGCTATACTTTTGTGCAGCAGCAATACAAATAGATTTCCTGGAATTGCCAGATATTTCAAGTGTGTCAGCGAAAGAAGTTAAGAATCAATGTTAAACCTTTAGTCTAAAAAGACTCACAAAACTGGGTTAAGAACTTGAAACCTTTTTTGTTTATTTTAATGTTTTTTCTTATTTCATTACTTTACAGTTTGAAGATGACTTAAACTAAGTTTGACTACAATTGTTTTTGATGAAGCTTTAAGGAGTTTCGGCTTTAAGTGATTTCTTGCACTAATTGAATCATTGGCAGCTCTACGTGGCCTATGCTTCTTCTTGACCTGATTCACTTTTGCTGTAAGCCAGCTCGCAGCTCTGCTTAGCCACGCCCCCCGCCCCATGGCATCGTTTAAAAGGCAAATCAAATGCTCAGCGTGCAGAACGCGCACTTATTACAAGCACATAATTTATTTGCTGTTACACCACCACGCAACACGCACCACGCCTCTTTCCGCCCCTCGACTTTAACATAGACCAGCTGCCGCATTGGGCATTGCGTAGCCATGCAAAACCTTCGCTAGAATAACTCTTACCCCGCATCCACCTATGCGGCCGTGGCCTCATAATTGTTAAGCTTCGCGCACACTAAGTAAAAAGTTTTGTATAATGTTTTTTTTTTTATAAAGGGCAGAGGCAACAACAAGAGCTGGGCAAACAATAACACAAACTAAATACCAACTACAAAAGCAACACAAGCTCTCAAAGCTCCGAGCCCAAACAAATAAGGAAACTTGGGAATCGGTGGCGTATGAGCTATGTCCACATTATGCGCCCGAGACCTCAGAAATGGGAGTTGTGTTGCCTGGAAAATGGAGTCAGCCCCCTCTGTGGCTGGCTCGACGGGAATTGTGATTTGAGAGGGTTGAATCTCTGTCCCAGCTGAAGCATAAACTGTGGCAGGTAGTCTATAGAAACATCCAGTGAAATCTCAATCAGTTTGGGGAACGTCATGCCCTGACTTTTCAAGTTTAATTTCATTTAAATTATCTAATAGATACTAATTCTAAGATAAGCTTCTTTAAGTGAGTTTCGATGAATGTGCTTAAAAGCTAGAAACTCATTAAATCAAAGAATATTGTCAACACTCATCAACAGCAATTCAACACTTTCGACAGAGGCATTCGATTGGACTTTTAAGAAACAAAATTGAGGTACTTACTTATGCAATTGTTTATCTATCGATAGTTCACTCGAATAATATCGATAACTAACTTCGATAATTAATCGTTAAGACTTTGAACTGCTTTAAAGTCTGCTCTCAGGGTCCACAACAAGCTCATTCTCTCTTAGTTTAGCAAGCACTGTCATGTTTATCGATTCACATTTTAATCGATAGCAAAATTCGATATTTAATCGTTAAGACTTTGATCTGCTTTAAAGTCTGCTCTCAGGGTCCACAACAAGCTCATTCTGTATTAGTTCAGCAAGCACTTCCATGTTTATCGATTCACATTTTTATCGATAGTTAAGTTCGATGTGCAATCGTTAAAGATACGAACTTATTTAAAGTCAGTTCGCATGGCCGAGCGATTGGAGTGGTCTAATGCTGACTGATAAGCGTAACAGCTGTCCCGCCCACACAATATAGCTTCGTTTGCCTAAGCTTAGGGAAAAGGGTGTGCAAGCAGGGGATGGCTGCACAGTTGACGCCTGTGTGAAAAGTATTCCCCGAACTTAGCCAAAAAAATGAAAACTTTCCGCTGCAGAGAAATTCAGCCATGGAAATCAACATGACAGCTGAAATATGAGCGGGGCAGGACTCTAGAGGAGGAGGGAAGAGGAGGGGGCGGGCTCAAAAGGTTGGGCTGAAATGGTTTGGTCCCTCGTTCGGGTGGCGGTTCGCCTGATAACTTGCCTTAAATAAAAGAAAAATATGTTAATTTCAATTAATTGTTGGCGGGCAGCTAAAAAAAGAAATTTCCCAAAAGTTTGTTTTCTTTTCACGCGGGTCGGGGGCCAAGTTTGAGAACTGTTTTGGCGCTGGGCCATTTCCGGGCAGGGGGATGAGGGGAAGGAATTGGCTGGTGTAGAAGTGGAACTTCATAATTTGCCGCCATTTGTCGCTGCCAAAAATGGTTTGTTGCAGCTAATAGCTGTTGGGGAAATTAATAAACACGAAACGTTTTGAGAGCACTGCGAAACGCGAGCTGAAGAGCAGAAAGTCAGGGCGAGCGGACAGGCTGCAAGTTAACCGACTGCCAATGGCGAATGCTAATGCTATTGAAATCGGCAAAAGATTATTTAAATGCAAAACATTGCGCCAGATATTTGGGCTAAGCAGCAGTATGGTTCTCTGTTGTCTGATGTGATGGGAAAAAGTCAGTGGAAGGCAACTTGAAAATAAACTGGGGAATGAAATAATTCGGCAAAAGGCCCAAAAAGTGAATGGGAAAAGTTTTTCGTTTTCGTTTTTGCCTTTTCCATTCGCACACGGCCCACGTGGACACGTGTCGAGAGGTTGGACGTGCAAAAGACAACAGTAACATAACAATAACAACAACAACCCGGCCAACAACAGCAACAATTTACAAGCTTTTCTCTTTTTTTTATCAATGAACGCAATGCCATAAAGGCCCAAGAGAGAGAGAGAGAGGGGGGGGGAGTCAAGAGGATGACAACTCTCAAGAAATGTCAACAGAAAGCTGAAAAAAGTGGAAATGGAAAATGTAACGAAAAATTAGCCTTAAAGCAAAAACTTTACTGCCAGCTCTTATAAAACATGATGACAAATTGATTGATTGTATTGTATATTTAGATAGCTGTTGCTGCACTTGATAGCGAGAGAGATGCGTTAATGTTAATACCAACAAACAAATATGATTGACTTTACAGCAAATGCAATAAAAGTAAGCCTATATCTTAAGGTAAATCTATATTTCGACTGTTGAATCGAATAAAACAAGAAGCTTATTGTTCAGTTTCAACAACAGTAAACCGTATTGCTAATACAGCTCTATAGAGCTTTGCCAAAATTTCAATATTTGTCTTTGGCGAAGGTCCATCTTTAGAATTTGTATATTCGGTCAACAATTGTTGTTGTATTAATACCTTTGGGGATGCATGGAATTTCCATTTGAGGACTCGTTCTTGACCGCCTTTCTGCTAGTGTATGGCAGTTGAAGTGTTGTATGCCACTGAACCTGCTTGCACACAATTGGATCAGAAAGAAAACAAAAAAAATATACCTTTACAACACTAGAGCAATCAGAGTGTGTGGAATGCATGAAAGCTTTGCCAATGCTCAAGAGTTGGTAGGTTGCATGCACAAACAAAAGCAAAGGCAAACGGCCCAAGGGTTGCCGCATGCCGCATGCCGCAGCGGCATCTGCACACTTGAAGACCGGCCAAAGGCTTCAATCGAGTGAATCGATGCCAAGTTGCTGTTGCTGGTGCCTCTGCTAGTGGAGCAGGTTAAGTGTGAAATTTTAGTGTCGCCATCGATTTGCGTGTGCCACAAAAAGGCAGCCAACCGAAACGTTGCGTTTCATTTGCGCTTCACAATTATTGAAGCTGACTGCAGGCCCAAAATAGAAGGCAGCCTGCCTAGACTATTTGATTAGCAGCTGCTTTGTGCACAGGTGAGAGGACACCTAAAAGTAATTTACACACCTTAAGCAGATCTGCGCAGAGGGATATGCCACTTGTGGATCCATCTCCAATACATCTTAGACCGACCTCAAATCGTGTCGAAGCTCTAGAGACTCTTGTTGGCGTGTTTCATTACCTCTTTAAAAAGGTGTTCATATTTCACATTTAATATATATATATATACACTTTTTTTGAATGTATGCTGTCTGCTGGCAGACAATTTGACAGCTGACTCGACACATTTGACATTTTATTAATGACTTTTTTCGCCTGCATTTAATATTTTGTATTTGGATTTCTTTTGTTTTCTGCCCCCTTTTTAGCGCCGAATTGACCTACTAGGTGCTGCTGCCACTTTTTGTCTCTATTTTGTACAGTTGTGCTTTTGTTTCACTTTTTTTTTCATTTACTTCTGTGTGTGAGTCCGCCTGAAAGTATGCTACGGGGCATTGTCGTGCTGGCCCCAGAAGTTAACCCAAAACTGCCCGAGTTCACATCCTTAGCAGCTGCTAAAGCTGACCGACATTTCATTTTGTTTGCCTTATGAATTTCGTGTTTGCTATTTCCTAAGCATCGACAAGCACGCATCGGCCAGGGGGCATGAGTAGGGTCAGTGTGTTGGAGGGCCGGAAAAGCGGCGTTGCTTTTAAATATTTAACAACATTTTATTGAAACCTTTCTTTCCTTCCCTCTTTATTTTTATCGACTTTTTAGGACTTTGCATAAGACGACCGACTTATAATTTGGGCCAAGACTTGCATGATTCGACTCGACTCTCAGATACCCTTACACAATTCGAATTGAATCGAAATTCAATTTGCCTCTATGCCTATATAATAGTTGATTGTTTGTTGAGTTTTGCATATATCATGTGGGCAACAGGAAATTTTAGGCAAATATGTTACATTGTTATACCACTTAATGGATGTCTCTTAGTAGAAAACTATTTCCTTAGTATTTCCTATTTTCTGGAATTTTTCTTTACTTTTAAAATAATTTTTAATGTATCTAGCTTCAATAATAAACATCTACTACTTATAAGGAATATATATGTATATATGTATATATTCTTATATACCTACTAATATATTTTTGTCAAACAGCTCTTCAATCTATTATAAGAACAGTGGGTATAATCTATAAACTAGAAATGACGTATCTAAAAGAAGCTACGCATTTCGAGCATGTTTCAAGCGGCGGCTTTTGCTTGATCTATTCTCAACGGCTTGAATTGTAATTTTCAGTGGAATTTCGAAGGATTTAACGGAACATGTGCATGGCTGAAGTTCATAAGCGGATGATATGTTGCCTATATATATATATATATATATATATATATAAGTACTCAGATATATAGCGCATGCTGTACTTGCGTGTACTCATTTATAAATACAAACACGCATGTCTGAGCGTGTGTATCTACTTGTATTGAAGCGTGTGTGTGTGCGTGTGTATGTGTGTGTTTGACATCCTTGATGATTTGCGCACATTAGGCACATTTAGCTACCCATTAGACATCGACCCTGGCCATATTCTGCGCCTGGCAGCCACTCAAGTGCCAGCATATTAGGCATTAGGTTCAGCTGCCGCTGCAGCAGCTACAGCTCAATCTTCAGCCGATGTTTGGGGGCACAGACAGATATTGCCTGCAATTATGACACCGTTCTAAATGGCAGCGCCTAGTAAGCGCGTGGGCGTGACAGGGCCAACACGCCACACAGACACACAACACAGCACAACGAATCGCATCAGAAGATGGCTCTGGAGTGTAGCATAAACAAGCTGAACAGTTCACACCGAGGTGCGAAAGAAGCAGCTGACGTCGCGACCACAGGGCCAAAGTGGTCGAGAAATTAGGGCATTTAACATACAGCTGGCATAACACAAAGGCATATACATATGTATAAAAAATAATATATGCCACATATAGTGCAAATAGAAAACCTGAACGAAAACAAGTCTCAAGTCGTTTTTAGATACTCTGTTTACAGTTATGAATAGTTAACTTGGTTCATATCAAATTTTGTCTTAAAGGCTTCTCATTTTAATTTTTCTGCTACCAGCACATATGCCCGCTTTGCACGCGACAACAGTGTATCAAACAGTGTTAAATAGTTGCGGCAATAAACGCTGCCAAGTGGCAATGAGGAACCATTTGGTCGAATGGGCCAGAAAACCAAAAATTATCAATAGAAATTCTTTAACAAGCCAAGAATTACAGATACGCCTAAATGCGCTACCCTCACACACACACACACACACACACTTAGCACAGGTGCTAAATAGTTGTGCACATACCAAAATGAAAAAACAGACAAGTAGAACTGGGACTTGGTAACGAAATCGCTGCTCAACGTCAGTTAGACGCCTTTTGGTAATTAGAAACTTGTTATAGGCAAAGCGTTAATCAATTTTTAAGCAGCCACAGCAACAACAAGGCCCAAAGAAAGCAGCCAATTCACGCAATGAGCAATGGAAAAAATTAGAGAAAAAAAACATAACGAAAAGCAAACAAACAGCCGAAACGAATTTCCATTGAGTTGCCTGCAATTCGGTTCAGTTGTGCGGCAATTTTCAACTCGAGCGGTTCGAGTCAACACCTCAACACACTCACATATATGAAGTTGAATTTTTTTAAGTGCTTTTAGTGATTGTGTCTGTGGTCCTGCGAGCAGCCTACACAAATAATGAATTTGGCAAGATGTCGGAATAGCTGAGAGCACAAAAATCATAGAATCCAGAATTTCTATTTTGTGTATTTTATTGAGTACAGCGGCTATGCCTCATCTAGTCAATTGCATTCATTTGATATAAGCAACAAAGGCGAATCGTGCAAAGGGAAACAAAGTGCTAATTATAAAGTGCAAGAATAAAGGCCGATAAACGAGCATTGAAGGCTTAACTATGGCTTGATAAGTTATTGTACCTTAATATTCAGATTTTTTTTTTCGACATTTTTTATTTATTTTTATACCCTGAAATTCCTATTTTTAATGGTTTTAAGACAATGTATGTAACAGCGGAGGTGTGGCAAACCCCATAAAGTATACATGTTCTTGACCAGGACGAGCTAAGTCGATCTAGCCATGTCCGTCCGTCCTTCTATCCGTCTGTCCGTCCGTTTGAAATTTTAGATATATATTCTTGTATTTTTATTTTTTCGATAACTCAACCTATTTGCTTATTATCGATAAAAATTGATATTTTGATTTCGTGTTTAAGCCATATCTTAAAAAGCATATAAGCTAGAGATACCAACTTTAATAAGAAGGTTTCTGGGATGAAAATACAGATTAAAAATGTTTCAGATTTTGGATACCGCCCAAACCTGAAAGAGAGGAGACTTCAGATTTTGCATATACACACATTTAGATATCATTATTATGTGCTAAAAATTTCATTGAGAAACTACAGCTTAAGCAGATGTTATTTAACAATTGGTAATCTGTGCGAGTTTTTGTGTGTGCATGTGTGTGTGCGCACAGACGCTTATATGTATGGATAGAAGATGTAAACTAGATACATATCAAAACATCACCTCCGATTTGGTTCTGGGGATCTCCTAGTCGCGCAGACCCGACTAAAGCATTCTTACATGTTTATGTAAAGAAAACACAAACCGATACTCAACCTAATTTGTTATTTGCTTTTAACAGAACCCGAAAGCTACAGTAAGCTTTGAATGCGTGATAATTAACCTCATTTAATTCTCACTAATATGCTCCCAATTGATATCTGAAGAGTTCCATTGCCTAACTAGCTAACTTCAGCCACTCAGCACTAAAGCTTTTGCATTGAGTTGAGGTTCTGGTTTCTTTAATAGTGTTCGACGTCAATTTTCCAGGAATTGCTTCGAATCGACGTTGGTTACAACTTAATTCGGTCTCATTGCCGATGGCTTCTAATTGGCCAACTCAGTAGGATTTCTCGTTAGTGAGCGTTGGCGCATCCTGCTGCTGCTGCTGGTGCTGCTTCGCCTGCCACGTAACTCAAATTCAAGAGAAACCCACTCGAATTTGCCACATTTGCCAATTGTATGAACAACTTGTTGCCAGCTCTCAAATCCTATCTAATTATTTTCCTACTTCTGCAGTTTCACATCCGCATTTACAAAAAAAGAATCAAACAAACAAGCAAAGTGGTGGGTTACAGAGCAAAAAACAGCTGCAGTAGCAACTCGTAATCAGGGCAAATGCCAACAATGAAGTGCTGTTTATTGTAATATCTATTGGAAGAACCAAACTTGAAATGCAATCAGCAACAGGCACTTTTTCCATTAAGTAACAAAAGAAGCAACAATACAATGGCTCACACACACAGTCAGCTCTTATGCAGTGTAATAATAAGCGCTTGAACCTTACTTACATTCAATATTGTTGTTTATATTATTTATAAATATGTATTTATATTTATATTATAAATATGTATTCATATATATATATATATGTATATATATTTGCATACTCTTATACGCTCATATAGATATTGAGAAATGTGTGTGGGCACTTTTGTAATTTTTATAAATATTTTAAAAGAATTTTATAAATATTTAATGTTTGACTTCGACAGTCCTTAGTTTGCAGCTAACAAAATTCTTTTGAAATCGAAATTTCTGGCTTTCTTTTGTTTATGGAAGTGCGAAAAGGTTAGGAATAGTAAATTTGACTACATTTATAAGGCATTGCGCAGGTTCGCTGATTGATGATGATTGCCAATACTTTGAATAGTAATAATAATAATATTCTTTGCTTTTCCAATAGATAAAGCATGCAAGTAGTCGGTGTAATAATTTGTGTCAGCTTTGGGAAAATCTTAAAACTAGCTTCGTAACGTAAAAGATGTGCTGAAACAACTGAAATTTGATATCGTTTTTAAACTTTTTCGTATTAAGTTGCCACTAACGTTAACAGAAAACTTTTTTAGTCAAATATACAGATTTTAATCTAAAGAAAAGAAAATTTTTCATGGAAAAGGAAAATGTAAGCAATGATTTAAAGTAAATTTTGATGTAAAATAATTCAACTTTCGACAGCATCGGACAGACGGACGGATAGCCTAGATTGATTCGGCTGTTGAACATCATTAAGTATATACTTTATGAACTCAGTTAGTCCTGCTTCTGCCTGCTACTCACATTTGTACAGAAACACAACAATGGGTTAGGGGTAATGAAAAACTAGAAAACACGAAGTGTATAATTTTATAAAAAGAAAAACATATTCTATACATGTTAGTATATATATGCATATATAGTATATGAAAGCCTTTAGAATGAACAGCAACTAATGTGGGCGAGCACAGCCTACAGTTAAGTGCATAAAACGATAATAAAGCTGCCGAAGGAGCACTGTGTCCACAGTGTGTGGCAGTGTAGCTGTGTGGCCGTTGGGGCATGAGGCAGACGCTGGGACGACTGAAAGCGGGAGAGGGGCGTGACGTGTGGCGGGTTGCGAAATAATTTCCATAAACATAAACAACAGTTTGAGCGCATAATCAAGTGGAGGAAGATGCTGTGCCACATTATGGGACCCGGCCGCAGTCTAATGGCAAATTATGCGGTCCAGTGTTGGCAGGCCCAAACATTAAGTATTTAGCATTCGAGCGCAATTGCCAACACTGCTGCTGCCCATTTCGACAGAGACTGATTAAAAGTTTTTCCTCTTGCTTAGTTGTTGGCAACTATTTTCTACGCTTTCGTGTTTTCTCCTGTTTTCTGTCTGCATTTCGTAAAGTTTCTCTAGATTTATGCACATTTTAAATGGATTTATGGATGCATTGTTCTTATTTAGTTTTTCTTTTTTTGCTGGCTGAAATAAAATACTTCAATAAATAGGTTCACAAAAAGGTGGGCAAAATTTCAATTCAGATGCAATTTGTTTGGGAACAGTTGTTTTTTTCTCTCTTTGTAAGTTAGGTCTTTTAGTATTCTGCATAACTGGCGTTTTATGGGCAGCTGCGTAATTGCAAAAACTTGAATTTGACTGCGAATCGGCAAAAAGGCTTAGCCAGCAGGTGCCCAGCTGTTGTTTTAGTGATAGCTGGAACCGAACCAATTTATTCTGCACTTCAACACAAAGAACTTGTCAAAAGCTGAGCAAAATCGCTGTAAGAAAAGAAGACATTTTGGACAGAATTCCAATTCTTTTCCTTCTTTCCTTTGCAGCTGCTACGCAAATCGATAACAATCACAATTAAAGCAATATACTTGATATGCACTGCACGTAGCCGTATGTTATCTATCCAAACGGCAAATTTCAAAGCAATTTGGTAATAAACACAGAATTACATCTTTGTATGCGTATGCGCGTGTGTGTGTGTGTGTGTGTGTGTGTGTGTGTGTGTGTGTGTGTCAGACAGAAGCCTGTGCTTAAGTATTTGAGAGTCTGAATAATAGAAGGCTTTGGCATATGAATGCAATTGAGTGGAAAGGCAACTGTCCGAATGTTTGAGGCACTTGTCAATGTTTCCATAAAAAGAAAATATGCATTTATTTCATTTTCCAATTGATTTACTTTTCAAAATCTCAAAGACTGCAGCGAAAGATTTGCAATTGGCTAAGAACCATGCAGTACGTTTTTCAATATAAGCGATACAGAAATTTTAGATACGTCTGGCAAGTTTTCACACTTTTATTATTTAGTCTGACCAGATCAGACTTACTTTGCTGCTTAATCTATTGCATCAAACAGAATAGATAAGAGCTAAACGTAGTTTGAGCTTGATTATGATTCGTTCCAACTAGAAAGAATAGCTTTGATTCCAACTGCATATCAGTTCAGTTCAGTTTGAAGTGTTGTTGCTGGAAAAGTATTGAAGCAAAAGTTCAGACTTGCTTCCTGGAACTCAATTAGCTCGATGGATACTTCGCTTCGACTTGATTTCATTTCCGAAAATATTTTTTATACCTATTTCAGCTTGAAATCTATGTAACATTTAAGGCAGACCCAGAGTGAAGCTTTTAACTAATAATTATCCTCGCTTTGGTTTCTTGTTGAACTATTTTATTGAGTGCATTGTATAAACGAGATAAAAAAAAACATGAAATGAAGTGATTATAGCATATCGTTTGAGATTGGATGATGCTTGATGCAGTTGATGTTCATGGAGCGTGCGAAATTAATGTACTTTCAAGGCTCTGGCTCTGACACTCATAACATATTGATCATTGCAACTGCAGCGATTTTCATTTCAATGGGCAATTTATGAAAGCAAATTGCGAACGCTTTGCAATGGAAAATTCAACTTGAATGCTTCATTTGCCAGCTCGAAGGCGGCGACAGGCGTATATTTATTTTTTCTTTTTTTTTCTCGCCACAGAGCTGTTGACGTTTGTTGCTAATTAAAGTTGTTGCCCGCTGCCACATTTTGCAATGGCTGTTGCAATTAATCTCAACATAAATTTGCACTCGCAGCAACAGGCCAACCCACAACAGCTACCCACGCAGCCTCTGAGGAGCGGGCCGGCTCTGACCTTGCGGGCGGCAACAATGTTGAGTGAGCGAGGCTCAACATTAGCAATGCTGCCACACAGAGCTGACCCAATTTTTCACCTGGCTCATGAGCAGCGCCCATAAATTGTGCGGCTCACTTGAGCTCTAGCTGGCCGCGTGGCAAAGGGCCTGGCCATTAAATGGCCAAGTCCGACAGTTCGGACTTTAATATTTTTACGTACTACATCAAAGTCGAAGGTTCGAGTGATTAAATGAAATTTACGAGTGCCCTATGCATTGCCCATAGGGAAACTGAAGGAGGCACTGCCAGACACACACACACACACACACACACACGCACAGGCACACGCAATGAGAATTTTGCATAGGCACTGTCAGAGATTGATGGACCATGTTTTGTCTTGACGGCAACGCGGGAATTTAACAGCAACAACATCACATCAACTACAACAAGTACTACAGCAGCAGCAGCAGCAGCCATAACAATAACAGGCTGATGTAATGAAGTGGCGTACGTGGCGAATGCGTGATAGCCATGCATATATATTAATACATATGTGCATGCATATATAGCATGTGGCCGGGCCAATGATGGGATAATGGCTGGCAGAGCCCGGACAAACTAGACTGGGCAATCATTGGCCCTGCACATATGCAATTAAACGCTTCGCCTGAGCCAAGCTCGCAATTATCCAGTCAATTACTAAATGTTCCCAATACTAAATTCGATAATTCAATTGCAAATATGCTATAAAGCAGCAATTTAATTCGAAATTTAGATTAAAGAGTGATGAAAATGTAAAGTTATTGATGTTTAAGAACTTATCCTAAAAGTTTACGATGCCATCTATCGGAACATTGGCATCCAATTGACATTTTGTACTTTAGTGCAGCTGTAAAATAAAATTGCGATTTGTATAGCGATATTGCATGGGGGAACGCGCCAGATAAGCTTGAACAATTATGCAGGCAATGTCAAGGCATTCGTATGACTGGAAATAAATATGACGCGATGGTCCAAACAACAAGTGACAGCCTGCCCAGAGGGTAACAAGCCAGCGCTCGCTGACACAGTGAGTGGTTCCGAGGGAGAAGTGCTCAGGGGCTGGATGGTTGTTGCTCTATATAGACGACCCTCATGTTTATGAGCTGCAATGGCGACGCGCTGACAGCTGACAGCGCCACCCGCTCCACTGACCCCAAGACTCAAAATGCTGTTGGTCTTTAATACCCTTTCCGCGCGGCATAACGCATTTGGAGGCAATTTGCAAGCACGCTTAAAGAATGCATATTAATCTAGTTAAGCATTATGAAGATTATATTGTTTTAATCTTAATTCGATAAAAATCGATCGAGATGCAAACAGCCTCTTTTTTTATCAACAGATTTTAAGATACTTCGTCTTGGATATGAAATTTGCCTTCAGACATATATTGGGTCGTTCACTAAGTAATTTCGTTTCATGACAACAGCTGATCTTATTGCATTTTTTCGCAGCCAACTACGCGCTTAACCGCTTTACCGCTTTAAATTTCAACAGCTGATATAGTTAAGCTTATTTGTAAAAAAATTATGTATGCTGCGAGTTTTAGGGTATCTGGCAATCAGGTACTGCCGACAAGAGCATTCATAGTTGAATTCTTTCATCTTTTTTATTGTATCCATACAGCTTCCAGTTTTGCAGGAGGCGGGCATAGTATCATATATGTATGAGGTATGAGCATTAGTAGGTTGGTTTTTATGAGCCAGCAGACATTTTATTGCATGTGCGCTGGGCAGCACACTGTCTGAGGTTATTAAAGTTTCAGGATTGGTGTCAAGTCTCATTGCCTGCGGCTGCTGCTGATGATGGCGACGACGTAAGCAGCTTCGCATGTGTATGTGCGTGTGTGCGTGTGTGTGTGTGTGTGTGCGTGTGCATTTGTGTGTTGGTGCACGTGAATGCTTTATTTTATTGCTGAAAAGTGCAATCATAAAACGTTCAAGGCCCCCGTGCTGTGCAGCGATAAGCAAAAAGGCGAGCAGCGAACACCCCGTCAACACTTCTGTCAGTTCTTAGTCCCCAGTCCTCAGTCCTTAGCCCTGGTGCGAACGAAATGTGCATTAAGGTTGGCACTTATGTGGCATACCTTCGGGCGCATTGGCCCCCGCTCGATACTCTGAATATATTGACATCATTTGACATACTGTTTTTGTTACCAAAGCACAAGCGAATCAACTATGTAAACACATAACAACAATTTCAGCCACCAATCGGCCAACTAAAAGCCCATAAAAGCTTATTGAAACAAATCAAAATGCGACAGCAACAACACAAAGAACAAGAAGCGCCAACAAATGCGAAATAAAAGCAACCCAAATAGATAAATTTTACACTCGAAAATGGTTGCCTCTTGGGGTGGCAGCTCTAATAAAGCTGTAGACCATCAAATCCAAGTAATAGACAAAAACCCAAAACGAACGACAAGCGAGAAAAAATGGAAGAGAGAGAGAGAGAGAGAAGCAACGATGCATAATCCAGGCTGGCAATAAAAGTTAGACGCTGATTGAGCTAAGGTCACAGTGGAAATGCTCTTGAAAATGTAAATCTTTTTGCATAAACCCACAAAATATTACAGAAAACTTAAGATTTGGATATTCACAAAAGAAATTCTATGTACTTGAATTAAAGTTTCAGCAATGCAATTTGGTATTCACAGAAAATGCTAAGGATATTCACGTTAATTCGTACACATTTAGCTGAAAGCACATTAAAGCTTTTTACATATTGAAAGCACATTAAAGTTTGCAATAAATTATTTTCATAGAGTCCAAGCCAAAGCTCGACCTTGTCTGGCAATCTATTTAGAAAACATAAAGTTTATATTACCCCTGGGTATTTGAAGCAATTGTGGAAGACAGAGCTTGGCACATATAGTATAAGTTTTGACCACAAAAGGATGTGTGCTGCTGTAAAATTAATATGATTCAATTTTTCTCTTATGATATTTGCAATTTTCAGCTGAAGTCTCGCAAGTCGCTCAACTCTTTGGCACAAAATGGTAGCCAGGGCAACAAAACAAATGGCTAAAGTAACCCAAGCCAAAAACCAAGCTACACAACAACAATAAGAACAGAGTCCAATCATCTGGGCCAACAAACCAGACGACCAGAGAGCCTGACAACCAGACAACCAACAGACAAACGACGCAACGGCCATTTGCATTGCCAGCCATTGTTGGGACTGGGTAAAGAAAGTGTGAGCTCTCTCTCACACACACATCTGTGTGTGTGTGTGTGAAAATTGAAAATTGAGTGAAGCAGTTTTATGATGTTGCTTTGTATTATAAATCAAACACGGGGGGTAAGAGACACGCGTAATTGTTGTTGTGCAACTGATAAACGCGAAAAGCTAACAACAAGCTCTGAAGGCAGCCGCAAAGTAGGCTAGGGAAATGGGAAATGGAAAATGGTAAAGAGCGTGGAAATGGGCAAAATGTAAATTGTGAAAAGCCAATGTCGCAGACGCTGCGGGTAAGCAATGCAAATATTTGCTGGAAAATAACCCGTAAGTAAATATGAGAATTGAAGCGAAGCGGAATGTGCGAATAAATATGTGTATGTGTGTGTGTGTGTGTGTGAATGTGAATGCGTGTGTGTGTCAACAAAGGACATTGGATAGCTGGCAGCGGTCATTGTTGTTATGGCTGTTGCGGCTGTTGTTGCTTGCTTTTGTTGCGGTGTCACAGCAGCCGACACTTTGCATGCTCGATTCGAGTTGAAAGCTGGCAACATAAACCGAAAACCGGAAACCGGATAAAGCATAACGGATATACATATGCCTCTGTATATTTGTGTGTGTGTGTGCCAAATCTGTAACTGTTACGGATATCTGCTTCAGATGCGCCATCAAAGCTACCAGCCAGTGAGCCAACTTCTATGCGAAAGCTAATTAGCTAAATCAACAATAAAAGTTTAACAATTACTGTTGCACAACTGTAAAGCAACTCTAATGATGATGATGTTGATAAGCAAACAAATTTCCGTTGCCACGCCCCCTTAAAAAGCCTAAAAAGATGTTGGCTTATTGTTATTGTTGTTGCTGCCGTATTGTTGACTAAGGACCCAAAGTAAATAAGACCCATGCGCAATCTGCCACATAGATCTGTCGTAATGTTGTTTTTTTTGATTTTTTGGGTTTCATTATATGAGAGGTCAAACATTATAATTACATTTGCCAAAGTTACCTTATTTAAATATATTATATTACATTTTTTAAATTTATTTTTTGTGCCCAAAGTGAGACATTAAAATGGTATAAAATATTGAACAAAATTAACGGCATCAAAAATCACTTAAATAAACATTAGACTAGCCTAAAAACAAAATGCTGTCTGAAAATTGGCATTGGTTAACAATTATTGCATTTGGTTGAACAATATGAACAACAATAGACGTGTGCTGCGATCTCTGACAATGCTCGCAATTGTCCAACTGGCCGAGCAGGTGAGTCGTATGGAAAGATCAGAAGGAAACTGAAGCTGAAGAAAAGTCAGATTGAATAGCCTCTCAGAGATATAGTTAGCACATATGGGAGATATATAACTATGGTTGGCTGTTTAAATCAGATTGAATCAGATTAGATAGAGTTATGTTTCTTATGAAAGCATAGTTCAACATTCTTAAACATTTTGAAGGAATACAAGACTAGTTTTCTAAACAGTTTTTAATGCAGTTTTTATAACAAATTATATTCCATTTTTTTATACCCTGAACCCATTGAAAATGGGAATTCAGGGTATAATGGTTTTGTGACAATGTATGTAACAGGCAGAAGGAGGCGTGGCAGACCCCATAAAGTATATATATTCTTGATCAGGACGACGAGCTGAGTCGATCTAGCCATGTCCGTCTGTCCGTCTGTCCGTCCGTCCGTCTGTCCGTCTGTCCGTCTGTCCGTCTGTCCGTCTGTCCGTCTGTCCGTCCGTATGAACGCAGTGATCTCGTAAACCACAAAAGCTAGAGACTTGAGATTTTAGATATATATTCTTGTATACCATACGCAGTACAAGTTTATTTTTTTTTTCGATAACTCATCCCATTTCCTTATTATCGATAACAATCGATATTTTGACTTTGTTTTTAAGCTATAACTTATAGACCATGATAGCTAGAGATACCAAATTGACTACGTAAGTTGCTGTGATGTAAATATAGATAATAATTTTTTTAAATTTTGGATACCTCCCCCCATTAGCCCCATAAGTGGAAAAAACGTATTTCAAATACTAGAGAGTTGGGATTTTGTATATATACACCTCTAGATGTCAATATTATGTCCTGAAAATTTCATTAAGAAAGTAGGTCTAGAACCGAAGTTATCTAACAATGAATTTCTCATAATGCTGCCCAGAATGCAGCTCAAGCGCAGCCGCTAAATTATGTACGCAGTAAGCGGCGCGCTTGCTTGTGTATGTATATGTGTGCGTGTGTGTGTGCGCGCAGTGGGTAATTTGTACCGGTAAAAGATGTAAGCTAGATTGTTTAAAACACCGTCTCGGACTTGGTTCAGGGGATCTCGTAGTCGGGCAGACCCGACTAGAGCATTCTTACTTGTTTTATATTTTTATACCCTGAACCCATTGAAAATGGGAATTCAGGGTATAATGGTTTTGTGACAATGTATGTAACAGGCAGAAGGAGGCGTGGCAGACCCCATAAAGTATATATATTCTTGATCAGGACGACGAGCTGAGTCGATCTAGCCATGTCCGTCTGTCCGTCTGTCCGTCCGTCCGTCTGTCCGTCTGTCCGTCTGTCCGTCTGTCCGTCTGTCCGTCCGTATGAACGCAGTGATCTCGTAAACCACAAAAGCTAGAGACTTGAGATTTTAGATATATATTCTTGTATACCATACGCAGTACAAGTTTATTTTTTTTTTCGATAACTCATCCCATTTCCTTATTATCGATAACAATCGATATTTTGACTTTGTTTTTAAGCTATAACTTATAGACCATGATAGCTAGAGATACCAAATTGACTACGTAAGTTGCTGTGATGTAAATATAGATAATAATTTTTTTAAATTTTGGATACCTCCCCCCATTAGCCCCATAAGTGGAAAAAACGTATTTCAAATACTAGAGAGTTGGGATTTTGTATATATACACCTCTAGATGTCAATATTATGTCCTGAAAATTTCATTAAGAAAGTAGGTCTAGAACCGAAGTTATCTAACAATGAATTTCTCATAATGCTGCCCAGAATGCAGCTCAAGCGCAGCCGCTAAATTATGTACGCAGTAAGCGGCGCGCTTGCTTGTGTATGTATATGTGTGCGTGTGTGTGTGCGCGCAGTGGGTAATTTGTACCGGTAAAAGATGTAAGCTAGATTGTTTAAAACACCGTCTCGGACTTGGTTCAGGGGATCTCGTAGTCGGGCAGACCCGACTAGAGCATTCTTACTTGTTATATTTAATATGTGAACTGCCTAATGTTATTATAAAAATTTCTATATTCAATTTGTGATCAATATCGTGTCAAAATTTTTCATGTCATATCCTCGCCTTTCAGTACTGTTATTACATGAAGCCGCTAAACTTTAGCACTTGGGACACGCCCAACTACAGGCTGGAGATGAAGATGCATATGCGCAACAATTCGCTGTCGTCGGTCACATATGTGTACCAGGACGTGCCCATACCGCAATGGCACTTGGTTTTCATTCACCATCCGAGCAAGCGGCGGAACGCAATGCGAGCTGAATTGCCGCGAACGCTCTACAACTCGACGGTGAAGACGTGCGACTTTTGGAAATATATACGGCGCGTTACCGCCTGGAACAATGCTGCTAAGCTGATACTATCTGGTGGAGGCAGCAACATGAGCCTCGAGTGCCCCCTAAAGCGAGGCACCTATATGATGAACATCATTCAGGTGCCGCCCGATACGTCGCTGCTGAAGTTCATGTACCAACCGAACGCAATCTATACGGTGCTCGGCACCGTTTACTCCCTCAATCCGAAGGATGGCGGCAGACAGGCCATTTGCCACTACGAGGTGAACACCACCATCACCAAGAACTGTTGACCAAATCAAATTAGAACCTTTTTTTTTGCTTTTTTTTACTAGTTTTTAAAGCTGCAATTAAAAGAGACAGCTAACAAAAAAAAAAATAAAAATACAAATAAAATGCAGTGTCTAGTTGCTTGGTCTAGTTGCTTGCTGTGGCAGGTGGTGACGACCACGCCCACCTCTATGTGCGTGTCACACGTCAGCGAAAAATTCTTAATTAAGTGCGAATAAAACGAAAAAGCGGAAAATGCGGAAAATCCAAGCGGACGCAGCACAAACACAAAATGCACCAACAAGAACAATAGATAAAGAGCCAAAAACGGAAATGAAAACAGAAATCTTAAATGAGCAGCAGATGGGCAAAAATCTCAATGCCAGAGCGCACAATGGGCAAAAACATGGCAAACTGGCTGAAGAAATTTAGTTTGTTTCTGTATGTGCAATAATAGGAAATTATATATATATAGATATAGCATCGAAAAAATGATTGATGAATGAAGAAAGTAGAACCAGTGTTGAGAAACTGCAAAGTATTTAGCGGTAAGTCAATTTTGATAGCTACATTAATCTAATAGTTAGGTGAGAGTTTTGCGATCAAGACACAAACTGCTTATGAGGTAGGGTAGTATTTAGCTCTTTAAAAACAGTGTTGGTAAACACTAAGAAAAACAAACCGAGTAGTATTTAGCTCTTTAAAAACAGTGTTGGTAAACACTAAGAAAAACAAACCGAGACATATCCCAATAAGCACTTTGCAAGAGAGATTATTGCAAAGAGGAGAAAGCAGTCGCTTATAAGGAGAATAGTTTTTTTCTCTTAAAAACAGTGTTGGTAAACACTAAGAAAGACAAACTGAGGCATATCTAAATAAACAGTGTTAAGTGAGATCTTTGGTGATAATAAGAGAAAGACTGCTAATGAGGAGAGTAGTTTTTACCTCTTGAAAAACAGTATTGGTAAACACACTAAGAAAACCGAGCTGGGACATACCTAAATAAGCACTTAACAAGAGAGATTATTGCAAAGAGGAGAAAGCAGTCGCTTATGAGGAGAGTAGTTTTTAGCTCTTTAAAACAGTGTTGGTAAGCACTAAAACACATACATATATAAATAAACAGTGTTAAGTGAGATTTTTGGTAACAAATGGAAAACTGCTTATGAGGAGTAGATTTTATCTCTTTAAAAATCAGTGTTGGCAAACACTAAAAAAACAAACAAACTGAGACATATCTTAATAAGCAGTTCTTTTATCGAAAAGTTATCTAAATGATGATAACAGGAACACTGAAGACCATTTAGCTACAATTTAACAAAAGCCTTGCTAAGTTCAAAATTGTGACAGTAAAATTATTATTTGATATGCATATCTGGAGTACAGAGTAAGTGCTAGTCGAGCACTGCCCGTTCAATTGCTTTCGCCCAGCACTTTTGAATAAGTGAGTGCGCCTTATGAGACGAAAGCGAACTTAACTCTGGCAATTGTCAAGACGAGTAGCTGGCTGGCTCAACAGCTGCCACAGCCCATTGTGGCACAAGCTAGCACCACGACGCACAATCACAATGGCTGACGACGAATGTGGCACTTGCAACATTGTCGCTAGCTGGACACGAATAATTGTGGCAATCATATTTTATGCAGCATTTGCATTTGCATTTGCTTTCGCTTTCGCTTTCGCATTCGCATTCGCATTCCCATTTGCATTTGCATTTGCATTTGCTTTTCACTCGCATGCGACACGCATCGCACAATTTGCATGGAACATATGTACATACATGCATATATGCATATGGACTACATGTAGTGCATATGCATGTATATAATTATTTATAAAACTTTAAAATAATACTTGGAAATCTGGCAACAATTCGAGTGAATAAAACTCAATTAGCAAAAAGCTAAGAAAAATATTTTCTAACCAAGCAAGCGAAAGGGGGAGGGGGCGGGTAGGCAGGTGTGTTTGCGGTTAAGCAAATATGGGCGTGACTGATTTACAGGGCAGAGAGCTCGGTTAAGAAAATAAGCAGCTTAGGGGTACACACACACACACACGCACACACATACTCCGCACAAAGGTAAAAACCCAAACGCGAAGACAAAACGAAATCCCTTAGGCCCAACTGGTAGCTGGATGTGGGCGTGGCACCGGGTGAACTGTGGCATAACTGATGTGCTTTTTTTCTTCCTTTTTTCAGTTTTTTTTCGTTTTTTATTTGGCCTGGAGCGTGGCACGGCAATTGGCATAAAATATGCGCCGCTTGCATGCCGGAGACTTGTTATTAAAACATAAAATTTGCATGCAAGCCACAAAGCTAAGCGACTCAAGCAGACGCCAAGGCCACGCCCATTTGGGGTAAAGTCAAGATAAAAATACGTGCCAGCATATACAAATTCACATACATATGCATAATATAGTCGGCTGTATCAATGTAACGTGACTGCACAAGAGCCAAAGGAGAGGCAATCAAGAACATTTATCTTTGGATACCCTTGCAGGCAGTCGGCTCCTGTCCAGAGGGCAAAGTGTATAAGGATTAGTCAGCAACTGAGTCACTTAAATCTAAAAACAGCTCTAGCTGGAACTGATTTTTAGCTAAGGCATATCATTCGATTCGATAATGCTGGGAATTGGTTAAGTTCTTCAATAAAGCCTGTGTTGGTTAAGCGGCAACTAAATTTTCATAACAAAGTTTCAATCTGTCTGTACATCTCTCTCTCTCTTTTTCTTTCTGCTTCGTAGCTTGGTGCCGATATTTTACAATGCTGCTACCATGGTATACCATGTATATCATTCGATTCGATATAGATTGACAAGGAATTTGAAATACCCTCGAAGCCGGTGTCAAAAAATCATTATATATGAGTGTCTGCCACAATCTGTGGGAAGTGGTGTATACGCATGTTAAGCTCTTCAATGAGCGGCAACTAAATTTCCATAATGAAGTTTCACTCTGTCTGTGCCTCTCTGTCTGCTGAAAGGAGTCAGGGCAAAGGTAACAGATAGGTGTTATGAGCATCTTCTTGTGACGACTGCTACAGCTGCTTGAGTTGTGGTCGACATTTTACAGTGCAGTTACCGTGACAACTAGCCATTGCCTGCAGCTGAATTTGCAACCACAAACGGCAACAGCAGCAGCAGCAGCTGCAGCTAAAAGCATCCACAGGATACAGGATACATGGCACAAGCTCCACCAATCCGAACGGATATTGGTATAACAGAAGCCACAAAGGATGCATCTCATTTTCGATGTCCAAAACAGAAACATAATACGAATATTGTCCAAAATGCAGATTTCTGGTCTTTACTGCCCACAGATGTGCCTCAAAAGGAAGCATTCCTATTTAGACTTAACCATAGATGTGCCTCAAAAGGAAGCATGCCGAATGTGTTTGCCTATTAAGACTTAACCATGTTTGTTAAAGGCTAAAAACAAAGAGCTCTCCAAATGCAACCTGAACTTCAAGAATTTTGCATCTTATTTGATTTTGCTTTGAAGTGTGTGCTTGTGTGCGTGTGTGTGTGTGCCTCGAGTGTGTCCACATTTTTTCTGAATACATCAGCAGTGGCCCACGCAAAGTTTTTCATTTGCTGTCCAGTCTCTCTCTCTCTCTCTGTCTCTGTATCTCTATGCACTTGCCACACGCAAATACTTTTCCATTTTTTCGCATGTTGTTTTAATACTTTTTTCTACACGATTTTGCTACGCAAATGCAACGCAGAAATCCTCTTGAGCTGCTCGTATTGGCTGCTGACTCTTGGCACTGAGCACCGACAGAGAACAACAGTAGCAACGACAACAATAGCAGGCAAACAACTGTTTAGCATACGCCTCTACCTAAAAGCGTGCAGCAGATTTTTTACAGTTCTCTGCGCGTATTTTTAATTACGCTGCGTATGCCATGCCCAGGAATTCTAGCGCAATCAAATGGAAATGCCAGTTGAGTGGCCATGACTGCCAGCTACCCTGTGTCCGGCTTATGGCACATACGGATATTTTATCTGAAGGTAAACGAAGCTAGACAACTGCAGGCTAGCTAGCACGCCCTCTGCGCAAGGGAAAGTTGCGGCTTTGCCATAATTACCGCACTGCAAATCTAAAAATATAAACAGAAGCCACGGCTTTACCGCTTTCCGAGTGAAATTTAAGTTAAGTGCAGCAGCGAAATAAATCAGCACAGCTTCGCCCACACACATAGAGAGTAGGATTACAGTAGAGCAGCATTAATGACGCCCACACGTCGTGTAAAACCAAATGCAAGCGACTTACGAGCAGCACACGAATATGCAAGGTTTACGGCTGTTTTTCTGCTTTATTATATTTTGGAATTTCGACTGAAAAATAAAACAACTTTTTGTAATAATTCGTATGAAAAGGTAATGGGTTTGTATTTCGATGCATAATAAGCAACTTTAGCCGATTCCCAGTAATCGCTATGCAAAGAGCTGTCAAATGATTTTTAAATTGTACGACAACCACGCAGATATCTGCATTTATTTTCATGCATCCACGTAATGCAGTGCTGTAATACGATTTCAGTGTTAACTCAATTACAGTATCTGATTAACTCAAAGAAAACAATATTTAAATATGGCGCCACAGCGTAATTGCAAACCAATTAGGGAATTTCAATGCCAAATACCAAATGCAAAATGTCACATAAATTTCTGAACTCATTGAAGCTAGTGATAAATGTTTCAGCTTGAGCTCAGTTAAAGTTAAAGTTTGCATTTTATGACAATCATAAGAAAGTCTAGCTAACACGGAAAGTTAATCTTTGAATTTGACTTAAATTGAAACAATCTATAGAACCACTTGCCCATTTCTAATAGAATATATCTTTGCATTTAAAGAATATAGAAGCTACAGAAACTCGATGGTAAAACACTCAAATGAAACATCAAAAGCATTACTTCAAAAGTTTTAAATTGAAATAATTGATCTAATTAATCTAAACTAGAAAAATAAAACGAATTCAAGTCGTACTAATATAAATAAAACCATTTCAAATTGGTTTTTTTGTTAAATTAAATATTAGATATCTTAAAGTAGGCGAGAGCAGTTAGTCAAACAGTTTTCAGATCTTTTGAAATAGGTCCAGGGGAAGTGCAGGGGAAGTAGATGGTGAATAGTTTTGAGTGTCATCTGGTGTGGAATGTAATACTTCGAATCATTTGTGACAGCACCACACTTTCATTCCTTGGTACGAAGAGGATAAACCATAGATAGTGATGAGAAAGCCTCGATAGTTTACGTAATAATTTTTAACTAGCGATACTATGGAAAACGCCATCGATAGTTTTTGCAGCTATACTAGAAGCCTTTAGTACATGGAAGTCTTTTTTCCTGAACGCTTAACCATTCTGTGTTGATTAAGTTGCTTTGTCACAAACAGCACAAGTCGTTAAGTCGTGGCCAGAGCTTTGATGATGGGTTCGAGTTAGCGCGGCCAACTGGCACATGTTTATAATATGCAGCGAGCGTTATTAAAAAGCTAACAAATGGCACAAAGAATTGTGAGCGACGCCCACACACACGTCTACACTCACACACACACACACACACACACACACACGAATGAAATGTAATAAATTTATGCCTAGCAGGCAATCATTATATGTAATTTCCCTATTGCATATTTTATGCCAGAAGGCAGCTGCTTCTCAACCCTTTTAGCCGTCATTAGATATTAGTGAGAAAAACTAACTGCGCATTAAACATTTACGAGTGGCTGCTTATAGCAAAAGAATAGCTCCAGCTGCTTTATAATCTGTCCAATGCATACTCTTTACCCAGATTCCATTTCCCCTCACTGAAGCCATTTGTTGACCGCACATTAGGAAAATTATAATGACAACGTAAGCCATATAATTGAAAAGCCCCCTCCAAATATCTAGCGGGCATCCGGATCAAATACAACTGTTCCTACTTAACTGCTGTCCATAAGCAACTGTTTATCCCCAGCCCCAACTCCTGCTCACGTTTTGCGCCCTGCCGTTTGCATAATGACGACCCTGGAATTCCGAACAGGTGTGTGTGTGTTACCTATGCTACTCACTATATATATATATATATATTTTATTTTTATTCATTTATTTATTTTTTTTTTTTGGTTTCTGCTTATGTTCCGTGTTTTTCTTTTTGGGTAGCCTCTTTTCCTGGTAATTAGAGTTTCATGTTTCGCAGCCGAACAACAAACGGAAGCCGCTCGCAGGCGTTAGCAACAACAAGCACAACGACTGGAGCTCAGCGAAAATAACATGTGGCATCAGGAGGAGGAACGTGATGCTTAATTACAGACCATTACCAAATATCACACATACGCCATGTGGCCGACGGTTTCGCAGCACACACAAATCCCAGCCAAGCTAAATCACTATAAAAGCACAAAAATATAAAAATATAACGAGCTACATTTGATTTAACGAAGATTAAATACCCTAACAACATAATTACCTAGCATTTTAGTGACATTCTCTATGATATTTTCGCAAATTAAGCTAAAGGTAAGCCAGGTGAAAAAAGGGCCTAAGTCATATATTGAGAACTTCAAACTTCAAACTTAAACGACCTCTTTAACTTTTTGCTTAGCAGCAAGTCGAAGCTCAATGGGTTTGCCATCGGCGTAATTGATTCCTTCTCACCTAGTTCAACTGGCGCTGACTAGTTATTGACTTCAAACTCAGGTTCACTGACATGGATATGTTTGATGTGATACACACACACACACGCACATGTACATATCAAGCAGTAGCAATCGAGCTAACGGAGCTACAAATTGCATTTAGATTAGGTAGATGCCAGACAAGTATATAAATATATCTATATATTTATATTTGCATATTATATTTCTATGTATATTTATATGTGTGTGTATAGTATTTCTTTTTCTTTCCATTAGTTTTAGCGAGTCAAGATGGCAAGTCGTGTCGATAACCCAAATAGCTGCCTCAGGCAAATGCAATTTAATAGCAAGCAGCTAGCAGCAGTGCAGCGAGTCACGGCAATAGTCAGATTACACGACACGGGAGCACACACACACACACACACACGCTGTGTGCTCATTGTACGAACTCCACGGCTCCTTTGTGGCCCCACGGGCTGGTCTCACTTTAATAGTATGCCAGAAACCGGCACGAAATAATTGTTTTCCGTTGAGCAATAATTTTCTATACCTTTAGAGTCCCGGCAGCAGGTCCCTTGGCATTTCTGCCCGCCCCACCTTCAGCAAAGGTGCAAACTGGCCAGCCAAAGCTGCCAGCACCAGATCTGGCCACTGGACACTCCACTGGGCTTGGTTTACTTTATGCGGCACAGCAAATTGAGTTAAGTGTAAAAAGGGCCAAGCCCACAGTTCACGGGAGAGATTCGGCTTGCGAGGGGCAAGTGGAGCAGTCCACGCTTGTCTTTGCCTTCTTTGCACGCCTTGGGGGCGTATGTGTAATATTTTGTGGGCCACACTAATAGCTGATTAGCTTTTTAGCTGGCAGTGATATACGTTTTAGCGCTGCGCTCTGCGCACACTGATTGCCCGACTTGTTAGTCAACCTGCCATGTTCTGGCCACAAATTCATTAAGTGGGCTAACACTCTCTCAGTGTGAGTGTGTGTGTGAGCCACATTCAATTGCGCATAAATATGAAACAGTTAATGGGACTGCCAGCTGATATTAACGAGCTGAACAATAAAGAAAACCTCGTTTAGGCATGTTAATTCCCCAATGAGTAATTTTTACATTCTATGCAAAACGAGTTATTTGAAAAAGAACAACAAATCAGAAATAAAGAATTCTCGCATTCCATGTCACTTGAATATTTCATGAAGCTGACTTACAGTTTTTATCAAAATTCAATCAAATTATCGTATGTATATATATATATATATATATATATATTAGTTCGCTTAACACAGAAAATATTTATGCCTTATAAAGCCATCTATAAACCAGATTAAAAACCAATTTGCTGCAATGCCAAATACACAAATACAAATCAAATTTGTAAAAAATGATATAAACTTATTGACGGTAGCCTTAGTAGACCAGTAGGGTATGCATTGGCTCAGTAGTTATCAGATTCGAACCCTACCAAGTTTAGTTCATAATAATATGATCAATTCTATAACCATAAAATTAGCTTAATGTCTTAAAAAACAGCTGAAAATAATAAATTTTGTAATGAATTGTGACAGAAAACGTTATTAATATGGGAAAGTAAAGATTAAAGATATATGTTTTTATATATCTAGATAAATTTAGATATACGAATCGAGTATTTTGATTAGTATCTCTAAATCTAAACCTATCTAGATATCGATTATTTTGATTAGTATCTCTAAATCTATCTAGATACATATATACATATATCTTTAATTTTTACTTTCTTTAATTTTCGCTCAATTTTTTACTGCGCAGTTTCCATGTTTGACTTGAACATTCTTTTTTTTTTGTTGTGAAATGAGATTAAAGAGATCTTAGAAGAGTGAAGAAAACTCATTTTTATGATCTCAACCGGTGAAAGCGATTTTCCTGTTATTGTCGGCTTCATTTTACTTCATTACCGTGCGGTCAGCGCTGCGTGGAGCGTGGGCGTGGGCGTGGCAAAGCGGCACTGAGCACTAAACACTTACAATGTTGCCGCTGTTCGCCTCATTTGTGATAATTTTATAGATCCTGTAAACTAAAGCACCAAATGATGGCTGCTTTGTATGCGTAACAAATGGCAAGCTGCCAAGAACAACAATTCGAAAAGTGCAAACTCCACGCCTCCCCACACGCACACACACGCACACTAGCAGACATTATCTGTCCGTCCTGCTGCCATTATGCCCATCAATCCCTCCGGCTGCCACATTGTATTGTGAGGGAAAGCGAAAAAATAAGAGGAAGCAGCGAGAAGGAACTACGCGGAGCTTTTAAAAATGTGTTGCCTCTTTTATGTGTAGCTCCTTCGACTGGTTCCTGTTCTTGTTATTGTTGTTGGCTTTTCACCTGCTTTATAACTGGTTTTCTTTTCGCTGTTGTTGGCTTTAAATACTTCCTTCCCGCAATGCCATCCGTAGCACCCATCCCATTTTAGCAATTTACACTTAAAAATTGCGAGTGCAACCTTTGTTAACGGTAGCGGGCCAAAACTGCAAACGAACCTGCTTTTACAGACAGCAAAGTAGAACTAATATTTGTAGCTAGATTAACAATGTATAATTCAATATATAAACAATTAATATACTTAATATTACATTTAGTGGTTAAACAAAATGTTGTCAAAATACTTTTGCCGTATCTTAAACTTAAAAAAAAATACAAATTAAATGTTAAAAATTAAATATTTTAAGTTTTCAAGATTATTACTAACTATAAACTAATAAAATCAATAATTGTTTTCTCTTAAAATAAGAAAAAATTGGAAAAGAAACTGAGGCTTTGCTATGCCAAAATATATATGCCGACTAGGCTATTACCCTACCTACCTTCAGAGCAAAGATCTTTAACTTTGTGAATACTATATAACTATATATACTATATCTGATCATCTCTTAGATAAGAACTTTTTCTGCTTATGAATCGGTTTGGTTTTGGGTACAGCTGTTTTTTACAGTTTGGCTGAAGGTTTCAATAATTGACAAGAAATAATATCCAAAGTATATCTGAAGTGCTCAGTCTCCAGCTTCAATAATGGCGAAAGTCTTTGAGCTCATTGGGACAGATGGACAGACAGTAAATGCAACTGACTGATTTCATATCGTGAATTTTTAAGTACCTCAAATGGCAGACCTTAACTTTTAAAAGCTTAATCCTTTATAATCTTTATGTTTTACCGCGAAACACAATCACCTCATTTTCAGAATATATTAAAAAGTCGAGTTCACGGAAAGTACATTTCTGTTGTGCAATAAAAAAAAATATATAGATTAAAGTGCGCTGAAAACAAATTTCAGAAATTAATACAGAAACCGACGTCAGATGTTGACATAAATAGTTGGCAGCACAGAAACAGTGGGTAATGAATTCTTGAGAAAATTATGAAAAGCTTTTTCATTGACAATATGGAAAAGTAATGTAACGTTTTATGTGGAATTTTTTAATAAGCAACTTGGCTTAATTCTTTGAAAAATGAAGCGTAAATATTTTTTTGTAAAAATACGAAAGAGCTCAGGCAACTAGAGTTGGGGAGTAGAAAGCGGGTATTTCAAATATTTCAATTGCATACAGCTCTCATTGCTTTCAGCTGCTTGTCAGCAACAGGATATTTTCGTCCTTATGCTGGGCCTCAACAGTTAAAGTCCTGTCAGCGTCTTGGCTTGCCTTCAACAGCGAAATAATTGCGAGTGCCAAAGACTTTAATGATGGCAGCAGGCCAATGACTGATGGCTGAGCAGCAACAAATTGCAATATTAAGGACAATTTAAGCGGTTCAATGAGACGGCAATGTGTCAAGAGAGAGAGAGAGAGAGAGAGAGAGAGAGAGAGAGAGAGAGAAAGTGTGTGTGAGGGAGGCAGCAGAGAAGAATCTGATTGTGTCAGCATTTATCGGTGCATAAGCAAAAATATCGCCAGTTCAAGCGAAATTTGTTAAATGACAAAAAGAAAGAGATGGAGAGAGTGTGAGAGTGAGAGAGCAGAAGGCGTGAAAGAGAGCGATAATCATTGCAGGCAAACAAGTGATTTTAATTGTGTTCTATTTTGTCCCTGTTGATAAACAGTTGTAAGCCCGCAATTACACACATTTATACACCCACACACACACATAGACACACTCTTTTAGCTATAGCTAATAACTGCAAGGTTAAAACAAGCACAGGCCCAGCATGTTATTGGTGTGCGCGTTTGTTTGTCTCACATGTCGCCGCGTGCTGCATGCCACTTGCCACATGCCACATGCATCTTGTTGTTGTTGCGGCGGCTGCTGATTGTTTTGCAGTTGCAGCACAGTTTTTAAATTAAATTTACATAAAATTACGCCATCGCTCGCCTGGTACCTGGCCCCACCACCAACTAATTTATGCAAATTTTAGGTCTACCACAAATATACACACACATGCACACACACTCACATACACGCACTCAAACATACAGCATGCACTAAATTGTTTTTAAACCATATTAAGCATTGGTTTGACCGCACAACTAGCTAATAGAAACTATATTAAAGTTTAATTAGGATTTATGTTGTCAAATTGGTTAGATTTAGCTATAAATTTAGTCTGGGTCGCCACCTCTACCCATTGGCATTCAGTTTTTGTATTTAAAATGCATTTTATGCATTAAATATGATATATGTATTTAAAAACATTTCTATACAGAGAAATCTTGCGATTTGTTTTAAAGTTTATTATTTTTTATAACTGTATCTTAAATATTATTAAAATGTCTTTATCTACTTCAGAAACTATTCAACTTCTTAAAAATTCTGCAAAAAGTACAATTGATCTCATTTATATCAGCTCTTTCGATTCAGCTTGATTTGGAATCGTTTTTTTTAAGACTATGTCTGCATCGCTTAGATATCTTTCTCACTTGTTTACAGCTCTCTCCCTCTCTGCCTTTCTCTTTCACACAATTTTGCATAATTTATCCAAATTTCTTCTGTCTCTCTTGCACTCTTGTCTCCTATTTGCTGTGCTGTGCTGTCAAAATGTTTTTCTTCTATTTCCCTTTTGTCAATTTTTGTTGTTTTCTTTGTATTTTGTGTAAGTACACGTGGATTTCTATACAAGTGTGTCTGTGTGTGTGGCATGCAAATAAATGAAAACCAAATAGTATAAAATAAAATAATATGAGTTAAGCTAAAAATAACAGACAGAGACAGACAGACCCATGCGAATTTTCAGGCTTTCTTTAGAGAATCGCAGCCAGAGGCTTCCGATTTTATTGTTATTTTGTAGTGAATTTCTCTTAAAATGCAAAAATTATATATAAGTTGTAGGTATAGAGGCGGAGCTAGGGCGGGGCCGTACTTCAGCACAGGTCTATTGACACGTTTAGCAACGGCAACAAGAAGCCGTTAAGACAAAAGAAGAAACAACAAGAAACGGCAACAGAAAAAGAAGCAACAACAAACGCTTAAGGGGTGGCAGGTGCTGAAGCCAGAGGCGGGCACGTGGATAGCTGGGCAGGTGGGCAGGTGGGCACGGGCATAGTTAGAATCTTGGGCAATGTTAGCGATGCGTTTGCCTCTAGGTGAAATACCTGGAAAATCCTTACAAATTGCTATGCATCAATGTGAGATGCGAGAAATTGCCATCAAATTATTGATGAGCGCAGCTTAGCGGGACACATTACTGATACCCTTCGAATGGGCAACTAAACTGGGCCATTCAATACGAGACAGCTTAAAGTATGCATTCTAAATCATAATGATATATGAAGACTATATAGGAGTAAGTCACGTCAGATCAGGTCAGCTATTATACAGATAGAAAAGTGTATTTAAGATGCGGTTTTAATTAATTCAATTGCTTTTTCTTATTTCACTGTCTTCTATTCTGACACGCAGCGATAGAACGCTCGGGTATCCCAAGTGCTAATCAGATGGGGCAGCATGATTGATAGAATGCAAAGCAATTTCTGTATCGATATAGCAAGTAGCAAGTATTGATGTTGTTAGTATTGTTGTTGTTGTTGTTGTACTTTTCACAGTTGCTGCGGGTGTAACGGACATTTATTTTTTAAGTGGCGTCTGCGAAGCGTTTCGCACTTGTAATTGCATGATAAAGTGCTGGCAAGTGACGGTCGTGATTTGATGAACATGACCACACACTTGCAACATGTTGCAACACTTGCAGCACACCAAAGACACAGCATGAGAGAGTGAGAGAGAGAGGGGGGAGTGTGTATAAAAAACGACTTGCTCGTTAGAAACCCGCATGAAGCTGCACCCATTTGGCCTTAAGCTAGAGCCAAGTGCTTTGCCCCGCTCTACACCCACGCTCCAACAACACCTACGCCTCCGCAAACCCAACCCTTTCAGTCTTGTCCATACACTCCACACATACACACACACACACACTCCTCCGCTCATCGAGCTTTTATTGTTTCCCATTTAAGCATCTCTTGAATGTTACGAGCGTTCCATAAAAAAGGAAAAACGGCGATAAAGCAGAAAGACCCAACCAGATCCTCCGACAACATATGGCTGCCATATACCATTTGAAGTGTGCAAGTGTATGAGTGTGTGTGTGTAGCTGTAGTTGTTGCCATAGGTGTGCTTAGGTGTGAGTGTGTGTACCTCCTGTTGGGCTGGGCATAAATTGAGGCGTCGTTTAACGGCACTACATGTTGGCTTTTTTTAATAGCCCATACATATTCATATATGAACATATATGTGTGCATATATAGCATATATGTAACAGTTTGTTGTCTCTCTCTCTCTCTGTGTGTGTGTGTGTGTGGTTATATTGCCGGCAGCCTTATTAACCCATTTGTGAAGCAGCTAATTTTAAAAGTAGACCTTAAGACCAAAGCCAAAGAGAGGCCACAACTTTTTTTAAGTCAGCAAACATGTGTGTAACTAAAATTTAAATAGACCTCAGTTTTGTTTGCCAAAAGAGAGCTGCAACTGGGTTTAGTCAGAGCAAACCGGAGACTAACAGCTAAAGCTTTCTAATACTATTTTCATTCACATTTGCCAATCTCTCACCTATTTTTCAATCCATATAAAAGTTATCTAGCTATCTAAATATCTAGCCAAAAAATACAAACATCTCTAAATATATACATATCTGTATATGATTCCATGGATAACCTGGAGTGAAAGTCGAATGACAGCAAATTGCTAAATGTTAAATCACTTACAATTTATGGAACCCTTAGCCCATAGAGAACTTATCACCAGCCGGACGGAGTGAGCTGATAAGAGCAAAGAGCTAACAAACAAACAAGCCCTCCGGCCGGATCGGCGCAATGAACCTGAACCTCGGAACAGCTGTTGTGGGGTGGCCTGTTTCACAGAGCAGAGCAGTGAGCGAGCGACACGTCATGCCACAGAGCGAGAGACTCTGCGAATGATAAGCAGCCTCTCTCACGCTCTCTCTCTCTCTCTCTGTCTCTATATAAATAGCGCGTTCGGCCAACGGCTCGACTCATTCAGTTATCTACCATGGAGCGCTGGCAGAATCGTGTTGCGGTCGTAACAGGCGCCAGTTCGGGCATTGGCGCCGCCTGCGCCAAGCTCTTGGTGGCCGCCGGCTTGCAAGTCGTTGGCCTGGCACGTCGCACCGAGCGACTAGACCAGCTGCGTCAGTCGCTGCCCAAGGATCAGCAGAAGCGTTTCCATCAGCGCACCTGCGACGTCTCTGCGGAGGCGCAGGTGAACAGCGCCTTCGAGTGGATCGAGCAGGAGCTGGGCGGCATCGATGTGCTGATCAACAATGCGGGCACCTTGCGCGACGGCCATCTGCTGGACATGCCCACCAAGGACATCAGTGATGTGCTCCAGACCAATCTAATGGGCAGCATCTACTGCACCAAGCTGGCGGCCAACAGCATGCGCCGCCGCCAAATGGCGGGCCACTTGCTCTTCATCAACAGCACCGCCGGCTTGGCTGGCTACAATCCCGGACGGGAAGATCCCAGCCTGAATATCTATACGCCCAGCAAGTTTGCGTTGACCGCAGTCCATGAAATTTGCCGACAGGAGCTGATCACACAGCAATTAAAAATCAAGACAACGGTAAGGTTAGGGTAAGGCAAGGCTAAGAAAATTCAGTTAGCTTAAAACAATATTCTTATAGTTAAGACTTTTCGAATTTTCAAGAAACCTTAGCTTAAGGCAGGCACAAGATATATAGACTCATTTAACAATATTTCTGTTTGGCTAATCTAAAATAATCTAAAGACTATCGAAAAAGTAAAGAAATGTTAACTTCGAATCCTCTTAAAGACAAAGACGCAAAAGTTATATAGAGTAACAATACGATTCATAATATAGACTATATATAGATATAGAATAGTATAATAATAATATATATAATATTATGTAGAATAAGTTAGCTAAGAAATTAAAAACAAATTTAAAAGGTAACAGAAAACTTGCTTAAATGATATATACAAATTTTTATAAAAAAGAAGTGAAAGAAACAAAACAAAATGAAACAGTAACAATACCAACGAACATAAACTAGCTCCATAAAACTGAATAAAACATATTATATTTTGTTTTCGCAGAGCATCAATCCCGGCTGGGTAGCCACAGAGATAGTGCCAGACGATACTAAAGCGCAGCTGGGAGAAGTCATCTTGCAGGCAGACGATGTGGCCCAGGCGGTGCTCTATGCTCTCTCAACGCCGCCGCATGCTCAGGTGCAGGAGATAACGCTGCGTGCTGTTGGGGAATGGTACTGATTGCGCTTATCATCTGATATGAAGTAGGCACTAAGAGCACGTGCTGTCGTAGTTGTTGTTATTGTTGTTATTTAGGCTATGCAATCAACACCTAATAACAATCAAATGAACGAAACACAATACAATGCACACACACACCCACACACGCACACACGCACACGGACGAGCGTACATTTCATTTTTATTGTAATTGTTATGATTATTGTTGTTGGAGTTATTATTGCCCGTTAGAGTTTAACAAGAACAACAACAAGAAGAACGCCAAATAAATAATTCAGTTTCATACATAAATAACTGACTGTTGAACAGTTATTGCAACCACTGAACCACTCAACTGTGGCTCAAACACCGCCCCACCCTGTTTTGCCAACACAAACACTTTGTGGTTAGTCATTTTTAATACGCGGCCAATCGATACTTCAATTAGCCCGGCCAAGAGTTATGGCATTGACTTGTTAGCAACACATGTTCACTTTCCAGGAAGTCTGTCTATGAATAATTGATATAATGCACTCAGCGAGTGTCCTTCAGCGAACCGACGCCTTAATGAATTCATTAGAAGTCCTCGTTGTCTCTGAGTTGACTCAAATTTTTGGTGATATTTTAAAGTGAAAGTGAAAGACTCGAGGCGTATACTTAATATTCAGATATTTTAGCATGCAACTGTTTTTAATCAAGCTTAATAACATCATTCATATTAATGTTTTCAATATTCTAAAAAAACGTTAAAAATGTTTGCACTGCGTAAACTTAATATTCACAAAAAAATAAGATTATCCAACAAAATTTGAAAGAAATTAATATGCAATTGCCTAAATGTTTCATACAACTTTCTTATTTCGAAAATAATAAAATTTTAGCTAAATTTAAGTCCATTAAAGTACAAAAATTAAATTACATGAGCTTCCAAAAGTCCAGCCTGGTCTCGACACGACTCGCTACTCAGGCCTTGGGCTACGTTCTGGCAAAAACAAAAATCTCTTGCATACGAGCTTCAGCGAAACGTTGTTTAATTAACAAATTTGCAACATTAGCGGCACAAAGTTGAGATCTTCATTCCAAATTCCCATTCGGCCCGCCAAATGCAGCGCGCACGTTTTTCCAACGGGTTTATTTTGCGTGTAAAGCGTTGTCGGACAAGCCAGCAAAACTCTTGCTGCTTTTGTTTTCTCTTCTTTCTTTATTTTCGTTCTTTTATTTGTGGCAGCTCTGCTCGGGTGCCATACAAATTCTTTAGCCACGGCGGAAAACGCAAACTTTTTTCGAACCTTTTAATGACAGCGACTGGCAATCCCTTTTTTCTGCTCTGCTACTCGTAACACCCATATGGGCAACCCTTTGTGTGTGTGTGTGTTTGTTTGTGTGATATGTGAAGCAGAGTGGTTTGGACAGAGGGTGGGGCGTGCTGCCTACAACTTTGCAGCTGCGTTGTTTTAAGCCCCCATGAAGCAGCTGTCTGTCGCTTGGCTCCCTAGGTCCCTCTTTCTTCCTGCCGTTGTCTATGCGTCTGTCAGGCACCCAGTTAGACAAGTTTTGTCAGCCGCAGCTCTGCACTTCACTTCACTTCACTTATTTCCGGCATTTTGTTTTAATTAAATTTATGACAAATGTCATATAGCACAAACTTTTGACAACAACGCTCCATAAATCCAGCCTTTGCAAGCCAAAAAAAAATTGCATTCAACACTTCAGGCCGAGCATGATTTTATCTTTAAGCAAACACATGCTACTCATAAATCAGCCCGGGAATAAAAAATACATTTAAATGCTGGTTAAAAGCTTAATAAGATATTCAAGAAAACTCAATCACAAGGACGAAAGTTTTCATTTCATTTCAAACTAATCAGAACAGAGCTAAAAGATCTCGATATATTGAGTTTCATTCGTTAAAACATTTTTGCTAATATTTGCGACAAGCACTTTGAATACTCGTTGAATTTTCAAAGAAAATTCCATTTTATGGAAATTGCAAACAAAGATAATTAAAAGCAATTTCCATTAAAACAAAAGTCTAAAGTTTCTGATACAAGTCTGGGCACATGCCAATTAGAATTTATTGAAGGAGTTCTTAGGGCAATAAATTATAAATTATATTAATTACAAATTTGGCTAACAAATGGCCAAACACGACATTCGGAAAGTCAAGTCTCAGATGTCATGCGGCGTTGGGAAACAGAAAAGAAGAACAAAAGCTCGTTAGACAAATAAATATATGTGTTTTAATAATAGATACTTCTTTGAAAACTTTGACTTTACAAACCCATGCGACATTATGTTTGCATGCATAAACATGAAATGCGCTTAATAATGTGTTCTGAGAAAGTATATTGTTTTCCACCATCCAACATTTTTATTCAATTTATGAGCTTAAAAGCAAAATGAAATTTCTATGAAACGTAATTAAATGGGAAAGCGTGGGTCTACGAAAATCAAAGGAAATCAGACGATATACATATTCATTTATGCTCGTATGAAGAGGACTGCTATAGTCATAGGTTGTACCACATATGTCTTACATGACATATATGCATGTATTTTGGTCATTTTGGATTGGCCCAGCTATACCTCGACCTTCGTATAGCACTTTGTTTGGCTTATGGCCCGTATCTATGTGGTCAAACGTGGTCCGTAGCTTCGGGCTACACACAAAATCCTGTGGAGAATTTTGTACTTTGTATACTATATATGTGAGTATGTGAGTGTGTGTGTGTCTGTGTGTGTGTGTGTGTGTGTGAGTGGGTATGTGTATGTTGCGTTTGTTGGCTCGCTGAAGGCATGCACAAGGGCATTTTTAAACAATTTGGCAGGCAGGTCGAGCTGCTGGTCAGTGCAGTTGAGTGCAATAAAGCATTTCAGTTATGTTGGTTGCGCCTGCTGTTATCGACATCTAAGTACCGAATAACAACATTGCACACACAAAGCACACACACACAAACACGCACATACCTGAAATTTCGTTTGACAGAGCCGCCAGGTATGAGGCCCTGGTAGAAAGGGAGCAGCGCTACTTGAGCACTGGCGAATGCCAACGGAATTTTTCAAAAATAAAAATTAATAAATAAATAAACGAATATGAAATTTGCTGGCATTTTCGCTTGTCAAGCACACAGACTTTTCGCAGAAAGCCCAACACACACTTTAGATATGCTCTTTAAGGAAAAGACTGAAGCTTAAAGTAGGTCTTACTAGAGGAAGATTTCCTGACGCAACAACAAATTGCACTGAATACCAAAGCGCAAGACAACAAAGGAAAAAAACAGCATTAAGATCGACTCTAATGACTATCAAGCTTAAGCCTACTGAAACACTTAGGTAAAAAGCTTTATTAAAAATGTATGCTAACAGAATTTTAACTCAAGGTAAGTAAGTGAAAAATCTCACTAATACCAGGCTTTCTTTCGGCTTATCTAAATACAATATTAAGTTAACTGTAAGTAAAAGCAAACTAAAGTTCTTCTCAAATGGCGCTAATACTTTTAGGGCTCATTAGCTGCCTACTTGGGCTCAATAATGTTTAACTTAAGCACTTAAATATTATCTAAGAATGGTCTCTGGAGCCAGTTGCTCTTGGTTATCAGGCGCAAAGGTGCAGCAGGGTATGCAATTGCTCTGCCGGCTCCAAAAATTTGTTTGCCAACTTAACATGCTATTTAGCATACGACATGACAGCAGCAGCAGCAGCAGCAGCAAAGACGCGGGGGTGGGGGTGGAGTCTGCGGTTGGCCCGAAGTAGATTTATAAGCATAGGCACTTTCCATAGGGGCATTGCTTTAGAAATGAGCACTTGGCTGATTAGATATGGGAATTTTCGAATGTCCTGCTCTTGACTTGAGTCAAAGAAGAGAAGCTGACAGTAATACACGGAATTATTTGGCAACATTTGGCATGGAAACCATTTGCTCGAGGGACTCAGTTGACTGGCCAAAAACTTGCCAAACAAATATTCCAAATTAAAAAATAAATATATTTTTTTGTTATATAAATTTGATATCAAGGGGCAGAAATTGTTTTGACCAGGCCACAAAAGCACATTCAGTACGATTAAATGTCAATGTCAATTCAATATAATGGAGAAATTGCGAAAAGCCTTTTCTGCGCTCTGCAAATTCCTCTGCTAAAAATAGACTTGTTAAGAATTTGATATGCTGTATATTTTGCTGCTCAACTTCAAATGGAGTGATTGGTCTGGTAGCTGCCCTGCAAATTGAAGCATAAAATAGATATTGATTTAGATAAATGTATTGTTATTTATCTTCAGATACAATTGTTGATAGGCTTAAAGCTCTCTTCTCTTCAAGACACTTGAGACTTCCCAGCCTGACTGCACTTTTAGAGCGCAACAGCTTACTGTGGTCGTTGCAAGTATCTATTTGTGGCGCAACTACTCAACTTATTTGCAACTTTTATTAGTTTTTGCGTATGCGATACAATTTATAAATAGCCCTGTTACTTGGACGCAAGAATCCTGAATGGCGTGCATACTATATTATAAATGCTATTATCTACTTTTCTAGTTAATTGTGCGCTCATTAAAAATTTGAAAGTTGAGCTCTTCTTATTCTCCCTACGCATTACTTCTATAAATAACTATGAGCTTTGACTGACGCAGTAGCTGCAAAGTGAACAAATGGCTGGCCATTTATAAACTATATATATATATATATATATATATATATATATGTATACATACATATTTATATATATGTGTGTATATCGTACACTATGCATCTGCAAGGAGTTTTAGTCATTTTCAAAGCAAATTCATTTTGAAAAATAAACAAAGTGAACGTTAAATTGACAAGCATTGAGCTAGACAACCAAGAGCACTTTCGTCCAGTCGACGATATCAAATATTATGAAATACAATCAAATTGTACAAATATGCATCTAATGCACATGAGCTCCGGTAGACAGTCGAGGGAATTTGCTTAGAGAAACATTTGAGTTTACCTAGCATTTGCATAATGAAGCCAACTAAATTCGCTCTCAATTTGTTGATGCTGAGTGCTTGTCAGCTTTGGATAGTATTTTAATGCTTTATGGGTATTCGTAGTTGCGCACAATAGTAAAAGCGAGTATATTAGTTTTCTTGCTTGAGTCTTTGCATGATAAGTATATGATTAGATCTCCTTCCCACTTTTTAGCTGGATTTGCACTGTACACACAGTCGGGTATACCCGATTGCAACTAAGTTTCATCCAAGCTGTTTAAGTAGTTTTCTTTTTCATGTTGAGAAAACCAATCTAGGTTGTTGTCAACAGCAGCTGTTAAAGGGAATTTTAGATAACTACATTTTGCCTGCAGTGTAAAAACTAATGAAAAACAGATTAAATAAAACGAAATACAAATTTTTATATGTGTTCAATTTATAAGCTTACTAAAGCTACAGAGAAAATTATTTACTAGATTATTATTTACCAACTAGAGTTTGGCTGAAAATATTTAAGGATTGGGTACCAATTTTATAAAAAAAAAAAATAAGTAAGAAAGCTCTAGTAGGGGTTGCCCGACTACCGAACCAAGTCTAGGTCTAGGTGTTGTGTCAAACAATCTACTTGACATATTTTCTCTATACATATACACGCATACACAAACACAATCAGGCACGCGCGAAGCTTACTGCGTAGTTTATTTAACGGTTGCGGTTGTGCTGCATTCTGGGCGGCGCTTTGACAAATGAATTCTTCAATAGCGTCGGTTATATATGTACTTCCTAATGAAATTTTCAGAACATAATATTGGCATCCAAAAGTATGTATATGCAAAAATCTCAAGTCTCTACTATTTGAAATACATTTCTTTCCGTTTTGGAGCTAATGGGGAGACGTTCCCAAAATCTGAAATATTTATAATCTGTATGTTCATCATAAAAACCTTTTACCCTTTTATGGTCTTTAAGATATGGCTTAAAAACGAAATCAAAATATAGATTTTAATCGATAATAAGGAAATGGGATGAAAAAAAACTGCGTATGGTATACACAAATATATATTTAAGATTTAAAATCTCTAGCTTTTGTGGTTTACGAGATCACTGCGTTCATACGGGCGGACAGACAGATAGACTCAGCTCATCGTCTTGATCAAGAATGTACAGACTTTATGAGGTCTGCCACGCCTCCTTCTGCCAGTTACATACACTTTCAAACCATTATAGCCTGAAGTCCCATTTTCAATGGGTTCAGGGTATAATAATATGGAAAGTATTACAGGATTTGGCATAAATGACAGACCAAAATAGATGTCCAGCTTAAAACTCAGCATTACGCATCAACCCGTCCTGAGCTTCAGTCAAGTTGCGGGCATTTACAACGAATCTATGCGAAACAATAGACTGTTCTGTCTCAACATTTGCAACTGAAATGTCCAAATGCTGGAAACTCATACGAGGTGGTTATACAGATTTATTGTCTTGTGAAGAGCAGTCAAAATATCAAAAAAAGGTGAAAAGCAGTCACAGACTTCTGTAGCATTTCCAATAACTACTTACGCAGTTAGCATCGGAGGTGATATTACAGAGAGGGAGAGACAGAGAGAAAGGATTTGGGGTTTCAGTGGATAAACTATTAAATACACTTATTGTCTGTTTATGTTTTTTTTACCGTTGCCATAGAGTCTGACTTTTTCAAAAGAATTTGGCCTGGGCAACCGAATAGTAAAGCATTATTTATGTATACATACTATAGAAGCACATATATTTAAATTTTCATGTAACTAGCTTTTATATCTTTCGAATTACGCAAAATAAAGTGCCAAAATCGATGGAAATCAGAGATAGATAGACAGACCGAATTTACCTGTCGGCAATTTCTGTCAGCCTACATACCACATACATTGGCCGTCGCCCACTTTTCAACCCTTCAAGGCTCAGCTTTAGGATTACCGCATATTTATTTTAACTTTTCCATCAATTTCGACTATCATATTGCCTGTCAGACCGAAACAATTGCAATTTCCATTCAAAAATCTGTAATGTATATGTATGTAGATTTCGAGTACTTTCAGCATTCCCCTGAATTGTAAACTAGGCATCGGCCCACAAACTAATAAAAGCCCGCAGAGCTCCCACACAAAACGTTAGCATCAAAGTTTTACTCAGCTCTAATCAGTTTAAGCGAGAGAATGGAAAAATTGTTTCCTGCTTTCCTTGTGTGTGTGTGTGTGAGAGTTTGTTAGTCAAGCAGTGTTTAGTCGTGTTTTATGAGGGCCCAATAACTTTATAGCCCACGCTCACAGATAGAGGGCCAACAAATACTTGGAATTGTGTTAGCTGTTAGGCTAAAAGACAGCATTAAAATTGTAGCTGTTAATGTGCAAGGGGTTTGCTGGAAATAAGGTTTATAAAAAGTTAATTCAAATTCCTAACAGTAATTATTTTTAGAAATTTTCCAGCATAGGCTCGCACGTGGGTTGGCTTAAGGCTTATCTCCCTAGTTGGCCATAAATGTACGTTTAAGACCATATTTAATGCAATTCTTAACCAGAAGGAGAGAAATGCAGTGCGCTTCAATCCGTAACAGTTTTATTAAATTGTATGCATAAACATACCTGGGGTTTCAGCTCTAAGCAGCTTACACACACACACACGCACACCCAGGTGGGCACGTTATAGGCGAAGTGAAAAAAAGAGAAGAGGGTTTATTGCGAAAGAAACGCAGCAGGTGTTGTTGCTGAACAGCTCAGCTTCCGCTTCCGCAACATGGCGCCAGACAATGGCGTCATCTTTGAAAAATAATAAATTCGCAGGACTATTAGTAAAGTGTCGGCTGCTGTGCAGCAACAGTTGCTGCTGCTTTGTGCTACGGCCCATTGTGCCCTACTCTTGACTTGTTGCAGCAGCGTCTATCTACGTGCCCACAAAATACGTTCTTGGAGCATGCCTTTCAATTTCTGAGCTTGCATGCAATTAAAATAGCGCCACGTTCTGCAAATATACTACAGAATATCCGCATTACGCATACGCCCCATGCCTCAGGCCAGGCATATGTTGAAGCAGCTCGTTAAATCGTGAAACGCCACCAAAGACTATTCAGCTGCAACGAAGCTGTCAAAAGCAGGCAACATTTGTCCAAAATACAACCCAAACCAATGCCAAAGCGAAAAAAAGTAAAAGTGAGTGCACTGACTACTGGATATCCTGTAGAAGTACAGAAAGCAAAAGTTCTTAGCTCACAAAAGCTGCAAGATTTCTTGACAAGAAGCCAATTCCATAACAGCTTCTACCATTGAAATTAAAATCGAATATTTACTATACCTCAACTAGATCTGTTTCTCGGATCAGCTTGAAACTGTTATACCCTGTTCCCTAGCATTGTGAAAGGGCGAAAAGGATACTGTCTGTGCGCTACAGGCCAACGCACTTTCAAGCCTTGTCGTGTTACTCTCAATGCCACGCCCACAATGCATGGCTCTGATATGCTATTGATAGCATTTTTTGTAACGTTTGCAAGTCATTCTTGAGACTTAAACGGCCCCAATAGAACCCATTTCTCTTCCTCTATTCACTTTTTTATTTGCCCATTGCACCTTGAGATGAGCACGAGGGAGACAAAGCGAGAGGCAGTTAGAGAAAAGTGCAAATTGTCAACTGTCAAATGGTTGCAGTATCTGTGCGCTCACCAATTGCAGGCACTGTCAAAAGTGCGTTTCGTATCAGTGTCAGAAATCAATAAACATGTCAAATGGAAAACATGGAATTTTTTCATTTACGAACTTTGTTTGCTCAGCCTACAAATTTGGAAGGCCAAAAATCAAAGAGCGACGCTTGAAGGCACAACTACTTTTTGTTTCCTTTCTCTGTTCTTTGATATCAATGAAATATCATGCGAAATTCTACACTTCATCAACAACAGAGTGAGGTCATAAAGGAGCAGGACACAAAGGCCGCTGGCTGCTTCTCTCAGACCATTCCAACATGTCCTGTGTATGTGTGTGTGGGAGCTGCTATTGTGGGAAAATTGAATCGACTCGGGGACAAATCCCTATTTTAACAACTGCACCAACACAACAAAGGAGCTCTTTAATCGGTTTACTGGATTGCTTCATAGCTATAACTAAACTATTTACAGAGATTTCTTTACAGTATTTTCACAACATTTCTGCCAAGACGATTTAAATCGATCTAAAGCTGCAAATTATATACCTTTAAGGATATATATTTTCCCTGCTCTTGTTATTGATTTCGTTAACGTATACTCCCCACCATCTCCACATCGGTCATAAAAGCAGCCATCACAATGAATAAATCCTATTATATAAATTCAATAATATACTTTACAATTTTTATGGAATTTTAAAAATTGTCAACCAATTTTCACAGTTCGACTAATAGGTGTTATTCAAATTTAAAATAAAATAAATGTATTACAAATGCTCTTCACATGTTCGAATACATCATCATGTCAGCATTCCCATAAGCTGATAACAGAAAAGGAAAAAACACAATCTAGTTTAAAACGAAAAGCATTTACATAAATTTTTAAAACGAAAATCGCATCAACGACAATTCTGTCATGTTTATTTAAAATGTATTTGGCTAAATAAGATCGGACTATAATACTACAATACTTTTACAGCTAAGCATCTAGTCTTTTGCTTCCTATATTAATTAAAACAAAAGAGTCCCGAACTTAAGTAAAAGTTGTGCTTGTAGCATATTTAAACTTTATCAACTTGTGTTTTGCAAACGCATTTTATTTACATAGCAAGCAAACTGGGCTTGACACTGAGTCCGAACTTGTTAAAAATTTCTCAATTTCTAATAATGGACGGGATGACTTTCTGGACTTCTCGATAAAATTGTCAAAGTGCAAAAGTTGTTGACACGCTCGAAGCATTTCAGGCTAATTGCGACCCACTAAGTGAATGAAAGCGAATAAAATTCACTATGAGTGTAAGTGTGAGTGTCTGTCTATGTGTGTATGTGTGTGAGTGGAGCAAGAAATGTACTCATATTAATATTTAAAATGCCAATTCCAACAGTTGGCTCAATTAGCAACATGAGCAAATGAGAATGAAAGAAAATGGAATACCCTTGCAGCTGTTCTTATATCGCAGTTAGATTAAAGATATGGTATTTGTCCACTAGCAAATCGTTTTCATAGAGCTTTACAGTTATGTTAAAAGAATAGAGAAAATGCATTTTGAAAATCATTTTAACTTGCCATGGAATAACTTGTTATTCAAGCAATGGTTTCTATGGAGCTATCATATAGTAAACAAGACCTATATATGATCAGATTATATTGATTTTTTTATTGTATAACTAATATATATAGTGTGCAGAGACTATATTGACTATTCTAATATATAACTAATATAAATAGTGTATAATCGACTATTCTACTGCATATCTATATAGTGTATAGAGACTATATCGACTATTTTATTGTATATCTATATAGTGTATAGAGAATCGCGTCTCCCTCTATGCTTTGCACATTTAGTGTCTAACTTTTAATAGCCTCTGCTAGGGAATAAAATTCAGTTGTTTAGCTGAAGGAAGACAACGAAAATTCGCTTTTAATTACGAAAATTGCTTGCTCAAATGTTTAACACAGCGATTCATTAAAAATTTAACAAAGCTAAGTTTCAGAAGATTTTGGCAATTGATTTTGCATTTGCTCACAAAAAAAAGCTTTGGCTAATTGATAGATAATATGTATATATAATATAATATAATAATACATATTGTGCTGGCTGATAAGATAAGCTTTAAGTGATAAATATATATATATATATATATTTATAGATATTTGATTGATACTTACATCATTTTATGGCAGATAAGTAAGATTGATGTGTGTTGGCTAGACTTAATCATCTAAGTCCCTAAGCAGCATTTATAATAGCTATATTAAATGATTGCCAAACAAGCTGATAACAGCTGCTGATAGCAACTGAACAATAACTTAAATATTTGATTCGCTCTAAAGTGAGCATGGATGACGGCAGCGGCAACTAAATATGCTTTGAGTGGAGTATGAAATATCAGAGACAAACATGTTTACCGATAATTCGAAATGACATTTTTTACGAATTACAAAGAAATTCGATCAGGAATTCGAATAGATAATTTTCAAGGGGCACAGCACTTTTTACGAGTTTTTGAGGTTTTCGATTAAGCGGGGGACGAATTATCGAGATTCCACTGTATTTTGAAGTCAATCGAATCAAAAGGATAATGGAGGACATTTTATCAATACATGTAAAACAAGTAAGAACGCTCTAGTCGGGTCTGCCCGACTACGAGATCCCCTGAACCAAGTCCGAGGCGGTGTTTTAAACAATCTAGCTTACATCTTTTACCGGTACATATTACCCTCTGCGCGCACACACACACGCACACATATACATACACAAGCACGCGCGCCGCTTACTGCATACATGAATTAGCGGCTGCGCTTGGGCTGCATTCTGGGCAGCATTATGAGAAATTCATTGTTGAATAACTTCGGTTCTAGATCTACTTTCTTAACGAAATTTTTAGGATATAATACTGACATCTAGAGGAGTATATATACGAGTATATATATATCCCAACTCCCTAGTATTTGAAATACGTTTTTTCCACTTATGGGGCGAATGTGGAGCGGCATCCAAAATTTAAAATGTTTTTTATCTGTATTTACATCAGCAACCTACATAGTCAATTTGGTGTCTCTAGCTATTATGGTCTATAAGTTATAGCTTAAAAACAAAGTCAAAATATCGATTGTTATCGATAATAAGGAAATAGGCTGAGTTATCGAAACAAAAAATAAACTAGTACTGCGTATGGTATACAAGAATATATGAATTCCCATTTTCAATGGGAATAATATATATTAAGCTTATGAAGCCGCAAGCATAAATATATTAATAAATATATTTATATATTTAAGAAATATTACAGTCGGCTCCTTGAGTGTCAATCATTCAGTTAGTTACTGATTCAATTGGCAAGCGACATCTTAAATAAAACACAAAAGCAAAGCCAAAGGTGTTGACAGCCAAAAGTGCTGCAGGACTTTGTTGTATTTGCTATAGATGCGTGTTGACAGTTAAACGAATTGAATGTGAATTGAATCAAAATTGATTATATTACAAGATAAATGTGACTAAAAGCAAGAAATATATGCACATTCCATATATGTATATATACATATATAACCCGAAGATACCTTTAAAGAATTTGTCTACTCAGCGTCGCGGCATACAAATTGTGGTCCGAAAAGCACTTAGACACAAATTAGTTGAAGAGCCATAATATTTATTGTTATGGCATAACAATCGGGCATTTTTAACAGTTTCGTTGTTTAATATTTTATTTATTTAAATTTTCATTTCATTTGACGTCATGGATTGGCCTTATACGATTCTGGCTTTTGCTTTTGTTTTTTCTGTTACCCCGGAACTGATTCAGAGCTTTTGTTATATTCCCATTTTTTATGTTGTTCGTTGTATTGTGTTCTTTTTTTGGTGTATTGTATTGTTTTATTGATTGCGCACATTTGAAAATCAATCAGCAAAAGAGAATCGTTGGGGCACATTGACTGAAGTTTTGTTTATTTGTTCATTTTGCAGTCGCTGTTCGTTTCGGCACGAGGAAACACTTTGTGCCTAATGGTCGGAACATCAAGTGCCAAATTGCCAATGCTTTCTCTCTTCTTTCTGTTACTCTGCTCCACAATATGGAACTACTTACACTTAAGAATGGGAATTCCACTTGTTCGAATGTTGCTGCATACACAAGCAGATAAACTGATTGTAAAATGAATTATAGAAAATACAATTAAACCTGTATCTGCTGTGCAGAAAGTTTTTACTATAAAAAAATGTTTATTTATAGCTCAGCAATCGATTTTAAATTGGAAAATAAAAGTATATAGGCAATAATTATAAGAACTAGAGGACTGGGTTAATATCATAATCTCAGCGTTGCAAACTTCTGCTCAAAATTATGATACTCTTTAAGCGAGTGTATCAAAATAGTTGGGGATATTACATTTAAATTGTTTTTCGTATTTTCTGTTTATCATCTTGATTATTCAATCAATTATTGCAATATAGCTGTAAACGATAAGAACTACTTGGCCATTATGTGTTTAATACCTGTACTTTAACTTAGTCGACCAATCAGTCTGAGAGTGAGCGATTAGGCAAGTGTCTAACAGTAAAACCAGGCGAGAGCAAAGTAAGTGAAAACTTCTTAACCGCTCTTAATCTCATCTTGATGTTGCCACCTTTTAGACTGCTGATGCTGATGCTTTTGCCCTCTCGCATGGCAGCTAACTGCAGGCAATTTTTCTATTTTCCACATCATTCGTTTCGAATGAATATTATTTGTTGTTGCTGTTGTTGTTGTTATTTGATTTTGCTGGGTTAAACGTCCAGGGCATAAGAAAATTTGCGAACTGTGCGCCGCTGTGGACCCGCATAAGCAAATAAACTTACAAATTGGCCAATGTCAAAACAAAAACCATACAAAAAGAAAACAGCAACAGCAGCTGGGGCAGTGGAGGTCAAGTTCATTGGCAGCCATAAATCAAAAACAGGGGCTATTTAATAGGCGAGGCCATTGAGACTTTTGGCCACCTGCAGCCGCCGCCGACGACGCCGTCGGGCAATAGAATTAGTTTTCTTATTTGACTTTAGTCGGAGGCCAACAAGGACAACGCGTCGTATGAGCAATGTCCCCAAAGTTGTTGGGCGTCTGGCAATCATGCACGAGCGGTGCACAGGCATTTGAAGTGCCCTATCCGGACCGATTCCTCAACTCCTCCCAGCATCTTTTGACCGCTGCGTATATGCCCGGGGACCTGTCATCAACATAGCCAACTGAAGCATTCGCAGAGAGCGAAACACAAACAGGAACAATTACGTACAAACAAACATACAAAAACATGCAGCAAACAAAACAAAAACAGAATCAGAAAACAAGTCAAGAAAAAAACAAATTCCAAATAATATTATTTCGTTTTTGGCGTCTTTTTGGGCAGCCAATAAGGTAAATCAAGCAAATCAAAAAGAGAAATAAAATCAAAGCAAATAGAAAACATCAGAGCCGCAGGCTCATGTCGCATATTTATGAACATTGGCAGTTAGAACGCCCCGCTTTGACATACCCTCGACATAGTTATAAAAGATAGAAGAAGAGAAGAGCTTCTGCAACGGAACAGAATCGCATAAGCAAAGTCTTTTTGTATTTATTTTGATAAGACCTGCCAAATGGATGCAAATTAAAGAGCAAAAGCTAAGAAAGTTTGAGTCAAATCAATTTTATTTCATTTTTTTGAATCGAATTGAATTTATTGTGAATATATCAATAATTGAATAACAAGCAGAAAAGTTATTCAAGCATGAATTGTTTTCTATACAGACTTATAGGGAATTTGACAGTCGAGCAGTCACAGTCAAGAGGAGCGGCCATTGCTTAAGCGATAAGCACAACAACTTTCAATCGTTCGATTCACCGATTCACCGAATCGAGTGCACATTTTACAATTCAAATGACGACCAATCGCTCATTCACAATCGAAAACTGTGAATGTAGTCAGTGCCACTCAATAATTCAGCTCGAGTGTCAGCCCGACGCAGCTCTTTGCATAATTCGCCCCAAACAGAGACTGCAAAAGAATCAACCGAAAAGGTAGAGAGCTTGCTCTGAAAAAAAAAACATCTAAACAGTTCAGAAATTGAACTGCTTTGATAACTAAACGAACAGCCTTTGCCAAAGCAATGCAAAAATATCTCAACTAATGGCATTTTCTTCTAGCTCGGGAATTACCTCATTATAAAATATTGAACACTTTTATTGCTAGTCATTTGACAATTGATTGCACTTGTAGAAAGTTTTTATGAGGTTTGGGAGCGCTTCACCGATTTTAGATAAATTTTAGGTTCTACATTTTTCAGGCAAACAACAAAATGTTCGTTTTTACATTATAATTTACTCTGAACACTTAATTGCGTTTTGTTATCTCAACGCATGACAATCGTTTTTCAAAGTTTCCTGTCAAACTTCACATCGAACTTAAAGTAAGCTAATGAGTTATTGATTTTTCAAGTTTAGGTCCTTACTTATATAAATTCCTTAATTAACTATTAGTCAACTAATACGATTTATTCTATATTTAATTGAATTTAGATTGCTTTACTGTGTGCCAACATATGCTTGCAATTACTTAAGCCTTAACTTTGCCCAGCTTTCTTGAAAAGTAAACACCATTTCGTCATGTTTGCATTTCAATGCCAAGTATGACACAAGTGTGTGAGTGTGTGTGTGTGTGTGTGTGTGGAATAACAATTGATTGATCAGTATGAAATCAATGTAAATTGCTTTTTATGTGTCTGCGCATATTTTTGCCAGTCATGCAAACAATTTAAGCAACATTTTCAAATGACATGCGAATTTTTGCATTTGTTTTGTTATTTTCTTCTTTTTTTGCAGTTGTTTCTCTTTGTCTTCGAGCACTTTGTCTAATTAATTTAGGTTGCATTTCGCAGACAAGTAGTTTACCTATTTACATTAGCAAACAAATAAAGCAAGGCCAATCACAGACAAACACAAACCCAAACACGGACAAACACACTCACACACATGATAAGTCAACGTACACACACACGAATGACCACAAAAGGACATTTGATTTGTATAGCATACTTTTGTGGGTCTTTAGAATGAACGTCACATGCCCCACAAGCCGCAACAGTGACCAAGAGTAATCATAAATATAACAGTAACTGTGACGGAAACACCCTCCAGTTGCCTTTTTTATTTCTATATTGCTTGCTGTTACTGAAATGTTGATCTTTGCTTAAATCTGACTAGTACAGCAAAATGATTTTAATTGATATTACTGTTATTAGTTCTTTTAAACTGTCACTGTTACTGCTACTGTCATTGTTACTCCAACCGCAGTGACTCTCCCTGTCCCTGTCACTGTCACTGTCACTGTCACTGTCACTGTCACTGTCACTGTCACTGTCACTGTCACTGTCACTGTCACTGTCACTGTCACTGTCACTGTCACTGTCACTGTCACTGTCACTGTCACTGTCACTGTCACTGTCACTGTCACTGTCACTGTCACTGTCACTGTCACTGTCACTGTCACTGTCACTGTCACTGTCACTGTCACTGTCACTGTCACTGTCACTGTCACTGTCACTGTCACTGTCACTGTCACTGTCACTGTCACTGTCACTGTCACTGTCACTGTCACTGTCACTGTCACTGTCACTGTCACTGTCACTGTCACTGTCACTGTCACTGTCACTGTCACTGTCACTGTCACTGTCACTGTCACTGTCACTGTCACTGTCACTGTCACTGTCACTGTCACTGTCACTGTCACTGTCACTATCACTGTCACTGTCACTGTCACTGTCACTGTCACTGTCACTGTCACTGTCACTGTCACTGTCACTGTCACTGTCACTGTCACTGTCACTGTCACTGTCACTGTCACTGTCACTGTCACTGTCACTGTCACTGTCACTGTCACTGTCACTGTCACTGTCACTGTCACTGTCACTGTCACTGTCACTGTCACTGTCACTGTCACTGTCACTGTCACTGTCACTGTCACTGTCACTGTCACTGTTACTGTTACTCTTACTATTACTCTTACTGTTACTCTTACTGTTACTCTAACTGTAACAGTTACTTCTACACTTCGTGCTACTTCTGCATTACCCAGTCACGACATCTGCAGTTGCTACTAATCAATAACTCAGTTGAAACACAAATACAGACCACGAATTGCCAGCGCTTGTGTCTCGGAAATTAAAAGTTGCGGTTTGGCAAAATTGTCAAATCCAAGTATGAATTAAGTCCGGTGATAAGCGGCCTCTTTACAGATTTAACGCTTCACAGATGCAAAGAGTCCATAATGCGACGCAGCTCGACCATGAGCTATTGCCTTTTCCATTTAACTAATGAAATTCTGAACTGCCCGTCAAAAGCAAGGAAATGCGATTGGAAAGCTGCTAGGTTGGTAACGGAGAGAATTTGGCCTGTTTGACGGGTCTCGCTTTTATGGTAAATAACATTATCTAAGGAGAGTTCAAAGAACTTCCTGGTAGAAAAACACTTAACGGAGACAACCTCTAGACAATGTTTAGCGCATAGCTCAAACTTTAAATACGTTTCATTATCATTTACTTCAGTACTTAAATATATTTGTTTGAGGTATAGATACACTTTTTACTTACATTTCCCTGCACAAAATTGATATCTTTGCATTTTATTTTGTTGCTAATCGACAAAGCGTTTGATATAACACAAATCGATACGATATTTCATTCAATTTTCGTTTAGTGTATACTCAAACAGAAAATAAAGCAAATGGCCAAGAACAACAATGGCTTTCACATCACTGAGGATGCTGCTGGTGCTTTGAATGTGGTCAGAGGACCCAGCGCGTCCCTTTTTTAACAGCCCCATCAACCCCAGGTTCGGGTGCTCCTCCTGCTCCTACAGGGCCTCCTGCTGCTCAGCTCGTTTTGCCTTAACCCACTGTCAGTTGCTTCAATATATTATTTATATTTCATTAAATATTAATGCGTTTGTTTCTGAGTGGAGTTGAGTTTGAGTTCGTTCGATACCCTGTACGAATGTGCTAAAGGTGTATAGTGGCTATGCATAAGGTAAGCCATTCTTCCATCACATACATATAGAAGCGAACCGTTTAGGCAAATACTATTCTTTTCATTTTAGCAAACTTTCATTGCATACTGCTTCTTTGTGGGGTATCTGCGCGTATTATATAGAATATGTGTTAGACTCGGTTTCTTGTATGCTCTTTGTTTTGCTTTTAAAGCATAATTCCACCCCCTTTTGCCATCCACTCTATCCACCTGCCGGGCGACTGTGAACTTTTTAGCTCTCGCCCGAAAGAAACAACGCAGTAGCGAAGCGACTGCCAAATGGTCTGGGGATGGATTGTTGATGGGTCTGATGTGGTGCTGGACTGGTTTGGGGTTGGGTTTGGTTAGGTCTGGCCTGGGCTGGTGTGGTTGTCTCTGGTGTGGTATGATTCGGTCTGGACTAGTTAAACAAAAGGCGAAGGACTCACAAAAGCGCCAGTCAGTGAAATGAGCAGCAGCCACTGCCAGCAGATATAACAACAATAAGCGCACACACACACACACACACACACACACACACACACACAGACAAACACGGGCGCACAATTATAAAATAACAAAAATGTGGCCTAGCCCGAAATGGTGAAAAGACATTGCTGTCTGTTTCTTGGCCTCGTTGCCTCGCTTCACTTCAAGCAGCTCAGTTAATTTGAGTATAAGCCCCTGCAGCAACGCAGTTAACGGCCAGCAGAAGGTCATGGCTATAACCAAATCGTCAGTGCTTGCTCCACCTACATTATCTAGCCTTTTTTTTGTGTTTTTTCATACATATATGCATACTTCAAAGCAATTAGTGAAATTGGTAACATTATGGAATATACATATGTGGATTGCAATCCAAATTGATTTTCAGGCAAAGTGGTCTATTAAAGGTTTTAATAAACAATTTACATTGGGACGCAACCCAAATAATTGCAATTATAATTGCAATGAACATGACCAGGAGAACACTCTCACACACACACTTGCACCCATACAGACACGTACACACACTGGCAACCTAGTCAATGTGGCGGCCCTCTAAATAGTTCACCCGGAAGTTCTTGGCGCCATAGCAAAAGTTCACTGACATGCAATGGGCATATGGAACGGAAGAAAGAGAATGATGAGAAATGAGTGCTTGGGGGTGGGGGAGCGGGTATATGGGTGTATTATTTTCAACAACTATTTGCCTATCCTTTGCTGTTGCCACAACTTAACGACGGCTTTGCAGGCCACTTTTTTCTAGTCGATTGCGTGTCAGTTATGAAGCCATTGCCCACTGGGGCCCACAACAGCTCTATCAACCCTCGGCCACCCTCAAATATATGTATACCCTGTTAAGTTTTAGAGGCAAGCCCATTTGGAGTCCAATTCCCATTCCAATGACCATAACTTGAGCGCTATTGACACTCGTGTTGATAAGTTGAGCAATTGTGAAAGTTCTTTCTTAAGTGGGGCGGGCCGTGATGACAGCGTGTTTGGGGCACGCGGCCTTGAAATGCCCAAGTTCAACGTAATTTTAAGACGGCTCCGCATTTAAGTACTTGTTTCAACAACGAACTTGGCAATTGGTAATTGATAATTGAGCTTTAAACAAAAGTGTTGGGTAAATATTTAGGAATAAGTTGAATAAACTATTGTATTTGTGTACCGTTGTTAAAAGGGTGTATAATTTTTGGTCAGATCATCTTCGACCATACAAAGTATATATATTCTTGATCAGCATGACGAGCTGAGTTGATATAACACTGTCCGTCTGTCCGTCTGTCTGGATCAACGCAATCTCCTCCTAAAGTATTAAAACTACAGAGCTGAAATTTTGCATATAGGCTCCAATCTGATGCAGGTATTGTATATCTCGGAATCATCCAGATAGGAGGACTATATCTTATAGCTGTCATAGGACACATTGGTTTTCAGAAAACTTTTCGACGTTATTGAAGTCAAAAACTTGAAATGTGCACCATATACTCTTGTATCCTACCTCGTTTAAAAAATATAGAGTATATAGAGCTATGTCCAATGAGGGGCGTGGCAAACCGCGTAAAACGTTTAAGAGTTTTAGCAACTAGAACATCTAAATTTAGCAAGTATTCTACTACTAGTATTCTACTGTTGAGCTCTCCTTGAAATTAATCGAATAGTTATATATCCACGCCCACTAGGGGCGTTGCAAATCGGATAGTCTATCTAATACAATTTCAAGGGTATTACTTCGGCATGGTCGAAGTTAGCCCATCCCTCTTGTTTTAGATATAGCTAAACCTAGATAAGTTAAAGCAACAACTGCATCTTAAATCAGATAATTAGCTAGCAAACCTCAGCCGCACACGCTCCAAATATATATTATGTTTCATAAACTATACCATTAATTATGCATTTAAATAATTTGATATCTAGCTGATTATTGCGCATACGCCAGATACGCCCCAGCAACAGCAGCAGCAAAAAAAAACCTAATTGAAAATGAAAATGTAATTTAGCGAAATGCGTAGCGCATGGAAATTTTGTGTCATTAATTATTGGCGCACGTCAGCGTATTTATTATTACAAGGCGTTGAAATTAATTACACAACTCCTCCTGCCCAACACGAAGTAGAGCCAACTCAATTGGTTCTAAACGGCATTTGGCCGACCAAAATGTTATCACCGCGCTGCCGCCCAACATCTGGCAGCCAATCAAAAACGCAAATGGACAAACACTATTTGTTGTTTATTTGCAGAGCGCTATTTGGCTTAGTTTGTGGTGTATCTGTTTGCGAATGCCTTGTCAATGGACAAACAGTCGAGTTAAACAACTAAGCCCTTTAGCTGTTGCCACTGTTTTGCGTCTTGGCCTTGGCACCGGGTTTACATTGGAAATTAGCTGGTTTTTGGTCTTTTGGCCAGCTGATAGATGCCAATTAGCTGTTGAGTTTGTGCAACGAAAATGCGTTGCCTACTAATTGGGCCCCAAAGTATGATCGGATTGCATTCGGCCTAATTAATGGCATGTGCAACATGGGCCTGCCCACTAACACCTGACGTTCAGCCAGCCAGGACAAACAAATAATCACTAATGATCTAGTGGGCCACGTGGCTGAAAACAAATTCCCTAACAACAGGCAGCAAAGCACACAAAATGCTCGAAATTCAATTACGTTAGCTGTGAAGCAATGCATTTTACAGTAGCTGCTGACTAATTGGCTGAATATCTAATTCCCTAATTATATATCAACACACGCTGCTTAAATGCCAAAAATCATACAACATTTTACTGCAGAAAACTTTTCGCTTCCAACTGCAAGTTGGGCTTGCTCAATGTCCAGCTTAAGCTCAACTCAACTCTTACAAAAATAAGAATTTTATTTTGTCTGGCTACATCTTGAAAAACTCTTAAGTGAAAATATTGCTCAAGTTTAGTATAATAAATACTATATATTTTTTGGTTTAATTTCTTAGTGAACTTAAAAGATTGAGAAAGACTTTCATCTTTGACTATTCAGAATAAACATTATGAGCAAACTGCATATAACAAACTGTTGTAAAATAAATTATATATATTAGAATTCTCGAATCAAATGTGATATAGCAAAATTTTACCTATATAAGAGAGAGAGATATATATAAATTTATAAAAGCGACAAACTTTTTCCTACAAAAAGTTTTTCTCAAACCTATTTATCCTATGATAAATATATATTTATATAAAGTTGCCCAATCCGGAGGATTCCGAGATATATATGCAAAATTTCAGCTCTGTAGGTTTTATACTCCAGGAGGAGTTGATCCAGACAGACAGAGAGTCGGACAGATGAATAGTACCTTACCAACTTTACTGAAAGTTTTATGATTATGATTACTATTATTATGATAATAAAGCTAATTGTACAAAATCTCTAAGCGACAAATAATTATTATTGAAAACTTCAAAACTTTTATATGCAATATATATTTTCATTTAATGTAAAGCAATAAAAATATTCTAGAGTTTCCGACGATGCTGCCAAAAATTCGTTTCATATTCGTCAATTTCTCTCTCACTCTCTCTCTCTCTCTCTTTCTCATAGTGTGCTTGTGTGTGTGTGTCTGTCTGCGTCAAGTGCAAGAGCTGGGCAATTAAAATAAAGAGATTGCCTTTGCATATTAAAAGGCAACGCTGCACAGCAAATTAAATTGACGGTGTGGCCAATAAGGAGAGAAACCACTACAAAGCGAATGTATCTGAAATTGTTGATGATGAGTGCGGGTCCGACTGCGAGTGCCACACCCAGCACTTGACGTTTCACTACCCACCAGAATGCTCTTGGAGCTGCCTTGGTTTCCTTTTTATTTTTTTCTTCTTTTTTTTTGGTTTTTGGTTTTTGAGGTTTTTGGTCTTTTGCTTTCAAATTAATTCGCAGCTTGAAATAATTTTTGGTCACGAGCTGTATATAGCTTTATTGTCTATCTCTTTCGTGGCATTCAAGCTTGACGTGTTTTCCATAAGTCATATATCATTATACTGTCTTATATACATATCATATATCACTATATACGTATGGATTATACCCAACTATAGAAAGAGAGCGATAAAGGGAGAGAGATAGCTAAAGAGTAAGAGAAAGGAAAAATGTTTATGTTTTACTATTTTAATGGTTCTTACAGAAAGTATAATGAACCTATCCATATATTACAGTTCAAATACTCTTGAAAATCTAGTAAAATATTCTCAATTCATTCAATTCAAAACGAAATTTGAGTTCCAAGCACATAGCATTAGCTAAATTCTTTAAGCGAGTATCAGAGGAAATGTATCAAGATATTAAATTTTGAAAAATATTGATAAGCCGCAGTTAGCTTAACATCAAACAAAATTGTAGTATATCGCTATATGGGGCTATAATATTTCAAAGCGATATCAAAACAAATGTCATAAATTATAAATCTCACGTTTTATGGCCATTTTGCAATCCGTTGATAAGCAGTAAAAAAATGTACATACACATGTACAATACATACACATGTATGTCGAAAACATGCGAGTGTTTAAGCTGCCTCGAATCAACTGTATTTATGACGCCCCCGAGGAAATGCGGCTCTTGTCACATGCAGACGATACGAATTGGCGGGAGAGTGCAGGGTCATAATCATAATTCGATTTCAGTTTCATGGCACTCAGTGCCATCAAAATGTTGCGATTTATGCATGTCAAATACACACAAACAAAGACACACACACATGCACTCACACAGACAGAACTTAGCAAGCTCGTGTTGGCTTAGACATCATTTCCGCAACGCGCAACTTTTTTGCATAATTTATCAATTATCTGGACGCGCACAAAATTTCATAGCATACTTTACAGCTTATACTCTTTTAATATGCCCAGTGCGAGTGACTAAATATCCTAGTAAATATGAGAACCGCATAGAAAGGCGAACTAACCGAAACACATCATTTAAATCTTAAGCTGTGAGGCATGAAAATCACAAAGAAACGAGATACTCAAAACAATTTTAAGCTTTGGAGAGAGAGGGAAGTATTTCTATAAATCATTCTAAAATAATGAAAAATAACTTGAATTTCAAAGTGAAGTAAATTAAAAGAGAGGAGACAAACAAAATAACGGGTATGTAGGCTTAACTCCTGCTCATGAATATATATATATATATATATATATATATATATATTTGCTTGTTACATGCACAGGCCCAGCTCTGGCAGACTCCATGCACTCGACTCTGATGGGTATAACCGTAAATAAACAAGCACCAAAAATTGCTTCATTACCGTTACAACAGCGAGGCCAACAGCCAACAAAAAAATTGTTGTTTGTACACGAAAAGTTAAGTTAAAAGTTTAACCGACCGCAACAGGTGCCAGGGCCACGCCCACAACAACAAAAATGTGAAGCGACAAATGTTGCCATAATGGCCAAATTAGTGGCTTTTTTTGGCCGCCAGCGGAATGTTTATGTCCATCTGTGTACCTACATACATTCAGCTTCCCAGCCTACCGCTGTCTCCCTCTCTCTCTCTCTCTCTTTATCTCTCTCTGACTTTCACCTGTGTCGCTGAGTAGCCTACTCTCGACCAGCACAAAAACAACTACATGCCTCAACATATATACACACACACACAAAACTAACTGACTGTGGAATAAAAAAAACGGTAGCGCAGTTACCTGCGCCAGGTAAGCTCGAGCCAGGTGGCAAACACTGGCTGGAACCAACTTTTGTTATTGTTTGCCTGTCAGGCATTTTTGAGCTTTGTACGTGTGACAAAAGTTACATGAATTCCCGCAACTTTCTGATACTCTCAATAAAACATGAAACTAAATGGCATTCGGCCAAAGTTTATGCAAGGCTTAGGAACTTAGTTGCAACTCAGTTTACAGTAAGTAAAGTATCATTTTATATAAAATTGATAAAAAGATCAGCTAGAATTAGGCAAGACAAATCTACAGAATCTAAATAGAGCTTAAACTAAAAAACAGCAAACAAAATGGCTTCAGTTTTGCCAAAATGTTTGAAAGCTTACTTTGGACTGTTTTTGGACTTCTCTAAGATTTCCAGATTTCACAGATTTTCAACACAAAAGTTGAGAAAAATGTAGGCAATAGAATTTAAATTTCTAGGCAATTGGGAGGCTTACCAAGTGCAGTGTATTCTGCAGTCGGGTAGACGCGACTAGAGCACACTTGCCTGCCTTAGTTTCACTTGCTGCCTGCTGCTTTGTGGCCTCTTTTATTTACCGTTCATTTCATGCTGTTTCTTTGACGCTCTTTTTTGGGTAGCGTTACATATTTCTAATTTAAAAAACTTTTTACCGCTTGTTTCGCATCGACTTTTGTAGCAGGAACTGTTGCTGTTGCTGCTGCTTTAAAGTCAACCTGCATTAAGTCGTCAGGTTTTGGTGGGAAAACTTAAAATTTAGTTGCCCCAACTGCAAAGGCAACATTTCGGCATTCCAATTTGGGGTCGGGCTACACATTTGCAATGCAATTTGCTTTAGCCACGCCTCCCTGCCCCCTACGCAGCATCCAAAAATGTGCAGAACGCGCCGTGTTATGCAACAGTCGAAAGTTATTAAAAAGTCTGACAGAAGCCCAAAGGTGCTCACAAATGCCATTTGAGCAGCGTGCCAGAGAGAAGAGAGAGAGAGAGAGAGAGAGAGGAAGAGACAGCGAGACAGGCAGAACGGCCAAAAATAACTGCTTCTCCTTCTGCTGCGCTGACAGCGAAAGCTTAAAGATTGCGACATTTTGAGTTGAGCGAAAATATTTGTATTTAGGATTTCGCCTTTCACGACGAACAACAAAGCGAAGTAAGAGCAGTTAGCTTTGCAGCCAACTGAAATAATTCAAAAGCGTTGCCAGCTTATTGAAAAAGTTGCCAGATTGCCGCGTCCTCATAAAAGCAGACGCTAAAGCAAGCCAGCAATTTTAATAGCACTACAATTAGCTGCCAACTAATTGCCTTTTCAAGTAGGCAATTAAAAAGTTAAAAAAAAAACTTATAAGGAAAATCTAAATTTAGAAATATGCTGTGCTTTATGGATAATATGAATAGAAGGCAAGGTGATAAAAAGGCCGTGAGGAATGCATTCAGAAATATGCTTGCAGAAGCGAACAGCGTTTTTTGTGCTAATATTAAAACTTTTCTCAAAATATATACTCTTTTTTCATCTTAAACATGCTAGCTTTTATGCTTTCGGTTGTAGCTGCTCTCGTCTATAGCTACACTGAGAAAATATGACTTAAATGTAGACATATCTAGTTAAAATCGTATATACCCACTGCCCTGACTGTATAGGGTATAAAGGCTAGTTGCCAATAAAAATTGTTAAACGCTTACGTGTCACATCAGATTGCATGTCTGCCAGACATAACTGGCCCACTTATAGAACAATAACTAATAGCAAGAAAATGTGTTGAAAGCGTGCCATCAATTTGCTGCTCCCTTTCGATTTATAGCAGCGCAAATGTTAAAGGAAAACAATATGGCTTAAATCAAAACTGAACGCAAATAAGCAAAAGAGTTTCGCATGCACAAACGTTCAAAATTGATGGAATATTAAATTTCAGTGCATATTAAAAGCCATTGTCGTGCCTTTTAAAGCTCACATTCATTTTTCGAGAGCTCGGAAGAGAAACGAAAAAAGCAAAAAATGCGGCAGCTATATCGATAGCACAGTACGAAGAGAGACGGAACTCTTCGATGGGACAGAATTGCCGACGGCGTTCGCTTTGAAATGGAAATGTGCAAGTGGAGGAGACGGAAGCCCAGTTACAGCTGCTGTGTGCGTTGTCTGTGATTGTAACACTAAAACCGCAGCAACACCCCCAACGGGAGTACAAAACAGTGCTAAAAAAATCTAAAAAGCAAATTTGAAGCCATAGAAGAAACTATTTCAACAAACCAATTCAACCAAACCTTTCTCTCGAACACAATTCTAAAATATGCAAACAACTTTCAAGAGACCTCACAACAAGTAAAATACCGAACTGATGTTTAAATTTGCAAACATATTTAGAAATTTAAATAATTGGCTGACTCTGACTAGAATTTAGCAGTAATTCGTTTCAGTTCTTCTGCCTCATAAACATTATTTGTATTAAAATCACTGTAAATCACCAAAACAAGAAGCTAACCCACTGAGGCGAGTTAAGCAACTAAAAACAAGTAAAAACGCTTTAGTCCTGACTAGGATATTCCCTAAACCAAGTCCGAGGTGATGTTATAAACAATCAAGCTTACATCTTTTGTTTAAACATACTAACATAGGCGCGCACACATATACACACTCACACACATATTATTATTGATTGATTCCTTCGTGGCACTACGGGTATCACTTTAAAAAAAACCTACGTTAATCCTATGTTTCTTAATGAAAATTTCAGAACATAATAATGATATACTACTATTACTACCTCTACTATTTCAAATACGGCTTTTTCAGTTTTGGAACTACTAGGAAATGTTCTGAAATGTATAATCTGTATTTGCATCACAGAAATCTGCATAGTAACTTTGGCGTCTCTAGCGTTTATGGTCTTTGAGTTATGGCTTATAAACGAAGTCAGAATATCGATTTTTATCGAAAATAAGAAAATGAGATGAGTTATCGAAAGAAAAAATAAACTTGTATTGCGTATGGTATACACTAATATATATTTAAAATTTCAAATCTCTAGCTTTTGTTTTATGAGATCGCTGCGTCCAGACGGACGGACAGGCGGACATGAGTAGATGGACTCAACTCCTCGCCCTGATAAAGATTACATATGCTTTATGGCGTCTTTTATGCCTTCTTCTACCTGTTACATACACTTTCACAAAACCATTATACTCTTAAATCCCATTTTCAATGGGTTCAGTGTATAAAAAACAGGCCTTGATCGATAAATACCTTTTCTACATAAATATAGCTGCGAAATGAACTGCAAACTAGATAAACTGCTTCCGCTAGATACTAAACAGTTAAGACAACATTTAAAGAGAGTGTTTATTAAGCTACCTCGGGCTTTGAACTAAGTTTTCGGAAGTTGTGTGTGTGTGTGTCTATGTGTGTGTGAGGAAAACCTTTTTGGCCTTAAAGTATTTACATTAAAATGCGCCGCAGTGCCCAATTTACAGGCCGTTAACGAGCTTTATTTATGGCGCAACACTTGGCGCTGACACGCGAGCACAAACGTGGCTAAGACGAAGCTGACGCAAAAGTCAGCAGCGGATTCGAGCCCGCTCCGCCCCCGCTCAGGATACAAGTTGAGATGCTGCGGCTGCTGTGGGCGGTCTTTGGCATTAGCAAAGAAATTAAAGTACAAATCCCTTTGGGTGACACTAACCACAGCTGTGACGATGCCAGGCCAGACAGAAACAGAAACAGAAAGAGAGGGACAGAGAGAGGGAGAGAGAGAGAGTGAGCTGGTAAGCGATATAGCATGCAGCAAGTACAGTGACTCCGCTTGGCGTAAATAACAAAAATTAAAATACAATAAAATAGACAACGAACTTTGCGCACACATACACAAGCAGTACACATGTGTGTGTGTTCCTTGTTCTGGCATTGATTACTATTGTTGTTGCTGTTGTTATTGTCGCTGTGGTTGTTTGTCTAGCTAAGTTGAGAGTTCGTTGCTCATTTGGCGCTGAGGCCAATGTGAATGACTCCTAAATTGCAAAACAAGACAAAGTGGCAGCATTTTTATGCCACACACTAACACACACACACACACACACACACACAGTTAGACTGGGTGAGTTTTGTGCCTGTTCAGAAGGCTACCCCTCTCGCTGCTTGCATGCCATTAGCAAGCGCTATTCCCCATTCGAGTTGCAGCATAAACAATGACCGATTTAATCGCAAATAGCAGACAATGCAGTTACAGTATCTATATCTGTTGATGATATAGTAGATACCTGCAAGCACAAAAATGTGTCTGAATTTATGCTTTCTCTACATTTCATCTAAGTTGAGCGTGATTTGCCCGCAGCAAAAGGCAAAAAAAGTAAAATCTATGAAATATCTCATCTGTGGATTTCTATGGAAAATGCTCATAAAACTCAATAGATAATAAGAACTGGCTAAGGAGTATGGAATATGGAATACCCTAGCAAATTGTTGCCTTAACTTTAACTGACTGTTCTTTAAGATCTAGTTAAGAACGAGTTACAAAGAAAGCGCAGATAATCCATTTCAAGTGATTTACCCTCTATAGTAGATCAATGTTGATAAAACTTTGATTACAAGTATATAAAAGTATATAGAGTATTATAAGTATATGTATCCTTATATGACAATATGAAGATAACTCCCAAGTTTAGTTCAGGAAATCTCTGAAAACAAAACAGTTTTTGATTCTTTGATCATTCTGATAATAAATACCGATCTAACAGATAAAGCTATATATATACATATATATTTACTTTCCGCTATGCAGAAACAGGCCTAAGCACAGATTCATAAAGGTAATTTACAAAGTGAGAGACTAGTTCGAAGAGACACAATAGGAGAGCATATTCATTCCATATTTCGACAGGTATATGATATGGTAAACCGAGCATACTTAGCCAGCTACAAACCAAATCAAAGGTAAAGTGCATATTTCAGCCAATAAGAAGCGATTATTATTTCATATGCAAAAAAATCCTATACGCCTGAGTAGAGTGTGGCGTAAGTAAGTGACTTACTGAGTTGCGTGTGAGAGCAGTGAGCATACCGTTCCAGCATACCGACACACGCACAACAACAACCATAAAGCGCATAAAAGTGCGAAAGCTGGCAGCTTACAATGCGATGCACGTGTCGAGCTGTCCAAAGTGGACCAAAGGTAAAACTTTAAAGTTCAGTTCAGCTACCAAAGGATTGACTTCATTTGGAGTCTGGCCAAAAACGGGGCATTTAAAACGCTGCTAATTGGAGTTTGTGGAAATAACATTTTATTTCAGCAAATAATTGCGAGTATTTCAAGTCGAGCACAACTTTTAGTAGTGGCTGCCCCAAGGGGGAGCACAACTGTTGATGAAAGGGGGACTTGCGGCTTAAGCCCTGTTCTACAGCCTTTTAGCCATTTTGTCGGGTGAATGCGCTTTTTGACCCACAACGCGTGGCACACGTTTCGCTTCGAGCAGCACTTGGCACGTAGCCGTTGGGCGTCTATGTCTATGTGTATGTGTGTATGGCTTGTGCAACGCGTCGTATGCGCAGTAATCAAAACGTGCGCCACATTTCCGGTTGCTAAAATCCATTTCAATCATTGATGATTAAACAACCATCAGCCGTGCTAAGCGCTGCTTCCGTGGCCCAACCAAACCCAACTGCTACTGTTCTTTTTTTACTATCCACTGCTGATGCTGATGAGTTTTCGACATTTGCAGTAAATTTATTTGGATTGCTAAATTATAAATTCAACAGTGCCGCAATTTGAAGAGGACCTATCTCAACACCCAACCATTTGCGCTTCATGTATTTGCTTTAATATCAAATCAAAGACGTCTAAAAAGCTGGCACGCATTTTGGCTGGCTTTTTAATAATTGTAATAAGGACAGCAGACAGCTGACGGCATCACAGCCAATTTTATACATATATACATACATACATACATACTTATATGTATATACCAACAGCTGTGTATACAGAAAGTAAGAAAGATAAAAAAAGTAGCTGCTTCAGGCTGTTTGCTAGCTGGCGCCTTTTGCGCTTTTATACATTTTGTTTGCAGCCGTTGCATAGTTTAAAGCGCCTAGCAAATTTCCAAACAACATATATACATATAGATATGTGCATATGTTGCTTTGAAAGCAAATGAAATGCACAATAATAGACAGCCAAAGAGCGCAATAAGATGAACACATAAACCAAACAGAAACAAGAAAAATTTCATGCACAACGAAGCTTGAATGCGCTTTCTTTTTGATATGACAGATATATATGTTTACTATATATACTATATATATATAGTATTATTTTATTTAGGAATCTCTAAAATAATAAATATTTATATTTATTTAGATATTAAATAAATTTTATTTAATTTATTCTATATTTATATATAAGATTTTTATAAGATTTAGATAGTTATATATTTTTTAAAATTTTCATAAAAATTGGCTTAGCTAACTTTATATTAAAGCTTCGTTGAGGTTTGAATCCTGTATTTTATGACTCGATTGCCAATAAATCACTGGCGACAAAAGCCATGCACATAAATTGCATTTATTTTAAAATATTTATGCACTCAACTAAAAATAGACTCTCCAAAACTCTTAAAACCTATAAAAAATACAATTTTTCTATGGTTTCTGGCAAAAATGATTACAAAATACACATACAATATATAAAACTCTATGGTTCTGCCACAAAAAGGGAGTTCAGAAACTGACTTCTCATGGCTTCATGTTTGGGGCGTAAACACTTAAAAGTTGTTGTCAGATAACTAAATTACTCAACTTTGCAGTTTCCTCAGCCAGCACACGAAATATTCAAATATCCTATGCCATAATCAAAAAAAAAGAAGAAAAAAGTGAAACACGCAAAATATGCTTACACAAAATTCATTCAAGCGTTAAACGAAAAGAAAATGAGCAAAAGAACAGTGTATACATAGTATGGAAAATTATATATGCACATTACAACGCAGATTTGCCACTTCACAGCAATTTGGCCAAGTGGGCTGGCAAAGATGGGGGTGGGGCAGGGAGGATTGGCAGCCAAATGCTCTATAAATAATATACGCTCGTAAGCCAAAAAGTGACGGGCAAAAAAAATAGGCGAAAATTGAACATGAATGTTTTGCCATAGTTTTTTTCTTCATTTTCCTTTCTTTGCAGAACGTAAAAGGCAAAAGGTAAAATGAAAATTGCTTAAGGGCCTAAACCCCATATGAGTTGTTAACAACATATTAAGAAGATTTCACTTAAGCAGCGCACACGAAGACAAAAGAAGCCAAAGACGTTGCTAAGGCCAAATGTTAATGATGCTCTGCTAAATACACACGCGCGCACACACACGCAAATACGCTTACACACACACAGACAGAAGGGTAGAGAAGGCAAATGTGCTGGCAACTGGCTGGCAAATGTTTGCCCAAAAAAGTAGGCAACATGTTTTTTCGCTTCCTGTTGTGTTTTTGCTTCTGCTGCTGCTGCTGCTGGCTGCTATAGCCGCGTAATAAAATGAGTTTCAAATTGGCCATAAAAGCGTAAGCAGGCAGCCAGCAACCAGCAGGCGCACATCAACAACAACAACAACAACAGCTACAGCAATATCTTTGGAAAGCAAAGTTCTAACACATAAAGCAACGAGTGCAGAACGAAAATTAAATGCTCTTGCTTTTATGGCTAACTAAATGTTATAGTGAACAAGAATAAAGGAATATATATAAATATATATATATATATATATCTATATATAACATGTATAAGCTGCTCATAAACAGGCAATAGTTGTTCTTAAATCTGATTTAAGCATGCTGAGAAAGTGGGAAATCGAGCAGGAAAATCTTAATGCAGCAACTTAATCAAATCTCAACTTCAATCTTGCTTAGCTGCCAAAGCTAATCATACTTATCAACTCCCATCGAATTGTGCTCAGAAATGCATAAATTCAATTTCATTTAAAAATTTACAGTATAAATTATTAAAACAACTTGCAATGTTTGCAAACTACAATACATTGTCAACACCTGATACCCTACTTTTGCTTTCTCTCCCGTCAGTGCACTATAAACAGGAAAAGAAAAAAACAAGAAATAAACAAAAAAAATTACTGTGCACACATGACATGAGGTAGCATATTCATAAATGAGTTCCTGCTGCTACTGTGTGCGTATGTGTGTGTGTGCGAGTGAGTGTGAATGCGTGTTCATTTGCGCATAAAGTGCGTGCTACTTGGGCGTGGCTTAAAGGCTGCCAGTGAGTCAGCCTGTCAGGCAATCAGGCAGTTATATGAGTACTCGTTTTCATATGAATGAGTACCCGTTCCCATTTCACACACGTGTGTGTGTGTGTGTGTGTCTGTGTGGTGCGTGTGTCTTTCAAATTGAGCGCCCAAACGCTGAATGGGCAGATTTTCGGCATGATTTAACACTTAATTAGCAAAATTTTGACTTGAGTGCCGCTCATCATTGTCAACATAATGCTACCAATCCCAGCTTTGTAGCACGCGGCGTATACGTAATACGCATAAACATTATAATCAAGCTGGCAATATTGCCAGCTAAAACAAAAAAACCAACACACAAAAAATAATGTAAACAAATGTTAGAAGTCAGCCGTGAGCTAAACTCGAATATACCCTGTACTTAGCTGGAAAGATAACCAATTATTTCACTTTTGAGCAGAATACCAGAAGACCTTTTTATACCCTGAACCCATTGAAAATGGGAAATCAGGGTATAATGGTTTTGCAAAAAGTATGTAACAGGCAGAAGGAGGCGTGGCAGACCCCACAAAGTATATATTTAAGTCTTGCAGCATTTGTCAAACTGGATTTTTGACTTGTAAAGTTGACTGAACTTGTTCTTCTTCATACAGTCCCCTAGCCAGTGTCATGCCACCTTTTTTGCTACACATTTTATGAGTAGAGGGTATATTAAAAAGAGCATAAAACCGGCAATAGACAACGGAGGCAGCTGCATGTGAATTATTTAATGCGCAACATGTCAACCAAAAGATTTGCTTCTGCCAATGGCAACTGGTTCGTGTCGCTCTGGAATTTTCACCAGTTCACATTTTGGCTGACTCTGTAGGTGTGCGTGCGCGAGTGTGTGTGTGTGTGCGTGTGTGTGACCACCAGATTTGCTACGTTTAATATCAAAGCGTGTTTTCTTAATATTGCGTGCCTTTTTGACAGGTACATAATTAGTTTTCGTCACAATTTTCATATGCAAAGACAAATTTTTTTTATAAAAAAAACACAAAAACTTTCTGCGAAAGTTCCTTAAATTGAAAATCCATTTATCATTTGACAGTATGAGCTTTTCTTGCATGGTTTCTTTTTACATGACATATCTTTTTACTCATGTCACTCTGTATTACACACTGTATTACACACTATTCTGTCTCTCTCTCTCTCTCGCTAGGTAAATTTGTTTTTAATTTCTCTTATTTTTATACAATTGACATTTGTGTTTTTTTGTTGTATATGTATTTTATTATGCTCTGTGTAAGGATCGTGTAACGGTTCATTTGTAATCGCATGCAAATTGTTATTTTCAATTTTCTTTTGCTCCGCCCTCCACTAATTGTTAATGCATTTCGGACATTTCTGTTGCATATGCAAACGCTGGAGCGAGGAGGACAGATTAAAGGCTTTGTGTCCACACAAACAGTGAGCTCTCCCAATGTGAGAGTGTCTGTGTGTGAGTGTGCAATAATTGAATGCAAAAATCTGTGCATTGCTGTTTCTGCTGTGCAACGGAAATGGAAAACTTTAAACGGAAATGCCAAGCAGCCATCATAAAATGTAATGCAGCAAATGTACATTAAGAAGCCCCAGAGGGTACCTGCCCCAACCCACAGCCAACATCATCCTCTCTCATTTCTACTGCACCCTAAACTGTGTTTAGCTTCTTTGCCAACTCTTTCATTGGGATTATTTTAGTCATGTTGTTGCTGTTGCTGTTGTTGTTGCCTTTAAGTGCCATAAGCGCTTATGATCAAGCGCGAAGGCAACTAGGGCTGCTCAGGCAGCTCCTGCGTAATGCATTCGGACTGAATCAGCATGTGGCCAAACAGACCACCCACACAACCACTCAGCCACCCACTCTAATTAGCCGAGCATTTGGAATTTGCATTTGCCATCGCCTTGATGGCCTGAGAAAGTGACTTTCGTTCGTCTGCATATCTAAGTACATGCCAGAATATTGCTTATTTATAATATGCCCTGCACATATTTTGTCATATTTTCCACGAGTCTGACGCACACACACACATACAAAATAATTTAATTTGACTTGCAAATGTGGGCCAGAGTGTGGCGGTAGCTCAACTTTCCACTGAGCTGAGCTAAAGCTGAGGCTAAGATTCGCGTAGCTGAGGCAGCGACAGCATCCATTGACAACAACAAGCAACAGCCAGCGGTAGCCAAGCGCCGACGGCTAAAACAACAAAGGCAACGCAAGGAACAAGCGAGCGCCAAGGAACAAACGAAAAACTCGAAAATGTTATCACAAGCTAACAACGAATAGACAATGCTCTGCTAAGCAGAAAGCAGCCAATTTCTGTATGACAAACAAATGAAGTACAAATATATAAATATATATTAGCAGTTTAGTTATTTTATACTAATTTTGGGTCTACGATTAAAATGTTACTTGCTTTTGTGTATTGCCTTACTATGCGATTCTCATTTATTCGAGTAAGTCTTGCAGTGATACGCAGTTTCTCTTCCATGTTTCCCTTTCAGTCTCTCTTTCTCAGTTTTTCTCTCTTTGCGTCTCTCTGTCTCTCTCTTTCCCTCCGTCTCACCTTCGCTCTCTCTCTCTCTCTCTTTCACTTTCTCATTCTCTCTCACTTTTCATTCTGTCATGCTCTCTTTCTGTCTTTCTCTATTTATCACTTTCTCTCTCTCACCATCTCTCTCTCTTTCTGTGTATTGCTCTCTCTCTCTGTTTTTTCTCTTTCTCTCTTTTTCTCTCCCTCACTCTCCCTCTCTCTCTCTCTTATTTTCTCCCTTTCACATTACCTCTCTTATTCTGTCTCTCATTCTCTCTTTCATTTTCTCTCTGTCTTTCTCTGTCTCTCTCTCTCTTATTGTCTTTCTCTATCTCTCTTCCTCTCTTTTTCTCTATCTCTACTTCTTTCTCTCTCTCTTTTTGCCTCTTTTTTCTCTCTCTCTCTCTTTCTCTCCTTCTCACATTCTATTCTTTCTTTCTCTCTCTCATTCTCCCTTTTTTTCTCTTTTTCTCTCTCTCTCTCTTTTTGCCTCTTTTTCACTCTCTCTCTCTCTTTCTCTTCGTCTCCCATTCTATCTCTTATTTTCTCTCCCATTTTCTATTTCTCTGAATTATTTGGTAAATGTATATAGAGAGCTTTTTTTTTTCTTGTAGTAAATAGCCTATTATTATATTTAAGCACAATATTTCATGCAAACTGAACTTGATATGTTACAATGATTTGTTAAACATGTCAGCAAATATTCCTGTCAGCTAGTCTTATAAACTATTTCTGTTTGTATACATAATATTTGTGTCTCCACAATAAATGTGTATAAATTTCACAAAAGCCACACAAAGGCTTTTATTTAACCACTTCATCATATTTGTGCCACGTTTTACAACACTGCACAACGAAAGAGAATCACTCATTCAATTATTGTACTAATTCGTTGATATCATAGATGAGTTCACATATTTCGATTCACAGACATAGTCGTTGCTCGTTAAAAATTTCCATAAATTAGAGTATATAGATTTATGTTGGCTTAGCAACCGAATTTGTGCGCATATTTAGTATTCAGCTGCTTGTCAAATGGCTTGTGGCAGCTGGCTGTTCAACCACAGCTTTTAATACCCTGTTGCCGTCGGAATTAGGGCAATATATGTTTTTTTAATACCGTCAATCAAATATACATATATATATTATGGATCAGCCTAGATTGCACAATTTGTCTGCTCGTCTTTATGCATATAGATACGACTTAATCTGAGAGCAAAAAGAGTTGAAGTTGATCCTTATCTTAGTTTGACTACATCTCAAAGTCTTTTGACAACATATATTTCGCATGTCTAGAAGTTATTTAGGGTAGCTCCACGTGCAGCTCTCGCTACAAAATAAGTTTGAGTTGTTTAAGTATTTCTTTCACCTCCAACCCAAAGACTGTGTTCTCTTGTTCTAAACGCCCTTAGCCGCTGCTCAAGTGCAACACGCTGTGGGCGAGATTTTCATTTCTTTTTTCTTGCTTTTTCTTGTTTTTCTTTGCTTAAGCTTTGTCACTTTTGCATTTAATATGGCTTAAAGTAGGTGCTGAACTAGCTAGTAGCTACTGCTGGCTGGGTAAGTGCAAAGAGCTTTAACTACACCATTAATTTTATTATTTCATTTTGAAAAGGCAAACAAAAGCGAAATGCTGGCATAATATCCTCCATTACAATGGTATTTTTTTTCGTTGATGCCTGCGGCGTTGCCCTATCTCCAAACTGCCCCAGCAGCAGATTTTTTAATGCATTTTCGATATATATTCATTAAAAATTAATTAACGCTCGAATTGTGCGCTCTTTTAATGTGCATTTAATTTGATATTCTGCGCCGCGGGCCACCAATCCAGTGTCCTATGTACGTGCATATTTGCAAATATATATTTAAGATAATTAACTCGCAAATATTAACAAAAACAAAAACAATAATTATAAATGAAGGGCAACTGCCGGGCCAAAGAACTGCAAGCTAAGCGCAACAATAAAAGCAAATAGAGAAAATGATGTTAAGCAGTCGCAGCGCAGGTCTCTTAATTAGTTGGCACGTTGCAACTTTTAATGATGTGCAACACTTTAGCTCCCCCGCCCTAACTAAACGCTGACCAAGAGCAGGAAAGTATAACGCGTTGCAGCAATTGCATCCTTAAGCAAATAAGTCGCACAAGTTGACAGCAAAGGCAAAGGACGTCCAACGAGTGACGACAGCAGCCATCCTCTGCGATACGATATGGCAACTGACAGCCCAGCGACAAACAGACAAACAGACAGACAGACAAACAGACAGGCAGACTGACAGAGAGACAGACAGTCAGATGGCTGGCTTTGTGCGCAGGCATAGATAACAAACATGGCATATTTTTGCTCTGAATCAGCTTAAAATTGTAAATACTCTACTCATTTACAAATTTCAATTAACTTTCATCAGATTTCGCACAATATTGTAATTAATATTCATGTTTTGAATACATCTAAGGAGCGTGATCTACTTATCTAGTTCACCAAGTTCAGGCATCATTAATATTGATTTATATTATGGGGCTCATTTCTAATATGAACATGTATCAAAGGAAGGCAGCTCTGCACGACTTCGAAATACTCTACAATCTGACGAAACAAAAGTACGTGAAGAAGTATAATATAGAAAATATGTTGGGTTCTGTATCTGTATTTCAATATGATCAACGATTTCGTATTATTTAATGAGCTCGATCTAACTCTGACTGAAAGGCTTTTATTGACTCTACTGTTGCTGTGAATCGAGCATATATATATATATATGTATATATTCCTATATATACTAAATATACTTTAGCATACCCAGCTTAATATAGTATAGAGTACTAAAGTACCCAGCCATATCCTATTAAACAAAATATTTCTGTCATATCTCATAAATGCAAGAAATTAAACAGCGAAATTAGAATTTTGAAAGAGATCATATACCCTATATGATATAGCAGAAACTAAATCTCATTTGGAACTACATTTCTAAGGAATATTTATAATGAGTTGTATTATATATAATATATAACTTTAAAAATGTCTATGTCTCGAGTTAGGTTTCCACTTTGAAAACTATTTGAAAACTTTATAAAATATAATACTAACAATCTACTTAGCTGATATTGATTGAAAGCATATTAGTTATTGTAGAATATATATTAAAAGAAAGACTTTGCTTACGACTTCTGCTATATGTTAAAGTGCTCATACTCCAGAGAGGATCATAGTCTTGTCGCAGCTCACACGACTCAATGTTAGAGTATATTTGAATATCGTAAATAAAGTAAGCCCAGCCCCGCATGCTTCAGTTAAATTGCAACAACAGTTGTGGCCGGCAACCCGAGTCAGCCTGCCACAAAGGCGAACGCTGGGAACGTTGCTCAACATTCGTCAGCGTCGCGTCGACTTAACGGCTACGACATTTGTCGTCCTTTGCGCCCAGAGCCGTTCAGCGTCCGTTGTCCTTAGACGGCTGCTCACTGCAGCGGGGTGTTGGCCATCGGTTGTTGTCGTCGCCGTCGTCGTCGTTGACGTTTATGGCCAACGCGTTGGACGTCGCTCATCTTGTAGCTGGCCCATCATATTTGTGGCTCAAGTGCAGCACTTAGTTATTTTTAGCATTGTCCTTGTTATTGCCGTCCGCCTTCTTGCGTTGGCTAAAACTGATGATGCAAATATTTGTAGCTAGCGTGGAACTCCACACACACACGCACACTCAAATGCACAATCTCACAAAAGGCACACACACAGAGAGAGAGAGAGAGAGAGAGAGAGAGAGCGCGTGGCCATTTGGCAAGACAGTTGAGCAAAGCCCACATCAAAATGCAATTTGGTCTCCTCAAGCCATCGCTACGCATCGTTTGTGGTTGAGCATTTTAGTTATTGCATTCTGATCTGTTTATCTTCTGGGTGTTGCCGATTAACTGTAAGCTTAAGACTTTGATGCCGTCGTCTGGCATCCCAGACAACAGCAATTTTGTTGCTGTGGTCTTGTTGTGTCCCAAACGACTGCTGCGCATTTGCAAAAGCCAACTTGCCTCTGCTGTTATTTACGAACCAAAGACAAGCAACTGTCACGAGTCAAACAACCCACAAAAGCCAACAGATTCTAATACACAGTCTTAAATATTAGCAGCCAATGATTGTGGTCTATCATATAGTTGATGCAAAACTAAACTCAAAGGCCGAATCTGAACAAATTATATAATTTTGATTGAAATAAGTTGATTTCGTTTAATTATTATTACTATATTATCATTATTGCTCATACTTTGGCCTGACCACATTAAGAGTAATTAACTTTTTTAATTTTATTGTTGAAGTTGATGTTGATTTTAGATATAATTTAAGAGTCATTATCATTATTTTTATTCATTACTATTTTTACTGTCATTATCATTATCATTGTTATTATTATAGTTGTTCACATTATAGAAGTAAATTCATCAGCATTATCATACACATTTGTAATTATAGTTCTCACTACCATTATCATTATCATTATTATTATTATTTTCATTATCATAATCATTGTTATTATTATAGTTATTCACATTATAGAAGTAAATTGATTAGCACTATCAAATAAATATTTTTCTCATTATCAATTATAAACAAAATTGGCAAGCAACTCAACTCCTTTTTCATGTTTATATATAAAAAAAATTTGAATAAAATACTACAAATGTAGTACACCCTACTAAATACTAAAAATAGTAGAACATACTATAAGTAAAAGATAATGTGAATAATGCCTGTGATGGGATTTACAATGTAATCCTAATTTAATCACGTTGCCAACTTGAGGCACATCAAATCGGATGAATATACTTTTCTTTTTCGCCTTTTTTTCGTGGCCCATGCCGAGAAATGAGAATTTGCTGTTTAATTATAGCCCGAATGGGCAATTAATGCCGCCTCATAAGACGTCACGTGTGTGTATCGCATATTGCAGCGCCTTCAATTAATGTTCGGACTATACACACACACACAAGCAGGAAATCAGGTTGTAATGGGCGAGGCACAGTCCGTGGCAGAAAGAGTGGACGAACAGCCGCTGCCGCCGGCTATGCATTGTATGGGCCACATTGGCATTCAATACAATTCATCATCCATCATCCTAGCCGCAATTGAAGCGATCTGTCTGCATTGTTTTGACTATAAATAAAGCGGCCCGTGCGATCTTTACTGAGAGCTGTGGCAACAATCGAAGCGCAACAGACCCAGACGAAGGCATGTTTCGCATTTTGCCTAAAACTGTAAGTGTGTGCCTGTGCGTGTGTGTGTGCGTGTGTGTGTGTGTGTGTGTTTATCTAGCTGCCATTTAGCAAATTGGCCGCCGGCTGCTGCGTCATATGTTCAACCTTGAACTAAACACGTCATAATTTCAACACCTGGCGGCATTTTTGGTGACCATTAATCGAAATTTTTTAGTGCTTAAGCACAATTTAAGTAGACAATATTACTATATATACATATATATATATATAAAGAAAATATATATTAACATTTCGTGGGGCTATCTGTCTGCTTGGACAAATGAATTTAATGTTTGAAGCAAAATTGTATTTTTGCCTTTTATTGGCATTTTGTCGTCAGCTGAATTCATTCGGTTTATTTTTAGTGCTACGAAATGAAATTGAAAATATTTTTTTGTTTGAACAAAAGCGCTGCAAACACACGGCCAAAAATATCCAAATAGTCAAATATATTCACATGTGTGTGTACACAAATCCAAATTGAATATTTGAAAATGCTCAAGCATTTAGCTTAGCAATATTTTTGATTGCTATTTGTCACTGAGGCATGCATGCACAGAGATAGTTAAATAGAACTGCGAGGGGAGCCAGAGAATGGCTCGCAAATACAAATTGAATTTGACTTGCATAGCAAATAATAGTTTGGATTATAAATAAACTATAAATTGTAGATAAAGCTTAAAAATTTACTCTGAATTATTGCATATTTATGCGTTTGCTTAACTTTTTTGCATTGGCTGGCCGACGGGTTGTATGCGTAATGTATTAAAGATGTTTTCCTTTTGGGCAACACCTTTGGTTGCGGTCAATGCACGCTGCTGATAATGATAATGATAATGATGATGATGATGATGTAGACTATTGAGCTAATGGCGTCGCCAAATGTTACACGCATTTAAATAAAAAAAACATTTGTCATCGGGCACTGTTGTTGTTGCTTCTGTTGACATTGACAATCAATGGCGTGGACATATTTGAGACGCCAGCTAAAAGCTGCCCACCCGCTGCTCCCAACTATAAACATAACATCAACAACAACAACAACAACAGCAACGCCAAAGTTGGCAGCACTTTCCATTTTCTTTTCATTCTTTTTTTCCTGTTCTATTTTCTTTGCTTTTTGAGTCCGTTTTGGTAGACGGCGGAACGACTCCCAACTGGCATTGTCTGATATTTTTATTAGACTGAAAGGGTATAAACGACTGCTGAGACTGTGAGAAAGTATTGCAGGCATCGCATAAAGGGACCATGCCGCATGTTTACGAGCTGAATTCGTAGTGGAAGTAGCTTAAGCGGGAGTAACAATTGTTAAAGAATGCTGAAAAAATAATAAATATAAAGAAAAACTAGCATGGAAGCATAAGAATAATCAAAAAATATTATAATAATTATAATTAATTATGAAACCCCAAAAAAAAACGAGATAACTTCAGGTCGAGCACAGCTTAGCGTTTTTTCCTTTGGCCTTCGCCAGCTGCTTTTTATTATTTATTCGTCTTGTATAACTTTGATAAATTGCATTTGAGTTCATTTTTTAGTCATGCAGTAAAAAAAGGAGAAGAAATAACGTAAAAAACATGGAAAATAACAAAATAAAAAGAAAAGGAGGCAAAACAAAATCCTTAAGTCGCAGTGCTATCACGCTCGCACAGTTCAACGCCTCGTAAATCTAGTCGAGTTTACGATTGTATACGATGCCAGCAATGCCATCAAATAGTGTCAGATAGAACAAATACATCAACACACACACACACACAGACACAGGAACAGAAGCCAATGCACGGATAAGCAGCAGATGTGTGCCACAGCATATGAAGAAGAGAACCAAACAGCTTAAAGAGTGAATAGCGATACATAAAAATAATTCAACAAAAAAAACTTTAGCTTGCCGAAATACAAATACCCTCACAACTCGATAGACACAAAGAGATCGCAGGAAATATAAGTTTTCAAACGTTCGAAAATAGATTTATTTACGCATTTGATTACTGTCTTGATTGCGTCAGGCACTTTTCATGCATGTCCTTCATAAAGCATATATCACTCGGAATTCGTACTGCAAAAGCTGCTTTAATTTCAGTTTGAGTTTTGAACGTTACGGTTGGCTAAACCATTTTGCTGGCAACCACTTAAGCTTTGCACCGCATGGCCAAACACATTTTTGGCCAGAGCCCGAAGCGGCAGCAGTCTATTCAAGTTGCCCATAACAGCATCAGCAGCACCAGCATCAGCAGCAGCAGCAGCAGCAAGGATAACAACAGAGGCGATGACAAAATTGCATTTATGCAGCTTATATCGGGCACTTAAGGAAACTGCAGCAAAAACATCAATTGGCCAAAATTCAACGAGTATGCGAGAGACTGCAAAAAGTGAAGTGCTCGAAAATCGAATAGCCAAGAAAATCACTAAATATATATACGTATATCAACAGATTTATGTGAGCGCCCGCTTTCGACCCTAGCACTAAATATTGCAAAACGAATTTAATGCCATTCAAGTTCGCACTCAAGACGAATGGCTACAAAAGTGGGCCAATTGTGCTGTAGATTGAAGCAGCATTTAATCTGCAACAAATTTCGATTGCATCAAAATTCTCTATCTATACTATAGATGAAATGGGGAAACGAATTCCGTTCCCGACCCATTCCGTCCCGAAATCAATTTGGCTTTTCTCGCCCGATTGTCCCGAAAAATTTTTAATTTTTCCCGCGGGTTCCGACATTTCCTGACATTTTTTTAGCATTTACAAATCTTATGATGGATTAACATTTTTATTTAAAAATCATCTTTTTCTCAAAATTTTCTTCTATGAGACGTGTTCTCCTTTCCTCCAAAAATCTACTGGAAGTAAAAAAAACCTCTCAGTCGTTGTCGAAGATGTTGAAACATCAAGTAATTGCCTAGCAAGCATTTGTAACAATGGCAATTCATGGTTTATATTATAACTTCTCTTAAATTCAACATGATTTATACAAGAATTAATTTCCTCGTCAATATCACTCTTCTGTTCTTTGATAAAAACAAGTAAATTTATTGATTATCAATTAGGGACCCGTGGGAATTTCGGGATCAAGCACTGATCCCGACCGTCCCGGACTTTTTTAAAATATTTCCCATCCTGACTGATATCAATATATTTTCAAGACTCGCGGTATTCCCGAAAGTCTCAATCCCAACGCCCATCTCTAGTCTATACTCAATGAAATATGTTCATTTTTATAGAGTTGGTGATCGAAACTGCTTTTAGGATTTTTTTAATATTTTTTATATGAGTTCCTTTTTTATATATGGTCACACTGTTTAGATTGTAAAGAAGAGTAACAGTACTACAAAATGACAACGCCATAAAAAAAGGTGCAGCAGTGGTGGATCATCGATGGATGATATATGTAGAAGAAAGAGATGAGAGAGCAGCAGAAGTTAAAGTTATGAAAGAGCTAATTTAAGTTTGCGTATCATACTTTGTTAACCTTAAATGACAATAATAGCTCATACACAGTATATATACTATACATATATATATATGTGGCTATCTATAACAATAATACAAATTAATTAAAATATTTAAAATATTTTTAAAAATTAAGCAAAACAAATCGGAAAATTTCTAGCATGCCAAAAAAAAATTACATCAATATTGTCTTAATAGTAAAAATATACAAAATATATATATATATATATATATTTTTAGATATAATTTACCTGTACCTTTTGGCCAAAACGTTTAAGCTCACTTACAAAAGCAACTGTTAGACTATTTAAAAATATATATATTTGATGTAGTCTCTAAGATTGTTTCAGAGCTCAATTAGACTTTGCGCAATTCTTAAATATTGATAGCTGTATATAAAAGTAAATGATCTTTTGGTTTGGCAATTTTTAATTTTAATTTTAGTTGGTTAGGCGAAAGGTCGAGAGTTCACAACACCCACACACACACACACAGGCAAATTGCTGATGACAGACATTGAAATCGTTGCCCTTTTTTGCGTCTTCTTTGGGGTTATCAATAAACTAATGGACGAAAATAAAAATTCCATTTTAAGCCTATTACTTGAAATGGAGCAGCATGTGTGTGTGTGTGTGTGTTTTGTGTACATACACAACATAATCAAATTCTATGCTAATGAAACGGAATTTCTATCCATCTTGAGCGTGTGTGTGTGTGTGTGCGTGTGTGAGACTTCTCATCTAAATTTTGGCTAGCATTCAGTGACAGCTAGTTAGCAGCTTACGATGTCCATGTCGATTTTTGCATATCTTCATCAAAGCAATTTATATGCACATAGTTCTGTCTCTGTCCGCTCTCTCTCTCTCTCTCTCTCTCTAGCTTTCTGTTTGTCTGCTGCTTTGTGTCTCTATGTTTTGCAGTGTGCCTTAATTGCATAGTTTCAGACAACACGCCTACAAGCATAAATACTCACATACACACATACATATGTATGTATGTACACGCAACACACTTGACCTTTCACCTCCGCCATCGACTGAGCCGCCCCTCGGTTCCACAGTTCTTGCTGCCTCCCCCCTGTCACATGAATAATTGAAGTAAAAGTGTTGAGCACGTAATGCCTACAGAAAGTCCGAGGCCGAGCTCACAGGCTATCAGAGTCTCTGCTCTGGCTCTCAGTGTGTAAGTTTGTGTGTGTGTTTGCCACACTCGTAAAAACTTGGCTTAAATGTGAGACAAGTCATTGCAATGTTGGCAGCTCATCAAATTTGCATATAGACTGCTTAAAAACAACAAGAAAAAATGACAAAAAAAATATATTTGAGGAACAAGAACAACAATTTACTTACACAGACATACATATATAGGCAAAACATATACAGTTATGCATGCATACATACGTATGTACATCAATATAGTCATACAATACAATTGACATTCTGTTGAACATGGCCTTGGCTTGGCAACACGGGACGCTGTTGCCAAGATCTTCAGTCTTTACACTTACCTAATTGGCTAAAGTTTTGGCAAAAGCAGAAGTAACCCAAAATTGTTAAAAAAAAACTGGTTTAAGGCCAAGCTGAATTGTCACTTGATGACATTTCAATCAGTCAAGTGTTCAAAAGAACTAGTTCCATAGCTCTGAACATTTAAAGGTAACTCCTTAAACTGAACTATAAGGAAATTAATGACTTTTTGATGATATCAGCCCAACATTAACATGAGCCAAGCTCACTTAGTATAAAAAAAAAAAGATAATTTTAATTGGCTGGCTTTCATTAGTTTGTGAAGTTTCTGCAGCTCGTTTTTACGAGTTGGTTTGCTAGCCAAAACTTTGAGATTAGTTGGAGACAATTGCAATTTGAATAAGTGTTAAGCTAAAGTACTTATTGTTTGCTTGTTAAAGTTCGAGTTTAATTGAAAGCGTCCTCAAACGCAATCTAATGCAAACGAGGCCACAAATTGTGCTTAAAACAGATTATCAAGTGCCTCTGACTTTGTCAATGACTGCAGAAAACTTTGCCGAAATTTGAAAAATCTTTAATATATATACAAACAAATCAACAGACTGACAAAATTAAATCGAATTTATACGCAATATATATATTTATATAAATATATAGTTACATTATAGTTGTCAATTACATAGCTAAACCTTTTGTGGCCTTCTAATGAGCAAACTGTATACAAACTGGCATTATTATTAACAGCAAACATTGGGAGGGTGGCAACAGCTGTACTATGTATATCAACCAAACAAAAAATGAATGCCGAAGACTAAATACCCTTCGATTACTTTATCCAGCGATTGTAGTTGTCAGAGAATGTTGAAGCTGGCAATTGCTGAGTTAGTCATTGCCTATAGATAGATCAAAAAGAGTAGTCTGATTAGTCTAAACTCTATTTGAGTTAGATGACTTGAACAATTCATTAAGAACATTTGAAAATTTCCATAAAAACAGACAGATATGACTATAAGGACAGCCGCTCTCAACATGGATCAAATATTACATGTTGTTTGACAAAATTAGTATACCCCTCAGCTAGGGTATGAAAACACATTCGCGTTGGATCACAGCCACAACAATGAAAAGGCCACGCGACGGAATCCCCCACAGACGTATTTCATTTGTTGTAGTTGTTGTTGTTATCACACACCCAGACACACACACACACACGCGCACACCCATTAAAGAGCTGGGACAACATTTGTCTGTGCTTTTGTTATCGCTCGCTTAGCGCCAGCTTTTTTTTATTATTATTATTATTATTCCTTTTCTATTCGTCATCGCCCTTTGGTTTTTGTTTATTAAATAAATGCGCTTTGTGTATTTGACAAAGGCAAACGAGAAATGTGAGCAGAGCGCCAATTCGATTAACGATTAACGATTAACGGTTCACGCTTAACGATTAATGATTGGCAATTAGCGATTATACAGCGCGTCCGATCAATTCAGTTCCCTTCAATCAGTCAGTCACTGATTCAATGAATTACTTGTTACTTTTTGTTAAGCTAGATTATGCTGTTCGCCTGCGAGTCACTGTGCCGCACGTGGCGTATACGTACTTTTTTTCTCCTTTTTTTAGTTACGCTTTCTGCCCATTTGCATTTATTATTGGCCAGCTGCAGCAGCAACCAGTAACAGCAACTGTTATAGCACACTCTCGCATGCAAATTGATCAGAACGTCAATCATTCAATGCCCACTTGGCCACGCCCCGCCCAGACTACACCATGTCAACAGATACAGTCGGGCACATGTGCGACATCCTTGTAATAGCTGTGTGTCATTTTTTTTCACATCACAGACATTGTTGCCAGCGGCTTCAAGTAAAGAATGAATATATATGTATATATTTTACATACAGAATCTGCAGTCGCATTCCAGACTATGGATTGTTATTTAGTTTTCGTGGAATAAACTTTGATGAGTTTTAATTGCCTATTTATTCAGTTAAGTTCAATTACAGTAATTGCTTGACATAGTGAAAGCGATTAAAATGTTCCGTCCCTCAGTGGATAATTCGAAAATTATATATATTTGATTGCACTTGTCCCACTGTGCGCTAAAGCGCCTTAGGACTTTGCTGTAATTGCCTTAGCTGTGATTTCCAAATTTTCATCGATGCATATCAAAGGATTCTCCCACTGTCTGATGCAGCAATATATTGGCTATTATAACTACATGCTGCCAAGTTGTCTATCTGTCTGTCTGGCTGGCGGCATCGTCGTCGAAGGGGCGTCGAGGTGGAGCACAAGTGCCAAATTGCTTGGGCAAACTACGTTAGTTATTACGGGGCCAACAGACTTGGGTTGCCACTGTTGCTGTTGCCGTTGCCGTTGCTATGGCCTGTTAAAGGCTCATAACTATGTTGCCAATGTTGCTTTAATGTTGAGCATATAAAGCATACGTAGCATGTGTGCACCGGCTTGGGCATAAATAGCCCGGGCGAATGGGTTCCTTAGTTTGCAGGTTGGCCCAAATGTGTGCCAGATATTTAAGCTTGTACCACGACCCGCAAAACAGTTACAATATTTATACTAGAGCATAACAATACATAAGCTCCGAGTGTCTTGACAGCACAGCACAGCCGCCCGCCTCCCCAACAAAAATAAAAGGCAATGCCAAATATGCCCCCAACGTGCCAATACCGAAAGCAAAACAACGTCAAATAACTAACAACTAACAACTAGCCCCCCAAACAGCAATCACTTAACTTTACCCTCTGACAACTCAACGCGAAAAACAACAACAACATCAACAACAACAATGAAAATAAACAGAAAATGGAAATAAATATAAAATAAATAATAAAAACAGCAAATTCGGCATTCGGAGTCCAAGTTTTCGTGTACCCAACACTTCAGCGATAGAGTCAACAAAAGAAGTAAGAACACTCCACCAGGGGCTTAACTGATTGAAATGAATGAAAAATGGAGTTATATTTGTGTAGATAAGGTTAATAGTATTTGCCTCGGCTCTGATACAAATTCAATTTGTGCACAAAACTTGCCCAACAAACTTTCCCTAGCCAAGAGTTATAAGCACATACATATATATACATATGTATGTATATATACTCGTGGAATATTTACTTTCCTTTTTTTTGTTTTACCAACTTGTTTCCGTTACGTTATTTAACTCTCGACTCCAATAGATGTTCTTTGGCATAAAAGTTACGGAAGAAGTTCGCTTCAAATGTATTTTAATGTTTATCATGACCGTTCGATTGGCAGACAACTTAGTTGTCTATAAAATACTTGCTGCCCGTAAAACATCAAGTTAATAAAAAAGAACTTGAAATTTACTTACATGAACTAGTTGTACTCTATTCAAAATGAACTAGTTCAATGCCAGGCATTTGCTTTATATGCTCAAAAATTATTTTAGCTTCACTCGAAAAGCAAACAGACTTTAACTACTTCGAGGTTACCTCACTTTCTTTATTTATGAGAAGTAAAAAACTTAAGAAAATGCAAATGCGAGCTAAATGCAAAATTTCATGACAATAGCTAAAAAGACTTAAAAGATATGCTCAAAAAGCTGAATCTCGATAATGTTATAAATCGATATCATGGAAACAGGAAAAGTTATTGAATATCTGCAACAATCTTGATATGCGCGCTGTATACAGGGAACTTCGTGGAAAATTTCAAGTCTCTAGCTCTTATAGGTTCTGAGATCGACCGGTTCATACATATGGACAGGCAGACGGACGGGCTAAATCGACTCAGCTCGTCGCCATGATCAAGAATATATATACTTTTTGCCTGTTACATACTTTTTGCAAAACCATTGTACCCCGATTTCCCATTTTCAATGGGTTCAGGGTATAAAAAAACATTGACTATCATGAAATCGGTTCACTCAGATCAAAAATGATTGCAAATAAAGCGCAGAGACAAAAAATAAAATTCTATTATAGATACATTTTTAAAGAACGGTCGAATTATTTATTTAGTAATTTTTAATTCTTACCAATATGGTACCCTAGTACTATTAGTCGAGTAGGGTAGTTAGCCTACTTCTTATACTATATTAGTTGGTTTCAATAAAGAATTTAGCAGATATTTGTGATTTTTCATAAAATTTAATGATAATGTGATAATTCCTGAAATTCCACAAATATCCCGTAGATGTGCGATAAAGGAGTATATATTTTTGAGTACCTGTCTTATCGAACGATTCTCACTACAGACATGGCTGATGTGATCTAAAATGTATAAATACTTTCAAAGATTAAAGAGCTTGTGGGTAATAAGACTAACTACCCTAGAATTTACTAGAATTTACAAATAACTAATGCCAAATTCATATTAGTAGAACTTAAAAGACTGCTCTAATTGATTTGCAGTTGTGAATGCCAATAAATCAGCAGAGAATCGTGCTCATTATTTGCAAATTGGTTGAGTCGCTAAGAACATAGGCATTATCAAGAGGAATCAGTAAATTGTTATCAAAAAATAACATTGTTTTCCACTTAAACTGCCAAAGGTTTGACCGATTTATATATATATATATATATATATATATATATCTGTATGTATATATGGGAATGTCGTATAATATTTATCTAGATGTGGAGCCCCAAGCCATTTATCGTTGTTTCACATTTTGATTGATGCAGTCAGGCAATAAAAATAAACAACAGAAACAATAACAATCATAACAATGGCCACAATACTAACAGCAGCAACAGCAACAATAACAAAAGAACAAATCTCAAAAGCATATAGCCAATAGGTATTATCTATAGAAATTGCGTGCTGCATTTCGTTTTCAGGTTATTTTTCAATTTCTATTAATTGGTTTTGTTTTGTGTGCACTAAAAGGAAATTTTTTTTAGATGTTCTGCAACGTAAACTTTTGGCAGCGATGCATGTTGTTGCAACGCACACACACACACACACACATACACACGTACACGAAATAAGCAAGAACGTTTCAGTCGGGCGCAATCGACTGCATAATGCTCGTTCATGCTCCAACGGCAGCGAAATTTGAATCAAAATCTATGTTTTCCGTTTTGCCACGCCCCAATGAACGAAAATGTATCTATAGAGATGGTCAACAGCGATGCACTTGCAAAAACCTGGTGATCCTAATTCGAAATATCTTACGATTTGCCCCTCCCATTGCCCAAAACCAATATACTCTTTTCAGTTCGTAAGCCACCATAAAAAAATATATAAATAATATATGTATGTATATATATATATATATATATATATAGTATAGTTAATATGCATATGTATTAAGATGGTATTTTTTATTTATTTGGTATTTATTAAAAATATGATATATATTTGTTCATATTCCAGGAAACACAATCTGCAGTCAAGTGCGTTGCATGTGGTTTAACGCCTCACCACGGACCACGCCCCCCGTGCCGCCATCCCGCCCCCTGCCTTACGTCCATGGACGTGGCAGCGCCTCGGGGCAATCGCCCACAGGACGCAACAAGCGAAAAAATTTTTTGTGTTTTGTTTTGAATTTTCTTTCATTTTCTTTTTTCATATTCTCTTTGTACGCGTGTGTGTGTGTGTGCTTGCGTATTTTTATTGGTGTTTTTTTTAGAGCGAACGTAAAAAATGGAAATTGAATATTTTATGCGAATTTTTGGCAAAGAGCTGAACTCCAAAACAAGTAAAACTTCAACATTGGCTGAAACTCAACTAACAGATACCCTGTATTACGTTTCGAACTGAAATCGGGAGAGCTAACCTTGAAGCTGTCTTAGCTATATGGGCAACTACTTATCAAATATTATGGTAAACTGTGTTTCCGAAAAGATTTGCGAAAAAATAAACTGTTTCTTGATAGATATTTAAATATTCATTCAATTTTGGGCAAATTAGAGAATTTGCGGAAAGAAATAGATAAAGTGACTTTTATTCTGATCAAGAATATATATACTAAGCAAATTTATTATTACTATAATGTCTACATCTGCCTGTAAACACATTTCTTCAACTTCATAGACGTGCCTTTCACCCATGATATATCTGTATAAGTTATAAGTTATGTTCCCAGTTAAGTCTTCGAAATTTGCTTCATGATGCAATATTATTTAAGCATATGCCTGAAAAGTTTTTGGATGTAGGTCTCTAATATGACTGAGAAGTCGTGTCTTTCAAGTAGAGATGGGTTCGACAGACCCATCCCATCCCGAAATTAATTTTGCTACTCCCTCCCGATTGGTCGGAAAACAATTTTAATTTTTCCCACGGGTCCCGACATTTCCGGACATTTTTTTCAACATTTATAGCTCTTATCTTTTCTCAAAATTTTCTCTTATAAGTCGTATTCTTCTTCCTTCCAAAACTCTACTAGAAGTAAAACAGACTGTCTTACTCGTTGCTAAAGATGTTGGAACATGAAGTACTTGCCTAGCAAGCATTTGTAACAATGGCAATTCATATTTCATATTTAATTTTAGAACTTCTCTTAAGTTTAATATGATTTATATAAGAATTAATTTTCTCATCAATATCATTATTCTGTTCTTTAATAAAAACTAGAAATTAATAATCGATTGTTTTATCGATCAAGCACTTACCTTTCCCATCCCGTCAGATGCCGAACACTTTTTCCCGATCCCGACGCCCATCTCTACTTTCAACCTTTGCAAGTATTTTAAGATACGTTCGAAGCGTCTTGAAATTCTGAGTATTTATACGAATCAGACAACGGGTTAGAGCCAATTATAAGCATGCATACTCCATGCATATTTTCTCAGAATTTAACCCTTCAATTATAGATAAAAAACGGTTGAAGGATCAAGTGACTGTGATTCGACAGCCCGACAACGAGAAGACTGTAAATAGCCATTAAAGGGTCAAGCTGAATGGGTTCTATGTCTCGTTGAGGGACCTGTGATCCTGTGCTGTTGGTCCTGCCACACGTAGAGGATTGCGTTACTCTGTGTAGAAGTAGCAACAGCTGCTGGTTGTTGTTGGCATTTGCAGGAAAACGTTTTGGCCATTAAGCACACATGTTCATCATATTGATAATTTGCTAGACAGTTGCCCAACTCAGTGTCATTTCTAACGGCTTGACAGCTGCCACTAACACTGATACCACATGTAGCCAAGAGATAAGCTTAAGAATTCCAATTAAAAAAAAAAACAAAAGCATGTAAATACGTTGACAACTATTTAGGTTTTGCCGGCTTTAAATCAACTTGTTGCCAATTAAAAATACAATTTGAAAGCCGCAACTTTTAAAGATTAAAGTTTTCGCTGTCAAACAAAATGTCAACATTTTTTTGTAATAAAAATGAACACTATGAATTCCCGTTAAGCGCTCTGGAAAAATTTTAATTAACTGTTTTTTTCTTCTCAATTTAAGTTTGTTTCCGCGTAGATAAACTATTTTTATACCCTGAACCCATTGAAAATGGGAATTCAGGGTATAATGGTTTTGTGATAATGTATGTAACAGGCAGAAGGAGGCGTGGCAGACCCCATAAAGTATATATATTCTTGATCAGGACGACGAGCTGAGTCGATCTAGCCATGTCCGTCTGTCCGTCCGTCCGTCTCTCCGTCTGTCCGTCCGTATGAACGCAGTGATCTCGTAAACCACAAAAGCTAGAGATTTGAGATTTTAGATATATATTCTTGTATACCATACGCAGTACAAGTTTATTTTTTTTTTTTCGATAACTCATCCTATTTCCTTATTATCGATAACAATCGATATTTTGACTTTGTTTTTAAGCTATAACTTTTAGACCATAATACCTAGAGACACCAAATTGACTATGTAGGTTGCTGTGATATAAATACAGATAATAAACTTTTTAAATTTTGGATACCTCCCCCCATTAGTCCCATATGTGGAAAAAACGTATTTCAAATACTAGGGAGTTGGGATTTCGTATTTATACTAGAACCGAAGTTATTTAACAATGAATTTCTCATAATGCTGCCCAGAATGCAGCCCAAGCGCAGCCGCTAATTCATGTATGCAGTAAGCGGCGCGCGTGCTTGTGTATGTATATGTGTGCGTGTGTGTGTGCGCGCAGAGGGTAATATGTACCGGTAAAAGATGTAAGCTAGATTGTTTAAAACACGCATATTTGACTTGGTTTAGGGGATCTCGTAGTCGGGCAGACCCGACTAGAGCATTCTTACTTGTTTTTTCTGCTTGTGACTGGTCGGGGACATTTTTTTTAAATTTGTTTTCATTTTAAAAGACTTCCCTTACTGCATATATTCTATATATTCTAGATTGGTAGCGACAATCGAGCTAATTTTGCAATATCTGTCTATATTTTATATATTGTGAACTCTTCCTCTAATACTCTTATCTAGTTAAGCACTTTATCTACAAGCCACAACCTCCGACATACCATTCTAGAGGACTTCCTTTACTGCATAGACTATATATTCTAGATCAGTATATACAATCGAACTGATATTGCAATATCTGTTCTTATAACTATTTTCGATATTTTGTGAACTCTTCCTTTTTAAGCACTTAAAGTCTATCTTTCATATGAATATCATATTAATATCTGGCTGGCTCAAGTTAAAATGTCATACATTATGCTTTAGGTCATAAACTTTAGTACATTTTTTATTCAGCTCTGTAATTAATTACTGTAGTTGATATTTTCTTCTGCTTTGTTTTCTGCACGAGTTTAACGAGCAAATACACCCCCATGAGTTATGGTGCTTAACAACTTTTCGCGACAGGCAAACAAATGTTAAGCGCCAAAAAAAAGCAAGAAAACAAACAGCCAAACGAAAAGAAAAAACTGTGTGCGTGTGTGTGTGTGTGTGTGTGTGTGTATGGGAAAGCTTAAAATGGAAACCGCAGACAGACGACGGCAGTGTGCAACAATCAGGAGCTGCAGCAACTGCATCGAACGCGGCAACAGTTGCGGCTGCCGTTGAGCTAACTTGAAAAGTTTGGTGTCAAAATGTGGCCAGGCGCAATAAAAACCCGTTGCACGTATGCGTCCCATGCTTCCGCCACCTGATGCCAAATCAAAGATCGCATTCACTACATCGCACTCGTTCCCGCTGTCGTTTGCGGTCGCGCGTTTTTGGGGGTCACGCGCCAAATGCGACGCTGCAGTTGTGCAGTGCAACACTTTGAACGCAGCGATTAGCAAAAGGACACGTACAGGATGCATGCACACCCATAACAATGCACACACACAGACGCGAACTTAACGTTAACGAGCCAAACCACTGGCAAAACCTGAGAAGCTGCCAAATGCCAACAGCGTGCTCACGAGGGCTGTTCAAAAAGTTACTGCCGTTACTGCTAACTGTTGCTCTTAGACAGTTGAATAAAGATCATATCTGTGATGGAAATGAGTTTGAGGCTGACGTCAAATGTGTGCCAAGCCACATACAGAATAATTTGAAGCAATATATTTATTACATATGATAAATCAACTAATTTAAAAAAATATTTAATTACTCAATTTGAAAATGGAAAATAGTAGAGTACAGTCAGGCTTTCACAAAACTCCTCTAATATCTTTGTAAAAAACTTCTTTGGGCAAGCCTTCAAAACCTCATCGGAAAATCTTTTCAAATTCTATAAATATTTATGCTTTAGAGGGAGCCTTTGAAGTATCGCTCGTAAATTGCATTCAGTTTACAGACAAGAATTATTATTGGCTTTTGAATTAGTTTTATTCGAAATGTTGGATATTTTGTTATCATTATTATTACTTGAATATTCCTATACTTTAAATTTCAGAACTACCCTCTCACATCTCACATGTCTGGAAATATGATTTCATGTTGTCAAACTTATTATTTGCAATTTCCTGGCAATTTTCATTCAGTTTGGCAATTGGAAACGCTTTGGCAATTGAGTTTAACAGACACATGCGTCGTATACTTAACTAAAGATGCCAGCATCGATTCCATTCCAAATCATTTTTTGACTTCGGAGATGCCAAAAAAAACAATAAATGAAATAACGTTTCTTAAAACAAACTTTAACTTATTTAACTTTTATGGATTGGAAGCTAAAATTCCAGTTTACACATAGTTTCTTAAAATTTTTTAAATTTTAAACTGAAACCAAACATTTGACCATGAAAACAATAGTAAACGCAAAAAAATATATATATATTAACCGCAAATATGTTTTAAACTTTTACGCATAACTTTCGCCAACATGGGAGCCACTAAAAATTAAAATTATTTAATAAAAAAAACCCTTTCACTAATTGTATTTGAAAAACTTTCACACAAACACTCACTGCACAATGAAACCCAAAAACTTTGTTTTTGTACTACATTTTGCTCAGAAAACCCCATTCATCTAAAAAATATTTCAAAACTTTTGTTTGGTTTCGAGAGAAAAAAAACTAGTTATGATATAGCTGTACTTACTGTGGCAAAAAAGGTCCTGAGAACGACGCACTTTTCAGTCGTTCGAGTCCAATGAAAATTTTGTGCACATTTTGTGCGTAAACAATCAACAAATTCTCACACCGGAAAAATAATAATAATAAGAGCGAAACGAAAAAAAAACGAACACAAAACAAACACAAAAAGTTGTGCAAACTAAAAGTGACGCCAAAAACTTGAAATTTTGCGCGCCAAAAAAGCAAATTGTTTAACTTTGAACTTTTCTCTGTAACTGATTTTCTAACTTGATTTTTTTGTGTGTTTTGAAAGTAGTTTTTAATTTCAGATAATTTATTCTGTTTATTAATGATCTTCAGCACTGCACTTGCACAAAAAAACAATAAAAAAATGTATGGATAGCGAATTAGAGTTTGTTGTTGCTTTTAATGATGATGTTTTGTGAGCAACATGAGCGTTTGAGAATTTTTTTGGTTGAAGTTTGAAGAGTTGAGTGAGTTTTTGAATGTTGAGCGCTTTGGCCAGGCTCTTGGTATGGTTTTGGGTTCTGCTCAGCTGCTGCACAACTCGCTCTGACGAGCGTTCAAAAGAAACTGATGCGATAGCGCAACAGTCGCAGGAATATAAAGCAATTTAAAGCGCCAGCACACCCACACGACAAGAGCGCCATAAAACGAACGCACACAAGCAAAGAGCGCACGAACGAACGAGACGAACGAGGCGAACAAGGCGAACGAGGCGAACAAGGCAAACGAGGCGAACGAGGCGAACGAGGCGAACGAAGTGAACGAGCGCAACGCGTACAACACTATACAGCCCGAGCGCTGTATATGCACAGTCGCTATATACGAAGCGCACGATAAACACCTGTAAGCACTCGTCGTCAGCTTTCGCCGCTTTCGCTGCCGCTGCCGCTATAATGCCGGCACGGTCGTCTGATTTGTTAGCGCGCGCGAGAGCATGACAAACAGATACGGAGAAAGGGAGAGTGAGTGAGTGAGCGAGTGAGCGAGCGAGCAAGAAAGAGAGAGCAGGAGGAAGGGAGAGAGAGCGCGCGCGAGCGGCGTGTGTGGAAGCGGAAGGAAACTCAACAGTTGGCACATTACGGGCGCTACTTGTTGTTGCTTATTTTATGCCTTGCCATACAATTTATGGCAAGCTCATTTATTGCATTTATTGCACACACACACACACACACACATACACATATATATATGTGTTATATGTATGTATATAAGCGTATCCTAATAGTTTGGATTGTAGCCAATATCATTCTCCAGCGCCGCCTTGTGCATCATTTCGTCTAAGCGACGCAGCTGATATTTATCTCTTGAGAGCGCATCCACCACAGTTTTGGCCAATTTGCCTTTGAGCAGCCCGTGACGCTGCAGCAGCATTCGCACCGTCTTCACAATGTTATTCTGTGAAACTGGAGGCTTGGTGGGGGGCTGTGGTGGAGCTGGAGGAGCTGGTGCAGGTCCATTTGTCGTATCCCTAAACATCCTTGACTCGAACAGTTCCGACTCAACGCTATCCGACCCATCGGATTCAGCCTCGCTCGACACTTGCGAGAGATCGCTCTCAGCAGCAGCAGCCAGCAGGATGCAGCAGCAGCAAATCAGCAGCAGTAATAAAAAGCAACGCATCTTACTAACTGTGCTTTAGTTCAGCTTGTATTCGGTTCTGTAATGCTCGAGTCGAAATCGCCGCTACTTATAGTCGAGGCTGACAAGACAGTTTGACTCGCTATTAGCTTTTTGACATATCAGATAAGCTTTGATTTATTTACAACTATTTTAATTAACTTTTTGTACGTTTATAGGCCCTTCTCTAGCGCCATTCGCATGGCGTTCAACAGTTCCGGCAACAGCGCCACATACTTATCGATGCAGTCCAGCGAACAGCGGTCGCTGTGGCCGCCACATGAATCCTCGCCAGGCAATTGACAGGCACGCAGACAATGCTCCAGCTGTGACTCGAAAACGGCCAGCTCCCGTTGCACATAGCAGCGGGCACGCGTCAATGGCGCCTGGCAGCGATCCACGCAACGCTGCACTGCGTCCGCACTGGCGTTCATGTCCACGCAACAGCGTTGGGCACAGCCGTGCATGTCCAGCTGCATTTTGCGCAAATGCTCCCGATCCATTTCATCGACGGCATTTATTAGCGCATTATCTATACATTCCCGGTGCTCAACTAGATTCGGAATGTCGTTCATTCTGTTGCTTTGCGTCTTAATGGTAAATGAGTACAAATATTGAAAATTTTTGACAATTTCATAGAAATACTAAAAGAAATGTAATACTTTGTAAAAAGTCAGCTGGACTTAGTACAATTGACAGTGACAAACATCGATTAAATATCGATAAATTAGTATAAATGCTAAAAGAAATGTAACACTTTGTAAAAAGTCAATTGACAATGACTTATATCGATAAATTATCGATAAATAAAGGTCGTTCATTGCATCTTAATCGTAAATGAGTATATATTACTGAAAATTTTAAAGAAATACTAAAAGATAGTCAACTGACAATGACAGATATCGATAAATTATCGATAAATAAATGTCGTTCATTGAGTCTAATCGTGAATGAGTAGAAATTATTAAATTTTTTTGAATATTTCATAGAAATACTAAAAGATAAAGTCAATTGGGAATGACAGATATCGATCGAAATGATCGATAAATGAATGTCGTTCATTGCGTCTTAATTGTAAATGAGTAAAAATCGAAAATTGTTGAAAATTTTATAGAAATTCTAAAAGATAAAGTAAACTGACAGTGACAGATATCGATAAATTATCGATAAATATCAATAAGTCAGTTATTAAGCATTTCGTATTAGTCGCTTGCTTTAAAATTAAGAAAACATGTGACAAATCTTATGTTTTCTTCTTGGTGTATTGCGATAACAATCAGAAGACTATAAATAGTTATCGATTATGTCTACCTATCGATTTTCAGCTACAATTTGTTGGCCAACTCTCCATTTACAAATTACAATTTTTGTTTGAATTATTTATTGGTATTCTAAAAATTTGCAGCCATTTTGACGGCTGAAAAATGTCAAAGCATACGTAATGTGTGCGATATGCTATATAAATAACATTTATCGATCATTTATTATTTATTAGAATCGATTGCACAAAACTGGGCTCTCCCTAGAACAAACCTAATGTGCATTTTAATAAAGCAATTATTTATTTTAGGTTAACAGCTGTGCGACCGCTTTTGTGTCCCGGTACATTAACGCCCTGCCCCCGCACCGCCCCGCTTATGGCACACAAATTATTCATATGTAGATGCTCCCAATTGACGAGTGACAACACACAATATATTGTGTATATACACATACATACATAGGTGCATATTAACGTGGGCAGAAATTGTGGCATACTTTCAGGAGCAGCGCAAACAGCCGAACATGACTAATAAGAAACTAAATATAAGCTCCTCGGTCCGACCATACACTACAATTAAGAAAAAAGCTTGCTTAATGACAGTGACATGAATACTCTTTAAAATTAAATGAAAATTTTTTTTTAAAATTATATTGATTTTTTATGTCTTTGTTAATATACAGAGCTACTCCAAAGTTTTTACACTAAAACATTTTTAAAATATTTTTGGCAACTGATAAATTTCAGTTCATTTGCTTTAATTGATGTCCTATCGAACTTTATCTTGTTCAATTTTGCTACACGAAAGATCTCGGTAAAAAAAGCATTTTGTGCAATTTATGACCAACAACAAAAACCATGTTTAGTGAAATATGTTAAAGAATATTCGTTGCAGGAATATTTGTGTGAATACTTTTGACTGGGTCTGCATATTTATTATTTAAAGCATATTTTATATTTTTTATTAAATATTTTATTATATATTTTAGCATAATACATTTAGCACCTCTATAATATAGATATTGCATATATAGCACATGGCCAATCGGTAAAAACAGTATCTTCTACAATTTTACACCAAGAGTCCCAAAAATTACTAAATACGTCAATCTCGATCTCTTCTTAACAAATTAGAAAAACAATACTTATATCTTTTTTACCGAACTTCAGCATGCTCGAAGTCTGCCCATGCCTCTAGTTTTAATTGTCTTAAACTTTTCTTAAGCTGATTCAAAACTTTGCCTACTTTAAATTGAGGTTTATTTTAGTTGCAAATTATATAGTCTTACTTTTTATTTTAATAACTTATTCAATAACTTATCTGTTATTTTAATAACTTATATGTTTGCACTCGGGGATATTGGCATAGTGACCAAGTCATTTAAATATCCCTATGACTGTCAGTCTGTTTGTCTGTCTGTCGCCCTGCTATCAATGGACAATCAATGCGGGGGCGAGGTGCCGAGTGAGTGGTAGAGATATATTGAGTGCATGTCAGTGTGCCTCACTGCTGAGCAGTTTAAAAATGTGGCTAGAGCCGGTGGCAACGGCGACGAAGACGATGGGTTTGTTTGGCAGGCGAAACCTGAAGAAGGCGAAGGCGGTGTCTAACAAAATGTTTTCACATTATTCAAATGAAATGCTTTTTATTGTTTGTCCACAGCAGACAACAGCAACAACAACAACGACAACAACAAGAACAATAATAATAGTAATAAACTAGAAACAAAAAGGTATAGCTGCTAGGCAGAAGATTGAATACCCTTACATGGAAAAAGTGTAACTATAAAAGTAAACTAAGTTCAAGTTAAGATGCCTTATAAATACCCAGAGTTTGATTAATATACTGCATATCATTATTTTTGAAAGAATTTAATAAAAATCATTCAAATGATTCTGATGATATACTAAAAAAATACTACAGTTTGTAGTTGGTATATCTTGAGGAATACAAAATCTATACACACTTGAGATGGGCGTCGGGATCGGGCGGGATGGAAGATATTTTAAAAAAGTCCGGAACGGTCAAGATAAGTGCTTGATTCCCGCGGGTCCCGATAAGAAAAGTAAAAATCGATAAAATTACTAGTATTTATCAAAGAACAGAAGAATGATATTCACGAGGAAATTAATTCTTATATAAATCATGTTAAATTTAAGAGAAGTTCTAATATGAAATATATAATATGAATTGCCATTGCTACAAATGCTTGCTAGGCAAGTACTTGATGTTCCAACATCTTTGGCAACGAGTGAGACGATTTTTTAACTTTTAGCATAATTTTGGAAGGAAGAAGAATACGACTTATAAGAGAACATTATGAGAAAATATGATTTTTAAATAAAAAAGTTAATCTATCTATCTTGGGTCGAGAGCCAATTTATTTCCCGATCCCATCTCTAATCCGCAAAAAACATATGAAAACTAAATTTTGTCCCATTTTTTCCCATAACAGCCATAATATATAGTAGTCCGATCTACAATTTTACCAAATGTACTCCCAGCAAAAGATTATTAATTAATTATCAATTAACACATGGACAAATCGAGACAGATGAACTTAGCTTCATTGACTCGAATGTGGCTACAGACCTAGAATATATATATATATCATATCTGAAGCCTAAAACCACATTTCCTGAAAATATTATAATGGTTTCTAGAAGCGTATCAACAGCAAGCAAATCGTCATGAAACAAAAAGCAAACTGAACAAGGAGCGAGACAGCAAAACATGGAGGAGGAGAGAAGGGAGAGGGCGAATTGAAAAATATTACCTGCATTCATAGAATACAATGAATCATTTTGGTCTTTGTTTTAAATGTGTGCTATATGTGTGTGTGTGTGGGCAGTAGCAATGGAGTAGAAGAATAGCGAGGGGCTGTTAGGGGCCTGCACAAAGGAATGGCAACAAAATGGCGCGACATTTGCCAAGGAGAGGATAGGAGGGAATGTTTTTGAGCAATCAACGATAAATGCAATTTCAATTTTCATTAATCTGCTTGGTTAAGAGACATGCACAATAATATCCACACACACACACGCACACCCAGATACTAAACGTAGCAAGCGCAGCTGTCAGAGCGAGACAGCAGGACGAGGGGCACAGCAGGCGCCACAGGGGGAGGGCAGTCGAGAACAAAGAATGCCAAGGAATTGTGAGAGTTGAAAGTTGTGCGCTTATCAGCGACTGTCAAAATGTAATGTGTGTTTGTGTGTGTATGTATGTTACGATAGACAAACAAAACGCGTTGGCGTAGCATGAGTGAGTGGGGCAGAAGGAGAGAGAGTGAGAGATCCAGTCGTTGCATTCCATTGGTAGAGAGTGAGGGAGAGCGAAAGACTTTTGCGACAAGATGAAAAGATTTGAATAGAAATTATTTGTCGTTTCGCTGCCATTGAACCAGTGATTCGGTTCATGAACCAGTGGACAACATTAAGAAAATTGCTTGCATTTGTCTTCAAGCACTTTGATGCTTGATTTGCAGCATCAGCTGATAAAACTTGAGCTCAATTCAAGGCTGCACCTAAGAGCATTGCACTTGGTTTCGGCTCTCAAAAAAGTTCAGAACTAGTTCCGTTTTATTTCGGACAGGTCAATTAGGTTAACTGCAAATGCAACTATTGAGAGTTATTTTTGATGATTTTTGGTAAAACTTATATTAATGTTTTTCATAGCTAGCAACTGGATATAATTTAGTTATCTGAGCTGTTGGGTCAAATTTCAATTATGTTATTATTAAATTACACTTAATAACTGTTAGTAATTGGTTCATTAAGTGAATTACGGTATATGCTTGCAGCCATAAGTTTTCTACTTAAAGCCACTAAAACCTTTAGTAGACTAACAACAACTTTTTGGTTCACTTGCTGATGCAACTCCTAGTTCACTTAATGAAGAGACCCTTAATGAGTTCATTCATTTGTGCCTATGAAAGTTTCTGGTTCTTAATATACCACCTACATATGTAGCATATGAGAGATGTTATGACTAACAACAACTTTTTAGTTTATTTGCTGATGCAACTCGTAGTTCACTTAGTGAACAGACCCTCAATGAGTTCATTCATTTATTTCTATGAAAGTTTTTGGTTCTTAATATACCACCTATGTAGCATATGAGAGATATTATGTATAAAAATACTTATATGTTATGCTTGTAAAGTGGTTCATTAAGTGAAAGCAATACAGAAGCGTCATATGCAAAATTAAGTACACGGATACTTTGCTTTAAAAGCACTTGACGTTAAGAAGACTTTTGGCTGCCATTCCCCTTAATGCCACGGAATAAGGCATAAGGCAGCAGCCCAGCACCAAATATGTGATATGAGCCATGACGTTGCCGAGCGCCGAATTTAGGCGTTTGGGCTTTTTGAGCTTTTTTCTCGTCTCGAAACGAGAGCAGCTGTGCTGAGAGCCGGCACACTGCCTAGGCCTAGTGTGAATGCAGACATATCTGGTTGCCTTGGAGCCGCCTCAAAGTGACAAGTCAAGCAGAGCCAAAGCCAGAGCGACTTACATACCCAACAAGGCAATAGCAGGCAGGCCACAAGGATTGGCCTCGGCAATGATTGCGCCAACGACTGCGGCTTCTGTGATATGTTAATTTGCTCTAAACTACACAGCGGTGCACGCGGCGACCGTTGCCAGAAAAGATCCCCGAGCCGCCAGAAAACAGGAAATAATAATAATAGCAACAACAACAGCAAACGTCTAGCACGTTCTCGAGTTGAAGCAGATATTAGACATTTCAGGTATATACCCTGTAATTGGAGGACAAGCTATGTGGACTTGGTATAGCAGAGTTAATCTGTCTTTGTAATATTTTTCATAAATTTAGCTTTTCTTATTTTTAATTTTAGTTAAAAGACAGAGAGATATATTCGAATCCAAGAAAACATTTGAGCAAAAGTTTATTTCCCTTTGACTTTTTATTAAAGTCTTCCTAAAGTAAGCGCTGAAGCTATTCAAATAAACAGTTGAAACACTCGACATAGTTACGTGTGTACAGGGTATAGCCTAATCGCACACTCTCGTCTAGGGTCACACTCTCAGGGTTTTTTTGTATCTTAAATTTTGGATTTTTTTTTTTATAATGAAATTTGTGACCCAGTCGCATTGACACGTGCGAACTGCCGTGTCAGGCCCCCTTTGGCGTTCATGTTACTGCTACCGCTTGTTGTTGTTGTCGAATTTAATGCGGTTTGTTATTTATTAGATTTACACAAATGGCATTTTGGGACTAGTCACAAAAAATGAAAATAACAAGTACGAACGCTCTAGTCGGGACTGCCCGACTACGAGATCCCCAGAACCTTTGTTCGAGTTTGCATTTTTACATATGTATATACAAACAGATAATAATATGAAACAGATAACCAAAAAAAATGTTCTATTTAAAAATTAATCCTAACATACGGCTCATCGCTTGCAAGCCACCGTATCTACCACGACGTTATTGCAAAGAGTGTACGCATGTGTATGTATGCACACGTATAGAGAAAATGTTAAGCGTTTGGCGCTTGCTGCCGGGTGCTTTTGCCGATTCACAAAATGTTTTCTTTAATAACTACTGTGTTACTAAACGGACTTTGATCAAATTCTCAGCAATGAATGCTTTTATTTTATTCGAAACACGGTGTTGCCTAAAAAATTAAAAAAAAATTAGATTGCGGCTTTAATAAATTGATTTTTGATTTCATAAAATGTACAGCCGGTATCCAAAATTAAAAAAAAAAACCGAAATTGTTTTTATTTACAAGAAGCTTAATACAAAATTTGGTGACTGTAGCTCAAAAGATGTAAAAAATATGCTCAAAAACTTAATCTTGATAACGTTTTTAATCGATATCGAATATCGGAAACTTGAAATGAGCGCTGTATACAAGGACCTTCGTGCAAAAATTTAAGTTTCTAGCTCCTATAGGTTCTGAGATCGATGGGTTCATACATACGAACAGGGCTTAGTCGATCAAGAATATATATACTTTATGGGGCCTGCCACGCCTATTTCTGCCTGTTACATACTTTTTGCAAAACCAATGTACCCTGATTACCAATTTTCAATAGGTTCAGGGTATAAAAACCCAAGACTTTACTATTCGAGCGCCTGCCAGGCGTTAAGTGCTTGGGCGCAGAGCTCAGTGGGAAAGAAAAAAATGTGTGAAAAGGAAAAATGAAAATGGAGAAAATTATTGAAAATTCATTTAAATGTCAGCAGCGCAGCGCAGCAAACGGACGTAACATGTCGTATGCGTAATATTAAATATTTAAGGCGCTTACATTTTTAATGCGAACGTTAGCATGGGGTTGATTAAGTTGAGCCCCAGGCACACACAGAACACCCCCACCCACCCAAGGAGCAGAGACGTTGAGAGATGAAGACGTGATAGGAAATGCGCGGCACGCAAAGCACGTGAGACACGCAAATATTTCTCACGGAATCGATAAAATATTGTTAATTAATATTGCAGGACTTTAAGTGCCAGAAGCTTTTTACTTTTATCTGATTTCAATGTCTTGGCTTAACCAGCCCACCAGGAGTTTCAGCCAAACTGTGTATGAAGATATGTAAAAAGCCATTTCGTGTTTGGGGAACTTGCATTATGTGGTTATTATTCAATTACACACTTACATAGGCAAATACAAAAGCAGCCCAATCTTTGGGCAAACATACATATTTAAAGTTGAGCTCGATACATCGAGTTCCATGCGCTAATCCTAAGCTGCTTATTAATATTTATCGATGCCAATTAACTGGGAGAGCTTCTTCTTACAATAGTTACTTTTGCTAGTTTATAATGGAACTGTAGTGAGCTCGTTAAAATTCGATTATATTTCTTTGTTGTTGCGATTCAATTAAAGCAAGTTGAATATCGCAACACAATGCGTAAAACCTTTTGTAACATTTTCATTCTTGTCTGGGAAGCCATTCGATATTGTGAATGGTAGATAAAAATAACTAAACAAAAGATGGGAATCACTTATACTTGTTCACAGTTGATCGAATGAACTTTAAATGAAGTACAAGTTATCGATTAAGTGGAACATTTCTCTAGGTCACAGCCGGGTGTGCTCGACTTGAAGGTACCCTGAACTCCATAGCGAGCTGTTGTTATTTCTCTACATAGTATCCCTAAAATGGAGTACCCATAATTTGTGTATAGCTGAGGAGAAGCCAGATATTAAATGTAGTTTCTCTAGATTCAGAAACGTACGATAAAATGTGGTAAAATAACTAAAGAGTGATATTTTTTTTATCGACTTAATGAAAACAAAGAAGCAATCTATTATTCGAAAAACCTGATTTGTGCCTGTTATAGGAAGACCTTTCTTTAAAATTGCAAGTCTCTAGCTCTGATGGATTTCGAGTCGACGGGTGGACGGACAGAAGAATGGACGGACGAACGGGGGGATGGAAGAACGGACGGACGGTCGAACGGATGGAGGAACGGAAGAACGGACGGGCGGTCGAACGGTCGATCGGACGAACGAAGGGTTGGACGGAAACTGCTAGATCAACTCGACGTTGCTCTTGATCAAGAATATACATTCTTCTGGCAGGCTGTCGTTTGCCTGTTACATACATTTCAACAAAATCCTCATCGCATCCCATTTACAATGAGTTCGGGGTATAAAATGGGAAAATATATGTATTATTATAGCCGGACAATCATCTCGGCCGTTGATCCTTATCAAAAATATATGTACTTTATGAAATCGGATACGCCTTTTTCTGCTTGCAACATGCAATTTAACACAAAAATAGCATACCTTTAATTTCCATTTTCATTTCATTTAGGGTTTAAAAACATAATCTTTAGACAGAAAGATAATGAGAAGTATATATAAACATAGATATAGACAGAAGGTTAAACAGACAACCAAAGCCAACATACTCTTTTAAATCTTTCGACCGAGTTTCTAAAAGAGAGTCAAACTAAGGTAAATTACCAAAAAAAAAAGCCAATATACTCTTTTAAATCTTTCGAGCGAGTATCTAAAGGAGAGTTAAACTACGGCCAATGGACAAAAAAAGCCAATATACTCTCTTAAATTTTAGGAACTAGTATCTAAAAGAGAGTCAAACTAATTGAATGCAGTAAAAACAGCTGAAATTGTTGTCAACACGTCAAGGATCAACAACAAGAAGTTCGCGGTAGCCAACATATTTTGATTGGCTTTCAGCAGTTAGCTGGTTATTGTTGGTTGTGCAATTTAAATCCAATTGACAGCGATAACAAACAACTCGCTGACAACGTCAACAGCAAAATACGCGCAGCATTTCAAACTCCCTCGCAAACTTTTAGCATAAAATCTGCATGCATACATATATATTATTTTCTATACTCAAAGTATATGTATTATATATGCTATATATATATGTGATTTGATGCAAGCATATAACTATGTAGCTGGAATTTCAGTTTCGTTTTTTATTTGATTTTGAGCTTCTATTTCTGTGGTATCATGTTTGTGGCTCATAAAATAAAACCTGGTGGGTAAGGGTTCTCTTTAACTTTTTGCTATTTTTTTTTTTTTTGGTATTTTCACCTTTTTGCTATATTTTTTTGTGGGTCACAAAAATGACAAACAGCGATTATGCAATAATATCAATTTCCCACGTAACTGGCGCACGTCTTTGGGCTAAGCAATTTATTGACATTGGCTGTAACACATTTTACTGGCTTTAAGAAGTCTGCAGGCATCGACAAAAAGAAAGGAAATCGAAGAAATACCCTAATACAAAACAGACGCAAATACAACGTGGCGAATGCGTAACCCAAGGCTAGAGTCAACAAGACCAAAACTTGGATACGCTACAAGAAAAAGGCGAAAGACTTGCAAAAGGAAAGCAGGTGTAAAGCATATATTAAACAAAATAAAAAGAATTGACTTTCAGCTAAAAATATATTATAACGAGGACTTCGATATCTCTAAAAACTAAGCAAAATAATGTTTAATGTTTTCTCTTATAGAGTCCCAAGTAATATTTTCTTACACATATTTAAAAATTCTTTAACAGAGCAGGAGAAATCCAAGCGATTTTCTGTTGAATTTCTATAGATTTTTAGCCATCCATCCATTTCCACTCCCTACTTCCCACTCATCACCCTTCTTACCTGGACCCCATAATCAAAACATCTCGCTGCTTACATACAATCCCAGCTGCCTTTTTCGCTTTCGCATTATGCGTTGTTATTGTTGTTTTGTGAAGAGGGAAATATGATTACAATGGTTGACACAGCGCTGTGCCAGGTGGCAAGCTTGTCACACATATTGCCCTGTCTGTCTGCTGTGTGGGCGTGGCACAATATACATACATATTTCTGTGCTTGTATAGCCATACATGTGTGAGTGTGTATAAAAGTCTACATATGTATATAAACAATAATACCTGCTTAATATCGCATACGTATATTGTAAACCCTAACGGCAAAAGTTTTTTGTTTGCTTTGTAACTAGAAAATATTAGATTTTTGTTATTTATATACTCGATGGCGAAGTTAAAAAGAGTTTATTGGTTTTTGGAATATATAATAATAGGAATATATAATCTCGATAAAAGGCTGACATTCAAAGCACACATCAACAAGATGCTATCAACCTGCAATTATAAACTTAAAAAACTAAATTGTATGTTAAGGATGTTAAGCAAAGCAACAATATATAAAGCAATACTAACCGCAATGTTTACTTATGTGATCCCCCTATGGGGCTCAGCTGCGCAGAGTTGTATAAAACAAGTAGAGTGCGCTAGTCGGGTCTGCCCGACTACAAGATCTCCTGAACCAAGTCCGAGCTGATGTTTTAAACAACCTAGCTTACATCATTTATCTATACATATTACCCTCAGCGCGCACATACACACGCACACATATACACATGCACAAACAAGCTCGAGCGCCGATTACTGCGTAGTTTATTTAGTGGCTGCGCTTGTGAATGAATTAGTAAATAACGGCGGTTCCAGATGTACTTCCTTAATGAAATTTTCAGAACATAATATTGACATTTAAATGTGTGTATATGTAAAAAATCAAGTCCCTCCTATTTGAAATACATTTTTTTCAGTTTTGGGGACAGTAGGGGGAGGTATTTAAAATCTGAAATATTTATAATCTGTATTTTCATCATATGAATCTACATAATCAATTTGGAACGTCTAGCTTTTATGGTATTTAAAAAGCCATAATTTAAAAAAACGAAGTCGAAATATCGATTCTTATCGATAATAAGAGAATAGAACGAGTTATCGACAGAAAAAATAAACTGCGTATGGTATACACGAATATATATTTAAAATCTTTCGCTTTTGTGGTTAGCAAGATCGACGCGTTCATACATACGGACAGACAGACGGACAGGGCTAAATCGACTCAGCTCGTCGTACTGATCAGGAATATATTTACTTTATGGGATCTGCCACGCCTTCTTCTGCCTGTTACATACTTTTTGCAAAACCTTATACCCTGATTTCCCGTCTTCAATGTGTTCAGGGTATAAAAAGTGCAAACTATGCAGAATAAAGCTATGCAAAGACTGACTGGAGCTAACCGGTTTGTGCGGAACACAGTGCGTCACCGAGAACTAGGTATTCCCACTTATGGGTTGAGCTTATTGGGCGACATAGCTCTAGGTAATGCACTCAAATCAGTTCGCAGCTAAATTGGCTACAAACGACAGTAGGCGAAGATTGAAAAGACTACGCCCCCTGTACCGTAGTAAATAGTGTAAATAGTATAAATTATTATTATAAGACATATTTGTAGCATAAGCTGTATATACAGGCGTTCAGCCAAAATTATTAGTTAAAGTTTAGATATAAATGCGTTATAGAGATTTAGACAAAAGTAGCAAAAAAAATTAATTTAAAAAAAGGAATATATAAATTTTAGAGCTACAATTCTCAAGTTTGGCAACTGCATAACTGTTAATCTTTTCTACAGCAAGCCATATATATATTACAATATCTGCCCATTGATGCGTATTAAGTCCGAAAATATAAATATTTGAATAATTTCAGATATTTGTGAACAACGCAGGCTGATTTTGCAAGTTTAGTCATATTATTTGTTCAGGAAAAGTTGTTTTATAGAGATTAATAATATTCTTTAAATTCTTAATTAATAAACTCTTAGATTTAAAATTTCAATAAACAGATATCTATAAATTGACACTTGGTAAAGAGTATTTACGCCTCTTTATTGCACTTGCTGGGTTGAAATAAATTTTTAGTTCGTATTTCACTTGTTCTTCATTTGTAATTATTTTGCACAAAACGTGTAAATTTTTCATGAACTTTGCACAATGCCCAATTAATTATATAATATAATTAAGCACAAATTAAAAGCATTGTTTGCAATTTGGCAAACACGTAAATTTCAATAATATCTGCCGGCCGGACTAACAAATGACATTTTGTATTTATTAAACAGACCGCAAATTCGGAGCTCGTTCGCATTTGAATTCATTCAAAGATGTCGATGTAAATACCTGATATTTGGTTGCACAATTCTATTTATAGATGGGCTTATTGTCATATTCGAGAAATGTGTTTCGGTTTACTCACGTATCACTGCAATGAAACAAGATTAAATCGTATTAGTTTGGCATAGATATTGTGGTTAAACAACAATTAAATATGTATTTTATGGGAAAACCTTTAACTAAACATATAAATATTATATCTCTAATATGTATTTAAATATGTATAATTAAATATATTAATATACAAGATATATAGTTAGTTAAATAATCTGCATAGATGAATGCATTGAACTAGATGAACTAGAACTCTATATGTAGCTATAATGCGCTGCCTTTGCATATTTGCCTTCTACATATATACACACACACACACATACTCTGACAGCTGGGATTGTGCTTCTTTCTTCATCGTTCTCAGCTCCTCATACTCTGTCTGAAAACTACTTAAATAACTTTAGCATTTGTTATACAACATATATGAACTCTTGGGGTCATAAATATGGCATTAGATTGTGTGAGCATTAGAGCAAGCGGGAAAGAATGTCTGTCTGTGTGTTGTGTGTATTATGATAGTTGTGACAGCTAAGGCTTTTCCTGTCTTTTAAGTAAAAATCGCAGAGAGAGCTAAAAAAACCAATCAATTAACTTTTCATACCTCTTTTTGATAGAATACAAGCATTATCCTGAAAAATGTCTTTAATACTTTATGAGACATTTAAACTACAATACATAAAAGATATAAGCACTACCCTTGCCCTTAATATGCACAAAGCCTGTATAGCTTTTCTGATAGATTTCCAACAAGTTCAAAGTATACAAATACCAAATATTAGCTAAGCTCCAAAGTCGTAGCTGTTTCCTGTTCCCTGTTATCGAAGAGTAAACTATAAGGAATACCCTTACTCTATGCGAGCTTAAGAAAGCTGTAATCAAAATGAAGCTAGAATCTTTCAAATAATAATAATAATAAAAGACAATAATGAACTTAAATATATTCATAAATCATATTTTGTGTGCATCGGAAAACTTGTAAGCAGTAGACAGATTTTTTTTTGGGCTTGGCAAAACTTTCTCACACGCCAATTTCACTTAAAATGTGTATTATTATTAGCAAACATTTTATTATAATTAATATTAGCAAAATAAAGATAAACACTTTGCATTTTAGTTTACTATTCAAACTAGAGATGGGATCGGGAAAGAAATTGGTTTCCGACCTATCCCGTCTTGAAATTAACTTTGTTTTTTCCGCCCGATTGTCGCGAAATATTTTCCTGCGGGTCCCGATATTTCCCGAATAACGGGAATATTTTTTCAACACTTACAACTCTTATGATAGACTAACACTTTTAATTAAAAATCATCTGTTCTCAAAATTTTCTCTTATAAGACGTATTCTCCTTTATTCCAAAATTCTACTTGAAGTTAAAAAAAACCATCTCACTCGTTGCCAAAGATGTTAGAACATCAAGTACTTGCCTAGCGAGCATTTGTAACAATGGCAATTCATATTTCATATTTCATATTAGAATTTCTCTTAAGCTTAACATGATTTATATAAGAATTAATTTCCTCGTGAATATCATTCTTCTGTTCTTTGATAAAAACAAGTTATTTTATCGATTCGGGATCCGCGAGAATTTCGGGATCAAGCACTTATCACGACCGTCCCGGACTTTTTTAAATTCCGTCCGATCCCAAAAAATTTTAAGGCATTCTTTTATAGTGAACAATTTTTTTTTAATTTTGTTTGGAACATATATATAAATTACGTTATTTATTAATATTATTATTTATTATTAGGCAGCTAAAAATATTTTTATTTAATATAACCGTTGAAAATGAACTAAACTTGATCTTAACTACGTATACGTAATATTAATATTTTTCTTTAATGGTAATTTTCAAAACGGCGCTAAACCTTTTTATATTCTTGGTATTTATACTCGTTCACGAAGTGAAAAGAGTATATTGGTTTTGTGCAATGGCCTTTTGCTGTCTAACCGTTTTGCTAACATCTTTGATCGTAGATACTTGAAATTTGGAATATATACTCATGTATACCCGCGTCAGATTGAGTTTAAATGTTTTTCCGATACGTCTACAGGGAGCGTGGCAAATCGGTCAATGCTATATATATACATATATATTAAAACAACTTGAAAATATCGAATCAATAAGATATAGTATATATAGCTACGTGGCGTGGCAAATCAGGTAAGCTGCATCTCCTACAGTTTTAGAGCATCATTGACATCCACCTCCTGTGGGCGTAGCAAATCGGGAAAAGCTATGTCTTGGACAGCTTTAACGTTGGGATAAGCAAATTTTGCAGTTCGACTACTGCCGATCCCCTCTACCAATAATACTTGATTGAAGTAGGCTGTCTTTTCAACGTGAACGAGTATAAATGCAGTCGGTATCGCCCGACTGCAACGTTCTTTCTTGTAATTGTACGATAATCTAATCATCTAGTATAAACGCACATTCCTTTCAAAAGGTAGCGGATACAAGAATGCAAAATTATAAATTTTTCCAAGATGAAGGTCAAGGCGTTTTTTGCTGTCAACGCGTTGCTGTTGTTTTTGCTATTGCAGGCTTTAAATATTTTTACAGGCGCCAGAAATGTGAGATGCAAACACACACACACACACACACACACACACACACAGTAAAGGGCCAAGCAGAAGATGCAGCAAGGTATTTGACGCGCATAGCTTTGTTTGGCAAGAAATTCTAAGCGCATATTTACTGCAAATTCTTGGACCTTACTTTGTTTTTGTTGCAGATGTTGCGATATTGCAAATATTTGTTGTTATTTTTGCTGATTTTGTTGTTGGTATTTTATATTTCATATTTTTGCAGAGTGGGCAGCAGATGCGATGCATTTCGCATTTCGCCTTTTGCATCCTGCAACATTTCGGTGGTTGCAACTTAATGCTGCACTAACCCCATCATTTTATGTGCTATTCGCTATTGCTGCAGTGGCAAGAGCTACAGAGTCAGTTGCAAAGCACGAATTTCGCATAAAAACTTTCAACATTTCACTTTTAATAATGGACGACGAGAATATGGAGGAGGTAGGTAGTAAAAGTATTCGAGAGCTCACTCAAAATACTGTCAAATATGGCAACCTTTTGGCAAATATCTATAAAAGTAAGCTCAAGCTCAGACTTGTGGATGAGCTTGCTAGAGCTTAAACCTTAGCCTCCTCAAGGCAGAAACTTTCTAAGAAATGGATTTGAAAAATTTAATCTTTGACTCTGGAAAAACTGGATATCAAATCTTGTTCTAAAATTTAGAGAACTTAACCTGAAAACAGAATAAGAAGAATATTTTCGGCATATACCCGGCTGAATAAAAGTCTATCTGTCAGTATTTTCGTATGCTATACTAGCTTGAGAACTGAAATATTACACGAAAGTCCTCCTAGAGCAATTTTCAATATAATTATGGAAAGATCTTAGCATTTCGTTCAAATCGCATAAAAACAATATCAAAGTTCAAAAATTAAAGTATATCTCAAGCGTTTTAATATCAAAAGTTACCTAATTGTATATCTAGATGCTTCTATAAAATATAGAGCATTTCACTCTTACTTTCACTCCTCTCGCCATTCCTTAAAAGTCAGAAAACCCCATTTTAAAAGTTCACGTGGTATCGCCTAGTCGAGCATACCCCACTTGAACTTAGTTGTTTTCTTTTATAGTTTTCATACCAACGATCATTTAAAATTGAAACAAATTGTTTTGCTGCCTAAACATATACCATTATAATGATTTAATCTCTTTAATGATAATTAATTTAATTTTGATAAGGATCATAACAGCTTCTTAGAGTATACCATATATTAAGTGGGAGTAGCTAATCTTATTTCTGTCTCGCGCTTTTTATCAATTTAAATATTTTTAATTTTATTCCGTCTGCCGGCGCTCGCAGCACTTAACTTGGTCCAATATGTATACATTTCTGTGTAGCAACAATGTTATGCATATTTCATTTGTTATCGCTGCGACAGCAAGATAAAATACTACACACACACACACACACACACACATACACAGGCACATAGAGGGGGCACGTGTGCATATGGAATACGTTTTCTGGGTCAATTTCAATGTTTTAGTATTTTTGGCGTGAGCAGACAGCATTTAAAGCAGGAGAAGACCCACTGCAAAGGTCAACAAATGCAGCAAAGTGCAACAAAAAATGCTTAAGGCAATGATAGATTACACAATTTTGAGAAACGAAGTGACACAAAGACAAGGCAGAGTCCAAGGAATCTGTATATCAAAATGCAGCTAAGGCAAAGTTGAGAAATGATATTTATGTTGAGCATACCAAAATTCTAACGAATTAACTGTCTGTACTAACTGATGTTAGTCAGAAAGTTTTAAAAATTATAACGCCCATCTGTAAAGGAGTCCATCAGTCACTCAATCAATCAATCTCCTTTATGTATTCGTCCTCACTCTGTTTCTTATCTGCTAATCTGACGATTAAATTGCCTTTTAGTCTGTATCTCAAACAGTTCATGTCAATTATCAATCAATCTATCATTTTGTCATCATTCAGTCAATCACACAAATTATCTATCTGCATTAACATCAATCAGTTTTAAAGTTCTTAAAATTATTACGTCTGGAAACAATTAGTCAGTCAAATTCTTAAACATGCATTCAATCTATACAGAAGTCAATCAATCATTTAATTACCTTTATTTATTTATCAGTCAATCTGTTTTCTATCAATCAGACAATTACTCTGTCAATCGCTTTATCTCTTAGTCTGTTTCCCAGATAGTACATATCAATTATCAATCAATTTATCATTTTGTCATCATTCAGTCAATCACACAAATTATCTATCTGTATTAACATCAATCAGTCAGAAATTTCTAAAAGCTATTACGTCAGTCTGGAAACAATTAGTCAGTCAAATTCTTAAACATGCATTCAATCTATACAGAAGTCAATCAGTCATTCAATCATTCAATTACCTATATATATTCATCAGTCAATGTGTTGTCTATCGGACAATCAGTCTGTCAATCTGTCTGTCAGAAGTCAATCAATCATTTAATTACCTATATTTATTTATCAGTCAATCTGTTTTCTATCAATCAACAATTACTCTGTCAATCGCTTTATCTCTTAGTCTGTTTCCCAGATAGTACATATCAATTATCAATCAATTTATCATTTTGTCATCATTCAGTCAATCACACAAATTATCTATCTGTATTAAATTCAATCAGTCAGAAATTTCTATAAGCTATTACGTCAGTCTGAAAACAATTAGTCAGTTAAAATATAAAACATGCATTCAATCTATACAGAAGTCAATCAGTCATTCAATCATTCAATTACCTATATATATTCATCAGTCAATGTGTTGTCTATCGGACAATCAGACAATCAGTCTGTCAATCGGTTTATATCTTAGTCTGTTTCCCAGATAGTACATATCAACTATCAATCAATTTATCATTTTGTCATCATTCAGTCAATTACACAAATTATCTATATGTTTAATATGTTATTAACATCAATGAGTCAGAAAGTTCTAAAAATTATTACGTCAATCTTGAAACAATTAGTCAGTCAAATTCTTAAACATGCAGTCAATCTATACAGAAGTCAATCAGTCATATGTATTTATCAGTAAATCTGTTATCTACCATCAAGCAATAAGTTTGTCTTTCAGGCTGTTTCTGAGACAGTTTATATCAATTATCAATCAATCTACCAGTTTATCATTATTCAGTCAATCAGCTATCATTTTATCTGGCTGTTGTCTTTAAACTCTCAATCACTCAATATCAATACGTGATTCAATTTGTCTTATTGCCATGTTGTTTATTTGTTAATCTTCCACACAATCAAACCATTTAGTCTGTCTGGCTCCCTGTTCGTCAATCGCTCAATCAATCTGTCAGTCAATTCAGAAATCAGTAAGTTATCCCCTCGCTTATTTGGTCAATCATAACAACAAAGTGCACTACATTAACGAAATGACAGAGCCAACAGAAAACAACACACACACAGGACGACAGCGAGAGAGAGAGAGAGAGAGAAAGGGAGGGACAGACAGAGGGAGGGAGAGAGAGCACAGCGCGACAGCTGCTGCTCAATTAACAGACTTAAAATAAAGTCAGTCGCAAATATTTACAGCGACATCATCTGGAGAATGGTAAATATTTGGCTAGGGCAAATGGGGAATGTGTAATGTGAATGTGGGCATTGGAGGGGGATGTGACTGTAGCTATCGTCCTGGGCAAAGGATAAAAAGCCAACGTACTTCATTAATTTTAATTAAGCGCCCACAGCATGACAAAAAGTGAACCCCACAAAATGTGGAGTAGGCCGTAAGCTTTCAACTTTGGTACCAATGCCGCCTGGCAAATGCTACCTGCTAAGCAGTGACTGGTACCCAGTGACTGGTGACTGGTGACTAGGGAAGCAATGCCTAAAAGTATTTCACATCCTGTTCAACGCCTAGAGATGGGGCGGGAAAACAAACGATAAGTAAAACATGAGCTGTCAAAGCAGTTCTAAAACTGTTAAAAAATTCTTTTTACCTTAAGTTTGCTTCTTATCTATAAACTAAATCAGATCAACAGCTAATTTCTTATCAGCTTTGTAGTTCTTTGAAATCATTAAAAAAGTGATTTTTTTTTTTTTAAATTTTCTTATAAATATTCTTACTAAATTCTCAATTCATTTAAAAGTAAATTGTTCTATAAATGAACATTATATTCTACTATGTATATGAGCTATGAGGCCTCATCGAATCTTCCTGACATACTATATAAAAATGTTACTCATTTAATCAGCAAAAAGTTTTTATTGTTATGTTCAATTCTTTATTTAAAGGCTTTAGTCTCTCTTTCAACGCTTCAGAAATTTCCATCTGAAAAGTTTTCAAAGCATATTTCCTGAGGCACGAGCGCATCCCTAGTTGCGCCTTGGAGTAGGCAAACATTTTTGTTGGGCTCCTGTGAAAGTGACAAATTAGTCGCGGGCCTTTTAGCTTTTTACGTTTCGCCATTTTCCAGCGGCCATTTTCATTTTTTGGTTTACCTTGAGATTTGCAAAACCATAATAAATAAATTTAGTTGTCTCTCTGTCTCTCTCTCTAACTCGCTCTCATTACATATATATGTATACACATATGCAATATGTATTCCCTTAGCTAGTTTTCTTATTTTTTTTTCAGTTTCGAGGACAGAGCTAAACATCTACGTAGATCTCATGTCATGCGTTTAACTTTTTGGCGCAACGAAAACCGCAAATCTTGAAACATTTCAATTTGGCTACGAAATGGTTTCAGTTTTGCTCTGGCGCTGGCCAAAACAGGGGTGGGGGGTGCGGTTGCAAGCAAAAAGGGGCGAAAAAGGGGGAGGTAAGTTGGCATAATTTGCGTCAAGGGTTGGTTTAAGAGAGCTTAGCTTAGCTGAAACAGCTTCATTGGTATCAAAAAACGGAACTGTGAAAGTGAGCACATGCAGACCGACAAGTATTTAAGTGTAACTGCTGAATAAGTAACCATGGAGGACGCCATGGATAAGTGAAAGAGCGCAGCTGCTTAAAAGCTGAAACGACAGTTGTTTCCAAACTAATTGTCTGAAGTTTTCAACACCTTCAGTGAGTGGAAATTGTAAAAATAAGACAAGCCATTGGAAAAGCCAGGGTATTCCAGTGTCTATCAAGCAAATGAAAGCAGCAGATTGATAAGAAAACTAGAGGGATGGACTAACTTCGGTAAGTTTGGCAATACCCTTGCAATTGTAAAGCATAAAGGTACAGTTTTTGCCGATTTGCCAAGCCCCTAATAGGCTTAACCATATGTACTATATCTTTTATTTCTAGAAGTGGCAGTTAAAAATATGTCTTATATCTGGCTCCAACATGACCCAAAATATTAGAAGATTTATTTTAAACGCTATATAGACTTTTTCGAGTTGCCCCGCCCCCAGTAGGCGTTTATGTATACCTTTTTGATCGATCTTTAGAGAAGGTGAAGCTTACTTTCCAAATTTTGATTTTCTAGCTCTTAAACAGTAGAATATATGGGCTTACCCGATTTGCCACACAACTAAAGGACGTAGCTTTATATTCTATATAATTTTGTATGCAATTTCAAGTCGTGGACTTTAATGGCACCAAAGTTTTCGATACAAAAACATATCTTAAAACCGATCTGTCCTATTGGAGCTATAGGATAAAGTCGTCCGACCTGGATGATTCTGAGATAGACAATGCCTGCAGCAGAAAGACGTCTCTGTGAAAAAATTCAGACAGACAGACGGACAGACATGGACATGGACATGGCTATATCAAGTTAGTTCGTGCTATGCACTATCAAGCATATATATATATACTTTATATAGTCGGAGTTGCTTCCTTCTGACCAAAATTAATATACCTTTTTGCCAGGGTATAAAAAGCTACTCTGCAAGTATTCCTTGGATTCAGTCACTTTCTATAGATTTTCCTAAGGATAATGAGGAGGCCTACGATTAAGATTAGATTAAGATAATAATAATCAAAGGGAGATTAGAAAAAAGTGAAGATCATATTTTAGCTGAAAGTGATTGACATTGAATATACCGTTATACAAATACAGAGTATCTTGTAGTCATACACGCTCTCTACGATGAGGTCTTTAAGTCCTATTATAGCCATGAAGATCATGACTAAAGCACTTGATTTATTAAGGCTTTGCAGGATGTTATTCCCAACCGGAATATCCGGAATATAACATCCAAAATGTTTAAGTGAAAGAGATCTTAAAATTGGCAATCAGGATCTGTAGCTGATGTAAGTTTTTGCGTTTTAAAATTTAAAATCTTAAGCTGAGCCATAATGAAAGAAAAAGTCAGATATTTATATATACAATATATATATATATATATGTTTAGTTAAAACCTTTGCGCTGCTGCAATGAAGAAATTCCATTTAAGAAATTTTTTTAATTGAAATGCGCGCGCGATGCACAGGAGAAAAAAAAAGCCATGAAAATGCCACACAGAATGCCAGAGGGAATAAAATGTGAGCGGGGAGCGTGGCTGGAAAATGTGGCCGGCGGAGGTGGTCTTAAAACTAGCGAATAAGCAAAATGATGAAGGAGCCAAAGCAGCAGCAGCAGCAGCAGCAGAAGCACCAAAGGCATTAGAAGAACGACAATAATAGTACAAATCATAAAAAGTGCGGAAAAGTCGAAATGGGCCATAGAAATGTTACACCCACACACACACACACTCACACACACACAAAGTAAGAGAAGCAGACATGCACATAAGCCTCGCGGCTAATTAGATTAAAAAACATGTATCTGAAACATGCGTCAGGCCACTTACTAATCCAACATTTCAATGTCATCCTCATCGTCGCTGTCATCGTAGCCGCCATCGCGACGCTCCTCGTCGTCGTCATAGAACTTCGCCTCCTGGGCGGCGTTGACGGTGCCGAAGCGCTCGCGGCTGCGCTCCCGACTATGCGGCCCGCTGTTGCTGTTGCTGATGTTGCTGGTGCTGCCACGCCCCTGGGCGGTTGCGTTCATGCGCCGCCTGGCATGCGCCTCCGGCGAGGAGGCAGCTCGTCGACGCATTGTCGATTGGACGGCCAGGCCGACGCCTTGTTCCAGCTCCTCCTCCTCCTCGTCGCTCTCGATCTCGATCTCGTCGACATCACGTTGGCTAATCCTGCGCTCCGGCATTGTTACTTCACACTTGACTCTCTCTCTCTCTCTCTCTTTCTTTCTTTGACTCTCTCTCTCTCTCTCTCACACGCACTTTTTCACACACGCGAACACACACAATCAAAAAAAAACGAGATCCAATCCAATCCAATTCGACTCAATTCAATTTGAATCCAATTCCAATTCTTTGCAACACGACACCTGCCACAGACACTTGCCACACTGGAGAGACTTGCACCGAACGCATCCAAAACTGCAATTGACGCTGCGAGTGCGTCGCCAGTTGGCAGCAAGCGGCCAAAGTGGCCAATTGACTCGATGGGGCTTCGAAAAGGCCGCCAGGTGATTTTTTCCAACTAATTCAATTAGCGGGCACCGTGCTCAGATGTATGTTGTTTATACGTATATGTATGTGTGTATGTATGTGTGTGTGTGGCTAGCATTTGTTTTCTTCTTTAATTTGTTTTAATGGGGTCAGCGATTTTTGGGGGCGACATTGTTTGGGGGCCATTGCAGCCAACGCCTACCCCATATCGCAGCGAAGCCCCTGCGTGTGGCCGAAAATTGGCTACAAAGAAAAACTTGAGATACATTCGCAAAAGTATCTTTCAGATACAAAAGTCATGATCGACAGAGCTGAGCCCTTCCCTCTTGAAGTCTTATTAATGTGAAATTCAATTATTTTTATAAATTTTTTATAATTAAGATTGATGTTATAGAGTATGCTTAGACTTTGTCTTTGATGTAGACGTCTCTGATACCATATATATATATGGTTATATGTATTCAGTATAAACAGCCAAGTCGATATACAATTGTTCCCATGTAAGCTAAAGGTATTGCATTATCTAATTGATCCAGATATATATCATTGATCCGTTATCATATAGAAACAAACTTTTTACAATTTTAAATCTAGTTTCATAACTTCTTTTTTTATTGAGATATATTGATCTTACGTTACACTCAACTCTCTTTTTACACGGTCTTTTTATACACGATGTTTCGATACATTCCTTTCTAAGGTTAAACAGAGTTGGATGTATTTACTTTAGTGATCTCTTCATATCAACAATATCTACTCTATAGAGCTTGAAATTAACCAACCTTTCTCTGACTCTATCTTCGAGGTCTAACTTGAATCGTAATGCTGCAATATAGTATAGATAGCTGCTGTAGAAATATTTGATCGGTTTGGTAGAACTTCGCAGCTCCTCTAAGCTGTATTTAGTATTCGCTGAATTTGTTATTTTATTTTTAATTTGATAAAACATTTAAAAAATATATTTTCCAAATATCATTTTAACTCTTGTTTAGTTTCGGCAACAAACTCTTAATACCCTAACGACTTCAGCTTGTGTTCTCTTTCATTCGCTGCAGTTGTTCGCAGTTAGATATATATAGGAAAAAGTTGTGTATGTGTATGTAAAAGATGCTAGTTCATTTGAAGTATAACAAATAAATTATAATATAGTTGTATACCCTTGAAAATATGTAAAAGGGTATATTGATTTTGCTAAAATTTATGTCACAGGCAGAAAGAGGCATGGCAGATGCTATATATATATATATATATATATATATATATACAGTGAAACCTCGATATAACAAATGTGAGGGGAATCACAAAATGCTTCGTTATATATATATTTATTCGTCAAAGGTACTTATAAGTAAAATCTTACGAAATTTAATGAAATTTAAAAAAAATTCGTTATATATATTGTTTACATCTGTTTACATTAAAATAATGCTAAAATTCCAATGAAGTGGGTTGAATATATATAAAATAAAAAGTTAAATATCATTTTTATATTAAAATATATAATATATATAAATATACATAAAGTATATATATTTTGGAACAGGACGACGAGCTGAGTCGATCTAGCCATGTCCGTTTATCTGTCCGTCCGTATGAAAGCAGCGTTCTCGTAAACCACAAAAGCTAGAGATTTGAAATTTTAGATATATATTCTTGTATACCATATACAAGTTTTTTTTTCGATAACTCATCCGATATTCTGACTTTGTTTTTAAGCTTTAACTTTAAGACCATAATAGCTATAGACACCAAATTGACTATGTAGATACCTGCAATGAAAATACAGATAATGAACATTTCAAATTTTGGATACCTCTCCCCATTAGCCCCAAAAGTGAACTTTTGTAACTTTTTTCAATTACTAGGGAGTTGGGATTTCGCATATATACACATTTGATAGTCAGTATTATGTACTGAAAGTTTCATTAAGAAAGTACATCTAGAACCGAAGTTATTTAACAATCAATTTCTCATAATGCTGCCCAGAATGCAGCCCAGGCGCAGCCGCCAAATCAACTACGCAGTAAGCGGCGCGCATGTGTGTATGCATGTGTACATGTGTGCGTATATGTGTGCGCTCATAAGTTAATATGAATAGATAAAAGATGTAAGCTAAATTGTTTAAAACACGCATATTTGACTTGGTTCAGGGGATCTCGTAGTCGGGCAGACCCGACTAGAGCGTTCTTACTTGTTTAATTAGAGTTTATTAAAATATTTGCTTATTTTGATTTGATTTAACTTCGTTGTCTAGAGACAATTAAACAAGATTTTGTTATGCGGAGGTTTTTGATACCGGGACTTTAAGCGGCTTGCAACAATTTAATTTTGCTGTTTTGGGATTACGTTGTATAGAGGTGTTTGAGTTTTACGTTATAACGAGGTTCGTTATATCGACGTTTCACTCTATATATATTCTTGATCAAAATCAATAAACTATATGATCTATTCAAGTCCGTTTATACTAAATCAGAAAGACAGACAAACAGATTGGACTAAATTTGACAATCAGACAATTAAATAATGTGATTCAAATATGAATAAGAACATTTGTAAGATGACAACTGTGAGAATGATTGTGTTACAGGGTAGCTACTAGTCGAACGCCAGCTTAAAGTATTATTGATTTTCGAAGCTGGCTTATTAGCGAGCCATTTGCAAACAGAGGCAGCAGCAACAAATTCATTTTAAAAATTATATTGACTGTTTGACTACTTGACGGATTGTCTGTTTGACCAGTTGGCTATTTCGTGTCGGCCGCTTTGGTTTTGTCTTCCGGTTGCCGGCAAGCCAGAAGAGCCATAAAATCAAAAATGAGCTGAGCCAAGACGCAAAGGCAAAAACGAGCGCATTTAATGAGCCATTTCAATGCCAAGGCACAGAGTGTAAAGTCAGTTGATAATGCTTTTATACCCTGAAAGCGAGCATGACACACTATACAAAGATTCTTTATTTTGTCTGTATGTTATACTGTTAATAGAAAAATCAATTGAAATTTGACGAAATTATAGATGCTTGAGGCATGAAAGATTTATATATACAATATAAAAATATATTTTATAAGTAAATTTTATTTTTATATTTCATATTTTTTTTATATATTAATTTCATATTTAGCTGAAAAATTAAAAAAAAATATTGTATATTTCAAACTAACTATAAAAAAATATCCAAAGGAAAGAAGAAGAAAAAATGTACAATTTCTTTTTAAAAAAGATATTTAAGTTTCAATCATTCAAAAATGGTTGATTTTTTATTAATGTAGGATTAAAGTATGGAACTGGTTTAAAAAAAAAAATTTATATGTCAAATTTTTTCTAATTCAACAGAATCACATTCAAATATTACATTTTAAACAAATTTTGTCAATAAAAAAATGAAAAAACTAAAACAACGGTTTTTTTTTTAAATTGAGTAAAAGTTGTATTTATGTAGATATAATGAAAATGATGTTTCTAAAATAAAATAAAATAGATGCAAAAATTTGATTATTTTCGATCAAGTTATAAAATAATTAGGAAATAAGATATTACAAATCTTCTATCTTTCTCTATCTTTACCTATATCTAAGTACATATATATCTATCTATATACCTATATATATATCTATATATATATACATCTATATATCTATATAACTATATATCTAGCTATATATCTATACATCGATATCAATACATCTATATCCATACATCTATTTTTCTATAAATCTTTATATTTATATATCTATGTATATATCTATCTATCTGTCTATATATGTATATACATCTAAATATCTAGCTGTCTATCTATATCCCTATATATCTATCTATCTATCTATCTATCTATATCTCTATATATTTATCCATCTATATATCCATATATCTATATATCTATACATCCACATCTATGTATCTACCTATCTACATATATATGTATATCCATATATGTATGTATGCAGTCTCTTCGAAAAATAGTTCACAATAAATGCAATATATAGTAAATGTAAATGCAGTTTAATCCAATGAGTAAGATGCGTAATCGGAGCCATTAAGAATGGGGAAAATAATGTACGAATAAATGTTTTAAATCTGTCTTCGCTGATGAGTCTATTTGTGGAGCATTTGAAGGAGGTAATTGGACAAATGGGTTATTGGCATAACATGCAATTGCTCTTTACAATTGGTTATTTATAGCGCAAGCTTGTTGCAAGTGCCGCGGGGGCACGAGTTGCTTCAAAATATCGCGTTGCAATTAGATTAATGGCAATTATGGCTGACAGCTCGACTCGAATGTCTATTTAAACGCATAATTAATTGAGTGCAGTTGCGTGTGGCTGCGAGTGATGCAACCGCTGAGATGACGCGATGCCAATGCCAATGCCAATGCCAAGGTCGCACACTTTTACCAGCCACTGTGGCAGCCAGCCGGTCCGATGACTGATGCAAGAGACGAAGATCGGCACAAAGCAACGAAGAGAAGAGCGAAGAAAAAACCCCAAAAATTCAAAAAGGTGTCAACTGATGCAACCTTCGCATCTTCGCAACCTTTCCTAATCAGCGTACTCAACTTACACAATGTTTATAAAAGCAGTGTGTTAATAATAAATACTAAAAAAAACTCACGATTTTTATCAGCGCATTAAAATCGACTCAAACAAAAATAGGAATAAAAACAAAATTAATATCAACAAAATGAAAGAAAGCAAAAAACACCTCGTAAATGCATCAAGCTAAGGCGAGAGTAGCCAGCAGATAGCATTATCAGCATGATGAGCGTTAAATACCCTGTTTTATTGAATTTGTTTTATTAAATGTTTATGTAGTGTTGACAGCTCTATTAGAATTAGTGTTGCAGTGTTGTAAAATGCCTAATAAAATACTAAATTGGAACTTTGCTATTACTGATAGACGAAAATCTACGATCTAATCCCTATTACAGTGAAATCTCGATATAACGAACCTCGCTATAACAAAAAAACTCAATTTAATATATATACTGTTTTACTAATAACTACCTATCCCTATACGTTATATCGATATTTCACTGTATATGGATGCAAAGCTGTGTTGCCAGCTATGGGACACAAAAAAAAGGACAAAACGGCTGAAAAAAAGGGGGAAAAGGTTGCACGAGAATCTTTACGGTGGTTATAAGTGGTAGTCATGGTTTAATTTCTTGTTTTTTAGATCTTCAGCTTAACGTAAAACTCACCGTACAGTATCGAGACTTGGATTTTATTGTTATTTTAATGATTTTTGGAAGATGAACAGTATGAATTTAAAGCTTCTCTAGCAAATCGGAGGTCTGAAGTACGTAAAATTGCATTTTTGGTGCGGTATTTTTTATTATTCCCATTTTTTTATGGTTTTTTAAGAAAGCTGTATACAACATTTTTGCTTGTCCTCAAATTTTTCACCAATTTGACTGTAGATTAGGTAACACTTCTTATAAGCAATTATTTTGCCTTTTTCATAGTATTTTTTATACTTAAAACGTTTATGCGTTGCCAAAAAATAAATTGTATGGCTGGGAATTTTACTCAGAGTGTTTAAATCACATTTGTCCCTATCCAAGTGCATGAAAAAAAGTACACCATTTTAAGAATGCTCACAGAAAAATTGAAAATAAATGAAAACGGTAAATTTTTGAGATCTCTGTTTTTCTCCATAACTTGTCAATACGTAATCATAAAACAGCAAACTGCATTACATTAGCAACAGTAGATCAAGAGAAACATACAACAGAAAATATTCAAATTCTTGTCCCTATTCAAGTGCATGGCAGTGTATGTAAATCTATGTATATATCTATACATCTATACATGCATCTATGCTGCTTTCTATATACTAGACTTACGTATTATATATCTATAGAACTATATATCTGTATATAATAATATAAGCATATTTATATAGCTATATACGTAGATATTAGAGATGGGCGTCGGGATCGGGATTTTCGGGACCCGAAATTGTCCCGAAACAATTTTCGGGCTCATTGGGAAAGATTCTAAGAAATTCCAAGACAATCGGATAAGTGCTTAATCCCTACATCAAGGTGACATAGTAAGAGATTCTAGAGATATGCTTATGAGTAGAGGTGGGCGTCGAGATTGAAATTTTCGGGTCCCGCGGGTCTTGAACGGGTATCTCTGAAATGCCGCCATTTTAGAGCATATCTCTGAAATTTCATACCATGATCTCATGACCAAGCACGTATCCAATCGTCCTGGACTTTTTTAAATTCCTTCCCAACCCGCCAGAAACCGAAAATCGTTTCGGGTCCCGAAAATTCAGATCCCGATGCCCATCTTTAGTATGCATAACCTTATATTCACATCTATTATCATTGTTCTTCGAATAATTCGTTTATTTATATTTATTATGTATTTTGTATGTTGATTTACATATTTTGTATGTTGATTTATATTTTTATGTGTTTTTTTTTTAAATATATATTTCAGCATTTGCTCTGTTTAATAATGATAAAGCCATTCAGATAAAAATTCCAAGTACAGGGTATGCAAAAGCAATCATTAAATAAGCACTTCTGAATGCGAAAATACAGAAATAAAGAATGAAAAATAAAAACAAAAAATAGAAAAAAATAAATAATTAAATAAACACTCATAACAATTTGATAAGCAGCCCACGTTGCTCAGTCTGAGTAATGCTTCACACACACACACACACGCACACTCAGCTAACCATAAATGAACCTACGACACACATATATTTATATTTATGAATGTATATATATATATATAAGTCGTCTCCAGCAAAAACAACAATGAATATATTCACAAATAAATTGAAAATAATGTAATTTTGATGACGTCGACGTTGATCAATGATAAGAATGATAAAGCCGGCAATTGTCTTATCAACGTTTGCACTGCGCTTATCAGACAAACAGGTTGCGCGAGCACGACTAAACGGTCGTTAAACATGTTCAATTAGTGTGCGAGGTGACAAGGTCTAGAGCCTAGCCTCTAGAGCATCAGCGTGATTTTCGCAACGAACCGGTTATTAAAATGTTCCAAATTGAAATCGCAAACTCAAACAATCTGATAAAAAAGGCAAGACGAAGCGAACTTGAATGGATATACCAAGAGAAAGGATTGATAGCTAGGATTGCTGTGTGGGTGGAGATATTTATGGCTATTTTCTAGACTACTTTTCTCTTCTAGACTAACCTAGTTATAAGAAATAAAATAGAATTGGATATATTATGCTTAGTATATCATATGCTGGACTTGGTTCAAGAAACTACTTTATCGCATCCATAAAAAATATTTTAAAAATTTCAATATTCAAATTTCAATTCATTATAATATATAAACAAAAAATATTATATGATTGAATTTGGAACAGTCGAGTCCCGATAATTCGAAATGGCAATGGAATCACATTTTATGCGAATTAAAAAGAATTCAATCTGGAGTTGGTCGTCGGGATTGGGCGGGATAGGAAAGATTAAGAAATAAACCTGGAACGCTCGAAATAAGTGGGTCACGATAAGAAATTTAATAATCGCTAAAATTACTTATATATATCAAAGTACAGAAGAATGATTTTGACTAGGAAATTATTTCTTATATAAATCCTGTTAAATTTAAGAGCAGTTCTAATAGGAAATATGAAATATGAATTGCCATTGTGACATATGCTTGCTAGGCAACTACTTGATGTTCCAACATCTTTGGCAATTAGTATATTATATTTTCGGGACAATCGGGTGGGAAACGTAAAATAGATTTCGGGACGGGATGAATCGGGAACCAATTTCTGAAATTCGATCTGTCGAACACGAATTCGAATTCATTTTTTTTTCAAGAGGACAGTATTTTTTACGAATTTTTGTGGTTTTTTGTTTAACCGGGGGACGAATTACCGGGAGATCATTGAAGTTTCCGTTTTCAAAACACTGCCTTAATTTAAAGAAAATCTATAATGTTATATTATATATTTGAAATATATTTGACTATATAATATACCATTCAAGATTTTCTTTAAATTTAGGCAACATTTCGAAAACGGAAACTTCAATGATCCCTCTAAAGGTAACTAACCTAAGCTGCTTCATTGAGCAAATCAAACCTAGCCATAATTTTTTTTGCAGCTCGGCGTTTTAAAGTGTGTAATTAAACCAGCAATATGGAAATAATTAAAATAAATATATAATTAAAATTGCCGGATTTGGTTGACCGAGTCACTAAAGGAAACCGTGGAACAGGGTTCCGGGTTCGAAAACCCCACAGGTCACAAGACTTGAGTTCTGTGTGGGCTAAGAAGTATTTGGCATTGCTTTGAAATCTAAAACGCGACAATACTAATTAAGGGGGCAGTAAACATAATAGCAAAAACAAGCAATATTAGCTGTAATTAAGAAAATTCCAATTGGAATTGGATTTGAGAACTGTTTAATTTTTTTTCAACACTTAAAATCCAACTTCAAATGCAGCCATAAACGAGATGCCAACGCTATTTTATGTTAACGGTTTTTTTTTACCGAATGACAGCCTAATTAAAAATTAGCGCAGCTGTCAAATCAATTGCAAATTGGAAGTAATGAGTTCGTGGGGGGGGGAGTGCGAGCGGGACGCACTTACCGGCTGAAGTGTGAAGGAAAGAGAGCGCGCGACAATAAACAAGTTCAAGGCCAAGCACACTCACCTGCCATTGGCTGTTCCAGCAGCTGGCTTCAGCGCCGACGTCACAATTGTTGTCGTCGCCGTCGACGTCAGCGTCGGCGTCGGCGTCGGCGTCGTTATCACAGTTTCGGCGAGCACGGGCCTGTAGATGAGTGGCTTAACGTTGCGTTCGATGTCGTCCAGGAAGACGACATCGTGCACGGGTATTAGCCGATGATCGGAGACATTGAAGTGGAGATCCCGGAAGGGTCCGTTCAGGAGACAGCGCAGCGTAGACGAGGCTGCGTCGTCCGTCTCGTGTGGCGGCAACTGCAACAAGCATGAACTCCAATTAGACATGTTTCGGCATTCAAATTGGAATTCGATATTGGAATTGGAGGCAGCACCTTGATTTTGCCATTGGCCGTTGAGAACATTGAGCAGAGAGAGAGAGAGAGAGAGCGCAGTGCACAATAAAAGCTATAATATTAACTAATAGAATAGCCACATAACATTCTCAGCTACGACAACTTGTAATATATACACACACACACATACACACAGCACAGCACAATAAACAAAAATAAAAACAAAAAGCAACGAAACTTTCAACACGCGTGCGTCGCGTCGCGTTGGGCAGCGGCAAAGAAATTAGGCACAACAAAATTTAAAAAAGCAAAAAAAAAAAAAAGCGGAAAAAACACAGTTTGAGCATACGAAGCAAGGCGCACGGTTAACGTTGCTTACGATTTGTTATATTTTTCTTAATTAAAATGTTTGTGCCACATGCACATATCATTGGGCTGCGGCTGCGCCTTCACTTTGCATTTCACTTGCCCAATGCGGCAACATTGCGACAGCCAGCAGCAACAACAACACGCAAAATCAGAGACAACCGCAATTTAATTTTACTTAAACGACTCGCTCGCTCGCAACTGCCGCCTCTCTCCAATTGGTCCATTGAGGCGATCAGTTTGAATCAGCTGTTCAACTGTCTGCTCTTCAGGGTGCCAGGTGGCAACGTTCGACCGTGTAGCTGACAGCGCTGCCAGACCGTTTGCGCAGGACTGTTTAGCAACACTGTTGCTTAGCATTTTACAGCACTAAAGCGGTGAACACAACCAAGCCGTGGTAAATGTGAAGATATAGCGTTTAAGTATAAAGTATATAATAAAAATATATAGTTTGCCAATAAGCAGGTGAGTTACATACTTATAAGTTGAGTTACAGAGTTATAGTTATAAGCGCAGGCAAATACACAGCGCGCAGCTGCCATTTGTATATACGCGTGTTTCGCTTGTTCGTGGGCTTGACGGCGGCAAAAACAATGGCAGCATAAAGAGAGAGAGGGAGAAAAAAATATGCTGCTGCCGACGGCGGCATCCAAAAATGCAACATCAATTGCGGCTGCAGTGTCCAAAGAATACAATACATTTCGTAAGACAATCTCTGCAATTGCTGTTACTTAATGTACTTGAATATATGCATATGTTTACGTTTTGTTTAATTTTTTTCTCTTGCTCTTCCGTAGTCGCCGCATCTAAAGCATTTCGCAGTCTCGGAGACAACAACAACAACGGCAAGAAGCGCAAGTTCTCATATATCGGTGAGTAGTTGACAAAACAATGAAACGGTAAATTTGCAGCGAAGCTAATCTCTTCTCTTATATTCCTTATGCTAAGCGTTTTTGTTTTTTTTTTGTGCGAGTGCGAACGAGAGGAAGAGAGCGCACGCATAGATAAATATGTCGCACACCATTTTGATGGTGCAGCCGGGCGCACGTCCAGAGACGCGCACATATTGCGATTATGAGAGCGTCAACGAGTGCATGGAGGGCGTCTGCAAGATCTACGAGGAGCACCTGAAGCGACGCAATCCGAACACGCCCACCATCACGTACGACATCAGTCAGCTGTTCGACTTCATCGATACGCTAGTCGACATTAGCTGCCTGGTGTATCAGAAGAGCACCAACACCTACGCGCCCTACAACAAGGAGTGGATCAAGGAGAAGATCTATGTGCTGTTGCGCCAGGCGGCGTTCAGTCCGAATGCCTAAGGCCAATGCAGACAGTCGAAAAAAAAAAACCAAAAATAGCAGCTACAACAACAATAGCAGCAGCGGCAGCAGCAGCAGCAATACTATCAAAAAAAACGGAGAAAGAGAAAAACAATGGAAACTACAAATTAATTAAGTTGTTTTACACGTATTTGTTTGTATAAAAAACCAGACATAAGCAAAAGGAATGTAATAATTATAGTAGCAGCTGTGCGAAACAAACGTTCAGCGGATTTAAACAATTCTATTTCAATCTTACCTGAGCGTAGGCGGCGACTGTATTGTTTTTTTTTTTCGTTTTTGAGGCAACTGCTCCATGAACCTTCAATTCTTTTGTATTTAACGTTAATATAGTGTATGTATATATATATATATATACAAATACCTAAATGACGTCGATTGCATTTAACTGGGCGGAAAACAAAAACAAAACACTTGTAAACTCATGAGAACGACCCGAATATGTAGTAATTGTAAATTGTAGAGTATCTAGCATTCGGTGCTGGCAGACGTAGGTTTGAACCCATCCATAATAATTGCTAAAAGCCGCTTTTAGGCCTTTGCTGAAAATGTTTTAAGTTAATATCATTTTCTAGTGTAACAAAATTTCCCTTTCAATCAATGCGTCAACTTTTGTATATATCTATATATACACAGTTTGCAGTATCCTCCGACTATTGTCCGACGTAATATTCAGAAATCACATAAAATTGATATTCTAGCTAACCTGACTAGAAAAGCAATAAACCCAGTAGTTACCCTTAATTGAAATAATAATATATTATTTAAACTGAACAATAGGAGTTTTTTTATAAATCGAGCTAGAGACGTCAATTTAACTCCAATTAAATAAAAATATGAAAATATTTATAAACTAAAGCCAGAAGCAATTACCTACATATCTATAAAAAAAAAAAGAAAGAAGAAACTCAAAATATATATTTCTACAAAAAAACAACACTGTATATAAATATATATATATATATCTAGCTTTATGGTTAGTAAATAAAAAGTTTATTTTATCATAAATAATTGCTGGAGAATGTTTTCTATCTTTCGAGCAGTTGGAAACGCTTCGTATTTAAAGTGCACTTTGCATTTTTTATAAGTTAAGCTAAACACTTCATTTGTTATGGAAAACGTAAGAGGAAAATGAAGCTCTGCCATTAACGAAACAAATTCGAGCTCATTCGCTTCACCTTCGGGTTTGCTGTTTGAACCGCAAAAGTGAGAACCATAAAATCTGTTAATTGCCAATTGTTGACAACTTCAATTTATGTGTGCGTGCTTGTAGGTGTGTGTGTATGTGTGTGTGTGTGTGCATTAAGATATCTAGAACCTTTGGTCGCTTTGGTGATATTAGCGTCAGTAGCCCGTAACGAGAATAAATAACAATAACTGAAAAACAAGTAAGAGCGCTCTAGGGACTGCCCGACTACAAGATCCCCTAAGCTCGAGTTTTCATTTTTACATATATACAGACTCCTCCAACGCCACATTCTCTCACTGCAAAGACTGCACTCACTTCAATGTATGTGTGCACACGTATGCTTGGCCTTGGAGCTTGCTGCCGCGTGCTTTTGCCAATTAACAAAATGTTTTCTTCAATAACTTCTATGTTACTAAACGGATTTTTATAAAATTTTCAGCATTGAATCATTTTATTTTATTAATAATACGGTTTTACTTAAAAAATTTAAAAAAAAATTGTGGCTTTAGTTGCAACTGAACTTAAGTTAAATTGATTTTGTAAAATGTATAAATATAAGAAAAACCGAAATTGTATTTTATTCACAAAAAGCTAAATGGAAAATTTGGTGAGTGTAGCTAAATAGATGTAAAAGATAAGCTTAGAGAACGTAATATCGATAAAGCTTTTGTTCGATATCATGGAAACCGAAAAAGTTATCGAATATCTCACAATAACTTGATATGTGCACTGTATACAAAGACCTTCGTGAAAAATTTCAGATCTCTAGCTCTAATAGGTTCTGAGATCGACGAGTTCATACATACGGGCAGAGCTAAATCGACTCAGCTCGTCATCCTGAACATATATACTTTTGGGGTCTGCCACGCCTACTTCTCCCTGTTACATACATTTATTTTTAACAAAACCGTTATACCCCGATTTTTAATTTTCAATGAGCTCAGGGTATATTAACAAAAACAACAATTACAAAGCTGAAGCTGGCTCAGCAAAGGCCTTGACGAGCGTCTGCGCTGACGCCGACATCGACGCAGCCGTCAACGTCGCCACAGCTGCATTGAACTTGGCGTGCGTTTTATATTCTATATAATTGTATACATATTTGTTGTTGTTTTGGTTTTTTTAATTAGCCCGCAATTAATGTAATAAATGCTAAAGCTTGGCTATTTAATGTAGTTGTGCATATTTAGAACTGGTTTTTGCACCTACATATGTATAATAACTCCACAACAAACATTACAGGCTACCAACAACAACAACAACAACCAGTGTTGTCAATGTCAAGTTCATGCCATATTTGGCCATATTCACACACACACACACACACACACACGAGAGCTGAAATGCATGCACTATTGCTATCTCTTTCGTTTTAAAGTAGAATTTGGACATTTTTGTGTTTCGTTCTTATTCGCATTACAATTTAATTAGATCTATACAAAAATAGTTGTATATTATTTTAATTGCTTTCTCAAGCGTTTATCTGCTCTTCTGTTCTCGTTTTCATTATTACTACCTCACTAATGACGCATTTTCCGTGCTGGAGTAGCCTCATCTTCATGTTCCATTTCATATTCCACTTGCAGTTTCGGTTTACCGCGTCGCTTGACCGCAGCTGTTGTTGTTGTTGTTGTTGTTGCCTTTGGCTTCTTGCCGTCGACGCCTCGCTTCTTCGATGGTTTCGCTGGCACGTGGGTATCCTGCATGAAATATTTACGTTATTTAACACTGTTTTTTTTTTCTTCGATTCTCTTTCGATTTTGGCAATTTGTCACTCAAAAGCGCGACTCAAGTTCAAGTCAAGATGCGCGCGCGCGCGTTCGTCGACTGCCGCTCAATGTGGAACGCGCTATCACAGTAGTTAGCGTAGTAGCGCAGCGACGTCGGCAGCGCTGCGCAACTACTTTCTGCCGGCCGGCAATACGAGTGCACGAGCTCTCGAACTTGTCTTGTTTTCATTGTAAATTATGGTAATTAAGCTTATGCAATGATTTTTGCATAAGAAAACATTTCAAAAGAAACAATTCTAAGCTATGCAAATGCCAATAATAAAGTAAGTCAAGCGCTGAATGACGAATTGCCAATTGAGATGATGAAAACAAACACACAAAAAACAGCTTTAGCAATATTTTTACCTCAATGTCTTCATTGTCATTATCATCATCCGACTCCGCAAAGTCGCTGTCCAGTTCCACCTCTTCGCGCTGGCCCGAATCGCTCTCATTGGCTTCATCTTCATCATGATCGTCATCATCGTCTTCGTCTTCATCATCGCTGTCCGCTTCGACAAACTCTTCCGTATCGTTGAGGGCACGCCGCAGCTCTCTTGCTTCATCGACTTCCATTTCCAGCTCATGCTCGCGCTCCTGCTCATCCTCCTCCTCCTCGTCCTCCTCATCCACATGCTCCGCTTCGAGCGCCTTGTTGAACGCAGTCTGTGAAAAGTTATATATATCCTTGTACGTGCCCATTTTCAAACGCGCCAGCAGCTCCTTCTCAATGTGATTATCGATCTTGGCCGCGACGAGCGCCTTCTGTTCACGGCGCGCCTCGCGTCTCTCGATCTTCGTGGACAGCGGCACAATCAGCTTCTGGCGGCGCAGCTTCAGCTTTCTCATTCGCATCAGATACTGTGTGATTTTCAAGAATCTCTGCTTATTCTTGGATATAATGTATTTGGGCCAAAAGACCAGGTTCTCGTTTATCTGCTCTATGGCCTTCTCGAAGTTGCGCGACAATTTGATGCGCTCCCACAGCTTGCTGGGCATATGCGCCCGCTCTGCCGTCTTGATGAACAGATATATGATGCCCTTCTCCTCGCGCACCGTGGCATATTGTGAATTGGCCAGGGGACAGGTGCGACGCGTGCACAAGCCCGTTAGATTGTATTCATGGCGACAGAAGGTGCGCGTGTCAGTTCTGCAAGAAATCTTGTTTAATGCAATTTCTAATGAAATTCAATTAATTATCGCTTACTTGACTTTGTGCGAGCAAAAAGATTTGTTGATGATGCTCCAAACCACCTGAGTGTAAGCAAACATTTTCATTAAAGGCTAATTCTATTTATCACTCTCTACTTACATCGTCGTGCTGCATATTGAAGCAATAATTTGAATCAACGCTTCAGTTGTATGTTTATTATAAATTCAAAAATATTTATTAACACGTGCAACTGGCCAGCGGCTTTCAAAACACGATTCGTGTTTGTCATTCGCTTGTGTACGTTGGAGTGTGACCAGTTGATATAAATGTTATATCGATATATATCTTGTAGGCTGTGCTAGCACCATGACCTACTCTAACAATGCCTTCCGCTGCTTTTTATTTGAAACTTAATGTTTTAAAAGATTTAATATGACTAACAATGTAGTTTTCGAAACCATTTTCATTCATAAAACTATTTGAGCTCTCTGCTATACATGCTTAGCAAAAGAGATTAAAATAATATTTTATATTAAAATAAGAATACTTTTATACAAAAATAAAGCTGATACTAATAGTAGTAGTAATAAGGCTTATATTTGAAGTATACAAAATTAATTTCCTTAAAAATACTAAATAGGAAATTTAGAGTGACCAGTGCAATGCAATTTTGCTGACTGACATGTGTTTTTTGCCGCATTATAACCTATCGATATCGATAAGTCTTAAGCAATCTGACGTTGAAGGACAAGAGACTCGCTACTGTCACTGCCCGGTTTTTTGTTTTGTAATTAATATATGTATTTAGTTGACTTACGCATGTTTTGACAAATAATCATCTAGTTGTAGTTGGAAATAACGTTAGTCGAATACCGCATTTATAAAGTATAACAATGAAAATCGAAATGAAAGGCTTGATACTAATACTCACCGCCGCGCTGCCAATTTTGGCGCTCATTTTTGTGTTCTCGGTGTCGTGCTACAAACTCTACATAATTGTGCGGTAAGTAAAAGCAAAAGAGCAATGAAGTCATCAATCTAATGTCCATTCGTATTAGCTCGCGCTTCGGCATAACTGTGAACTGCTGGTTCTGCAACAAGGATACGTGGGTGCCCTTCGTCGAACGCAACAGCTGGAACTGTCCGCACTGCGAGCAGTACAATGGCTTCAAAAAGGATGGCGACTACAATCGGGATATATTGTCGCAGCGCGACTGTAGCACGCACTCCAAAGCGAACTCCTCGCCGAGCAACAGCAGCGGAGCCAAGAGCGTCCACTGCGCCAATGCCTACTATGGCAGCGAGATGGCCAGACAGCCGTCGCAGGATAACGGATTATGCGCCCAGTGCAATGAAGCGCAGCGGCTGAAGATCGAGAAACTGGCACAGTTCGAGCCGCGCCACGAGTCGCGCTTCGACCAGGAGCTAAAACCGTATCAGTTAGTACAATTATCCAATTGCTTTTAAAAAAAAGAAATTTACTCGAATCAAATTCTTGCAGAAACGAACTGGAGCAGAAATATCGACTGTGCGACAGCTGTGAGCGTCATGTGAGCAATGTGCTGCACGAGAAGAAGAAGATGGTGCTGGGCTCGAAGTTTCTGAATTTCATTATGAAAGGCGCCGCCCTGCTCAAGCAGCCCCACTTCGAGCATCTCGCCCGGGCCCGGCAACAGAGTCGCCTAACGCGCTGCCTGCAGCTGATGAAGCTGCTCACGCTCCTGAACGTTGTGTGCCTGGTGTGCAGCCAGCCGACAGCGACGCCCGAGCAGTTCAATCTCATGCTGGGCACCATGCTGGCGAAGCCCATTTACTTTGTCTACTCGCACATCCTGACCATCATCCACCTGACCGTCGGCTATGCCAGCGAACTGTTGGCTGAGCAACCGTTTGCCGCAAAGCTCTTCATGTTCGCCAACATCCTGGGCAAGATGCTGCTCTATACTGTGGGCATGAGCCAGTCGCAGGCTGTCCAGGCCACCTTCAGCAGCTGCTACACCAGCGTCTATCCGTACGCTATGCTCTTCATCAGCTTGATAAGCAATATGATCTGTGGATTCAAATTGACGCGCTACACTCTGCTCCTTCTCATGTGGAGCCTCTATGCCAAGGGCTCCTTGCTGTTCGTGGAGGCCATCGACGGGGTCAGCTTTATCGTGAGTATAACACTGGCACAGTTGTTCCTATCAACTTTTATGATCTATCTGACATCCTTAACAGCTGCTGGGCAGTTTGGTGACCCTGGTCCTGCTGAGCATGCGTCAAGCGAATCGCCTGCAGCAACTGTCCACGGGCGAGAGCTTCCATCGGCTGTGCGCGGACGAGTGCATCAACGACGACGAGACGATCAGCATGCTGAGCCAGCAGCTGAACTGCAGCGCCAGCAATGCGAGCAATAGCAATATGTCGCAGCTGGGCTCCAGCTGCCCGAGTCCGCCGCTGCTGCGACTGCTGGCGGGGAATGAGAGCAGCGGCAACAGCCTGCATAGCCGGCCGGCTGTGGCGCCTTCGGTGCTATCCTTGGACTCGCTGCGTCTGTCGTCGCAGAAGACGGCGCATAATCCGATGATGAGCTTGTCGGCACCGGTGCCCGGCTATCGCACCCAGACGCCCATGTACTCGGCCGGCAGCTTGGATCAGCAGGCCTGGCGCAACAATTGTGCCATGAACATGGAAGGCCTTTGGCAACGCTCTGGCTCGCAGTATCCGGCGGCTAGCTTGGAGCCGCGACTGGCTTCGTATGGCTTTGGCCTGGAGCAGCGTCCGTTGACGCGCTCCACCAACAACCTGCTCTATCCCTCGCGCCTCCACATCCAGCAGCAGCAGGAGCGTCATGGCGAAATCTCCGCCTGGGTGAACGCCGCCAGCGGCCATCCGCAGCCGGAACTGCTGCAGGAGCCCAGCACGGCGAATCTGATGCAGTGCAGCTACAATCGCGACCTGTCGCGCACCTCCTCCCAATCATCCGGCTTCGAGTCGCAGCTGGGCAACAATGCCCAGCGACTGGAGCAGCCCGTGCAGCAGCAGCAACAGCAGTGGGCTCAACAGGAGCTGCCGGTGTTGCCGCCGCAACTGAATCCGGGTCTGATGCGCACATACGGATTTCCGATGGCTGGCTCACAGTACGCCGGACACTCGCAGCAGGACTATCGTCCTGGCGATCTGTTGCGCAAGTGGATGGATCGCGACGGAGTTGCCAAGTCCAATTGATGCACAATCTAGTTTCCGTTCTAGTTAGTTTGTTTACTTTTTTTCAATAGTTTTTTTTATCTCTAAACAGTAAGAAACGATTTCAAAACAAACTAACTAAAACAGAGTGAGGTAATATAATCATAAAAGCTATAGTCCTATATTGACTCAGGAATTAATGACGCTATATTTCATATATTTACTATATATAGGCTTACAATTGCTTAAAGATATCTTTAAAAAAAAAGAAGATATGTATATATTTAACTAATGTATTTGGGAGAGCTGTTGATCAGACATTGAGACATTTGAAACATATTCAATATTTAAATTTTTTAAATCAAATTTGTATAAAATTACTTTTTTTTTTAAAGATATCTTTAATATAGAAATATATTTATGGTACAATAGTTAATATATATTTATTGCAAACTGCCAGAACATTGTTAAACTTTAAAACAAAATATTTCTAAGTTAGGTTGAATGAGTTTTCGAATGAAATTAAAAATTGAAATATATGCATTTATATTTATTTAAAAACCATTTTCAAGAATTTCTATACATGTCAATTTTATTTTATGTTGCAGGAAATTATTAATAAAATAATAAGATAAATATATATGCAAAAAATAAAATTCAAATTCACAAATTGCGCTCAACTGTGCGTTGAGGCATTGCCAGATCGGCTCTTTGGCGAGGTGGCAACGCCGCGGCAGGCCGGCAAAACAGCTGTGCGAGCAGTGCAGCAAGAAAGAATTTGTTGGGCCACTGGCCAAGGCGGCAGTAAGAAGAAGAAAGAATACGTCGAAGTTGCATAGGAATCGCGTCTGCATTTACTATATAATCCGAATATTTATATATATACATTAAAAAGCAGCGATCGATCGTGACGAGACAGAGAGCGAACGGCAAGATGAGCAGCCAACAGCGGACGGTGATTATTTTCAAATCGGAATCGGAGAGCACGGATGTCTACGCGGAGACCCTGATGGGTCACAACTTTCAGCCGCTATTCGTGCCGACGCTGAGCTTCGGCTTCAAGAACCTTGACCAGCTGCGGGCCAAGCTGCAGACGCCGGACAAATATGCGGGCATCATCTTCACAAGTCCCCGGTGTGTCGAGGCTGTCGCCGAGGCACTGCAGCTGGCGGAGCTGCCCGGCGGTTGGAAGCTGTTGCATAACTATTCCGTCGGCGAGGTTACGCACAATCTGGCGATGAGCACACTGCAGCAGCTGTTCACCCACGGCAAGCAGACGGGCAATGCCCGTAATCTGGGCGACTTCATTGTGGACACCTTTGACGGATCGAGGAATCTGCCGCTGCTGCTGCCCTGCGGTAACCTGGCCACGGACACGCTGCTCTCGAAGCTGGTCGAGAATGGGTTTTGTGTGGATGCCTGCGAGGTGTACGAGACGAAGTGCAGTCCACAGTTGGCCGAGTGCATGGATCGTGCTCTGAAGGCCGAGAATATTGAGTTCCTGGCATTCTTCTCACCATCCGGCGTCAATTGTGCGTACGAGTACTTCAAGGCCCGCAACATATCGCCGAATCAATGGAAGCTGGTGGCCATTGGGCCGAGCACACGGCGTGCTTTGGAATCCCTGGGATTGAAGGTCCTTTGCACCGCTGAGCGGCCGACGGTGGAGCATCTGGTTAAGGTGCTGCTCAATCCGCAGGACAGCCGGGAGCGCTTGCTGCGGGAGCGCCTGGAAGTAGAATAAGTGTTTTTTTTTTACTTCAAGTTGAATCTATATCTATTTATCTCTTTCTATGTGACCTCGATGAGTACAAAATTAGTGAGCCCAGCATGAAATGTTGCGCATTTTAAGTTATTTTTGATGCCAGATACTCACCTCAATTGAAGCTAAATAAATTTGTTTTTTTTTCGTATCTAATTTTACATTTGGCCGAGTTTTTCAAATACCTGCTGCACGCGCCAACATAGTTATCGATAGGTATATCGAGGATAGAGGAATAAATACTAGCACACTTTTTGTGCATAGAAATAATAGTGTATTATAAATGGTACCGATATTATTTGAAATCTTCGATAAGTCAACCATCATAAAAACTGCTCACATATCGAATTCTTATTGTCGATGCGTTCGGTGTATCGATATATTTAGCCATCCCTAACATAAACGATCGCCAGTTCGCGTTGCTTAGCTGGAGTTTGCTAACAATAAGTTAATCAATTTACAGTAAAGTCCTGCGACAAGCAAATCATTTTCTATTTAAAATAACGTTGCATCGGGTATTTAAACCGCAAGAGTCGCAGCCTCATAATATACGCATGTATATGTATGTCAGTCAAGACACCCAATTGTAACTCGGCATTCTCTTACACATTCAGAACGACCGCCGGCTAAAAGCGGTTGCTCTCTTTATTCGTGTTTCTTGTGCTTTGGGTGACAAAACTATCGATACTATCGATTGTGGTGCAGCTCTAGCGACAGCGACAGCGAAGTAATTTTTGTGCTTTTGTGCCCGCCGCGCCACTGAAGCAGTTTTATTCTATTATTTTTTTTTTCGTTCAACTTTTGTGTGATTTTCTACGCATTTATAGCCAATAACAAACAGCGATAGTATATTGGCGTTTGTGAGTGTATGTTGCGTTGTATATAAAATAACAAAACGATAGAAAAACTCCACGCAAACACTTTGTGCCGGTGTCAGCCGAAATTGCAGGTGAGTTTAGCCAAGCTAATTGGTTTTCATATCTTACACCTTTTCCATCCAATGTACATTATATGCAATTGTACAAGTGTACCTAGTACAAAAGGTTTTTTCTTTTTTTTGTGTGATCATGCAGCATTAAAGGCAATAAAAATGAAGTGGGATGGCAAGAAAGCAAGCAAGAACCGAGCAAACGGAATGAGTGTGTAACGCAATGTTGAAATACCGGTGTGCGCGGCGTCAGTGTGCATATGTATATGTACATATATATGTGTACAACAGTGTGTTTGTGTGTGTAAGTGCGAAAGAGAGCGCGACTTGAGTTAAGTTGGTTTGAGTGAGTCATTAACCGGCCTGCGCGCCGCTTTGTCAACGTTTTCTGTTTTTGGCATTGCAAATTGGCAAATTGGCCGCTGACACTTTTTTATTTGTTGTATTTACTTGCTAAAACATGCAACTAACACAGTTTCGCTGTCTGCCAGCAACAGCAACAACAACCACAATGACCATCAGAGAGTGAGAGTGAGAGGCTTTTTGCTGCATGCTGACGTTTTGGCTCTCTTCGCCGCCGCTTTAAATCAAATTCGCCAAAAAGTCTGTTAAATATTTGAATTTCCATGCCAAGCTTGAGTTCGCCTTAAAGTAGCTGGCGCGCGCGCTGTGCGCTAGAGCGAGACAACGTAAAATAATGTGAGAATTAATATTTCTTTATGCATTCGGTCTTCTTTTTTATTGTTGTTGTGCCAGCTACCATAAATCACTGTCGCTGGCCGCCGGCTACCTTTTTCTGCTTATTATTGTTGTTGAAGCTGTGTTAGGCAAAGCGTGTGAAAATTGCAGTCAATGCCGCCTCGCAACCACCGTTTTTCCAGCGTCGTTGAAAGTTTTTCCACACACACACACACACACACACACACACACATGCAAAGACGCTGCCGGCGTTTCGTTATGTTGCGTCGTCTTGTATTGTGTTACTGTCTTTCTTTGTGTCTGCAGGTCGCTCACTTCCGTCTTTATCATATGTCGCCGCATATGCATACATGTATGTATGTATACATGTGTACGTACGCATATGTGTGTATTATCTCATTAGCATAAATGCGCATTTTCCAGTTAGAAGTTTTAACGTTACACTATTGCGATTTATAAGCTGTACGTTCCTTTTTGAAGAATTTCTTTGGTTTCAATGTGATTATTTAAACTCATCGTCATTGTGAAGCAAATGTAGACCAATACCAATACACATATGTACATACACATGTATGGTTACTTTGTAATTGAAAGAGAACAAATATCGAAAATCCCGCTGCCTTGAAAGCAAATCCTGATTTGACTGAGAAAAAAAGACCAAGGCTGGCAACACTGGTTTATTGGCTGGCCTGCTTTTGACATATTTACACACATACACATATATGTATATGTATATATGCGAGGTTTTTTAGAATTTTATTGAACCGGGACATTAGTTAAACGCTTTGCTGTTCTGGTTCTTTGTGATTTGTTCAGCATCTCAACGACTTGACATTCCCATGCCATTTGTAACGGTTTGTTTTGTGGCAACGAGAAAGCAGCCGCAAAGAGCAACACAGAGAAAGAAGCGCAATCAAAAAAATAAAACCACAAAGCCTATAGCGCCCAAGTTCCTAAGCCTCAACAGCAGCCGAGGTCTTCCCGCCTTTGTGCTCTTCGCTGTGCGCGCTTGGCCCATTTTCGAAGCAAAAACAGCGAGCGAGAGAGCGCGAGAGTGGCAACCAAATGATTTAGCAGCGGATGCTGCGGCGCAGTTGTTTAGTTGTTTACACTCGCTCTCTTACTGGCAGCACCAATGCTCTCTCTCTCTCCATCGCTGTGTATGTGTGTGTGCATGCGAGAGTAAGTCTGTTCATTCATTATTTGATTTATCGGCCAAAAGTAGAACGATTCGTAATTAGCTTGTTGAACATGACCAAAACGAGAAGGCGACCGAAGCTGTGTCACACTCTCTTTCTTCCGCTCTCTTCTACTGCTGCTCTCATCAATTAGCACCTTATTTTCTATGATTTATGTACGTACATACATATGTATGTACATTGCTGCTCATCCAGTAAACTGAGACAAAACCAGTTTGTGTGCCAGTGTTGCCATTTTGTGCAAAATTTGCGTAGCTATCCAGCGATTTGGTTGTTGTTGATTTTATTGGGCTGCAACAACAAAGTGCTGAGAAGAAGCAACAGCAGCCACAGGTAAGCACCCAACGTTGACGTCGATGCCACTATTGATGTGCGCGTGTACACGTGAGCGTGAAAAATAAATTAACACAATATTTGAATATCGAAAGTTCTGCTTAAAATTCTGTAAGCAAGATAATTTGACTTGCAAATTTAAATGAAAATATGTGTGTAGTTAGTCTCATGACAGTTATTGTTAGAGATGAGTAAATTGTTTTTGGTTTTCACTTTTAAAGCAACGATCGCATCGCTCCCTCGTGAGTCACAATGTGTTCATCACTAGTTGCGCCTACGACACGAACAGCACAGTCGTTCGTTCGCCATCGCCTTGGTCTTCGGATACTGAGTGCTGCTCCTCAGCTGCGGCTACGTGTGCATGTGTGTGTGTTTGGCATTGAATTCGCTGAATTTTTGCACAGAAAGGCAACAACAACTGAAGCAGCAGAAGACGCGCTGACGTCATCGACTATGCCGCCTGTTGAATTTATTTTTGATGCGAATATTTTTAGGCAATGAAAATTAAACAGAATTTACAATTTGCATTTTGAGTGCAGGCAGCGATGCGACAGCGGCAGCGGCAGCGTCGTCGACGTCACACGAAATTTCGAACTTGGTTTTCGAACTTGAAAAAACGCTCTCTCTTCCTCTCAATTTGGGACTTTCACGTGTGCTGGCCATGAAGCGCGACAGTCGGCTGCGCAGCCGTCGCTGTTTCGGCACTCTCACTCGGTTTGTTTGCTCATGCGTCGACTGCGCCGCGTTGGGATAGATTTTCATTTTTGGGGGAGGGGCTGCGCAACAAGTGTGCAGCGACTTGCTATTGTTGTTTTTATACCGTATTTTATGTAAATTAACCAAAACTGGTTGTTGTTATGCTTGACTAGTTAAGCGGGCGCAGCGGCGCGTAGAGTACAGCACCAAAGCCGGTGGCGGCGGCAGCGGCTGCATTACGTAACAAAACAAAACTAATACGAAGCGAAAAACGTTAAAAGCGGGCGCCTGTTTTCAAATTTCAATGCGCCAGTGTTGCCACCTGACAGCAGCTCAACTGACACTTGTTACGCTCTGCGATCTCTGGCTCTCCACTTCGCTGTGCATATGTGTGTGTGAGTGTGTGTATGTGTGAAGCTTCAAGTCAGCCGCGTGACTTGCTTTTTGGGCTGCTGGCCGGCCATTACAATTTCGTGGAGCATCTCTCGAGAACCGAAAGCCACCACCTCCCCCTCCTCGTCCGTTGCACACAGATAAAAACGTTGTGTGTTCGCATTCGCTGCGCTGCGCTGCGCTGCGACGTCGTCGGCTCATTTCGCATTTGACTTTCGATACGTAAAGTCAGCGCACATCGCAGCAAAAAACATTGTCGAAAAATACAACTGCTTTTGCTGTTGTTGTGAGTGTTTATTTTTTTTTTTGTTTGCACGTGTGCAAGTAAGAGTGCAAAAGCGCGAGCGCAGCTGCGAGCGAAAGCTTTGGCGCGCGCTTTTTTTTTATCGTTTTATAATTTGTGTTTTATTTGCATGTAAGTACAAATATTTGTGAACTTCTGGAACTGAAATTTCAGTGTGTCTGTGTGTGAATGACTGTGGGTGGCAACGCCTTAAAACTGCTGCGCTATCACCCGCAGCAGCGGCTGCCCAATCAGAACTGCCCTTAACCCACTTAGTGAACAAAGTGTGAGAAATTAATCAACGTCAACGCAAAAGCCCTCGCACCAACTCAGACAGACCCGCTGCGTCGTCATCGTCGTTTAGTGGGTCAATCGCCGGACGACCTCCGACGCCGCCCCAAAACCGATCCACATATAATATAACCCCCCCCCCCCCCTCCTCTCGTCCCAACTCCTACCCTCATTGCAATGCCTGGCGCTCTTGCTATCTTATCTGGAATAGTGGACAAAAAGTCTTTAAACATTGCGTGCAGCACACTTGAACGTTGGCGTCGACGTCGACGTCGACGTTAACATTTACGATCTGCGATCTCTTGCTCTTTCTCCTTCCAACAATTCCACCATTAAAAACTGCGTGGGAGAGCTTTTACTTTTGCTTGAAATGCTTTTGAAAGTGAAGCAGTGACGCGGACTGCGACGCGGACAGCGGCGCTGACTGACTGTCAAGTCAAGCTGCGTTGACCTTACCAATGAGTGCAAGCGAGGCCAATGCGTAAGGAATGGAGAGATGAATATGGAGAGAGTAATTCAAGGCAGACAGAGCAACAACAACGATAGTTCATTCTCCTTTACTTCTTTTGTGAGTGATTCTAAATTGAACTTAACCTCCCAACGAGTGTCATATAGGAAAATATTTATATACAAATTTAACTACAATATATGAACGTACATATGTATGTATATACAAACATATATTTATGTGTTGTAACACATAATTTGTATTCAAAGCAATGGGAACAATTTCTTTTTGTCAATATGTAGTTCATGTTACAAACTTTTAACAATTTCAATGTTTGTTATCGTTGGAAGCTATAGATTTATATACATACATACATACATATGTATGGCTCCACCTTTCAGAATTGAACTTTATACATATATTTTTCACACAACCTTCCAGTCGAATCATCACTATCACTATCATTTGTTTGAAAATGTTCCTATTTGTTGATTGCTTCAGTTATTTTTAAATACATTTTTTATCAAAGCGAAACGAAAGAACAACAAAATTGATAAACTATTTTCAAAGTGGTTAGCTATGTATGTACACACATACATACATACATATGTATATACGTAATGTTCTAATTTGGGTTGTGATCGCGAAAGCCTATCTACGAGCCGCGAATATTTCTCTTGCTGTATGTACATATGTATGTGTGTGTGTGTAGACTTTGGTTATTTGTTAACAACCTTGCACCTGCAGCTGTAGCTCCATCTGTGAGCCATTGAGCGAACTTTCAATTGATTGCAGCTGCGGCTGCTGCTGCTGCTGCTGCTGCTGCTGCCGGTGTCAGCCTTAAGCTTCCAGCTTTACGGCAAAACTAACTGCTCTCTCCCCTCACGCTGTTCACTGTTATTGATATGCTTTGGCGCTCATATCGCACAAAATGCCGCATGTCTCTCTTTCGTTCTATATATGAATATATGTATGTCTGCGTGTGTGTGTGTGTGTATTATTTCCTGTGCTATCTTGAAACAGCAACAATTCTACTGCTGCTGTTAACTGTCTTTCCTTGCTCTCTTGCTACACCTCGCTCTTCCGCTCGCTACCTCTCTCTCTCTCTCGCTCTCTTTGGTGGGTAAGCTGGCGCTGCTGCTGCTGTTAAGCTTTGGCGTCGTTTCAGCGCACAACGTGCTCTATTATAAAATTTGCCATTTAGTCAGCAGCAAACTTGCTAACGCGTCTGTACAAAGCACCGCACGCAGCAAAATAAGCTGAGCAGAGTCTGAGTTAGCAGCAGTAGCAGCAGCAGCTTAACCCCGCCCGCACTCACTCGCGTTCACTCTCTCTCTCTCTCTCTCTCTCTGTCTGTCTGTCTGTCTGCCTGACTCTCCCATTCTCCCACTCTCTTTTGGGAGTCATCGACAACGAAGCAGCAGCCGCAAACGCGAACGCAAACGCAGCAGCACAAGCTTTTATTTAGACAGTCGCGACGGCGCGCTCGTTTCAATTAGACGCAAAGTTTTTTTGTGACGTTTCGAATTCGCCTTTTTTTCTGTGGAAATTGCAATTTGAATAAATGTCGTTTTTTTTCGTGTGTTGTGTTCAAGTGCAATTTGTATGAAGCCAACAACAACAACAATTATAATAACAATAACAATAACTACAAAAGGTAGCAGCAACAACAATTTGCTTGGGTTGGTATAAATATATTTATATATGTGTATGTGTATGTGTATGTGTATATGTATATGTTGAATTTAATACATTGAAATGGCCCACTGTGTGTGGCTAGCTGGTCTGGTATGTGTATATGCATGTGTGTGTGCATGTGTGTGTGCATGTGTGTGTGCATGTGTGTGTGTGTGTGTGTGTGTGTGTGTGCGTTGTCCAGTCAACGGCTTTTCTAAATTGACATACTTTCTAAAAGCGCTAGTCAAGCAGCAGCAGCAATAACAACAACAACAACAACAACAAGCAAATCTGACCAGCAACAAACAACAACAACAACAACAACAACCAGTAATGGCAATGGCTAAGTGCCACAGCAAATGCCATCGCTGCTTGCAGCAGTCGAGACACAGAAACAGAGACAGTGCCTCATAAACAAGTTGATAGACAGCCGAGCAGCAGCAGCAGCAGCAGCAGAGGCAGCGGCAGCGGCAGAAGCGTCCGTCGACAAGGCAGAGGCAACAGCAATAACAGCTACGATGCCTTTTATTCAGCGACTCGTTTGGCCAGCGACTAACTGTAAAAAATGCAATCTTGCCTACTTGAGCTACAGCATCCTATATATACAGACAACTATATATATATTGGCAAAAATCTCCATATCTGTTGAACTACAAGAAATATGATAGTCAATGGCTTTGAAAGTGTTGTAAAACGCCAATATTAAATTCTGTTTCAGATATATCCAATCTTATATTATGATGTTATAGTAGAAAAGAGCAGACTAAGACTTTTCTTCTAATTATTCATATTGGATATGGATATAAAAATGCTTGCTTATAATTTTACTAAATTTTCATCCATCATATATGAATATATAGATTGATAATCAACATTAACTCGACTAATTGTACGTTAATCAAAATCACTCATATTTCACGCTTGTGGGTGGAATTGCTAGCTAAGGTTTGTGAGAGATTTGCCCATCCTTAAATCATGCCCACTGTTAGCCAAAATAAAACTGTGGGAAGCGTTAAGATCAGTTCTCAAACAAATAGAAGATTAGATCAGAATCAAAATTATAATTAAACAAAATGAAGCTCCTCATCTTTTGTTTAAAGATAATTGAACAGAGATCACATAATATTATTGTGAAAATGCCCGATTGCATGTCGAAAGTTATGGATGGTAATACCCATAGACGCTACAGCAGAGGCTGGCATGTGAGGTGCGCGTGTTAAAATGCATTTAAATTGCCTCTTTAATTTATAATATGAGCTTTTAACGTACTTAAGACATAAACAATATAAATATATTTTTTCTTCCAGCATTTGTTGGCAATGAACAATCTCCACTTCTTTCGCTTTCGCTCTCTCTCTCTCTCTCTCTCTCTCTCTCTCTCTCTCTGTCTCTCTGTCTGTATTTTGATCAGCTCAGCTGTGGAGACTTAGACTGAGTGAGGCCTTGTGTTGGCGGTTGGGGAGGCCATTGGCCATCGTGTTGGCCGCATTGCTAAAATTCCGCAGCTTTCTTTTGTCTTATTGCAGCTTTCTTCAGCTAAGCTATGTTAATTTTTTCTTCAAGCATCCCATCGAACGCGCCCAAGAAATCCAAATCAATAATAAACTGTAAAACCATCTCTCTCGCTCGCTCCCTGAAGGTCAGCAAATTCTAAGCTGAATTCTAAGAGAGAATAACTCTTCTTTTTTTACACGCTTGCACGAATTATCATCAGCAAATGTCAAATGCAAATAGACGGAGCGAATTCGTAAGGGAATTGGTTCTCTTAAATTCGCTGCGAATGTCCAAAGATATTGTTGTTGTTGTTGTTACAGGTGCAACTAGTTATTGCATGCAAATACAGCGCACACACACACAAGCTGTAGAGTTGCTCTCGCTTCGTGTTGCCATCTCGCTCGAGCTTTGCACTGCGCTTTTTTTTTATTTTATTTTTTAAGTGTGTTTCGTCAAAGTTCAAGGTGTAAAAAATACGATAAATCTTGAAAACATGCTTGTTAATAACTTCATATATTTTATGTGTGATTGTGTGTGTGTGTGCGTGAGAGTGTGTGGTGCTATCTCGCTCCATCTTGCTTTGGAAATAGCTTAAAACTGAGCTCATCATCAGCCGCAGCAGCAGCAGCGCAGCAGCAGCGACGCCAATGGAGCAGCGCAGCTCGCACGTTTAAAAATAGTTAATTATTAATTGATGAAATGACTAATAGTGCAATTGTGATTTTTTTTGTCATATAAGCATGTGTGTGTGTGTGTGTGTGTGTGAGTGTGTGTGGTGTGATTTTCTTAAATGATTTTATTTTTCAATTAGATTCCGTTGTTTGTTTGCTACCTTTGCATGCGTCAAGGTAAATATCGTCAGTAGCAAACAATTTAATTTTAACAGCGCTTGACGCGCTGATGAATCAGTTAAAAGCAACTCAATGACGGCAATGCTCATTTATAGCCAGCCTTACTCAGTCAGGCATTCCGATAAATATCTGGGCATATACTATATACTGCATATATACCTACCTATATTCCTACACTACAACTCACACCCACATTGAGCAGTTGCCAAAAAGGTTTGCCTCTGATTCAGCATGAGTTTCGGCAGCTTCTGCCTCTGTTGTACCCTGTAATATTGGGAAGTAGAGCAGGAGCAGGAGCTACTGACTCTATCTAATCCGCTATAAACTCTCAGAAAACTATCAAATATAAATATATAATCTCATTTGAGTATATATTTTGATCGATAAACTTCCGAAAAATCATTACGTGGTATTTCGTAGTCGTTCTTATTGGAATACTTTTAATTTATTTGCCATATAAAGTGCTCGGAGCTGTTACCTAGTTTATTTTCTTGTTCGATTGCTTGCTCGTGCCGGCCTTTCTTTTCGCTATCATTTGGCCCAGTTAGTGGTACATGGCCAAAGTAGCTCAACACTATGCCAAGGAATCATCTAAAGATTCTCTCTTTTAGTTTCTATTAAGATATTTCCTTTGGTCTCCAACTCTCCAAAGCTGCAGTTGACAGCATTTTAACGTTTTACAACACTGCATCATTGAATCATGCACTAAATGTGCATCTGTGTTTCGCCTTTTCCATTGGGGAGCATTAATTGTTTATTTAATTTATTTTTTTATTCTTTACTCTCGATAATGTGTGTGAGTTTAATTTGTTGCCTCTGTTTGGTTTAGACTTAATGTTGTTTTAATGACAGCTGTGACGCGCTCGGTGTCGATGCTGACGTCGCTGCCGACGTCGTGTTTTGTCAGTGCACATTTTCATTAAAGTCGCTGTTGCTGCTCTTGTTTATTTTATTTCTCTTTGTTTTATTCTATTTTGGGGCTGCATTAATCAATCGAAGAGCATAAATCCCCAGCATGATTAACGGACTACTGCAAGAAATTCCCTTTTTGGAGTGAATTGTCACTTAACTAGCGAATGATAAGACACACACACACACACACACATGCATACATACTCAATGGAGATTTGAGTCAACTCTACAATTCAAGTGTCTGTCGACTGCTGTGGCAACTGCGGCTGCGGCTACGGCTGCGGCTGCATATCGTATGCATAACCTCAAAACTCAATGTCACGCATATTATATACTCACTTTTTTATGGTGCCTACGTGTGTGTGTGTATGTCTATTGTTTGTGGGTTTTTTCTCTCATTTTTATTGTGCTGTGTTTGGTTTTGTTGTCTTGACGATTAATATTTGCGCTAGTATTGTAGGTAAAATGAAATTAACTAACGAGTTGCGGCTGCGGTTGTCATAAAATAAGTTGCAAATAATAAAAATAATAACAGCAAATGGCAGATGCGACGAGGCCTTTTTTTCCTATCTACTATTATCTCTGTCTCTGTTACTCCCAAGCTTTATGAATGTGTGCGTGCGTGTGTGTTGCATCATGAAGTTAACCGGCGCACAGTTTTGCATGCACAAATTGTCGTTTTATAATCACAAAAAAATGAAAAGAAGCTTTATGCCTGCAAAATATAATGACATACAAATTTGCATACATTTGCAAGCACATACATAAATCTAAAGTTGAGATGTGACTCGAGAGCAGAGCTTAGCAAAAGTAAAGCGAAAGGAAATTATGCTCAGCGCGCTCTTCAGCTTGCCTCTTTTAAGGATGTCAAAGCAGCGCTGCTCATGCGTGCGTCGCTGCAGCTAATTCTGCTCTGCATTTTTGTTCTCTTCAACTTTACAGCATACGATGTTTGCCTGCGCGCATGCTGTTTAGTTTGAGCGAGTCAGCAGTCAACAGGTGAAGTGAGGTGAGGTGAGGTGGGGTGGGTGCGTGCTTGCCTTTGTTTATCGATAACGCAAAATTAAAGGGGGAAGAACAAGCGACCCAATTGTCTGTCGTTGTTTGTGTGTGTATTGTCATTCATTATTTGTCTATTTGCCAATTTGTAATTGTTTTATACCCTAGAAAATAGTTGGGAAGGGTATATTATTTATATGCGTAATTATGGAATAGTCAGAAGAGTAGATACTGAAAAATATATTAAAAATAGTAAATTGGGAATATATATTAACTATATAATCTGGCATCTTAAGTATTCGTTAATAGTAAAGATAGATAGATAATTCCTTATAATCGAATAGATCTTGAAAATATGCCTAGTTTAAACAAAGTTTTGTATGATTGAAGCAAAAAAGATGTTAATGTTTTAAGTGGCATCTCCTAGTCGAGCACTCCCCACTAGAGCATGCTTGTTTCCTTTTCGGAACTCTTTGTTTTGCTTGCTAGTTTTTTCGGGCGCGGGCCGCATAAAAAAATGTTGATATAAATTATTTTTGGAGCAATTGCTACACAAACGGCTGCGTGTGTGTGCGTGTGTGTGTGTGTGTGTGTATTAGATAAGATATGCACATGATTTCATTGTACAAATACGGGAGAATAGTTGCCAACGGAAGTGACGTTGACAGCAATCGAAAAAAAAAGAAAAAAAAAAACGCTAGGCAAACGCAGTGCAATACCAATTTTATTTTATTACATAGCTGTTATTTGTTTTTGTTATTGTTATTGGCCATGTCCACTGTGTTGAACAAAAAGCAAAACATTCTCTCGGACTAAAAAAAAAAACAAAATTAAAAACAAAAAACAAAAAACGTGAGCATTAATTTGATTGCCTATTGCGAGCACGCCAATAAAGGCAAAACAGAAACACAACTGTGTACGTATGTGTGTACATGCACACACACACACACACACATGCATAAATATGAATAACAGTTAAGTTTTTGAATGCACGTAGCTTGACTTTACGCTGCCAACGCTGATAAGCCACACGTCTCCGTTACGTAATATGACCCAATTGAGATTATCATTAACTCGAGCAGCACGATACACACGCACACACACACGCACACACATGTAAAGCAACCACGTAGTAATTATTGGTTCAAATTAACCGGTCACCTGGCTTGCCATAAAATCTTTCCATTGATTGAGCCGCAAACAGCCACCAAATTGTCAACAAAAAAAAACTACTGCCAAATGCCCTTTAAAATACTGTAATAATAAAAACCAACACACAATGTTGGCTTTGTTTGTTCGTGTGTGTGTGTTTGCTATTTGCATGCCCAACTTTCTGTCAAATTGACCAAAACAATTAGCAGAGCCAAAGCAAAGATCGCGCTTAGTGACTGACTAACGGTGCTCAACTGAGAGCATGAAATATGAGAGAGAGCTTTTTGTGTTGACTCGGGAGAGCGAGCGAGAGAGCGAGCTTAAATATGCCAGTTATTTATGAAGTTCTTAAGCGCTTTATTTGCAATTTGGTTTCATTTATTTGGCATTAAAATTTGGAATAATAAAGCATAAATTGTATGTATGTATGTATGTGTGTATGCACATACATACAAATAATTGCTGCTATATGTTGGCAATTAAAATAATCATGAACCAAGTGAGGCGCAATGTCAAAAGAAATAACTCGAAATACACTGAACGCACTGATCTAGATACATACACACACACACACACATTTATATATGTATGTATGTCTGTCTGCCTGTATTTGCGTGTCGCTGTTAATTATGGTCGCGTTGATGTTTTTATTTTCTCCCATTGCCCATCTCCAACCCCCTCCTACATGTTGTTACTTCTACGCCCACCATCTTGTTGTTTTTGCTTGTCTATCTCTGTCCCTCTCGAGCTGACTCTTGACAGTTGCCATTTGTTGTTGTTGCTGCTTTGACTGCTGTTATTTTCTTTACGTGCGCGGACCATTTGTTTGCTATCAAGAACATTTAAGCCTAATTTGCTTCATTAAATTGTCACATTTGTATATTTAATTCGTCTGTCTGCCCATGTGGCTGTCTATAAAAGCTTTTTCTGTACACATTTATACCTTTTCTATCTGTTTTTTATAGTATATGTACTATATGTATATATATATATATATATTTTAGTATAATTAACAGCTGCTCTAAAAATATAGTTTTGAACCTGTAATTAACATTTGTTGCTAAGTCGCTTGTTTGACTGTTTGCCCTATGTTTTACCTCTGCTCATTCACAAAAAACAATAGAAGAAATTACTAAGTTTGTTGTATTCGACTAGACGATACCCTGTAGTACATATAACATACATATGTATATACATAAATCATCCAACTAGATGAATATATAATCAATTACGTATCGAAATACATGCTGAAGACAACATACTCTTTAGTCGGCAATAGCTTACAGGGTATACAAAAACAAACAGTTTACTTGGTCAGCGATTCATTCGTACGCTTGATTGCCCCATTTTAATTATTGACCACACAACACAAACACAGCCAAAAACAGACACAGGCAAAGAAAGATGAAGAAAGAGCGTGCGAGAGGGATGCACGCTAAATCAACGCGGCATGAAAAGACGCATAATTGTTGAAATTAAAAGTTTGGCGCAGAAATTGTTTTGGCTATTTATTATTATTATTCCTATTATTATTATGATGCTTGTTTCACGATGATACCAAATGAAAATGAAAAGTAAAAGCGAATGGTAAAAATAAAAAAAGTAATGACAGCACACGCTGCGGCTGCGGCTGCGGCTGCTGCTGTTGTTGTTGTTGTCGTCATTTCGCTTTTATGTAGTTATTTGGCTTCCATTGCGTTGCGCATACGCAATGCGAGCGTCGCTTTGCCTCGCTCTCTTACGTCGCTCTCTTTGCGTGCGCCGCTCAAAAGCTCATTAGCTGCGTGCTCATTTGCCTGACTATGCGTGTGTGTGTGTGTGTGTGATTTTCTCTTCTCTTGCGGTTCCGGTGGTCAAGCACTGAACGTAAACGAAAACGTGATTTTTGCCCCGCTGCTTTTAGCTTGAACTCATTAAATGCAGTTAATGGATATTAAACATAAACAAAACAATGAGCAAATGTTGCGCGTGGGTTAACCCCCAGCCCCGGGATTATGCAAACGTCGTCTGCATAACACATAATTGTGCATAGGCCATTCGGACAATCGTTTCCGGCGATGAGCAACGCAATGTTATCGATAACAACTAAGCTGCACTCAAGCCAAGTCGTTTAAACTAATACATCTACACATTTTCGTCAAATCATTTTCATTTCCGCTTGTGGCGGTAAACTTGAAAGCAAGTGGGTACAGCCCTAGCTCTCTCTCTCTCTCTCTCTCACTCTGTCCCTTTCGTCTTGCTTATGCGAAGAAAAAAATCAAGTCACAGATTAAGCAAAAGCAAAATAAAGTAAAATCAAATAGCAATCAACTGAAATAGGAAATGACGCATGCGTTGATTGAAGGCAGGATGCATTGCTAACTGTTCGCAACTAAACGCTTGACAGTGTGTGTGTGTGTGTGTGTGCGTGTGTGTGTTGGCGCGCTTAATACTCGAATGATTCATCTGCCAATAGACTCCACGTCTTGGCCCTCAACACTTGATTCAAGGCGAAAGAATTTGTCGCTTGCCGCTCATTTACAGCTGGATAACAAAAAAATGAAATGAGCTCATTTCAAAATTTACTGTTTGGCCCACTCGACTTCAAGGCAAATAAATAATATTTAACAAAAATATAAAAAAAAGCAAATGAAGTCACAGGAAAGTCATTGTTGCTAACGATAATGGAATACTCTTCTTTTTTTTTTGGAGACGATATAGTTTGCAATTGTAAATCATGGATGTTTACCAAGAGATGATAAAGCTTTATCAATATTACAACTGAATCAGTCTGAAATTGTATTCCTTATCGAAGCAGACGACAATATGATTAAAGTTCGATCGAAAGAGGTTCTCCAAAGACAGCTGAAATTTGAATATTTTCAACAACAATCTTCTTTATTTGACAAAGAACGCAAATAAATGAGAATACCTTTGCGAATTCCTTAAATACTTTTGTAACAAACAACTCGTCAAGGTTAATGTATACCCATTCCAAGAGTGTACTTTAACTTATATTTTTTATGTATCTAAGTGTGTGTGTGAGTGTGTGTTTGTGTGTTGATAGAGTAGTATATGTGTTTATGTACACTCGAAGTTCACGCAGAAGCGATAATAAAGTCGGCATGATGTCATAATTTGTGCAAACCCAACAACAACAATGAATATCGAAACTTTGGAATGTCTTTTGCCTTTGCAGCTAATGATTATTAATTTGCATTTCGACGGAAACCGTTTGTTCAGGCCCGTTTCAGAAAGCATAAAGTGTGTGAATGCGTGTGTGTGTGTGTGTGTGTGTGTGTAGATACAACAAATTTGCCTGTAAATCAAACAAAGATGGCGTCTCGCTCATGTGACGTCACAATTGGCTTTAAAGCGTTTCAAATGTCATGTGTCAAAATGTCAATTGAATTTTCATTATGATGACAGGTTTTAACTGCAACAAACAATTACAATAGCAGAAAACAACAACATTTTATATTAGTTTTAAGTGATTTTTCAAATCATGTTCAACTGACTTCAAGGGTTTCCTGTAAATGGGTTCAAGACCACGGCTGGGTCGCTTCTATTAAAAAAGCTCAGCTCATTAAATTTGCTGTTAAAAATTTCAAAATTTATGTTTTATGCGCCGATAAGTGGAGAACTTTTATACGCAGTCGTAATCGTTTGCTTTTTGGGTTTTAATTTTTTTGCATTTCCGCTGCCAAGATTTTATCAACATTTTTTGGAATTCGCGGGATTTGACAACAGTTTAAAATTTAACTTAATATTTGTGCACACGATTTCTTAATTAGAAACCAAACGAAAACAGAAAACTAGTTGTTTTAGAGGCTGCATTCGGTTTGTCAAAGTGCCAGGTGAAATCAGAAATAAACGTATATATACCAGATATAACCAAATGAGCCAAGTGTTATATATACATCAATGTACATACATACATATATGCATGCATGTATGTTTGTATAGCTCCTATATATAGGAATTATGATCGTGAGCTTTCCATTTGCAGTCGCTTGGCATGTGCAGAAAGCAATTGGCCAACAGCTTTACACAATTTTGGCCAAACTAGTTTATACGACTTTTATTTTCTTTTATTTATGGTTTTGTCGCTTTGCAACACTCAACTAATTGCATTATTCTCCCAACCACCCATTCTCATTGCAGTCTGAACCAGTACCAGAAGTAAGAGCAACAAATACGAGAGCAACGAAAGTAACACAAACACCCAACATTTTGTTAAAATTTCACTAACATCAACTGGGTGAGGATAGACAAGCAGCAAAATGTCGCCAAAATCGGTAAGTAAACCCGCCCAAATAACAAAATATTTAGTGATAGCCAACTTAAGATAGTGTGGCAACCCTTCACCTTTAAAACTAGTTGGCAACGCTATTCAGACTTTCAAAACTTCTGTTGATTAGAGAGTATCATAAGCATACATAGATATTAAAGCTAACGCATATTTAGTGTTGGCTAACGCCATATAAATATGAGATAGCGTTGCCACCTTAATTAGATTTCTAGTATAATTCATGTAAAAACAAGTAAGAAAGCTCTAGTCGAGTCACAGCCCGACTACGAGATCCCCTGAACCAAGTCCGAGCTGATGTTTTAAACAACCTAGCTTACATCTTTTATCTATATATATTACCCTCTGCGCGCATATATGCATGCACACATACACACATGCACACATACACACATGCACACATATACACATGCACACATTTGTATACACATGCACACATATACATACCATGCACACAGAAACGCGCGCAGATTACTGCGTAGTTGATTTGAATGTATGTGTGCACACGTACAGGCTGCTGCCGCGTGCTTTTACAATGTTTCCTTTAATAACTTCTGTATTACTTAACGGATTTAAATGCAATTTTCTGCATTGAGTGCTATTAATTTATTGAAAATACGGTTTTCACTTAAAAATTTAAAAAAATTAAATTGTGGATTTGATAATTTTTTTTTTAAATAATTTTTTTTTGGGAAATGTGGAGCTGGTATCCAAAATATGAAAAAATAGAAAATGTATTTTAATTACAAAAAGCTAAAAACAAAATTTGGTAGCAGTAGCTAAAAATATGTAAAAGATATGGTCAAAAAACTGAATCTTGATAACGTTTTAAATCGATATCATTGAAACGGAAAAATTTATCGAATATCTAAAACAAACTCGATATGCGCGCTGTATACACAGACCATCATGCAAAATTTGAACTCTCTAGCTCTTATATGTTCTGAGATCGACGCGTTCATACATACGGACAGACGGACGGACGGACGGACGGACGGACGGACGGACGGACGGACGGACGGACGGACGGACAGACAGACGGACAGGGCTAAATCGACTCAGCTCGTCACCCTGATCAAGAATATATATACTTTGTGGGGTCTGCCACGCCTCCTTCTGCCTGTTACATACTTTTTGCAAAACCATTATACCCTGATTTCCCATTTTCAATGGGTTCAGGGTATAACTATTCGGAGTTTCAAAAGTACTGCTTCCAGTATAGCAACGTTTAGTGTTGGTTAATGGCGGAAGTATATATGAAAAAGAGTTGCCACTTTGTGCATAATCTATGCAACAAATGCAGTAAAGCAGCTTTATGTACTAAAATGAAGTTGCCACCCTGTTTATTTCAAAAAGAAAATGCTTTGCAAATTGGAATGAATATAAGATATATGTATAGTATAAGATATGCAGAAAACACAAACTTATGATCAATTATAAAAACTCAAAGCGTTGCCACTTTGTGTGCAGAAAGAATATTTGATAAAAAGTGAAATGAAGATCATTGAAAAGTGAAATATGAAATATTTTAAGCACAAATTGGAATACATGCAAAATTACTTTAAAAATGTGGAGAATACATATGTATGTACATATATAGAAGCATTAAATATTATCAGAGATTGTTTTCGATATGCACATTTGATATCAAATTGAATTTGAATCGTTATGCAATCAATCACAGTAGCAATCAAATTAATGAAAAACTCATTTCGTGTCTAAGGAGAGAGCTGATAAAGGAAAACCGAAATAGCACGCGAATCGAAACAAGCTTGTAAATTTTGATAGATTATCAGGCACTTGGACAGAGATACCAGAGGAATAGAAGGCAGTCTCAACGAGTGGGTACTTCCTTATCAATAATGATTGACAGTACAAGCTGAACAATGAAGAAAGACGTCATCGTCAACTGCAGCGTCACAGAATCAGACCAGAAAAGTCTGACGTCCAACAGCGAATCTGGCAATGCGCCAAAATTCAGATGACGTAAAAAGATTTGCAGGCGACGTCATAGTGCAGAAGACCTCCCCACCTCCCCCCTTTCCACTTGACCCATTGCCGTTTCTTTTGGCCGTCTTGTGACTGGCGTCGTCGACTGTCGTATCAGATGACAGCTTGCCCGACATGCAGAAAACTGATTTGCCTCGATTTGATTCGATTTCATTTAATTTGATTGACAGCGAACGGGTCAGACAATAAATCAGTCAACCAGTTCAGTGTCGCCTTGTTTTCACTATCTAAAATTGTAGATTCACAAGATATATATATGGGGTGCTGTCGTCCATATATAAACACATTTAAGTATATGTATATATGGTCGTATATATTTATTGTAAATGGTAAAAATAAATGATTCATTTTATTATTAGTTCGACGATAAAGTAGAGGACTTGGCAAATGAAAATAGGTCTGAACGAGAGAGCGTCAGATTGAGAGATCGATAAGTCTTAGAGTCGAAACTGTACAGAGAACGAGGGAGAGAGAATGAGCAAATAGAAGATTGAGTGAGGAGATAGATGAGGAGAGATAGATGAGGAGGAGATAGATGAGGAGAGAGATAGATGAGGTCAGAAATGGGGAGAGAGAGACAGATGAGGAGAGAAATGGGGAGATAGAGAGAGATGAGTAAAGAGAGATGAGGAGAGAATGATGAGGAGAGAGATAGATGAGGAAAGAAATGGGAACAGATAGATGAGGAGAAGAGATAGACGAGGAGAGAGGTAGATGATCAGAGAAAGAGGAATGAGATGAAATGAGAAGAGCCAGAGAGAGATAAAGAGACAGAGAAAGATGAGAAAAGATATGAGGGCAGAGGGAGACGAGGAGAGAGAGATGAAAGAGAAATGAAAAGAGAGAGATATGGAGAGAGAGGGATAAGGAGATGGGGAGAGATAGAGATGGGAAGAAAGGGAGATGAAAAAAAGGGAGATGAGACAAATGGATGAGAAGAGAGAGAGAGAGAGAGAGAGAGAGAGAGGGAGCTGAAAAGAGACAGATGATGAGGAGAAGAGAGAGATGGACCAATAGCAAGAGAGGGATAGACCGCGAGGGAGAGAGACTTATCGAGAGAGATCATAAATTTAATGGAGAAAGAAATCTCGAGACACTATATATTGTTTTCTCTTTTCGTGTCGCATTCGTAAACTAAAAGTTAAGAATGAATTATACTAAGTATTGTTTTTTCCAAGCTAAAATTACAAAAAAAAAACTATAGTCCCTTCGTATATTTTCATCTCGACATTTAGTGTATTATGGCATAGTTTAATATGGATCTACAGTTAAAATGCCATTAGAAGTGATTTTTTCTATGAATATATTCGTAAATGCTAATAAAATTGTGAAAATAATAGGGTCCAACTATAATATATGCCCTTTCATTGTTTTTTGTTCCTTTTTGATGTATGTTATTTATCTTAATGGGCTTGGCTAATTGCAGCTCTAATAGAACTGACAGCCAACGCGGCGTATGATTGACGTTGATTTGTTTATCCAGGCCTTGCCCCTGAGCACGATTGCTGTCCCTTGGTCAGCTAAGCATTTGGGGGCTAGAAAGCGCAGCTAACTACGTATATATGTATGGGTATATCAATCAATATGTATATGCATATATAAATATGTCTCAGTTTAGTCAGTTGCCTGTCTATTTTTAGCTGCATAATTAACACACAATTGCAAAAGAACAAAAATGGAAAAGAGGTAAAATACAAATTTAGCATTTGTCCAGCTGCCGTTGTCGCTGTCGGAAACTGAACAGTTGTTGAGCCCCTCCTGCTTCTCTATGCCAACTAAGACCCTAGCCTGCCGCCCACCAGCTCACGTGCCTATTGGACCTGGGCTACTTTCTAGCGCATTAAGGTAAAAACCTAGAGCCGCTTTTCCATTTTCCTCAGTTGCCGCTGGACAACAGAACGACGCGCATTGTTCTTTTGAATTTTCGTCTATTTTGGTTTTTTTTGTCTCTCGCTCTCGAGTGTGTTTGTGTGTGTGTGTGATATATGTGTGTGCGCGTTACGCGCCATCCAAAACTTTGTAACTATTCAAAAGCTACTGAAAAACGCCTGGCCGTCCAATATGGTCGTCGTCTCCGACAGCCGAGCGCGTCTCTCACGCTATGCCGGCAGCGTGAAGCGTAAAACGGTGCGTGAAAGCGGTGACAGCTCCATGTTCGCTTTTCCTTTCCCCTTGAAATACCCTTGATTATTGTAAAATGGCTATTAATTGAAGCTTCTCGTTGCCAGAATTAAATATTAAGATTGGAAATACCATAAATTTCTATAAATGAAAGTTTTCTAATGGAAAACTTAAGTCGACTTTTTACATCAAATTCTTGGATTCTTCTTACTTCGCTTAAATTTGTTGTTCTCCCCATTTTCAACATTTTTAAATTTTAATTTGATTGATTTATATATGATCCAGCGTATTTGCTCAGCAAATACAGCAAAAAAAATAAACGAAGAAGTATATTTTTTATTTACATATTTTTCTATTGATTCGACATTTGCTATTTATAAGCAAATGATAAACGTGTTCCTTAACAATTTGAATTCTCAAACTTGACTTAAGCTATGTAAACTCGTCTTTAGCTTGGATTCTACGATTACACACACATAAATATGTAAAACCATTAATAGAGTGTCATATCTTCGCTAAGAACAGGCGTTAAAAATGAATATTAAAATACAACAAATATATTCAATAGGTTCTGCTCTTTAAAAACTATTTCTCTGTGTATTGAACGAAATCTTTTGATATATTATAATATATGAAAATGATATTGTTAATTAAAGTAAACTCATGACTTCATATATGTATATATAAATTATATGACAATATTGGCTTATTATCAAACAACTACGTAACATATAAAGTGGAATATTCAATTATATAAGAGCTGCGCATAAACAGTTTATGGAATTTGACAAATTAATTGAATAATTCAAAGCTCTATTTACAAGAAATATGCGACTATTGCAATCTTTTTTTTTTTTTTTTTGTATTTCTTTCAAATATTTTTGTGATGCATTTTTAAGGCTTCCGGCTTGACAGAAAGCTAAAGACAAATAATATATACATACATACATACGTATATAAAAGTAACGTCATAAGCTAACATTTTGGCATAGCTGACAGCAATTTGTCATGCAGCAGCAGCCGAAGCTTGTAAATGTGTGTGCGAGAGAGAGAGAGAGAGGGAGGGATTGTAGGCAGAGGGGGAGATGGTAACTACTGGTTGGTTATGCGGCTGTTTCCGTTGCCACACTTGCATGCACAGTGGGGCCAATAAGTGAGTTGTGAGCTTGTGTGCACGTACAGTACACATAACAACAACAACAACAACAACAACAACAATAGCAGCAGCAACAACAACATGCATTAACCCAAAAACGTTAATTGGATTGAAATGAACGTTTTCAATTTCCTTGCATTGTGTCACGTTTGATTTGCATTGCGACAAAATGCACTAAAAACAAGAGAAAAAGAAGAACAACAACAAATAACACTAACGTACGTAGCAAAACAAATGCAAAAACATTGTTATCGATAACTATATTATCGTTTCTAGCTGAGCTATGCAATATTAATGCAACTCCCAGTCTTTAGGTTCGATTCGTGAGTTGGGTGTACATTTTGTGCTCAGATATTATGAATATTTTGACTGAACAAACAAAATGGGAATCGATAATCGTTATCGATATGAAATAACTTAATTATCGATAACAATTTTAATTTGATATCAACTTATTGCTATCTGACTAGCTAAAAGAAAGTTGCATACAAAATATACATCGACCGATAACACGACACCAAAACAATCGATTGCTCATTGATCGATAATTGGAAATTGGATGTGAGCGCGGCAAACGACAAAGGCGGATTAGGGAAGTAAAAGTGGCCAAACATGTGAGAAATGCACGTGTTCGGCTAATTACGACTGGGGGGAAAAGCTGCAGAGGAAAATCACGCTCGGAAAACGGCAAAAAAAAGAAGCAATCAAGCGTGACAACAACAACAGGCGCAGATAGCAAACGGATTGACGGGGTGCAACTGTGTGTGTGTCTGTGGAGAAGTCAACGTTATGGAAGCGGACACAGTCACATGGGCTCACAGAGAGCGGAAGAGAGGGAGAGAGATAAAGGGGGAGGCAGGGAGAAAGAGAGTCTTTTTATGTTTGTGTGTCACTTGACCAATTCGGTCAGCGCGTGGGTGAAGGGCTTAAAGCGAGACGAGTATAAAAGAAAGGGGTAAAAGCACATGAACCGAGCACGTGAAGCTCGATGAGGACACTGCAATTACGATATGAAAATCAATTTTTGCAATGCTCATCAAGCATATCGATAAGATTCGATGGATCAATAGGGCTTAACTAGCTAACAAAAAAGTTGTTATAAGCTTAAACGTTGTCTATAAATTGTTTTTCAATGCATATTCCCAGATATACAATTAATAATAACAAATCGATAACTATCGATAACTAGCATATGTAAGAAATTGAAATGAGAGGATTGTCTAATGTATCATCTTTTTGTTGTTGTTTTTCATGTCTTAACTGCTAGAGAGGATTGCCTTATAGACTAACCCTGTTATTCCTAATTTCACTAACTTTATATTCCTTTATTCCTTTATGTTTTTAGCTAAATGTGCGCGTCACAACAATGGACGCTGAACTGGAGTTTGCCATTCAGTCGACAACGACCGGCAAGCAACTGTTTGATCAGGTGGTCAAGACGATTGGATTGCGTGAGGTTTGGTTCTTTGGTCTGCAGTACACCGACTCAAAGGGTGATTCCACATGGATTAAGCTATACAAAAAGGTAAAGAACACAAATTCGAAATTCTCTTTCCGAAACACACACAAACAAACATATATTCCTAAGTATTTTGTAAGTTTTATTAATTGCTTAGACAATAATGAGGTTACGTATTGCTTATTTAGCCCGAATCGCCGGCCATAAAGACCATTAAATATTTGAAACGTGTTAAGAAATATGTGGACAAAAAGACCGCTGATAGCAATGGACACAATCAGACGGATGAGAGCGAGGAAGATGATGATGCCGACGATATGGTGGGCCACATCTCCAAAAACAAATCCCAATAAATATTTATTGCTTTGGTAACTCGCTACGAGTTGATACCCCTTAAATTGCTAGTATTAAAAATAGGCAAAAGTTATCAACTTTCCAGTGAAAATTTGGCAAATTAAATTGAAATCCTTTATCTATAGTACATAGAGTTTTGTGCATGCGAACTTCCCTTGCCTAAACTGTAGACAAACTAAATATAATTATAATTGATCTCTGATTGATTCTCTATTAAAACATGCTGCACACTTTTGCACCGATCGCACAAACAAACGCACAGACTGGATCAATGCCGTTCTCCACATGGGTAACCCATAATGGCCAATATATATATATATATATATGAATATATTTAATGAATAAGAAAAATTGTCTTTTACTGCTTGTATACTAATGGAATTGTTGTTATAATTCGCGTGCTTAGGTGATGAATCAGGATGTGAAAAAGGAGAATCCCTTGCAATTCAGATTCCGTGCCAAATTCTATCCGGAGGATGTGGCCGAAGAGCTCATACAGGACATCACACTGCGCCTGTTCTATCTGCAAGTGAAGAATGCCATATTGACCGACGAGATCTACTGCCCGCCGGAGACGTCGGTGCTCCTGGCCTCCTATGCGGTGCAGGCGCGTCACGGTGATCACAATAAAACCACTCACACAGCCGGTTTCCTAGCGAACGATCGCCTGTTGCCACAGCGCGTCATCGATCAGCACAAGATGTCCAAGGACGAATGGGAGCAGTCGATAATGACCTGGTGGCAGGAGCATCGCAGCATGCTGCGCGAAGATGCCATGATGGAGTATCTGAAGATTGCCCAGGACCTGGAAATGTATGGCGTTAACTATTTCGAGATACGGAACAAGAAGGGCACCGATCTGTGGTTGGGCGTCGATGCACTCGGCCTCAACATTTACGAGCAGGACGATCGACTAACGCCCAAAATTGGCTTCCCCTGGTCCGAGATACGTAACATTTCATTCTCTGAAAAGAAGTTCATTATCAAACCAATTGATAAGAAGGCGCCGGACTTTATGTTCTTTGCGCCGCGCGTTCGCATCAACAAGCGCATCCTGGCCCTCTGCATGGGCAACCATGAGCTCTACATGCGTCGTCGCAAGCCCGACACGATCGATGTGCAGCAAATGAAGGCGCAGGCGCGCGAAGAGAAGAATGCCAAACAGCAGGAGCGGTAAGTGGAACACCATTCTGATCCCATACACAGCTACTATAAATATGTATCTCTGTTTCTGTTCATTTCTCAGTGAGAAGCTGCAGCTGGCGCTGGCAGCCCGTGAACGTGCCGAGAAGAAGCAGCAGGAGTATGAGGATCGACTCAAGCAAATGCAAGAGGAGATGGAGCGTTCGCAGCGCGATCTGCTTGAGGCGCAGGAGATGATACGACGATTGGAGGAGCAGCTGAAGCAGCTGCAGGCCGCCAAGGATGAGCTTGAGCTGCGCCAGAAGGAGCTGCAATCTATGCTGCAGCGCTTGGAGGAGGCCAAGAACATGGAGGCCGTCGAGAAGATCAAGCTGGAAGAGGAGATCATGGCCAAGCAACAGGAGGTGCAGCGCATTCAGGACGAGGTCAATGCCAAGGACGAGGAGACCAAACGCCTACAAGACGAGGTCGAGGAGGCACGCCGCAAGCAGGTAAATTCACTCTTATCACTTATCTCCATCAATTTAATTATTCATCTATTTTTTTTTATTTAAACTATTTAGGCCGAGGCTGCTGCTGCTCTGTTGGCGGCATCAACCACGCCGCAACACCATCACGTGGCCGAGGATGAGAACGAGAACGAGGAGGAGCTGACGAATGGCGATGCCGGCGGCGATGTGTCGCGCGACCTGGACACGGACGAGCATATCAAGGATCCCATCGAGGACAGACGCACGCTGGCCGAGCGCAATGAGCGCTTGCACGATCAGCTTAAGGTGTGTGCAAACATTAGAGGAAGAGGAAATACGCTCCGCATGTTTAGCAAAGAGATAACCTCGTTAGATAACTTTCTTATGATATGTAGATAGCGTTTTTTTGGGTTTTTCTTTATATGGGCGCAGCAAACAGTTTGCATATCTTTCTTATCAGATGGTGTAGATATTTCTAAATAACCACTTTTGTTATAATTGGCAAAAAAGTAAGGTTTCGGCCTATGTGGCGAAATAGACTAAAGTACAGTTGTTACGATGTAGCTTTGAGGGAATATGAGTAATGTGAAAAATGTTTCTAAAAAAGAATCGGTAATAATAAATGTATATAAGGTGTTAAAGACAGGAATTTTATGAATCGATACATATTCTTATATTTTCAGCAATTTTTTTATTGATAAAGTCATGAATTTAAGAATTTTATGAATTATTAATTTATTATTATTATTATTATTATTTAGGGAACTAACATTTATTTTTGATAGTTAAGCTCAAGTTTCTTATAGCCTAATCTATGTTATTTATCAAATTATATAAGTTTATAGAAATTGAGATTAAATTATTTTTCTGTTAATAGATAAACACTTAATTAAGCTATATTATTTCGTGTTTTAGAAACTAAAGACTTGTAATTAGTTTTGCCTCAGCATAGATTCACATTTCTTAAATTAGAAATTTGTTAACGTCTAGGGAGCTAGCTATAGAAATTGCGTTTTTCTGTCTAACATATGCTTCATATATTAACGACTATCTCACTCTGTTTCTCTCTCCCTCTTTTGCAGGCCCTGAAGCAAGATCTGGCGCAGTCACGCGACGAAACGAAAGAGACGGCAAACGATAAGATTCATCGCGAGAACGTGCGTCAGGGACGCGACAAGTACAAGACGTTGCGCGAGATCCGCAAGGGCAACACAAAGCGTCGCGTCGATCAGTTTGAGAACATGTAAAGCGCTCGCCACGCCCCCACATGCAACTATCTATATCCTATCTATCCCAAGCCAATATAACCACCATCAATTCGACGCAGCGCGCCCTCCCCTCCCACTCCATAGCCTACTTTTCAATATATATATATATGCGGACCAACAGGCCGAATTTTGCAGATTTTGTTTGATTTTTTTTGTGACCTTTTGTATAGAAGAAGAAGTGGAGGAGGAGAAAATATGTGTGGATTTTTGGAGAGTATTAGTTAAAAGAAAATAAATGAAAATGGTTTTGATAGTCGTGTCAAGCGACAATCACACAATCACACAATCAATCAATCAATCAGTCAATCAATTCCCTTCCTCCCAACATTCGCTGAGTCTATCAATATTTTTTTAACGGTCGCAAATCTTGTTACATATGGAAAAAAGCTTAACCGCCCCGCCCCCAAGCCCCCATTTTCTTTGCGCGCAACAAAATGAGAGAAACAACAGCAACAACAACAACAACAACATGAGAAATCAACAACAACAACAACAGCTATTTGCATTTTCCCCGTTATAAATATTATTTTTATTATTATATAATTACTATTTTTTTTAAATTTGTATAATTAAATAAGAACTTGATTAATTGTTTCTTAAATTAACTTGCGAAAGAAAAACAAAAAAAAAAACAAAAACAAAAGGAAAAACAATATTTTTAATTAATATTATTACAAAAACAAAAAACAACAACAACAAGAACGAAAACACAAGGAGAGAAAGGAAAAAATATATTAAATAAACTATATTTTTCTTCTTTATTTTTGTTTTGAAACAATCTTTAAAAAAAACTATTGTGAAAACCAAACAGAGTTTTTAAATTAAACAATAAAAATGTAAAACAAAACAAAAAAGCAACGAAATATGTGAAAAAAGGCTTAGTAATACATGAGGTGCTTTGAAATATGTTGTAAAGGTGAATTATATAGTGAAATGAATATGACCGCTTGATATTCAAAAAGGTAGGTTGAACTTTAATCTCAATTAGAAGCTTAATTGCAGCAATTCGTCGAGTTCGATATGTTGTTATCTGCGCGCCGCCACATAGCGCAGAGTTGACTTGCCGATAGAGGGCGCTACGAAGCTTAATGTCTGAATGCGCGCCAAATTTGAATTTTGCCAATTGCGAATATAATTTAAAAGAGCTTTAGCAAAAATATCAACAATTTCATTTGATTTGAATAGAAATAGAAATAAAAAGATTTTTATGGTTTTTTTTCTAGCGCTTTATTAATGCAAATATCAAATTGATAACAATAGATACATCAGCTATATACGTTCATTATGCATACACGTATCAAATATTATGTTGATTACAAAAAAAAAAGAAGTATACATATATATGTGTATAGTATATATATATATAATATATTTATATACCAACCAACCGCACAACTTAAGATTACGAAAAAAAATGCATATATCAACTCTGGTCGATTTGTTCGCGTTTCGTTTTTAGCTAAATAAAAAAATGTACATGCATTATATAGTCATAGATATAGATACACATAGATGGGCTAGCGTATGTATGTATGTGTATGTATATATATACATACATGTACTGATATAAAACATATTTTGAAGGCACATAATTACAGGCGCTGCTTTGTGGCGCTTGGATCGGGGCTCTGCTGCTTATTCCCCCCCGCTAAAAGTGGACTGTGTGTGTTTGTGTGTGTGTGTGTGTGTGAGTGTCAGTGTGTGTGTGTAATGTACAGTAATTGAGTATGTTCATTTAAGCAGTATTGCTGTCAGTAGGGATTGACTGCGGCTAGGCCGACGCGTCCGCCGGAGCGCGCAAACACGGGCTCCGCATAGCTGTGCCGATAGCCCTTGGGCATGCTGGCCAGCGGCTTGCCGGAGCTGGAGGCGGCGCTGTTGCCGCTGTTCGGCGTCGGCGCCGGCGACGGATACCGCCCGGCATGGTGGGCCAGGCGCGACGAACTGGACTTGGCCACCGGCACCGGCTCCGCCGGCTGCAGATACTCGCGCGAGCGGGCGCGCAGCTGATGCCGCGACTGCGCCTGATGGCGCTCGCTAACGCGTTCTCTCTCTCGCTCGCGCTCGCGCTCCCTCTCCCGCTCCCTATCCCTCTCTCGCTCCCTTTCACGCTCCTGCCGATATGCATCATGTGGCGGCTCCCGCATATCTTCGCCCCGCCGCATGGGATACCGATCACGCTCCTGGCCATGACGCATGTTGCTGCTGCTGCCGCCATGCTGCTGCTGCTGCAACTGCTCGTGCTCCCAGTGTTCGCGTGAACGAGCACGCGAACGGCTCATCAGGGACTCCGGCTGCTGCTGCTGCTGCTGTGGCAGCTGCTGCGGCTCCTCCTCCTCCTCGTCGCTCCACTGCTCGTAGCTGGGCGGCTCCACGGAGCCGCGACGCCGACGCGCCGACGATGATCTGTAATCGGCTGTGGTGGCCACCGCTGCGGGTGCACCGTTGCCGCTGTCCCGCTCGTCCAGTTCGTAGCGACTGCCGCCGGTGCGCTCCATGGCCCGGAACTTGTCCTTGGCATCGTGGAAGCGATCGCGCGGCGACACCTGGCTGGCGCCAGCAGTCGGATACTCCCGGCCATACTCACGGCCGTCCCGGCTGCTGGGCTTGCGGGGCGACTCCTCGCCGTAGCGCATGCCCGTCGACTTCATCATCTTCTCCATGCTCTGTATGTAGGGCAGGCTCTCGGCCTCGCGATACGGATTACGATCTCTGGAATGCTCGCGCTCCCTCTCCCTCTCCCTCTCCCTCTCTCTCTCCCTTTCTCTGTCTCTGTCTCTGTCGTGGCGCTCCCGCCGATCTGTGTTGCTGCCGCCGCCGACGCTGTTGCTGCTGCGCGTCTGCTCCGCGCCACGATGCACCGCCGCATACTTGTTGTGACCCACTGGCAGCTGCGGCGGCTGCTGCTCGAACGGCAGCTCGGCGGGATCCACGTAGCGATGGCGACTGCCGCCATAGCGCTGCGCCTCCTCGGCCGCATAGGACTTGAGCTGTTGCTTCTTCGAAGCGTACTCCATGAACTTCTGCTTGTCGGTCAGATTCTCCTTGCGGTAGCCGGCGACCGGCAGCTGCTTCTGCTGCGGCTCACTGCACGGATCCGAGTCATCGAAGTCATCCAGATCGTCGTCGTGCAGCGACCGCTGCTTGACGCGCTCCCGCTCTCTGTCGTGGCCGGACAGCTTCTTGTTGAGCAACCGGTTGATCTCGTTGTATTTGTCGGTGTCGCGCAGCTTGGCAGCTGCCTCGTGCTTCGTCGGCTGCGGCTGCGGCTCCAGCTGCATGACCCGATTGAACTTCGCGTCGTAGTCGGCGGGTCGCACGATGATCGGCTTGATCTCGTCCTCGCGCGACCACGACTTGGTCGACGCCGCCGTCGGCGTCTTGATGCGTTCGCTCTGCCGCGGCACATACGGCTTGGCCGGCAGATCCCGCAAGTAGCTGTCCTCCGGCGGCTGGACAGCGCTCTTCCTCTTCAGCTGCGCGTGGTGCGAGAGCGCGATTTGCGATGGCTTCAGGGCAATCACCGAATTGTCCGCCTCATTCGTCCAGTGCTCGTCGTCTGCAGGGACAGCCATTAGATATAGACGATAAACGGATCGGATGTGTTATAATAGTCTACTTACCACTGGAGCTATTTAGCTCCTGGCGCTCCGGACTGGGCGCCAGATCGGAGCCAATGCCCGAGGAGCCACGCGACGACACCTGCTTGACGCCATTGGCCGTTGTGGCTGGCACGGCGTTTGCTGCAGTTGCTCCGGTGGCGCCAGCTGCTCCGGGTCCCTTGGGCGTGCCCGAGCCACCCACGATGAGCGCGTTGCGACAGCGTCGCAGCTCAATTGCCGTTAGATTGCCCTTGGAGCGATGGACAGTGTCGTAGTCGCGCGGCGGCAACAGCAGCGGCGGCCCGTTCCCGTTCAGCTTGGCCCGCAGCTCCGCGGCCAGGGAGTCGAACAGATCGCTGTTCTGCTGCGCCGTCAGCGGCGGATGACCATGCGGATGGCCATGTGGATGGCCATGATGATGTGACGAATGATGTTTGCTGCTGCTGTTGTTGTTGTTGTTGGCATGCGGCGGCGATCGGGACACTGTCGAGGCGGCCAGGCCGTGCTCCTCGCTGCACTCGGACTCCCGCGTACTGTTGCCCGTGTCGCTGCCCAAGGAGCTGCTGAACCGCTTCGGCGACGTCTCGTGACGGCGCTGTTGCTGCGAGTAGCCGCCGCTCGAGTGCAGCTGCTGCTGCTGCTGCTGCTGCTGCTGTTGTGACTGATGATGCGACGACTTATGTGCGGAATCGTGGCGCTTGTCGCCGCCGCTGTGGCTGCTGCCGCTGCTGCCTCCATTGTGACCCGGAGCACCGCCAGCGGGCAGCGGAGGCAAAATGCCCAATCTGCAAGGCAAGAAATTGAGAAATTTTCAAATATTTGCATGAGAATAATACTAGAGGCGGGCGTTGGGATCGGTATTTTCGGGACCCGAAATAGTCCCGACGAGATTTTCGGTATCTGGCTGGTTGGGAAAGATTTTAAAAAATGTGATCATGGTAAAAAATTCTAGAGATATGCTCTGAAATGGTAGCATTTCAGAGATACCCGTTCGGGACCCGCGCGACCCGTATAAGCATATCTCTAGAATCTCTTACTATGATGCCACCTTGATGTAGGGATGAAGCACTTATCCGACTGGAATTTTTTTAAATCTTTCCCAACAAGTCCGAAAATTGTTTCGGGATAATTTCGGGTCCCGAAAATTCCAATCCCGACGCCCATCTCTAATATATACACATTTTAAGTACAGAGGAAAATATATATGTATATAGTATACGTAGAAGGAAATATATCATATATTTATGCATATATGTATATAATATATAATATATATGTAATTATAGGGAAAAATATGAATATTTGAATTTGGGTTTATGTTGAAAATACAGTCGAGTCCCGATAATTCGTCCCTGTTAAATCGAAATCATCAATAATTCGTAAATAATGCTGTCCAATTGAAAAAAATTTGTTGGAGTTTCTGTTCGATAATTCGAGTTTGATTCGGAAAAAAATCATTTCAAATTATCGGGGTTCATTCATTTGAACTTTGGATGTCGTCCTCAAGGATCAAAAGTTATAGCGTTCCGAACTTGGAATTTGCTGTTGTGCCAATACTTTAACGACCCACTGTACGTAGGATAGGTGTAGAGGGCAACATCAAAACCATATCTAAATCAACATTCCTTACCCAACTTTTTGTATGAATAACAAGAACCTTAGATAAAAGTATAGAATATATTCGTTATCTCGTAGTTATCTTTAAAACATTTCTAGATATTCTATAAAAAAGTTTCTTAGTTGTAATTAAATATATATTTACTCACTTTTTAAGATAGTTGATACTTTTCTAAATATTCTAGATTTGTATATATATAGAGGACTTTCTCATATATAATATAAATAAATATATTATTACACTCTATTTTCTTTAAATTCTCAGTTAAATAGTAGACACTACTATGGATCATCAAATTTACCTTATTTTTTTTATTAGAGTCATTTTGTAGATAATACTAATAAATCTTATATATATATATATAACTATTTAGCTACAAATTCCTTAGCTGATCATTATATACTTTCAATTATCATGTTAGATAGATCTGCTCAGGTGTTAAGTGCTTTGATCTTCGCCAGGGTTGCCACCCATTGCGAAGTGCTTGACTCGCACAGAGTTCAGTTGCCCCACAACGGTTTCTCATGGAATCCACATTTCGGCTATGTGGCGATCTTCTACAATTTACCGCAAAGCTGAAATTAATTGCGGGCCGACAAGCAGGAAGCAAGTGGCAAGCGGCAAGCGGCAAGCGGCAAGCAACCAAGTGGCAGCAGCCAGCAAGAAGCCAACTCTGCCCACTTAAGACATTTGGACATTTAGACAATCCATTATGCGATGTCTGCCCGTTGCGGCAGATCGTTTCATTTGCTACTCATGATGCGCCACTGCACTTGCAACTTACTTTCCCACGAACTCCAGAACTACTGGCATATATACATATACATATACACACATATATAGTTGCCTTTGGAGTCGATCTATAAAAATATATGTTCATTTTTGGCGCTGCAAGACAAGCGCTACTTTACATATGGAACCTCTAAAGAAAACGCAATATTAGAGACCTCTCAAGCTGAGCTTACTTTACATAACATAACATAGCATCCATCAGATGGGAAAACTGAGATGATTCTATTAAAAGAAGGTTTAATCGTATTTCCTACTTTACATAACTCAGTCTTTTCCTAAGCAGGAAACTCTTAAAAGAAAGTTGGACTCAAATTTCTAGCTCTATTTAGCAAAACATGACATTTATCTTCTATATTCATCTCTTAGCTACTTACATCGAGCAGAAGAAGGGAACAGTAGAATTTAAAGCTTATAAAGACATTGCATTTTACTATTAAGTATTTGAATCGCTACTTCTAATTATACTCTGTTCCCAAAGAGAAAAAGGGTATATTGGTTTTCCATCCGTCCGTCTGTCCGTCTTTTAAAGACATTACATTTTACTATTAAGTATTTGAATCGCTACTTCTAATTATACTCTGTTCCCAAAGGGAAAAATAGTATATTGGTTTTGTGCAATGTTCGTCTTGCTGTCCGTCCGTCTGTCTATATCGCAAAGTATTAGGATAGCTTTGAAACTATACAGACTCGAAATTTAAAACATATACTCGTATGTGTTGCAGGTTTATAAAGTGTTAAAACTTTTTTGATACGCCCACGGGGTGCTTTGTCTTCTACAGGCTTCAAGCAAGAAGCTTACTATTTTCCTCCTCTAGGGATCAAGCAAAAATGTATAAAGCCACGTCTACTGGGGGCATTGCAAATCGGGAATTACTATATCTTTTCAGATATAAATGCTATTTTTTACCCAATATTGCCGTCTAAGAATTCTAATTTGGAATACATAGTTGTGCATCCCACCCCTAGACAAAAAGATATGGTATGTATAGGTACGCCTTTCCGGAGCGTGGCAAATCGGCAAGTTCCACATAATTGTAGGAATAAGTTACTGTTGCCCTTATTCTTAGATTGACTTAAAACCTCTTGGGGGCGTGAGAGTTTCATGTAAAAAAAAGTACTTGTACACGCACTTAAAAGAACAGAGTATCACGCAGTCGGTTGCGCCCGATTGCAAAGTTCTTACTTGTTACCTATTTCCGATTTGAAAAATAATCTGGAGCATATCACGAGCTTTTCCGATTTTAACAGTAAATCACGAGCTTTTGTAATTGTAAAAGGAAATCTCAAACTGTTGTGATTCGAAAATAAATCACATTTTGTGAGTTTAAAAGAATATAAGCTTCTTCGAGCTCATATGAAAATCACAAGCTTTTGTGATTTTAAAAGTAGGATACGAGATTTTCCGATTTTAGAAGTAAAATGCAAGCTTTTCTGATTTTAGAACTAAATCACAAGCTTTTGCTGTTTTATACCACGAGCTTTTTTAGCAGTTTATCACGAGCTTATGTTTTTCTAAAAGTAAATAACTAACTTTTGTGATTTTAAAACTAAATTCCGAGCATTTGTGAGCTTAAAAGAAAAACACGAGCTTCTTCGAAATTCAAATTGAAATCACGAGCTTTTCTGATTTTAAAAGTAAATCCCTCGCTTCAGTGATTTTAAAAGTCATTTTGATGCCTTGCTTATAATGTTATTATATAGAAATCTGAACTAACCTGGTCTCGAGCTCCTCGAACCGCTTCTGGTTGTCGGGTCGATTGATTAGGATTTGCAATTGTAGGTGCAACGCCTCGGCCGTTGTCTCCGAGTCGCAACGATAGGCGTGCACATGCAAGGGGCACTTGGTGGCCGGATTGTAGAGGAGCAGCACACAGGCAACGATGTCATCGGTTTGCACGGAGCTGGTTATGGCACTGTGTGGTATTAAATGCTTCGACGAGCCCTGTTTCCAAGCACAAGCAACAGCAATAAACAACATGAAGGAATGTGTGTGTGTGTGTGTGTGTGTGTGAGGTGTGTTGGGGTGTGTTTTACCTGCACGATTTTGATGCCCTTGTGCGAGACCTGGAGCGTCACCTTGAGCGGCTCCTGGCCGCGCGATCTGTCCACCAGATACGGCAGCACTGAGTTAATGACGCGGGAGCCCCGCAGCCCCTTCGCCTCCTCGGCGCCCAGGAACCACACATAGTAGGAGGCCTTCTGAACGTCCCGACGCAAACGTAGCGCCATCTTCTTCTTCTTCTTCAGCGATCAATTTAGATTATACAGTTGACTTCAATTTATGGTTTGCCCCGACGCTTACCAAGTACCTCTGAGCATCTGCAATACAAAATGGTTTCAAGTGTAATTCGTTAGATCAGTTATCTGGGTCTGTCTTAAGTAGATTGAAGAATTCTTAAGCCTTTCGAAAGTGTGGAATGAATTTGATATCTTCGTATAGATGGCTGAGCTTCAAATTGAATTCACTTTATGGCTAGCTATAGATAGATGCACTCCAGCTATTAGATATATATCATTTTTTTAGATTTAGAATAGAATATAAAACAAATACGATTGCTTCGATTGAGACAAATTTGTAAAGCTTATCAAAGTCAAAGGGATCTACATCATTTTCATTTGTCTATGTAGACAAAGACAACTTCTAGGAGTTAGAATTCGGTTCTTGACTAAGCACAAACTTAGTAAAATTAAAACTAAAATAAATGTTAAATAATCCCAGCTAAGTTCTTCATAATGTTGGAATGCATCCTCTTAGAATTGTAAAAAAGTTTTAGTCTTAATTATGGGATAGGGGATATGCTAAGAGGATGATCATCCATCATAAAATGAGAGACTTAGCGTCAAGTGGATTTATTTCGCCAGTCAACATGAAATCTAAGTGGAATTGATTGGGAAAGGAACGTGCCGTGGCATAAACTGGCTGGAAAGCTTAATATTTATGCTCATGCTAAGCATGCTTACGTTCCTCTAACGGCTTTTTTTTTAAAGACAAATTTCCAATTCCCAGCTATAGCTGTTGTGTCATAATGGCTATGTACGAGTATGTGTGTGTGTGTGTGTGTGTGCGTTTGCATCAAAAACTGGTGCTATACGAAAGTGGGCAACAACAAGCAACGGCATTCATGCTGTAGATATATGTATATAGTCGTCTATATACTCGTATATCTTCTCAATAATATTCATAATCGATGAGCCTGTACAACTTGTTGTGCGACGTTGTCTTGCGTAGGCCAAAAGAATCTTGTTTTTTCAGTTTTACTGCTCTTGCTGCTGCTTTAACTGAATATATTTTGTACACACACACACACACACACACACTATAGATATTTATCAATGTTATATGGCAGGCATAATGTGTGTGCCTTTAAAATTTACATATGACACAAAAGCAGCCGCAACAACACAAAAGATGCTAAACAAACGAAATTATTAGCCTCAAAAACAGTTTTTAAATTTATTTTGTTAGAAGAAAACATACACACACTCACACATACCAATACAATAAAACACTAGCTGAACAAAAAGCGGAAAAACACCCGAAAGATGTTTTACAGCTTCAGCTAATTCCAGAAGCTTACATTCTTTAATCTTTTGATACTCTGAGAGAGTGAGAGAGAGAAGGGGGAGAGAGTGAAACATACATATATAGAGTATATTTTCGTTAGCTTTTTAACTTTTAGTTGATTCTCAAATTTCATATGCATATTCAATGTTTTCTAAAATTATATATATATTTAAATCAATTTAAAAAGGAATTAATAAAATTTAATTATTATTAATAATTTTTTTTTTAAGATATAAGTTAAGATTGTTATATTATAAAATAATGGCTATCGATGATCATACAATATTTAATCATTTTAGAGTATATTTGTTAATCTACATATTTGACAATTCTATATATACTATATGAAGGTAGTATATGCATACAACGTTCACTTTATAGTTTCGTTTATTTCAATTATTTTTGCAATAAATTATTTTGCATTTGCAACGCTTCTACTTGTCATACTCGTTCTCGAAGTGAAAAGAGTATATTGGTGCTGGGCAATGTCTGTCTCCCTATTGTAGCTAGAGACTTGAGACTAGAGACCCTCAGCTTATGAGGTTTTTCCATTTTCGGAATTTTTGAGGAATTATATATCCTTAAATATATATATATATATATATATTGTATATCTTTTAGCTAACTAGGAGACTTAGAATTTTGAAAATATGCTCGTATAGTAGAAGAACTATATCTTCCACAGCTTCAAAGTTGAAATCACAAAACTTGCCATTTACCTCACTGTTGATCTTCTTCAACTGAAAGATCTATAAATTATAATGGTTTCGTTTATTTATAATTTCGTTGTTTTTGGAATGTGAACGAATATTAATAAGTCGGTTGCTCCCGAGTGCAATGTTCTTACTTGTTTTTATACATTTTGCCGAAGGCTGAACTTGGGAGTGGCCATGAGCCTACACGCTTGTAACGCTTAAGAATTCTATAAATGGGCGATATGCATTAATATAGATTATATATACATACTTACATATATATGTATATATGTACATACAATATGTTTCAACAGAGTCTCAAAATTTGAAATCTTCTTAACGACCTCTTATATATAATGATATATCAGATTTCTTATAAATTGTAAATTTTTGGTTTTTTGTTTTGAAAATCAGCCACATATGTATATGTATATATAGTAAGTTAATTCCAGCATAAAATTAGTCCTCAACAAATGCTTTTTATTCCCTGAATTTGAGTGCCAAAAAAGCGCAAATGTTTAATCCGAAGTCTTCAAATACACATATGTGTATACTATATAGCGTATATATATGAATATATGTATGTGTATTTATATGTATCTGCAACTTTTTATATTTGCTTAAGATTTAAGAGCTTATTTATACGAGTTTCTTAATGCATCATGTCACTATTTTTAGTATGTATCAACATTTTGGCCTTTGATTAAGTTCGTTACCAACAAAAGCTAATGGACGCTCACATTAAGTTCACATTCAACCGAAATCCGATAAAAGTTAACAAAAAAAAGAAACACTTTAAGTGCGGGAACAACATGGAATTGACACGAGAATCGCCTTAAAAAAGTGGAAAGCGAATTGGAATCGAAACACAAGCGAATGTGACTCATTCCCGTTCCCGTTCCCGTTCTCGATATCGATATTCAAATTGTTCAATATTAAATATCAAGTGTCGGGTGTCAGCGTATCTGATATCCCCTTTGGTCACTCAATTCAATTTCAAGATGTTCACAGAACTCGTCTTAAACAAATGTATAAATAAATGTATTCTTCTTCTTCATTTTTTTTTTGCCATTTGGTATTCAAGAGTCATTTGCATGCGACTGACGGAGAACTTGTTAAAAGTTTAATTGATGTCATCCGTTTGTTGCGTATACCCTGTATCGAAAAGGGTATACTGCATAGAAGACTTCCCTATCTCTCTAAGGAATACTAAAACTATATCTAGCTAACTATATATATAAGCTATAAAAATAATGTTGATCTCTAGAATTGATAATTTTTAATTTTGAATCTAGCTATAAGCTTAAAGGAGCTAGTGCATATCTATATCTTTGAACAACTCGTTTCATTCCTGTGATCCAGAATTTCTTTAAAATCAATATCAATTCGCTTTTTGACCTAAGAACTTTTACATAGTGAGTACTAATCCAAGTTATTATGGGTATCTTTTAGTCGAGCACACCCCACGCAAGTAGTACATAGTCAGAGTTTATTTGCCGATAAAGCGGGGATTAATGCAATCGTGCTTAAATTGTTCGTGAGTGGAATACATGAAATTCCAATTGTTTTTGCAAATACTCTATAACGTGGGTGCTTGAGTGTATCCAATCTGTGGAATTTCTCCAGATATCCAGACAATCTAATCAAATGTTATTAGCTGCTTTCGAAATGGGCATTTGTTTGATCAAGTTATTAACTAACAATTTGAGATGTTATAACTATGGACTGACTGCATTCTGTATTCGTTTATTTGATTGAACTTAATGTAAGCTTTGGCACTTTAATATTATAAATTGATGTTCTTTAACAGGCAAAGGCAGAATTTTACTATAAGTCTGACATATAGGAAAGAATACCACATTAGCAATAATTTCATTCTGTTTTGCATCAGATCTAAAATTCAATTTAGAAATTACACCTTTTGCTTTTTTTTATGGTTCTTTTCGTTTCTTCTCTAAAATTAGATGGACTTAAATATAGTTTCTGCTTTTTGTATTTACTCCAATGGAACATTCACTACAAAAGCGACACCTGTAGCTTTTCCTTTATGTTCTTGTCGACTCTTTGCTAAATTTAGAAGTACTCAAATATATTTGCAGGTGTTGTATTGTATAAACACCTAAACACCTAGGAGACATTCATTACACATAATCCATTCATTCACGTTTGCTGGCTTTCTTTGGCGCAGTCGCAACTGTTTGTATTGTGTTTGCTGTTGTTGTTGCTACAGCGCCCCCTTTCGGCGAGACGCTAGCAGCCGCAATTGTCATTCTTTCGGCATTCTCCTCAGTTCGCTTATTGGATTTTGCTTTGCGCGCACACACAAAGTGTTCTCGTTAAAATGGGTTAAGCGCATTTGACGAAGACGCCGCAAATGAAGCAAATTGGTGACACACACACATGCACACTCGCACTCATACACACACGCTCAGGCACTTGCACTGTTTTTATACCCTGAACCCATTGAAAATGGGAAATCAGGGTATAATGGTTTTGCAAAAAGTATGTAACAGGCAGAAGGAGGCGTGGCAGACCCCATAAAGTATATATATTATTGATCAGGGCGACGAGCTGAGTCGATTTGGCCCTGTCCGTCTGTCTGTCCGTCCGTCCGTCCGTCTGTCCGTCTGTCCGTCTGTCCGTCTGTCCGTATGTATGAACGCGTCGATCTCAGAACATATAAGAGCTAGAGACTTCAAATTTTGCATGATGGTCTGTGTATACAGCGAAAATATCGAGTTTGTTTTAGATATTCGATAAATTTTTCCGTTTCAATGATATCGATTTAAAACGTTATCAAGATTCAGTTTTTTGACCATATCTTTTACATATTTTTAGCTACAGCTACCAAATTTTGTTTTTAGCTTTTTGTAAATAAAATACATTTTCTATTTTTTCATATTTTGGATACCGGCTCCACATTTCACAAAAAAAAATTATTAAAAAAAAAAATTATCAAAGCCACAATTTAATTTTTTCAAATTTTTTAGTGAAAACCGTATTTTCAATAAATTAACAGAATTCAATGCAGAAAATTGCATTCAAATCCGTTAAGTAATACAGAAGTTATTAAAGGAATCATTGTAAAAGCACGCGGCAGCAGCCTGTACGTGTGCACACATACATTCAAATCAACTACGCAGTAATCGGCGCGCGTGCTTCTGTGTGCATGGCATGTATATGTGTGCATGTGTATACAAATGTGTGCATGTGTATATGTGTGCATGTGTATATGTGTGCACGTGTATATGTGTGCATGTGTATATGTGTGCATGTGTATATGCGCGCCTGTGTGTATTTGTGCATAATATGTATAGATAAAAGATATAAGCTAGCTTGTTTAAAACATCAGCTCGGACTTGGTTCAGGGGATCTCGTAGTCGGGCAGTCTCGACTAGAGCGTTCTTACTTGTTTTGTTTTTGTTTAGGGCTCTCTTTGCGTTTGTTTGGCTGCCTTTGGACGTTGTTGTTATTGTTGTTGCCGTTTTGTTTCAGGCATTTGCTCCATTTTTAGCTGAACTCGATCAATGAACCGTTTAATACATACACATGCACACAAATACACACATACTGGCGCAGGCACAAAGACTCGTACACACGGCGTTTAAATTTCTACAAAACTTATTTGATTAACGGTAATTGCAAGAGCGCAACAAGCAGCGAGAGCACGCTCGCTCTCACTCTCTCCCTCTCTCTCTCTCTCTCTCTCTCTCCGGATCTGTTCAGTTTACACTATCACACACCTTCGCTTGCTCAGCACAGCGCACAGCAAAAAAAAAATAAAAGAGCGGCTTGTATGTTGTTTTAGTTGTTGTTGGCAAAAGTTAACTCCGCAGTTCGCTTGGCTTTTAGTTTTTTTTTTCTGTTTCAATTTAGCACGTTTTACGCGTCCCGCAACTGACGACGTCTCAACGCTTTGGCCGTCTGCTATTGACTGACTTCAGCTCGAGCGGCTGGCGCTGCTGCGGCTGCCTGCCTAGCTAACTGCTGGACAGGTATGCACACACACACACACACACAGCAGTGTTATTGTTGCTGTAAGCCGCCGCAAAGAAAGTCGAGTCGCACGTACAGAGCCGTTGCTGCTGCTGCTGGTGCCTCTGTCTCTGTCTCTGCCGCTGCCGCTGCCTCTGTCTCTGCCAAGTCGCTGGCTGGAATGTGTTGAAATTAAAAGTTGTTGGGTTTTTGGGCGCAGCGCCGTCGTTGTTGTTGGCCCTGGCCAGGCCAGTGCATGTTGTTGTTGTTGTTGCTTGTTTATATGTTGGTTTTTTTTTTGGCTTAGACAGGTGCAGCAGGCGGCTGTGGCTGCGACTGTGGCTGCGGTGACTGCTGCTGTTATTGATATTGCATTGAGCACTTTGAAAAGCCGTCGCCGTTTCTATGCATTCTACAAGTTTTCCAACCACACACACACACACACACACACACACACACACACACACACACACACACACACACACACACACAGACACACACACGCTGAGCTGCTGCAAAATTGAAAAACTTGGCATTTAGCTTGGCCGTCAGACCGAGTGAAATCTGCAAAAATTATTCTATATGCCTATAATCGGACTGCTGTGTTGTTGCTTTTTTGTTTGTTGCTTTTGGCCACGGAAACGGAAATGCTCAAATTTAGCTGCCAGTTGCCGCCAAAAGGTGTCGATATTTATACACTTTTGTAGCTGGCACACATTTTCCGACTTACTTTCGAAACGCTCTCGTTGCTATTATTAGTATTACAATATTATCGTGAACCAGTTCATATAAGGCCAAATGTCTTAGAAGTTTTCCTCTCAACTTTTTCCTAATGAGAAACCCGTCCGCTGCTGTAAGTACACGTAGATTAATTGCTTAATTACGACTTAAGATGCGCCGCAAGCAACCTTAATTGCGGCTATCTTATCTCATCTGGTTTCTTCTAAGTGGAAAATGTCATAAGTTTTTATACTTTTTTTTTGTCAGTTTTTAGTGGTTCTTTTTTTGGAAGGTTCAATGATTATGGGCTTATCAATTAATGTGCGCTGTTATTCCCCATCTTAGGAGCAGAATTACTACACGTTTCCGCAATTAATTTGTGAAGTTTTTATGTACTTATTTAAAGGGATTTCTATTTTAGGTCTTTGATTCAGTTTCTAAGGAATATCTGAGCTTATAGAAGACTTACAGAGATTTTTCAGGAAAAGCTTAGATACTTCTTCATAGATAACTTTAAAAAACAACTTAAAAAAAAAGCAATTCCAGTTTTCAGTTACTAAAAAAATTGCTCTAAAAGTGTTTTTTGTGCAACTGGAAAAAAGAAAGATCTGCCAACTTCTAGTTGAAAGCAAAGCTTGTTTCTTGCTAGCCGTAAGCACACACAAGATTAAATTGAAAGAAACTTCAATGCACTTACATGCGTGTTAAACTCTCAATTGATTTGCACAGGTGTCTTACCATATCAGTTTTTGAGTGCGCAATTATTGTTGTAAATGCCAGAGCTTAAATTTGTTTCTGGCCTTGGTCAGCGAATTGTGATTACTTTTTTGGCCCCAAAGACGGGGCTCTGAAATGCATTTGCAGCACGTTTTCTGCCAACAACAACAACTCGCTGGCAATTGCAATCTGAGAGATTTCACCAGCTATTTTGACAAATCCCTGCTAACCTGCTGACATGCTATTGGTCCAAAGGCCCCGCCTCCCCGAAAACTATAAATAAGAAAAAGCAACAGTGGAATTTCACTTTTCACTCATGGAAAAACTAAAAGAAAAAAAAAATGCCCAAAAAAAAGCAAAATATAATAATAATAATAAAAAGTTTATACGAGCACACTTAATAATTTGCAATTAAATTCGTCGATGGTCGTGCCGCTTGGGAACTGGTTGCATGAATAAACTGTTTTTTTTTGTGGCACAGTGTATATATTGAAGGTATTATTAACATTCCGCATTCAGATTGGGGGCTTAGGGTATATACGATTCCTATATAGATAAGTGTGTGCCTAAGTTGTTTCTTTTATAAATTGGCGTTTCGTATAACAATACAAATATTGTTATTTTAGAAATACCAATTTGCAAATATAAGTTAATTTGCATCTAAGATAAAATATAAAAAAAAAGCTTAAGAATTTTTAATAAAAAAAAAATTCTGAAAGATTTGTTACTTAAAAAATGGAGCATCATTCAGAAAAATACTTAAAAACATGTTTAAAAATACTAAAAAAAATACTGAATATATGCAACATTCAAGTAAAATAAAATATATAAACAAAATCAAAGAAAAAAGTAATAGAAAAATACTAAAAAAATACTTTGAGCATTTGAATGTATATTAGAGTTTAGTTTCTTTGTTCAGAAAAATACTACAAAATACTGAATATACGCAACATTCAAGTAAAATAAAAATCAAAGAAAAATCATATGAAAAAATTCTGAAAAAATACTATTAGCATGTATATTAGAGTATGTATATTAGAGTTTATTTTCTTTTATCAGCAAAATACTAAATAGCCTGCTTAAAAATATTAAAAATTCTGAATATATGCAACATTCAAGTAAAATAAAATCAAAGAAAAATCTAATGAAAAAATACTAAAAAAAATACTATTAGCAAATGAATGTATATAAGAGTTTAGTTTCTTTGATTAACTATGTTAGACAGCTATCAAGCCCTACTTTCCCTTGCTGCTCCTCATTCAAATAGTGTATTTCAGCTTCGGAGTGATCAAGTTTAATTTGACTCTCAATAAATATTTATATATACATATATTTTTTGGTGAAATCCAGAAAACAAGTCAAAGCGCAAAAATCGAAATCGCTTTTATAGAGTTGTGGCAGGCATCTCGCCTCATCGGCTGCTCGCCTCATCGCCTCCCCCCAGTCGCCAGCCAACTAGTCTGCAATGAGCATGTGGCCAAGGCCGAGCTGCATCGAAGTCGATCGCTGTGTGCCATTAAATCAAAAGGAAGAAGCAACTGCCACGCCCACGGCCAGGCAGCCGCCAGGCAGGCGAGCTACCAGGCAGACAGTCAATGTCGCTACTACAAGTAGTAAAAGCAATAATAACAACAGCAACAACAACAACAACAACAACAGCAACAACAACAACATGAGAAACTGATTTGTGACGGCCTCGGAACAAGTGGCTTTCTTTTGGGTGCGACGACTTGGAGCGAGAGATCTGCTTTGCGATCTGCGACCAGGGACTCAATGCAATGCAGCTGCTAAGCGTTTTTAATTGAATCGCAATGAAAAAGAGTCGCTCGAACGAGAAACGCGTTAAACCGCTTTTGATTTTTATATGTACTCCATGCCAGGCACAAGCGCCTTGGTAAAAGTGGGTAATCATCATTAGCGTGCCGCGACCGAGGCCGAAGCTGATGCTGATGCTGATGCTGATGCTGATGCTGAAGCTGTGCGGCATGGCAACTTCCAATCAGCCTCAGTGCTGGACAGTAAACGACCCCCAATCCACCAGCCAACATCTTCAACCGATTCCATTTCCAATTCCAATTCCCACATCTGTATGTTCATAGATTAGGCGGTGAGAGTGCGACAAAGCCGAAAGCCGCCGTCGCAGTCAAAGAAAATAAAATTAAAACATTTTAACTGCCTGCTTATAAGATGGCAGCCCACACACACACACACACACACACACACATCATGTTGCATGCCACAGCGAGGCAAGTGAAATTGCCTTAATGCGCTCAACTCCCATCCACATGAGCGAAGATCGCTCCGCTGCCCCGGCAAATAGAAATTTGATCTATTTCATATGATTAGCGCGCATATAAATTGCCTTCCAGCTGGCTCACAGATCGAAGACAGACAGCTTCCACTTGTTGTTTATGGGGCTCCGAACGTGTCGGGGCTCATTGATTGAGCATTGCGATTGATTAGGTGAAAACGCATGTGGGTGTGCCACAAGCGATCCCAACACACGAACACGCAACAGACAATCCCAAACACAATCAGGAACACGCACAATGAACAATGCGCTCATTTTGTGGGCGTGGCGACAGCTGCTCCTGGCACTGGATACGCAGCCAAAGGCTGTGGTTAAGGTGCACCTTAATGGCTAGGGAGAGTCAATGATCGAAAGTAGCTACTATCACACCAGCTTAGACTTCCCTCCCGCCAGTTCCCTGTAATCATGAAAATGGCATCAACCCAAAGGTTCGAGTCATCAATAACCCCTCGAACGTGTTGGATACTTAGGCTATGATTACAGGGTATATTTATATCTGTCTCTGCATACTCTAAAGGCAGACTCAGTGTCTGTATCTGTTTCTGTTCAAGCATATGTATCTGTATCTGTATCTGTATCTGTATCTGTATCTGTATCTGTATCTGTATCTGTATCTGTATCTGTATCTGTATCTGTATCTGTATCTGTATCTGTATCTGTATCTGTATCTGTATCTGTATCTGTATCTGTATCTGTATCTGTATCTGTATCTGTATCTGTATCTGTATCTGTATCTGTATCTGTATCTGTATCTGTATCTGTATCTGTATCTGTATCTGTATCTGTATCTGTATCTGTATCTGTATCTGTATCTGTATCTGTATCTGTATCTGTATCTGTATCTGTATCTGTATCTGTATCTGTATCTGTATCTGTATCTGTATCTGTATCTGTATCTGTATCTGTATCTGTATCTGTATCTGTATCTGTATCTGTATCTGTATCTGTATCTGTATCTGTATCTGTATATGTATTTCTATCTAGATTTCGATATCTGGATATTTATTGGTATTCATGCCTTTTAAGGAAACTAGATCAAAGTGAATCGCTGTGTGGTTTGTTTATATAGTTAAACATTTGGAGCTATCAAGTGGCATCTGGCATGTGCTGTCAATTGTGACAATTCCTGGAAAACTGCACAGAGTTCAAGCTAAATAATAACAATATGAAGGGGCTATAAACTCAACTATACTCTGACCCTTGCGAAGAGACACGCGCCCTAAAAAACTAAAAATATAGAAAGAAAAGTTCTTGAAGCAAAACAGCGAAAGAGTAAAAAAGCTTAGTAGGTAGCCAAAAATATGTTTATGTGCTGCGGAAAAAAGGAGAAGGGGAGAACTGTACGAACCGTAATTATATCATTTAATTTTGGGTAAGGCATAGAGCAGTTAAGCTAAGCTGTGCTTGATCACAGATGTGCGAGTACTTGAGCCGCGCCAACAAGATGTTGTTTGGGATGGCTTTTTGTTTTTTTTTTTCTTTTCTGGTAATTGCGAACCATACGAAGCGTTAACATCGCGTAAAGATTGTCCAATTTGATAGTGGCCGCAAATGGGTCTAGAAACTGAAACCTTTCTTCCGGCGAAAAATGACGGCTAACATAAACCGCCACCTAGCGGCAAGTAGATGCCAGCTGTTGCTCAATTAACGGGCTTCTGATTGATAGCCCATCTGTATGTGTAAGTGCGTGCGGTTTATCAATCAATTTATCTGCGGATGCGTTTGCGTGTCTGCTGTGCCACTCACAAAAAAGGGGCGTGGCCACATTTATGGCCTTGCCCATTGTATCGAATCACATAATCAGCAAAACGATTGAAAGCCAAGCGCCAGGTTTGAATGGCTGCCATCTGGTAATTTGCATCAAAGCCTAACAAAATTTTACAATCACCTCAAAAGCTGAGAAGCGTCTCATGCGATGCGATTCGATGCGATTGGATTGGATTGATGCGAACTAATATAAAAGTCATATAAAAAGGCGGCACCTTCAGATGCCTGGCCAATGGAGAGCTAATCACAGGGTATTAAACAAAAGTGTGTCATAGAAAATAATTATACGATGTGCCTGCATAATCAGGCGTCTGGCTGCAGGCAATCTTTACAATAAAGGTAAGATCGCATTTTACATAAGCTTTTCATTATGCATACCTATTTCGCATGCTCGCCTTGTCTGGTATATTTCTTCTAGAGTACATTTCTCCTATACTCTCTCTTTTCTTTTTTTTAGATGTCTGTTCTGTCTTATTTTCATCTTTGAGTCCCGTTCTTTAGTCTAAGCTAACTTAGATATCTTTCTTAAGAATTTGTTTTCCCTATTTCATGCAAAGTAAGTCTTGCTTGAAACTTCAGGTTTATTAAACAACAATGAATATAATGATTAGATTTGCTACAACAATTGGCAAATCCCACACACATCCACAATAAATGATAAATCAATCAACAATCATCTCGTACGTGTACCTATAATATACAGATATATATATGTATGTGTACATATATGTATATACGCCTAGTATACTCGCTGGCGAGAGCTCTTCACATAAGGTAAGCAAATAAATTTTTGCTCATTGTTCGCAAACAGAAATCACAAAAATTGATTTGTTTACTTGCATTTGTTTGTGTGTGATTCGATCGTTGCACTTTCACTTAATAATTTTTTATATAAATAGAAATTTGTACATAATTTCTTTAATTTTCAACTGGTGTGAAGAGCTAATGTCAATGGGAGTATATAGATATAGTCTGCCTAAGTAGGTATGGCTAGATCATTGATCTCACTTTTTGGTTCGTTTAAGTCAATATTTTGTAGCGATTTTCTTTATTGATTCCTTTCATTTTGCTTTTTTTTTTTATTTTTTTATTAACTTTGACGATTTCTATCAAAAATTGTTGTTCCCATTTATTAAGATAATTTGCGTATAGATCAACTAAGAACTTTACAAGCCCCTGTCATACTCAAATACACATATTTTCGCCTTCCTATGCGAATTCAAAAAAATAATAAAACTTTTAAGTGATCGTTATTAGTAATTAGTAGTACTTAAGAACATCGATAGTTGACGTCAATGTTAAGCTGATATATTAAGTCTCAAGAGCATTTACTGATTACCTAATACTTTCCGGATATCAATCCATTTCATTGCCTTGGAGTACTTGGTTTTAAGCAGAAGCTTAAGGGCTTTGAAAACTGTAATCAATCATAAAATCAATATTTTATTTTTGTTCTTGCTCTAGCGATCGGACAAGTCATTAATAGATAAATCATTTAAGACCGAAGATTAGGTTGAAACATAATTCGCTAATTAATTGTGGTTCCTTAGATGGTTCCGCAAACATATACTGGAGCGCCATATTGGGTACTGTGAGTGCCAGAGGTAAGAGCTTTTGATAGTTTTTTCTGGCAGTTCATTAGTTATCTGCTGATGGCCCGTTCAATATTGGGGTGTGTACTAGTCGCAGACGTTTTAAGCTGCCTGCTATCCCATATAAACGTTACATCATGACATGCTCGATGTACGTAAGCCCATAAAAAACCATACCTAATCACATCAGAGTGGGCTGTGCCAGACGAGGAGGAGGAGGAGTTCCAGGCTCAGTGTCTCAGTCTGAGTTCGAGTTTGAGTTTCAGTCTGAGTCTCGAGTCGCAGTCCCCGCCACAGGCCATTACAGTTAGTGAGACGAAGGCTGTGTGTCTGCGTCTGTGTGTGTTGCACAGTGGGTTAGGTTTTTGTTTTGCTTCCTGATTGCGTTGCACGCATGACAGGTGCTGATTAGTTGGCTGACACCGCGACGATGAATGCATCCAAATGGCTGCTGCAATTTTTTGCGACTTTCCACAAATGCGTTTTAGCGTTATTTTGTGCGCTTTTACGATTGTCGTTATTCTCTCTCTCTCTCTCTCTCTCTCTCTCTCTCTCTGTGTGACGCCCCATAAATAACTGGCCGAGATTTCGGGGTAGCTTATGTAACTTATGTGCAGCCTCTAACTAACTCAAGATGCTAGACAAAAATAGATAAAAATGCGCATATGTATATAAGACAATAAACATATATAAACAAATGTGTACTGGAGAAAAAAAAACAAAAGACTTAAGACACGAACTTTATGTATTTCTCTATTTTCGTCGGGCTATGCTAATGCTATTGTAACTGTAACCGACCTCTGCTGCTTGCTGGAGTGCCATGCGCTGTTTCTACTCATTTCCTATTAATTTATGTTAATTATTTGTAAAAGAAAGAGCCACACCATGCTCGACGCTACCCTGGTACCCCGATAGCCCACTTGGTCGCTTGGCTGCCTTTGCTGTTTCTCTACTGTCTCTGCTGTCTTTTCAGCTATCTGTTGGCCCTCTTCTGAGCGTTGTGGTACCATACCAGGCGCGCACACACAAGTTCACTGACTTGTTGACAATGAATTGACAAAAGCCAAAACGCCAGACGCCAACTGTGAAAAGAGGCGCAGTCACAGCAACTGAATCCAGTTGCCGGCATAGCCAGAGCCAGTGGCAGAGGCAGACCTAACGATAGCGTTAACAATGAAGATGATACAAGACAACACAGGCCCAAGTACAATACACATGTGTCTACCATCTAAAATAGAAGTCAAGTGTGTGCGAGGGATGTACAAAACTTTTTTCAAATATCAAAGAATTTTTATTTTATTCCCAAAAATGAGTAAATCCACAAATGTTTTTGAATCGAAATCAAATTTTTATAAAAAATTAACCTATAAGAAAAACCGCATGTTTTATGATTGCATGTTTTTTGATTGTTTCTACATTTAAATTTCAACCAGAAAATCGAAAATAATTCGAATATCTTGGGGCAAATATCATATACCTTGGTAAAAAAAAAAAATGACAAATCAGAGAAAATTATTCCTTTAAAGTCAAAGCCATTGCCAAAGTTAGCCCATTACTCTAGTTCTTATTCACGTTTCCTCCTGGATAAACGTTGCTGGCAGCCCTCGCTATGTAACCTCAAATATTTCTGTTTGATCTGTTGCCAAAGTGGAAGCAAAATTAAGACGATTTGAGAGCCCACGAATCGAAAGATTCTTTGCGGCTAAAAATTCTCCCCGCGGCGTCCGCAAATTAAAAATGTGTATTAAATTTTTTTCATATTATTAGTTGGTTTTTTGATTCTTCACATTTTTCTTCTAAACTTCTTTGTTAAATCGGCATTGGGTTTTTTTTATTTGATTTTTTTTGTTGACTGTTGCTTAGAAATTGATGCCGATAATGATGATGATTATTGGTTCGCTTGCTCGTCTGCTGATGGGTTGCGGTATTTTGATGTCTGTGCCACGGCTGATGTCATGACAGGATTTGGAAGCCGGTTTTTCACATTTATAATTAAAATGTTTTGTTTACCAAACGTCTAGCATTTGTCTGTTCGACGAGCATTACCAATTGAAATTGGAAACAAATATTCAGCGAAACAATTTCTCGTTTCATATTGAGATCAGCATTTTAAATATATAAATGAGCTTTCAATTGAAAGCTGTACAGTAGCAGATCTATGAATTGATAAAATTTGTAGACCATACTGTAGACCAGTATTGCCAACTTATGTTGAGCAAAAAAAGCTAGATCAAGGAAAAAAAGACTCAGAAAAAGGCGAAGTTTGTGGAGGAAAAAGCTGGAAAAAGCTGACTTATCTCAGAAAATTTTGTATGATTTCTGCAAATTTGTCACATTTTTGTCGATGAGCAAAAAAAAAAGTACTTCAATATTACAGACATAATAATTTTTCACCACAAACAATTTTACGGAAGTTTTAACATTTTGTACTCAATTTTATCAAAAATTATTATATAGTCAAATAAAAAATAAACTGAAAAACAGCTACATATCCCGCAATTGGACTTTCAAAAAAGCCAGATTTGACGGTAAAAAATCTGATTTGGCTACAGTGATGTAGACACTTATTTTGCTTTGTTCCAGGGCTATAAACCCTAAATATATACACAAAACAGAGATAAGATTTAGTTGGAGTCTTAGTTCGATTGTTTCTTTGACAATTAATAGGAAATTTCATTTTATTTTAATAAATTATTGAATTATCAAAAAGAAAAATTAGATAATTGAAAAGAGTTTTTAAATTTGTTTTCAGAAAGATTTTAAATAATTTATAATAAAGAATGTAGACATATACATATACAAAAATATAAATAATGACCAAAAATCTAATAACCAAACAAATAAATATGACAAATAATTTCAAGTTAAAGGCAATCAAATGCTTTAATTGGCTTCTGGTTCAGTTTCGTTTTGTGCAACCGGTTTGCGTCTCAACTTTTTGGCTTATTGTGCAACAAACTGTAAAGAGCTGAAAAGTATCTTTTGGCCTCTGGCCGGCAATTTCCGGTGTTCTAGCGACCAACACCTGCTCGATCTAAGCTCATGTCCCCCTCCATACTCTCCACTCTTATTTCTGCTGCGATGCGAAATGGGATTGGGAATGGTCTCAGATTTTGGCACATTTGTCATGAACACTGTTTGCGACTGGCTGACTGGCTGTCCGTTGCTATTTGCCCTCATTTGGAGCGTTTGTACTTGAAAATGACTTCATTTGCACGACTTTTGTGGCTGTGGCTTTTTGTTTAACATTTTACTTTGTGTTTGTGTTTGGCTCGGCTTTGTTTTATTTATTGGTCTCTGCCCATTGCATGTACTGCAAATCAAGGTTAATTGTCTGTGCCCTCCTCTGCTGCTCCACACACCCCCACAAAACACTCTCCAGTTCAGTTGCTTTGGTTTGATTTAGCTGCGTGCGCACCTTTCGAATCAATCAGGCTCAATATTTATTGGTGTTTTTCTTCGTTTTTTATGGTTTATTTTCGTTTGGCTTTTGTCATTGTCATGCACGCAATTTGCATGCGCCGTTAGAGCCCGGCCAGAAGTAACTGTAAAGCCAGCTAACAGCCATAAATGGAGCTCGCACACACACGCTCACGCACACGCACAACTGTCACGACGTATCGCCCACGCCTCAAGTTTGTAGCTTTAGTCGCTTCAATGGTCAAGCTTCATTTTGTCTGCGTTTTACGGGAAAGTTCTCTTAAGAGCTAAAAGCATTGAACGCATTGCTTTTCCAAAACTTCAAATGCGTAAATTATCACCGAGACTAGGTACACTTGAGACCTCAGCCACGGCAAGAGAGTTGCATTTGCATACAATAATCACAAATCATATTATATAACAGTTAAGATCAAACGGTATTTGGACCAAGACCACCTGCAATAAACGAGCTCATCTACGATGAACGTAGGGAACGTAGTTCGGAATATGCAAAGTGTTCTTAAGCTAGATCCCTCAACATGTCCATACCACTCGATAAGCATTTACTATCCATATATATGACAGAACTAAAGAAAACTCTTAATTTTCATTTCTAAAGAGATGTCTTTCAGAAATTCACATTTTCTGAACCTTCTCTTACTATTTTATGGCTTAAGCTGAAAACCTCTTTCAAAAAAATTAATATATGATATGTTTTTCCATGATTTATAACTTATATCGCTGATATTTATGTATATCTAGATAAATACTTGTTTTCTAATGCTAAACTAGAATGTAGCTGAATAATTTATTTGAAAATCTACTCTTTAACCATGCAGCCATGCTAATGGCTGGTAACTGAATTATGTTAATGCGAGTGAAAAGTGTTAACTTTTAAGCTCAACATAAATATACTGATTGTGCGACCCAGTCTCTCCACTTCGATCTTATCTTTGACATCATTGGAGCACAATAAATAAGTTTAATAGACAGCTGATTGTGTATGCAGAGTTATATAATATATGCGACTGCATATTTAACAAATATGTTCTATATGTTAGAAATCAGCGGAGTACAAGTCATTATGCTAATGCCCTAACAGCTGTAAATGGGTAAATTAGCACTCTAAAATCGTTATTCGTATGCCGCTGACTTTGATTTGTGGCTGCTATATTTATATTTTGGCCAATTAGGAGAACGTCTTGGCAACTTTCTAAGTAACAGCAGTCGATACAACAACAACAACAACAACAACAACAACAACAACAACAACAGTAACAGCAAGCGAAGCGAGCCTTAGACAATTGCAGGATACTCTGCGCACCGCAAAACAAAAGACTTAGGCAACAAACTTGGTGCTGGCATTCAAAGCAAGCTGAATTGCTTTGGCACGATCTGAGAGGGATGAAGAGCAGATGCCTGGCTGGCTGACTGTCGCAGACAAGGAAAAAAATAAATAAAAACCAACAAGACAATGAAAAGTGAAATTGTCTCGATAGTTTTCAGTTTTCAGCAGTATTTTTTTTTTCGGGCCACGTTTGTTTGTTTTGCTTTTTTTCACATATATTTTTTTGTCAGCCAGCAAATCAATGAAAGTTGACGCCAATTGCAGCCGAGCCGAGCATGTAGCATGTGGGCTACCAGGCAGCCAGCCAGCCAGCCAGCCAGCCAGTTAATTTCGAATGCTCGCATAATCAAGCCAAAAATGGCAGCGAAACCTATCGAAAAAATTACCAAAGTGTCATGCAAAAGTGGCAGGAGAAAGGCGACAACCACACCGCAGCGTAACTAGAGAAGAGAAAAGAAGCGCGGCTTGCCAGCCAGCCAGAGGCAAGTGAAGCAGCCAAACACCTGACCAATTCAGCTGGCACATATCGCTGAAGGACGTGGCCCAAAAGGTCAATACCAAAGAGGTTTGGCAAGCGCGATGAGCAATTAAACATTCAACAAGGCCCGAAATGACAGGCTAACAACTTTCACCACACGCCTGCCATTGGCACACAACAAAACTCTCATGTCACGTCACCCCTCCCCCTCTCCCAGGAGAGTAGGGTAGCGTATCTATGCATGTGAGAAGCGGCGACAAAATTGAACAGACAGACAGCCAACGATGTCAATCAGAAATGCCAGCCACATGCAGACAAGTTGATTTTATTCATCGGCTGAAATTTCATTGAGAAATGTTGAAGGTTAAAATGCAACTGAGGCGACATGAGTGGAAAGTTAAGTTTGAGTGTCTCGAAAATGGTATGCTCTTCACAAATGCCAGAGCATTTCAACAGCTTTTAATTGGGCTGCAAGTGTAACTATTTGGGACTTGAAGAGTGCTACAAGGAGTTGATTTTATGAGTATCTTTAATTGCTAAACTTTAAGCTTGAATAAAGTGCGAATGCTCTTTCTTTAATTTGCTCAACATATATGTATGTAACAAAGAGTAGCAGTATAACGAGGTCTCAACACCATACCGTAGAGTTGCATAAGGAAGAGGTTCAGTGGTGGCTGATCGATAGTCAGAAGAAGAAGTCAAGTTGTCAAGTTGTTAAGTTGAATTAAGTTGAAGCGGACAGAAGTCGCAAAAGTTGCACAGGCCGACAGAGACGAAAAGCTGAAGTCAAAGTTGAGAAAGTTGAAAGCCGAGACTTAATCTATCTATCTAATATAATATAATCATAATTAATAAATATAAGGGATACATAATTACTATCCCACATATATACCAAAAACACTTTAACAATTCTTATATTTTTATAACTATAATGCATTTAGTAGAAATCTACATGTCATGTAGGCGAGTACTTGGCATAGTTAAACGCTCGTTCGAGAACCGTGAGAATGTGAACAATAATACCCTGAAATTGGAAAAGCTTATTCACATATGCTAGTATGGCTACCAAAGTATTTAAGTTGTCTTTCATAGTACTTTTTATTTCAACTGTCAAATAAACAATTTCTTATGCAAATGATAAAATATCGACTAAAATTAAATTATATTTTTAAGTCAGTTTTTTTATACCCTGAACCCATTGAAAATGGGAATTCAGGGTATAATGGTTTTGTGACAATGTATGTAACAGGCAGAAGGAGGCGTGGCAGACCCCATAAAGTATATATATTCTTGATCAGGACGACGAGCTGAGTCGATCTAGCCATGTCCGTCTGTCCGTCTGTCCGTCCGTCCGTCTGTCCGTCTGTCCGTCTGTCCGTCTGTCCGTCCGTATGAACGCAGTGATCTCGTAAACCACAAAAGCTAGAGATTTGAGATTTTAGATATATATTCTTGTATACCATACGCAGTACAAGTTTATTTTTTTTTTTCGATAACTCATCCTATTTCCTTATTATCGATAACAATCGATATTTTGACTTTGTTTTTAAGCTATAACTTTTAGACCATAATACCTAGAGACGCCAAATTGACTATGTAGGTTGCTGTGATGTAAATACAGATAATAAACTTATTAAATTTTGGATACCTCTCCCCATTAGCCCCATAAGTGGAAAAAACGTATTTCAAATACTAGGGAGTTGGGATTTCGTATATATACACCTCTAGATGTCAATATTATGTCCTGAAAATTTCATTAAGAAAGTAGATCTAGAACCGAAGTTATTTAACAATGAATTTCTCATAATGCTGCATAGAATGCAGCCCAAGCGTAGCCGCTAAATCATCTACGCAGTAAGCGGCGCGCGTGCTTGTGTATGTATATGTGTGCGTGTGTGGGTGCACGCAGAGGGTAATATGTACCGGTAAAAGATATAAGCTAGATTGTTTAAAACACTGCCTCGGACTTGGTTCAGGGGATCTCGTAGTCGGGCAGACCCGACTAGAGCTTTCTTACTTGTTTTAATATTTAGTTCAGGACTAAGAATTCTGGTCTCTTCTATGCCATTCAGATGTATGGAATTGCAGCCAAAAAGACACTGACTTCTTCAGGCGAAAACGCTGAAGAAAATGCCCCAGTGAACTTCGTCCTTGGTACATGAGAACCAGGAACATGGATCGTGACCTCAAGGTGTGAAAAACTGAGGATATAATTCAGGAGGTAGCCAAAAAATACTTTGAGAGACTTTTTTCTCACCCAAGCAGCCTGGCGAAATGGAAATAGAAGAAAACTCACAAATCTCCACCCTCAAGACATACTGAATGAGGACTTAACATAAAGTTGTCCTAATATAAATATTCTCAAGTGCCTTCTCTTGCTTAACACCCTAATCACATCCCTTAAGTGATGTATTTTATGTTATATTTCATAGCCATATGAAATTATAGTTAAGAGTGGATTGTATACAAGTATTTTTTTATATCATAGATTATCGATAACTTATGCTTGAGCAGCATCTAATCGATCATCGCAGCAGCAATCAGTGCTGCAGCCTGGCTTAGCTGATATGCCCTCTTGCTTAATGTTGGTGAAGGGTGTTCGTGCCTAAATTGTGCATTGTGCAAGCTGCTTTATTTGTTTGTTTGTTGTGATTGCCAAGTGTCCACTTGACGCGACATCAAGAGGCGCCCACCCCCCGTTCCTCCTCTCCTCCTCCTCCCCCACCCCACAGTCTGTTCCCTCTCCCACAACTTCGCCTATGCGCGAGTGATGCTTGCCGCGCTGCCTAACACAATATTTTCTTGCCAAGCTGAACTTCATTTTAAATGCACAACGTCGCTTTTGTTTATTTGTTATTGTTGTTGTTGTTGGTCTTAGTGTGCATTTTTGTTGTTTTGTTTTGTTTTGGTTTTTTGTCTTTGATTTTTGATTATCATTTAGCGCACATTTGCAGCTATTTGCTGCCATTGTTGTTGTCGCACAAAAATAGTTCATTAACATTAGCTTTCTATACACAGTTGCTGTTATTGTTGTTGTTGTTGTTGTTGTTGCAGCATTGTTGTTTCAACAAATTAGCGCCGAAATATTTTGTGTGTCATTTTAATGCGGCTTTTGTGTTGCATTATTATTATTTGTTGTAATTATTTGTTGTTGGCGCTGCATTTGTCAAATGTATTTTCGAAAATCATGTGAAAATATGCAAACGCAGGCGCAAAGGGAAACATGACAATGCCCCAACATTATTCAAAATGCATTTAAATATGAAATGCATCAAATATTCAAACAATTTTCTCCATTTGCTGAATGACATCTCAAACATTTCTTGGCGTCGAATGAACTTTTGAATTATTGTTGGGAAAGTGAGAAAAGTTTGTTTGTGATTATTATGCAATCTGTTTTTCTTTTTTACTGCATAATAATAGACTGAAGAATGAGGAAAGTATTCAAAGGAAATTATGCCTGGCTATTGTCATATAACTAGCTGATTCTTTAGTAAAACTCATTGAAAAGTTATGAGAGCTTAATTATATTCTGCTTGAACACTTCAATTTAAACTATAAATTTTTAAAGAAAGGCTTTAAGCACAAGAATAATTTGGTCTTTAGAGTGATATAAAATTACGTTTGAAAGAATTTATGGAACAGCTTTATTATTAAAGTTGACTAAAATACCAAAAGTAAATGATTTAATTAACTTACATGCTGGCAAAGCTTCAAGCGAACTGTGCAAAGATCTGCAAAGGAATGAAGAAAAAAACGAATAAAAAACTGGGTATATTAACAGTTGATAAATGCGAACAATTCTTGGAAGCATATCTCAAACTACGCAGTGCAATCTGGCAGTGACAAAATGCCAGACAATCATTCAAATGTCACACAACAATAAACAAACAAAACAAAAACCCAAAAATGTCATAACAAGCCCCAAAAAAACCGATTGCAAATGCCAAAGCGGCCCACGGCATAAAAATATTTCTGAAAAAAATGGCAAAAAGCAAAAAACTAAATCACAAATAATGAAAAAAAAATTGTCTACAAAAATAAACAAACCGACAACAATTATATTCTGGCTGCCGCAGCCGCCCAACAACAACAACAACAGCAGCAAACAGCTTCTGGAAGGCGGCGGCGGAGGGAGGAGGGGCAGCTTGCAACTTGCGAGGAAGCAGCCAAAGAAGCAGTTGGCCAAAAAGTTTCAATTGTTGTTGTTGTTGTTGTTGGATAATTGCGGTATTTTAAAGCGCTTGCATTGTTTGGTTGGCTTGGCGGTGCTGGTGGTGCTGCTGGTACTGCCGGATTATGCAACCGCACGAGTGGCAAACATGAAGAAACAGTTATCTGTGAAATTGCATCGACAAACGTGATGAACGTTACCCCAATACAAAAAGACAAAAACAACAGCAGCAACAACAACAACAATGTCAGACACTAACTAGCTAGCATATCTAGCACACAAGCTCTCTTCCGACTTGACTGCGCTTTTGCGCCTAATTCTCATGTCATGGCAAATAGTTTTTAGATATCAGACAATGCCAAGTCGAGGCAAAAGATGCTGCACTTTTCCTCAGCTGTTCCCACACCCGCACAAAACAACAACAGCAACCGCAACAGCAACTTGACACAGTCTCACAATACATGCCTGATGCGCCTACATATATTGGTTGGGCTTAGCCAGTTACCTAGTTAGCTGCTTAGTTAGCTATAGCTATAGCTATAGCTATAGCTGTAAATGGGAGAGCTGCTCACAGAGCCAGCTAATTAGCTGAGAAACAATTCTGATGTGATATCTATATACATGGGCTCGCACTAGTTGGGAGTTTTAAAGCAAACTGTAGGAAATGTGAAAAAGGTATTTAATTAGCTAGACTTTAAGTGATTCTTAATAAAGGTATATGCATATGTATATGTTTGAAAAATCGAAAATATTTATTAAATTTAGAAATTTTGGGAATAGCTAGTATGCAAACGCGAAAGACTTGTACAAAAGCACATTAGCGTATATATTTGATATATCTGAAAAGCATATTAGCTCTAACTGTAAGTTAATTCTTATTCTTAGCTATATTCTTTTTATACCCATTGAAAATGGGATTTCAGGGTATTATGGTTTTGAGACAATGTGTGTAACAGGCAGAAGGAGGCGTGGCAGACCTAATAAAGTATATATATTCTTGATCAGGGCGACGTGTTGAGTCGATTTAGCACTGTCCGTCTATCTGTCTGTCCTTCCGTCCGTCTGTCCGTCTATCCATCCGTCGATCTCAGATCCTATAAGAGCTAGAGACTTGAAATTTTACACAATGGTCCACCTATATAGCGCGCATATCAAGTATATTTCATATAATCGATAACTTTTCCGCTTTCATGATATCGATTGAAAACCTTATCCAGATTCAGCTTTTTAAGCATATTTCTTACATCTTTTAAGCTAAGGCAACCAAACTTTAAATTTTATTTTAAGTATGTAAAATACAATTTAGATTTTTTTATATTTTGGAAACCGGCTTCAAAGTTTACAAAGTGAATTTAATTGGATTTCAATTGCAAATATAGCCACACTTTAAACTTTTTTTACTTTTTACATATTATGGCTTATTTAATAAAATAAAACGATGCAATGCTGAAAATTTCATCAAAATTCGTTAAGCAACATAGAAGTCAGTCGTGAAAAGCACGCGTCAGCGCCAAGCGCCTGCATTTGCTTCGTATGCGTGTACACATGTAGTGAAAAGCGTGCAGTGCTTGTAATGAAAAAATTCGGCGTCGTGGTAGACACGGTAGCTTGAAAGCAAGTAGACTAAGGCGGACAAATTAAAAAAAAATTACTTGTTTACTGTTGCATTCATGTTAACATCTTGGTGAATGTAAGTAAAAATGTAAACTCAAACAAACGTTCAGGGTATCTCGTAGTCGGGCAGTCCCGACTGGAGCGTTTTTACTTGTTAATTTTGGCTGAGGATAACACAGTTATTCAGGAAGCAAAAGTAAATTATTTGGCATGCCACAACGAATTCTGAACAACCCTGCCCTTAGATATATGCATGCTTGTATGTGAGTGTATATGTATGTGTGTGTGAAGAATTTGTGTCAACATTAAAGTTACGCCTTGTCGGGTAATTACGTAGCGAGCAACAGAAACAGAAACAACAATAGCAACAAGCACAATACACAGTTGCATTTAATGCGCCTAATGAGCGGTTTGTTCTGCAACAACAGCAGCAGCCGCAGCCGCAGCCGCAGCCGCAGCAGCCGCAATTGAGTCAACAACAACAACAAAAAGTCGAGCAAACGTGCAACTAATTCGCCGCAGCATTTTGTTCCTATTCACATTTCGTTGTTGTTGTTGTTGTTGCCGCTGCGGCTGCTGTGCCACATTTTTTGCGTCACTTGTCTTGGGGGCAAGTTCGTTTCCTAAGTCTTTTGTTTTGCGCAGCGTGGGTAAAATATGAAAAACACAAAACACACAACCAACAAAAATAATGCAGATCAAGTCAAAAATAAAAGACAAAATCATGCGCCAACTGCCTCGCTGTCTGTGCCAGCCACGCCCCACAGCCACATGCCACGCCCACCGTGTGCCCGTTAACAGAATTCTTTGCATTTGATAAAGGCGCGCAAGGCTTTGGGGCAGGGCCCAATTCACATAGCGCAAAACTCAAAGCTGTTACAATAAAAAATATACAAAAAAAATTACGAAATTCGATTATGAAATTTGTGGGCGAAACTTATTCGATTTCGAACAACTCGTTTCATTGTTTGAGTGCATTGAAAGCACAAGTCACGCTTTCTTTCAGACCTATAACAAAACCACAAGCAACCAGCAACAACAACAACAACATTGACACATTTGCACTAATTAAAAGTCAAGTGTTAATTAAATCAAACAGCAATTTGTCAAGGATGACAATCATAGCAGACCTCAAGAAACAAAAAGACACCATTGCAATGTGCTCTGCACGACGACTTTTGCGTATACGTAATTACGTATACGACGGGCGGGCGACAGACCATAAAAACTTGCATATGTTAATAATTGCCTTCAAAATTAATTGGCAGCTTTGAGCTAACAATTAATATTTTTCATTTTTGATTTATCCGGTTTTGTTTTTTGTATAAATATGTGAACATAGCGAATTAGAACAGTGTAAAGCGACAAAATGTAGCTGTGGATTTGTGAATTTGTTGAATTTGTGGTATTTTAATTAAAAAATGTTTAATATTTCATTTTAAATGTAATTGTTGTGTAGACGATATGATAAGATTCAATATATGCAGTCGAATCCCGATAATTCTTAATGGCAAGGGAATCTCAGTTTTTACGGGAACAGAATTTTTTACGAATTTTTAGGTTTTTGATTTAGCGAGGGAAGAATTATCGGGATTCGACTGTACTATATGTGTATATGCATATATATGTTCTAGAGTATTGAATAAGAATTGTCATAGATTAGACTTGACTGGCATATGAGTTAAAGAAATATAAAAGAAAACAGCTCTAGCTTTATCGTCTACGCCTAGTAGAATATTCGTGTCTGATAATCAGAGAGATGTTTTTAAAACAAAAAACTATTACATTATATACATCAAGACTAAAGATGGGCGTCGGGATCGGGATTTTCGGGATCCGAAATTGTCCCGACACAATTTTCGGGCTGGTTGGAAAAGATTCTACAAAATTCTAGGTCGGTCGAATAAGTGCTTCATCTCTACATCAAGGTGTCATGGTTAAAGATTCCAGAGACAGGCTTATGAGTAGAGGTGGGCGTCGGGACTGGGATTTTCGGGCTCCCGAACGGGTATCTCTGGAATGCCGCCGTCTCAGAGCAAATCTTTAGAATCTCTTACCATGATCTCATGACCAAGCACTTATCCGATCGTCCCGGACTTTTCTAAAACCTGCCAGATAACGAAAATCGTTTCGGGACAATTTCGGGTCCCGAAAATCCTGATCCCGACGCCCATCTCTAATCAAAACCATATAACGAGCTACCTTTTATACAAAGCACAGGCTAGTCTGGCTAGTCTAGTCATTCAATTGAATTGTTCAAAAATAAAAGTAGCCAGCTCCAGGAACTCAATTGCAAATCATTTATGGCATTACGTGAGCAAATGAGCCTAAGCTCTGCAAGGGTATAAACAGGCTTTACTTTCGTATCATTTATGGCGCAGTTTAGTTCATTAACTCGCTGCCAAACTGCACATAAAGTCAACTGTCTTTCAGTTTAGTGCAAATGACATTTGCTTATAAAAGCTGTTTGCCTTTTAGTGCGGCAAGTGGATGTATTTTGTTATAGGCAACATCATAAAGTAAGGCTGATGTTTTTTTTTCTTTTTTTGGCACGAAACGAAAAGCTAAAGAAACTCAAATTGAAATTGAAACTGAGCAAAAAGCCGAAAAAGGAAGCGACGCGTCGCATCAACCGCAACGGGGGTAAGCAAATTAAGCAAAGTTGCTTAGTTGTTGCTTAGCTGTTGTCGATTACGTGGCCAGGGCCTGAGATTGTTGCATCATCCATCCATTGGCGTCACATCATTATAATCGAAGAGCCGCAAAAAGACAATGGACGGGCGCCAACAGGGCCGATGCTATTGCCGTAGCTATTGCCAACATTGTTTCCACTCTCAGAGTGGGTCTCAGTCCAAGATTTCGTCTCAGGCGGCCCGACGCGTTTTTTTCTATGCTGGGTTTGCGCCTGAAACATCACAGATTGAGATACGACCAGTTTGCCAGACTAGAAGATACCCCACAGTCAGCAAACATATAAATATATGGTGTAGGTGTAGGTAATTATCGAAAAATAACGATATATGTATATATGTACCTGCTGACCGATAAATATCGATTAAAAAAAAATTAAGCCATACAATTGTAATATGTAAACATACCCAATGAATTTGCATCTTCCGATCGATAAATATCGATTTAAAAATAGCTAAGTGGTCTTCATTTATCATGCGAAAATTGTAACTACAGATCGATAAATATCGATTTAATAAATAAAATATGCCTTAAATACATTAAATGTAAGCATATCCATTTAAATTCACCTTCTGATCGATAAATGTCGATTTGGAACCTTACCACATAAGTTCCATTCAATTGTACCAACTGATCGATAAATATTGATTTGTGTCTACTACTACTACTTTCTACTAAATGGCACCTACAGATCGATAAATATCGATGTGATAAATGTGATAAAAACAATGATTAAAATATATTAAATTTAAACTTTTCCATTTATATTCACCTGCTGATCGATACACATAATTTCTATTTAATTGCACCAACAGATCGATAAATATCGATTTTCAGGAAACCGAGTCTAACACTTTTAATATGAAAGTACAACCTTTTAATTTCAGCTACTGATCGATAAATGTCGTTTTGGAAACTGATCACATCACTAAACTTATCGATAAATATCGAATTGCTATCTGCTAAAAATTCAAGCAGTTAAAGTTTACTCGCTAATACACCCACTTGCACAACTCGATTACAGGGTATTCGAAAATTTGCAATGCTTCAATGGAGCGACTTGCGGTCATATGATAGCCCTGCGTGGAACTGGAACAGACGATTCACTATTCACTACAGTGAGTACTACTCACAACTGATGAGTGCTGACTGGGTCTGAGGTTTTGCTTGACTTCATTTGTTGTGATTGTTGTGGTTGTTGTTGTTGTTGTTGTTGTAATTAAGGTTGTTTTTTTTTTTGCGTACACTTTGCGTTTGGGTTTCGGTTTCGATTTTAGTTCGTTTCGTGTGCAGTCGACTCGAACCCTGCCTGAGATTGAGATTGGGAGTGTGGCCAGGGCCTATGCCCGGGCCCCGGTCTGGGTCTAGACCTGGTTATATGGGGAAGTGTTTGCATGCACGGTAATCGATATGTGAGGCACTCAGTGCTCAATACAGGTATCGATTAATGGGGGGAGGGCGCGCTCATGTGTGTGTGTGTTGGCAGTCTTTTATCTAATATGCAGCACGTAATCGCAATAATTGTCTAGTATTAGGTGCTGCATTCAACCGCAAATGATTTCAGGCTATGTGTCTGCGCTCTTTGCATTGATACCCACAAAGCTAAACAAAAAATTCCCCAATCATTGTTTATTGCTCGTTATTATGTCACACTTTTGCTCATTCGCTTCCTGATGCTCAAATAATGTGATTCGTATCGAAATTTGCATAGACTTGGTCCCCAAAGAAGGTAGGATCGAGATGGAGGCGAATCTTTATGGTAATATCATTGAACATATATATAAATAATCTAGTTCTCGATAGATGATAGAGCTTATTTACTAAATATATATATATATATATATATATATGTATGATGAAGTTCGCCTAGTTACTCTTATCTCTTGCTTGTTTCTAATAGCTCCATTGTACGTCTCCTTTAAGCTCATTGAGCTTCTCATGTGTAGTTGTTGTCTTCATTCAGCTGTTATCGGTCTAATGTATCTGGCTTTGACCTCTGGGCCAGGTGCAATGCCCTCAAGACGTGGGCCTCAAATTCCGTTACGGAAGTGCCCGCATTAATTGCATGTGTGGGCTGCAGCTTGGTCTAATGGCGGCTGTCGTTGAACTGCATGAGATGCCACAGTGAACGCTCGATAGATTAGAAAAAATAAAATAGAATTGTTCTACAACTACAAAGGCAAACAAGAAACAGAAATAGAACCAAGCGGAGTAAGTCAAACATAATATTATCTTCTTATGAGAGATCTTACTGTAGAGAGGTAATACAGCAATATTACAGAGTAAATATTACTCACATTTCTAGTTGCTATAAGTCTACATTATATATGATCCAAAGTTCTAAAAAAGACTTTCAGTATCAAGCTAGATTTCTAGATGTTCAACAAAAACAATCGGAATTCTGCCCTAGTTTTCTACTTTGGTTTCATTTTTTTAGTGAATTCAACTTGTAAAAAGTTCATTCAAAACTTTTAATTTTAAGAACTCGTTTACTAAACCTCTTTATCAACATATGTATTGTCAGTCGAGGGTATTTGTAAGTGCAGCATTTAATAACAGGATTATCTTATTTGTTTTTAAATGTTTTTACAACATTTGCGCTGTTTGTTTGTCTCTTTGAGTTGAGGCGTACTTCAACATCAACAGCATTGTAGCCTTCGTGAATTTGTTGCTGTCATTTTTTGTTTTTGGTATTTATTTCAGATATCAGCGCCCCCGTTACGCCCCCCTGCGTGTGCACCCTTCGCAGAGATTGAAAGGTTTCGCCTTGGAATCGCATTCGAAGCGGGAAATGATTTTTTCGTGTTTATTTTTTGGATCTCTGTGGGAACTTTGCAGTTACGTTGTCTGAGCAGAGCTGGTCAAGGTAACAACAGCACGCGTATTATACAACTACAACAACAACAATCACAATACAACTACAACTCGTTCTATAAATCATCATTATGAATGTAATTGAAAATTTAATGTCTAAACTCTTGAATAGACAAAGTCTGACGATTGTTTTCGCAGTTGGCATTAGCTCATGCTTTATTTTGAGATTGACTAAAATTTAAATACATGTGTCATAAATAAATATATATACTAGTAAACAAGTAACAATAATATGAAAAGTGATCAAACGAAAATACAAAATAATAAAAATATAAAAAAAAAAATAAACACGAATCACGTGCATTAAAAACGCGTTGGTGAGAAAAAAACTCATGAATCATTCTCCGACTCGTTTGTCTATTGCCAAATTTTCCATTATTTTCGAATTGCGGAAGCTGAAAATTACGGCATGAAAAGCGCCGACCGAACTGTGCTCCAACAACAATAGAAGTTATTAATTGTTGTAGTGGAAAGAAAAAAAAAACATAATTTGTACTCATTTAAAGTGCGCTAAATTGGTTTAATTTTTGTGTTTAGTTATTTATTTTTTTTTTTAAGCTGCAGACATTCTTCTATATATGAAGCAGGTTTGAGACACCAGAGCAGAATATGTATCTATTTATCTATACATATTTGATGTATCTATATATATGTATATATTGAACAGCAGCAATCAAATTAAAAGTATACAAAACGTTGGCTGTGCGCTTCCGTGCTCGATAATACCAACAGTTAGTGGGTCATTGAAGAAGTCAGATACAACCAGAGCCACAACAACAACAACAACAACATCGACTGCACGACTGTCTTTTTTGATTGGCCTTTTATGTATGAGAGATTGAATAAAAAATCCATTTTGCTTAATACGCCGAAAAGGTCATGCCATGATCGGATCGATTGTACTACACTTGACTCCGCTAAAAGGCTACAAAAACAAAGACAACAAGAAGAAAAAAACGATCAGCCAAGTCGAACTGGGTCGATCAGGTGGGCTGCAGCGGGGTCAGAAGTCAGCGTTTCGCAGATACTATCGAATATTAAAGTTAACTTTTAATAAACCTTAGTAAATGTTCAACAAACTTATAAATCATGTGGGACCCCATGGAAAAGTGAAGGTCATTTATATGTATTTGTACATGTATATTTCATAGTTTTTAAACCCAAGTTGATTTTACTATTCTAAGTGAGTGGAAACTTATTTGTGCGTGCGTGTGTGAATGTTTGCTTGTAGGCTGTCTTCTATCAAATATAAATAAGGATTACTTTCTTGTTTAGATGAGCAAAAATAATATTCACCCTTCCATATGATTCTCAGAAAATGAAAGCAAGCTTGATTATTTGAGGTGGGTCTGTCTCTCTTTCTCTATCTCTGCCCCTTTCTCTCTCTCTCTCTCTCTCTCTCTCTGTCTTACCTCTCTCTCCCCCTCTCTTTCTCTCTCTCTCTCTATCTCTCTTTTTCTATCTATATCCCTCTCTATATCTCTCTCTTCATATATCTCTCTTTATATCTCTCTATATATCTCTCTCTCTATATCTCTCTCTCTCTATATCTCTCTCTCTTCCTCTTTCTCGATTCCTCTCTGTCTCTCTCCCCCTCTCTTTCTGTCTCTCTCTATCTATCTCTCTCACTCTCTTACTTCTCTCTCTCTCTCTCTTTCTCTGCCTCTTTCTCTCTCTTCTCTTTTTCTCGTCTTCCGTCTGTGTGTTTTTCCACTATCTCTCTGTCTCTGTCTCTCTTTTTCGCTCTCTCTCCCTCGCTTTTTTCATTCACTTTCTCTTTCACTGTCTCTCTTTATCTCTGTTTCTCTTTTTCTGTATCTCTCTCTGTCTTTCTCTCTGTTTCTCTATCTCTTTTTTTCTCTTTCTATCTCTCTTTCCATCTATCTCTCTCTATCTCTTTATCTCTCTCTTTATCTCTCTCTGTCTCTCTCTCTTTCTATCTCTTTCTATCTCTCTTTGTCTCTCTCTCCCTCTCTTTTTGTCTCTCTCTCTCTCTCTCTCTCTCTCTCTCTCTCTCTCTCTCTCTATCTATCTATATCTCTTTTCATTATCTCTCTCTTTCTATATATCCCCCTCTCTCTCTTATTCTTCCATTCTCTCTGTAGGTCTCTTTCTCTTTCCCTGTTCGTCTCTCACTCTGTCTCTCTCTTATTGTTTTACTTGCGTCCCTCTATCTTTCTCGTCTATTCTAACTTCCATTTTTTTTCCCAATTATCTTCTCTTCCTCTCTTTTTTACACTGTCCTCTCACATGCTCTCTATTTTCTTTTCGTTCTTTGAGTGATGGAAATATTTGAACCTATTAAAGTTTCCCACTCTCAAAATAATTGAAAACAATAAAATATATTTTGGCTTTTATAGTAAATTACTTGCATCATTTATGATACTTGGGTCGTCTGTGTGTACTCATGGCATTGCACTTAATTGTCATAAACTTTTGCTGCTTTATTTGGAATTTATTGTATTTCTTTTTCGGTGTAACTGAAACTTGTTTCACAGAGCAAAGCTGTAAACATCAGCGAAATAATGAAAACGAAAACGATATGCGAGTGGAAGACGTGGAAGACGTGTTCGCAGCTGCTGTTGGGCTCTGGCACCGGGTCAACTGGTTGTCCAACTGGGCATTGGGCGCTGTGCGGCCGCCAAAAAGACAATGCGAAATAATCATAATAATGGCAACAGCAACAACAAAACATATAATACAAATAACAAGCTACACAGCAACAACAAAGATTAATGTCGCATGACAGTAATGACGGAAATCTGAAGCAGTCCCCTGAAGTGGCCGCCAAGTGGACGCAGCGCGCCCAGCCAGACAACCACACAAATAGACAGACAGACAGACAGAAAGAAAAAAGTGAAAAAAGTGGCCAAGTTGAGCTTGTCGAAACACAAAAAAAAGCAAACAAAATTGACAACACTTTCAATTGTCGCATGTCGCATGTCGGCAGCGTTCGCCTGAGAAACATAGAAATGCTCCCCGATTACTCTGCATGCAGACCCACCACCCCCCCTTCCCACTCGTTGCCCCCACCCAAACGGGTCAGCCAAGTGCCGTTGCGGATTGTTCAACTGAAAACGTAAAAAAGCGACGCAAGCAACGAAATTTTATGCTTTTTAATGAAAATAAAAGTGAAACACGATTTGGTCAACGCGGACCACTTGGAGCGACCAAGTGCCTGGCGCTGATCCATGGGCTCAGTGAAACCAAAAGTGGTTATATTAACATTTAATTAAGCTACAAGGTTCACAACGAACAAACTGGATCTGACCATTAAAGGGACAGTCCATCCGGCGAAGTCCATAAAAAGCGACGACATTTCTGTTTTCATTTCTACGCAGTTCCTCAAAGATGATCAGAAAATTCCATAGCTATTTGAGTTTTATATAAATGAATTGCGATCTAAATACATATATGTACATATATAGATATATATATGTTAACTCATTTGTTCTAAAAGTAAGGCTATACCAAAATAGAACAGATCCTAACTAGTTCTCGGAATGTTATTGAATTTTAAAACGAGCTTGTTTTGTTTTTTCAAGAAAAACTTTATGTCCTTGATAAAAATGTCAATATTTGTCCATTCTCTTTGCCAAAATTCGTATATTTAACAATATTTTTAACAAAAATTTTAGCTGAAAGAGTTTAATTCTTTTCTTCTACTCCCTAGTCCCTTACTTAAAATCTACATAACTTTAAGAAAAGTCAACAAATTAGCTTAATCATAAAAGTTTTCCTAACATCTCTTTCTATATTTTTACTCTGTTTCAAAGTTTTGGCTCAGATTTGGAAATTGCTTTAAGATCTGGAACTGGAGATACCTTCCGCAAAAACATCATACCCTTTTTAGCCAAATTCATTTAGCTTTAAGATTCCCAATTAAACTAGTTCACAGCATATTAGTCAGCTAATTATTGGGGCAAAATCACAGCATAGTCCATCAAAATAATGCCCATAATTAACCACTTTGATTGGGCTCTCAAAGGTGTCTTGACTTGGTTGGACATGAAGTTGAGGAGCATAAAATTGATCGAGTGCTGGCAAAGCGAATCCGTTGACAATGCATATTACATGGCTAGATGGGAGTGGGCTGTCGAAGACAAGCTGTCTTGGCCACTGCAAATGTGTTGTTTCATTTTCATTTAGCGTTCCAAAGCGTTTGTTAATTTGCATTTAATTTATTTTTGCCATAAAATGCAGACAGTGCGCCCCCCATAAATTGTCCATTGCTACCGTTGCCGTTGGCGTTCCATTCCATTCCCAAGATCCGAGAGACAGCCTCCACTCCACTCTCCCCTGCCCACCCGCCCCTCGTCCACAGCCAATGCCAGCTTCGACCGGCCACAAGTCCAAGTCGGGCCATTTCCAACCGAAGCGAATCGATTTTGGCAGTGAGCTGTTTTTTTTTCTCTTTTCCTTCGTCGCTTTTTTTTTCGCTCGTCTTGATTTTGTTTTTGTTTCTCGGCTCGCTCTCTCGTTAAGAGAAAGGTGCTGCTGATCAGTCAGCAAACCAGTAACAACAGCAACTATACACTCGCAATTCACTTTCTAATGATGCACATAAAAAATAAAAACCAAAACCAAAAATCAAAAACAAAATTCACAAAATTCATAAAATTTAAAAGTAAATTAATGAACAAAAATCTCTTTTTTTTATATTTACAATAAATATTTCTGCGCCTTTGGCACTGACCGCTACACAAAAAGATTACACCCAACAAAATTGAATAACAAAAAAATAAAAACAAGAAAAAACAATTTGCAAAACAAACAAGTAAGAACGTTGCAGTCGGGCGCCACCGACTGCGTCAGACTCTGTTCCTGTTAAAGGTGTGTAGGCTCAATAAATTATTTTTTTTTTTTCGTAAATTTAAATTTCATGAACAGTAACCCACATGTCAAATTTGGATGCTCTACGTCTAAGACTGTAGGAGATACAGTTTTACCCTATTTGCCAAGCCCCAGATGGGCGTAGCTATATATAACATATATTTTTGGGTAGAGGTAGGATACTAGTATATATATTCCAAGTCCCAACTCTTTGACGGAAATATTGCCGAAATTATCACGGTTTTAGTAAAAGATATAGTAATTCCCGATTTGCCACGCCCCCAGAAGACGTGGATACATAACTTGACTTATCTTAAGAGGAGGTCAACAGTATCCCACATGCAAAATTTGGACGCTCTAGCTTCAAAACTGTAGGAGATACAGTTTTATCCGATTTGCCACGCCCTTAATGGGCGTAAATATCTATAATATATATTTTTGATTCCGAGTGATCTACTTGCACATGTATTCCAAATTTCAAGTCTCTAGCTCTTAATACGCTTAAAATATTATAAGATTTATACAAATCGCTATATATATATTCCCGATTTGGTACGCCCCCAGGGGGCGTGGGTATATAACTTTTTGATGTAACTTAAGGGAAGGTCAACAGTAACCCACATGCCAAATTTGGATGCTCTAGCTTCAAAACTGTAGAAGATATAGTTTTATCCGATTTGCCACGCCCACAATGGGCGTAGATATATAATCTATATCTTAAAACGTCCGCGAGGTGTACACGAATATATATCCTAAATCCCATTTCTTAGACTTCAATATTGACTAAAATAACAGCGTTTTAGTCTTAATAGATATAGCATTTCCCGATTTGCCACGCCCCCTGTGGGCGTATCGGAAAAATACTCAAACTTGATCTGACGCGGATACACACGAGTATATATTCCAAATTACAAGTCTCTAGCTTCTATAGTGTCCAAATGCTGCGCGTTCATACAGACAGACGGACAGACGGACAGACGGACAGACGGACAGTCGGACAGACGGACAGACGGACAGACGGACAGACGGACAGACGGACAGACGGACAGACAGCAAGACGGACATTGCACAAATCCAATAGACTCTTTTTCCCTTTGGGAACAGAGTCTAAAAATTACAAATGTCCTGTCATAAAATTGTCAAATTTATGCAGCAAATTCATGCGAAAGTCAAAAAAATATTGAATTATTTGAGTCGTGAGCGTCTCGAACAGACTTGTAATTATTTATAAATATATACTTATATATATATGTATGTGTGTGTGTGTGTGAGTACTTCATTAATGACCAAATAAAATGCAATATTTATGATTTTACAAATATTAAACAACGTGTTAGAGCAGCTTTAACTTGAAGCAACGCAGCTTAAATACTCTGCAATATATACTCAACTAGTATTTCAATATGTATCGATTACTTATCGATAAAATATAATTTTAATATCGATAAGCCTATTTCTGAAGGACTACATTTGATTCGAATTCATTTAAAATCTTAAAGTTAATAACGAAATTAACCGGTTTTGCACGGTTTTGAGAATTTCTAGAAAAATATATTAGGAAAAGAGGAACACTTTTTTTTAAAGAAAAATAATGAGACACGAATATGCAAACTTAAGAATTTCTTTAAATAAAAAATTAATTTTAAAACTACAAAAATATATATATAAACAAGTAGGAACGATTTAGTCGGGTCAGCCCGACTACGAGATCCCCTGAACCAAGACCGAGGTTATGTTTTAGACAATCTAGCTTATTTCTTTTATCTATATATATTAACGCATGAGCGCACAAATACACGCATACATATACATGCACACACAAGCACTCCGGTTATTTGCGTAGATGATTTGGCATTCTGCATTCTGGGCAGCACTATGAGAAATTGATTGTTAAATAACTCCGGTTCTAGATGTACTTTCTTAATGAAATTTAAAGTACATAATATTGTATACAAATGTATGCATATATGCACAATCCCAACTCCCTAGTATTTGAAATAAGTTTTTTGTTCACTTTATTATCACCTTATTATCTGTATGTTCATCACTGAAACCCACATAGTCAATTTAGTGCCTCTAGCTATTATAGTCTTTAATTTAATTTAATTATTTTTTTTATGGGGTCTGCCACGTCTCCATTATACCCTGATTTCCCATTATCAATGGGTTCAGGGTATAAATGTGAGCTTACGCAATTGTAAATGCAGTCGAAGCCCGATAATAAAGGTGTTATATTCGACCAGGACAACGCTAGACCGCGTACATCTTTGGTAACTCGCCAAAAACTGAGAGAGCCTGGCAGGGAACTTTTGATGCATCCACCATTTAGCGCTGACCTTGAACCTTCAGACTACCATTTGTTTCGGTCTTTGCAGAGCTGCTTAAAGGGTAAAACTTTCCAGGATGATGACACTGTAAAATCGCACATGGAATCATGAAATTTCCCGAAAGATGGAGAAATGTCATAGAACAAAATGGAAAATATATAATTGATAAAAGTTCATTCTAATTATTTGAAAAAGTTTCTTAACTTTCTATCAAAGAATCCGCAATTACTTATGTAACGACCCAATACATGTTTCTGAACTATAGACGATGTCTATATAGTATAATTATTACATTAACTAAGTAATATTTGATTGATTTTGTCAATAAAAGATATACAATATACAAGAAATACAATGGATACATGCCATATAATGACAATATGTCAATGCTTATGGCAAACAGTTGGGTTTTATAGCTATATTTAAGGCAGTCATGGGCTTTTAATAGATTGCATTTATATAAGTAAGCGTACTTAATTTCATTACGCTGCAAAACCCGTCCACAAAACGCTTTTCACTTGCTGCCAAGAGTATGGCAAAAAAAAAGTTCATTTTGGCTGCAAACTGGTTTTTGCGTTTGGCCTTTTTTGGCGGGTTTTTCGTTACCATTTAGATGAGTTATAGGTGAAAATTGTCGCGAAAGTCGTGAGTTATGAATCGGTTGCTGTTACAGCTCTTATCGCAGCTTGTTGCTGCTGTTGTTGTTGTTGTTGCGCAAAGAAAACAGCGGCGTGAAGGTCAAGAAACTTTTAAGCGCTTCGCTGGCTCCGTTTTCCAGTTGTTGCTGTATCTTGAGTATCTTGGCTTTTGCTGGCATTTTAATTAATTAAAGTAAATCACTTTTGGCCAGCGAGCCCCACAAAACGCATTAATCATTCAAAAATTAGCTCACATTTCCGTTCACCTTCAATAAATTGTATTTGCATGTAATTTATAACAAAACAAGCCGAAAGGAAACATCGAACGGAATGAACACAGAAATACAACTGATTTGCTTGCTGGATAGATATGCCGTATGCGGGCGAAACACCTGGATCTCAAACAGATCTCACGAAAACAGGGTCTGTGTGTGTCTAAAGCGTCATTATACACTGTCTAAAAGGGTATATGCATTTAGACAAGAAGTTTGCAGTGCATCGAAGGAAACTATACTATATTATATAAAGTTCTTGATCAGCACGACGAATTGAGTTCGTAAGCCATGTCCGCTTGTCCGTCCGTCCGTGCTTTCACCCAATCCATAACTGTTTTGGAGTTAAAATTGGTAGTACCTTTGTGGCATGAGGCCTGACTATAGGCTTTAGTCTGGTTTTCCGGGTAATCAGCAGCCAATGGAAGAAGTTAAGATGGGCTCTCAATAAACCAAGATGGAATATATGACTAAGAAATTAATATTGCTCTGAGATTATCCTGGTTAATCAGTTAGTTAAATGTCAGTCCGTCCGTCCGTCTGTCTGTCAGTCTGTCCGTCTGGATCAAAGGGGACTTCTCCCAGAGATATAAACCTCTCGTGCTGCAATTTTAGACATTGTATTCATTCGGAATCATCCAGATCAGACGACTATATCAAATAGCTCCCATAGGATTGTTCTGTTCTGAAAATAGTTTTAGTTGCCAAACATTTTTGGTATCTTGAGCTTGAATATCTCCTTTTTCGAGCTTGTTATATCCAAGCAGTTTCGAAACCCAGCTTTCAATCTATAAGTGAGTGAGTGCATGTTTCATGGATTTTGAAAAGTTTATTATAAACTGTTGATGTGACAGATGTGATACGTCCTTTCGACTCGAAACTTAATTTCTAAAATCTATTGAAAATATATAAATATCTGCGCTTTGTTCTATAAATTACAATAAAATATTTAAATACATGCCCTAAGTGTCGCCTTTCTACGCGATTCTCATTAATTGACTTTGGCTTTTTATGTGCGCAGCTTTAATTATCTAGCAGAGTTCTGATGGGTTGATCAACTAAAATGAATGCTTAGAAAGATTTAATTACTTAAAAGAAGATTATTTCAGTTCTGGGCATTGTTCCAGCGTATTATCCATCAACATAATATGCCCGAAAATTCAATCTTCTGGTATAACATAATGGGCTACACTTCGTGAGCTACCTTGAGAGTTGAGCTGAGTTGAGTTGTGTTGATCTGAGATAGAGTTAACTGCTAACCTACTAACAGCTTTTATTATTATTATTATATTCTGCATTTCGCCTGTTTCATTATACGAAACAGTTAAATTAATTTCCAAAATTTTTATTGTACTACTTTGGCATTGTCTCTTTTGTGTTGGCTTACACTTTGGCTTAACTGTTAAACTGACAGCGCTGTCAAATTTGTTGTTGCCATTGTTGATGCTGCGCTTCACACGCGCCTTAATTAAATTGATGAACGCTCGCTGTCGCCGACGTCAACGCTGGCGTCGACGCCGGCTGCGCCTCTGCACCTTGGCTGCTGTCTGTTGGCAACTTTTTGGTATTTGTGCGTGTGCGTAAGCATTCTTTTCTTTTCACTTTTGCTCGTTGAGAGTGTGAAATTACAATAACAACAACAATAGCACCTGCGGCGCGCCTACAACAGCAGCGACAGCTCCAGCTCCAGCTGCGGCTGACAGCCAGGCAGAGCGAGAGAAGAAACGCAAAGAAGTGAGAGCGCCCGCCAAGCAGAGAGCAAGACAGCAGAGAGAGCGGGTGTGTATGTATGTGTGTGTGAGAGAGCAAGGCGCAAGCAAAAGAGGCGACTGCATTGTTCGATTTAACTTTCACTGATTGCCCGTTGACAATGCGACGACGCGACGCAGACGTTGGCGTTGACTGCGACGTCGCGCAGACCTTTGGCATTGCTGCAGGTGTAAGCTATACACAGACAGACACGCACACATCTACATATTAACGAGCAAGTACACGGCCGCCGCCATGCATCTATGGCAATTATTTTGCACAGAAATTTCATTTACTTTCTATATGGAAATATTTGCACACTTTAAAAATCTTGAAAGCTTAGAAAGTTTACACCAATAGGGTGACGCCCAGGCCTCTGCCGCAGACTCTCAAAGATGCCTCAGCCAAGTGGCCAATTTCAATTTTAATTTTGTGTTTTTTTTTTTTATTTTCATTTGTCTCTTTGTTTCGGCGACTTTTTATAGCGTGCGGAAGTTGGCGGCCTCGTTTCTTCATCATCATCAGCTTTGGCAGCATCATCATCATCATCATCGTCTGCGTCTCCTTCTTCTGCTGCTAATTAAATGATTGTTTGATTTGATTTTGACAGTTAAACGCGAATAGATTACAAAATACGAACACACTCACACACACACACACCATTTAAAAAGCTGTGCGAAAGTTTTTTTATTTGGAATGTCATCTCGAGTCAACTGTTTGATGATGGATTAGTGAAATGTGTCAAATTCACTTAATGCTTAACTTTTTTTTTTTTCTTTTTGGGTGTGGGAACCTTTTGGCAATTTCACTAACTGAAGTTGAAGTGACAGTTGAAAGGAATTTAATTTGTAGTAAAGTGGGCATATAGAACCAGTGTTGCCACTTTGTATGGTCGGAAATGCTTCCTTCTCTGCTTTGCAAACTTCTGACCAAAATTAATATACCCTTTTTACAAGGGTATAACAAGTGGGCACAGATCAAGTTTATATGAAATCAAGTGTCGTAGACGGCGAAACTATTTATAACGCTTTGAAATCACTTTAACATCCATGTATATATAGTAAAAGATTAGTTTTTAAACTTAAAATAGGGTCAATAGGCCTATTCCTGCAGCTAGAAGTAACTTGAAAGATTTCGTTCAAATCAAATTATGCTTTCGATCATTTCTAGATAATATTATTATCTATTGAGATTTATTTCAAGTGATATTTAAAGTTGATAATTTTTTAAACACCTGACATAAGCACCTGATATCAAGTACAAGAAAATATTATTATTTATGAAGATTTATTTCAAATGATATGGAAAATTGCTAATTCTTGAAACACCTGACTTAAGCACCTGATATAATTACCATATAATTTATTAATTATGAATATTTATTTCATATGAAAATTAAAAAAGTTTAAATACATATTATAAATTCCTAATATAATTAATAAATAATATTTTTTATTTATTAAGATTATTTTATTATTTATTAAGATTTGTTTCAAAGGGTATTAAAAATTGATCATTCTTGAAACACCTGGTATAAACACCTGATGTGATTACAAGATAATATTATTAATTATGTTGATTTACTTCATTTTAAATTGAAAAAAGCTTAAAGTTTGATATAAATACCTAATAATATTGTTATTTATCACGAATTTTTTTAATGAAATAGAAAATTATTAATTTTTGAAACACCTGATAAAAGTACAAGATAATATTGTTATTTTATTTATTTTATATGAGATTGAAAAAAGATCAAATACCTGATATAAATACCTAATCATATTATTATTTTTAAGATTTTTTTCAAATGATATTGAAAATTGATCATTATTGAAACACCTGATATAAGCACCTGATAATATTATTGCCAGATAATATTATTAATCATGAAGATTTATTGCATTTGAAATTGCAAAAAGATCAAATATCTCATGTATTATATCATATAATGTGTATATGATCTAATTAAAAAATAAATAATATTATTTTTTAAGATTTAATTCAAATTAGATTTATTTCATATTAAATTTAAAAAATTGTAAATACTTAATATATGTACCGAATATAATTACTTAATAATAATATTATTTATTAAGATTTATTTCAAATGAAATTGAAAATTTAGAATTTATTAAATGGATAACTATGAAGATTTATTTCATATGAAATTGGAAAAGCTTCAAATTCCTGACATAAACACCTAATATAATTAGTAAATAATAATATTATTTATTAAGATTTATTTCAAATAAAATTGATTTATTTCAAATAAAATTGAAAATGGAAAATTTATGAATTTGTGGAAACAGCAGAGACTAATAATACGTTTCAGATATGTACTTCAAATATATATCTTCTATATATGTTCTTTAGCTTTAATTTGCATATAGTATGTTCAATCAATGGTATTTTAATTGCTTATTGCATTTATGAGGAGTCTTAATTCAAGCGTGACTGGGCTATAAATGTTGATGTTCATGTTGCCTACATATGTGAGACTGTGTGCGTGTGTGTGTGTGTGTGCTTGTGGCAGGTAGCAAGCTTCTTCACGCTGTTGCACATTGATGCATATACCCGTTTGCTTAATCAGCCGCAATAATGATGCTGCTGCTGCTGCTGCTGCTGCAGCTATCCTTTGGAGTTCGCCTCAAAATCGCTCGACGAAACTCGCTCGACGAGTTGTCTATGCAAAAATCAGTTGGTTGCATGATTTATTTGACATTTTGTGCGGAGCAATGCGGCAATAATAATAATAATAAAAATAACAGTCAGGCAATAATAATAACAATAAAAACTGGCAGCGCGCACAGAACAGCCTCAAAAATACCAAACCCAAGGGATTAAGCAAGAAGAGAACCCAGGAGAAAAGCTAAATATGCTGGAAAACTTGTTTTGCAGCGCTCAAGAAAAATGCTGATAAAAATAAATAGCGAAAAGCCAAAGACACTCTTCGGTCTCTCCGGTTGACTCCACGGCAGAGTTGGACGTGGCCAGCGAGGCGGACAGAGATGCTCGTGTCGAAGAATTTTCCAGCAACATCTTGATTTTGTGCGCTTGCCTTGCACAGTAAATTGCCATATAGGCACCCCCCACTCCCCTCCCCACTACCACCTGGACACCTCGCACTCTGCCAGCCCATCCACAGTCCATGCCTCGATGCAACCGCAGTCCCTTCTAACAACGCAACACCCGTTGCTGCAGCTGTTGCTGCTGCTGCTGCTGTTGCTGCTGCTAAACTTGATTTCTATGTTGTTTATGTTGTTTATGAATTTGTTGCTGTGCAGCATCAGAGGCATCAGAGCAGAGGTAGCCCATGCCTCCCACCATCTTCTCTTTGGGCTCCCAGCCGAATGGTCAAGTCATAAATAAATCTTGCAACGCACCGCAGCAGCAGCAGCAGTAATGGCTGTGAATTGAACTGCAGATGTTGTCTGTTTAATTACCTACACACACACAAGCACACACACACATGCAGCACACCTCAGCATGCCTTAATACCTATTTCTTGCCCTAATGCGATGGACGACACTGTAGTCTTTGTTGGTGCTGCTGCTGTTGCCTCTTTCTTCGACAGGCAACACTTCTCGGTGTCGCCAGCAGCTCCCCTACCTGGGCCAAGCGCCGACAACCCATTCACTCGGCAGCGCAAAGCGTGAAAAGCAACGAAAACAATACGAAATATCTTAAGAAAAAGGAAAACCTGCAAACTGCGAACAGCTAAACAAAAATTCAGGCCAAATGTTTCGACTCAAAGTCATTTCGTCGAGCTCGCACGCCTCTCTATGCAATTCTCAATATGTGAAGATGCTCATCTCTCTCTCTCTCTCTCTCTCTCTGTCTTTGTGTCTGGCTCTTCCATACATTTGCATAGCTATAAGTTTCCTAGTGCACAGAGCCACAAACTATATGCATATCTCAGCTCTACATGCATTCATTTGTAATTAAATAGGTAAGTGCAACTTTCTAGACACTGCGGTCTCAGTGATAAATCTCGAATTTAAGCTAAATTTCAGCTAGACTTGCTCTATTGTTTATTTTTTCTTTTCAATGCTAATTTATGTAATTGGGAGTCAGCAGAAACATTTAGCAAAGAGTTGAGCACACTTTGCTTGAAAAGTGCACACTTTAAGTTATCTTCTATGTCCTATAGATGCGTGCATACTATATATATTATATATACTTTATCTTCTATATACTATACCTTTAATGTCAACTAAACATACTATATATATTATATATACTATATCTCTATATATAATATCTTCTATGTCCTGTATATAGCCGTAATACTGAGTACATATTATGGTGCTTACTATATATTATATATAATTTATCGTCTATATACTATATCTTTCATATCCTATAGATAGCCTTAATATGTCCTTTAGATAGTCCTAATACTAAGCCCATACAACTATGCATACTATTTATATACTATATACTATATCTTCTGTATACACTATATTCTATGTCCTATAGATTGCCCTAATACTCAGCTCATATTGCCGTGCATACTATTTATATTATATTGTATACTATATCTTCTTTATCCTTTAGATAGTCCATATACTAAGTCTATGTAACCATATATACTATATTTATATTATATACTATATCTTCTATATACTATATCTTCTATATGCTATATCTTCTATATACTATATCTTCTATATACTATATCTTCTATATACTATATCTTCTATATCCTTTAGCTAGTCCTAATACTGAGCCCATATAACCGTGCATACTATACTATATCTTCAATATATAGATGATATAATACATCTATATCCTTTAAGTAGTCCTCATACTGACCCATTGACCCATACATCCATGCATACTATATCTATTATCAATCTCAATCAAAAACCAAATTCTACACCTGTTTTTGCCATCTACTATAGAATACTTTTGCATTCCATTCCTCTAGGCTTTGCTAGTCGAATTTCTTGAGGCAACTGCAACTGCCCACACATAAGGAAATCAATGCTTATAGCTCGTGTAATTAGCCGGTTGCTTATTTCGCACCTAGCTCAATTAACGTGCGCCTTTCTCGGCGCTTCTCATGCTGATTAGTTGGCACATTTCATGTCGACTATCTGGAGTCGGGCTTAATTCATGAACCTGGCCAGGCTGAGTTGAGTTCTGGTTTTTTGCCGAATGCAAGTCTAGAAAGTGGGCGTGGCTTTCGACGACTTGACACCACACACACACACACACACACACACACACACACACACACACTCATTGCATTTTCACCCAAGCTTCACAGCGTGAGCTCCACTTGACGCTGGCATTTGTTAGTTGTGTTGCTGTTGTTGTTGTTGCTGTAGTTATGTGGCACACATACGTATGTATGTATAGCTATCAAATTTGGATCGTGTTCTGTCATAAGAGCCAACACATCGACACACATAGCAAATTGGCTTCAAATGTGTTGTTTTTTCCATATCATCTAACGGCAGTTCTGGAAGATTTGGCTTACCCGCTAGCTGCGTCCGCCCCTGACAGCTGCTCTCTCAGTAGATTTTCAAATCGCACTCTCTCTCTCTCTCTCTCTCTCTCTCACTCTGTCTCACTGTGTTTCTCAATGGGTAAGCACGGAACCTGCGCACTCGGGTCGCAGGACTTGGGCAGGCCACAAGTGTCGCCAGCAACAAATCGAAACAAAACAAAATGCAACTTTTGCAGAACAGAAAAAAAAAGATAGGAGGAAGCACAAGTATCTTATACGGTTCGGTATTTGGTGTTCGCTGTACGTTGTCTGCTGATTGGTGCAACAACCAACGTTGTCGAGTCGCGCGCACAAACTAACAAAGCGACCCACAACAATAACAACACGCGGCAGCCAAGACGCCAGCCCAAACGTTCGCAGAGAAAACAAGTAGACCAGCGATTAACTGAGCCCCACCGACGCCCACGATACTCTTACTATAAGAAAGGCAACTTGAGGCTAATATATACTGTGTATACTTATCGGAAAATATATATAATATAGTACAATTTATTACTGCTTGTATTATGAGGCAGCCTCTCTCTCACTCTTGCTTTCTCTCGCCTTCTCTTTCTTTCTCTTGATAGCTTTACAGAATTGCTTATATTAATAAACTTACCTTACACAAGAATCATTCAGAATTATATTCACATATTTAGTAGAGATATATACATTAGATCAGATAATGAGAAATTAAAAAAAACACATTTTGGTATAAGTCTGGGTTCAGGTTCCCAATTCCTACTTAAAAGAGATCAAAATTAGACATTTCAAAAAGAGTTGTAAGACTTTAATTTATTTTATCTAATACAAAGCTACAGCCAAAGAAAACTATACTTGTTCTTATAAATATAAGGTGCAGATCATGAAAACTTATAATAATTATAAGAAAGTTAAGAGAATGTGAAAATTATAGTAAAAAAAATATATGTTTGTAGTATTCTGTGGTCAGGATCCCAATTCCTACCTAAAAGAAGTCTATTTCTGAGATTTCATATTCAATATCTACCTAATATATAATATATTGGTCTACAGAGAAACCTAATTGATCTTATATATACTTAGTGAAGATAAAAAAAAATTTGAAAAATTTTTTGATTTATAACTTACTTAACTTATAATAATTATATGAAAGTTAAGAGAATGATAAATGTATAAAAAAGAAATTCACTTTTCTAGTATTCTGGGTTCAGGTTCGCAATCCCTACTTAAAAGAGGTCTATTTCAGAGATGCCATATTCAATATCTACATTTTTTATATAATATATATGTGTCTACAGAGAAACAAACTTGATCTTATATATAATTTTTTTATTTTTTATTTATAACTAACTTAACTTATAATAATCATATGAAAGCTAAATGTTAAATGAGTTATTTCACCTTTAGGTCTGTAGCGCATATGCCCCAAAAAGAAAGTGTACGCAGAAAACCGGTTGGCTTTGACGGCGTCGTCATTGTTGTCTTCGGAGCGCGGACGCAGCAAGCGTAAAGTTTTGTTTCTGTTTCGGATATGGCATAGAATATCGTTTGGATATTTTCTTTAACGGCTTCTCGCTCCACACACACACACACTCACACACGTACAAACGTTGATGTGATACGCGACATTTAAGTTTAATATTACAACTGAACGAAAGCTTTTGGTAGCTTGAAAACATATTTATTTTTCAGGGATCGAAAAGTGATGAGAACAACTTTTATTTATTAACTGGTAATAGGGGAAATTCATAAAGGAAATACCCTATAAATTGTTGTGCTTTACCTTGCAAAAAAGGGTATATTCATTTTAGTCAGGAGGAAGCATATCCGACTATATATATTCTTGATCTGCACGGCGAGCTGAATTGATACAGACAAGTTCGACTGTCCATCTGTCTGTTTGGATCAACTTAATTTCCTCCTAGATTATTTAAGCTACAGCACTATTTGAAGGACTATCCGGATGTCCTCGGAACATTTAATGTGCTTATGGCGCTCATTAAGAACTAGAAGCAGCAAAGAGGAAAGTTCTTTAAACTGCTGATCCTTGGATGGTAATCGTCGTCACGAACCAAACGCTCCATGTCCTTTCGCCCTGTTTCTTTTCTATTTGATACTTGCACCGCTTAAAGTTCTCCTCTTGAAAGTATGCAACAGAAAATAAAAGTGTGAAAAAAATGTTTGTGAAAAAATAAATTGAAGTCTCTAAGCATCTTAGCATAGCGTCACGGGGCGAGCAAACGGTTAGACAGCTAAGCACCGAATTTTGGTTGAAAATATTTCTGTTTTTTTCTATATCTATATCCTTTAAAATGGCAAGGGCATTACCAAGCTTAGCCCATTCCTCCAGTTTGGCATCAAACGAGTTAACAGCAGCTGTAATTTAACATGTTGAATTTATGTTAATCAATGTCGTAAAATCAAATATCGTACGTATATAATTGGTTTGTGTTCCAGCTAAATGCTGTAAGCTCTTAGGCCCAGCCAAGTAAACACTTGCCGATAGATGGCGCTGCTCGTCAACGTTAAATTTAAATTTTTAGCGAAACTATGAATATTTTGCATTCAGTAATTAGTTTTAGTGACTAAAATAAGTTAAATGATAGTTTTGAATATCTAAAATAAAGTATTTAAGTAAATTTATGTCATATTTATGTAGTCATACATATAAGATATCGTATTAATCACAAAAAATAGCAATAATATAGTGTTAGTAGCTCCTATAAGATACTGCCCATTAATTATTGTTTTACAAATAAAACTAACAGCACTTACAACATTTCTAATATAAAGTACTTAAATGTGCATAATAACCAACTTATCTATCTCTATCCTCGAGGCTCTCTTAGCTCTAGGCTAGGCAAAGCACTTTGGAATATACGTAAATAAAATGATTTCTAAATTTATGAATGAATTGCTTTGCATTTGCAGATTTGCGCGTGTGTGCGTGCGGGATTTTAATGAAATTATGATTTCATTTGTAGTTTCGCGTTCTATGCGAAAATATTATCACAGAGCTTTGTGCAAGAGCGTTGCGGCTGTTGCCATTTCAAATGCTCGCTCACAGACTGCAATGGGGTATATGGGTTTCAAGTGGTCTCTGTCAATAAATAAGAGAAGTTACAGAATAAACAAGTTAGCTAAAGATTCATTTAAAAATATGCCGAAAAGTGATTCTGTTTCATTGTGAACGAGTATTGGACAGTCGACTGTGCTCGACCTTAACATTCTTAGCTGTTTCATTTTATTGCTGTTTTTCGATGCACTTTTTTATGCATTTGCAAAAAGGGTATATTCATCTTGGTGAGAAGCTTGCAACATATGGAAGTAAGCATCTTCGACTATTCAAAGTATCTCGGAATCTTTTGGATCGGACGACTATATCCTATGACTACCATAGGATAGATTGGCTTACGACTAGTTTTTAATAGGGAAAATGTGCGGCGCTATTAAAGTCTAAGTCTTGAGATTTGGAATATATACTCGTGTATCCTACCCTCAGAAAGATTAAATATATATAGCTAGGCCTTTTTGGGGGCGTGGTAAATCGTGTAAAACTATATCTTCTAGAGTTTTGGAGCTAGAACTAGTGATTTGTTAAAATTTGCAAAATAAGCTGCTTTTAACCTCGCCTCAAGATCGCTTTAAAAGCTTTATACCCTATTAGGGGCGTGGCAAATCGGGAAAGTCTATATAGACTGTAGACAAATTGACATATGTGTTAAGCTTGACCACAAAACTATAAAATAATGGTATATATATGCCTCTTTGGGGCGTGGCAAATCGGAGAAAACCATATCTTCCAAAAATTTTATGGCTGGAGCCCTAAAGTTTTACAGCAAAAATCATATGCAATATACATTTCTGAAATACTAAAACGTTTTCTTCAACTAAAACTGGGGTTGATTTAGTTAAATATAAATATAAGTTCTCATTTCAAAAAAGATTGGTGCAATTATACTGCTTTAAACATGATTTGCCAACTTTAAAGTCAAAGCTTAAGAGCACTGCTATTTTTGTGAACACAGCTGTAAAACCTAATGACACTGCTATTTTTGTGAACACAGCTGCAAAGCCTATCCAATTGCGATTCAAAAATTACCAAATAAGTCAATCTTGATCTTTTCATGGCAAACCAGATAAAATTAGATCTACATACTCCACAATTGCAAGGGTATTAGATAAGTCCGGCATGGCCGAGGTGGGCCCATTCCTCTAGTTTTTTGTTGCTTTTGGAAACTTTCATCATTGAAAATCATAAAAGTTAAAGCCAATTTTTGGGTTATGTTTTCGCTGCACGCACAAAAGTTTCGACTCAGACGCAACACCCGCGGCTTAGTGCACCAAAAATAATATCTAAATGTACGTATGAATATACAGATATATATAGAAATACATATAGTCATGTGCGATATGAACAATTTGTGTGCCCTTTTTGTGTGCAAAGTTCAAATTGAATGCCGGAAGTGCTTTTGCGATTGCAAATGCAAGCGTAGCTGAGGTAGGGGTGTGTGGTGGGGTGTGGGGGCTTCATGGCTGAAGTTGTGGGATTGGGCTGACTGGCTGGAGGGGTCGGGGGTAATACGCTGATAAACGAACTTGAACATTTTTTGACAGTTGTGCGTATAAATCTTGAAATGTTTTAATTTGCTTGCGAATCGATTTAAAGCGCCCGCCGAAAAGACAAAAAAAAAGCAGCAAAAACAAAGAGGAAGCAGGGAGCGAAAAAAGGAATGAGAAGAAACCAAAACAAATCCAGGCAAATAAGAAAAACGTTGCCGGAGCAATGGAATCGTAGTCGTTCCAGCATCGTTGCGTATGATTTATGAATGACATTTTAGCTTACGGCTGCCCTAACCAAGCAGGAGTTGCATGCACTTCATCAGCTGTTTGGTCACATTCGACATTGGACTGGCTAACATGTAAAGTGGAAAATATCACAGCTGTCATATCTCGGAAGCCATAAAAACAATAGCAATCCACTACACTGCAACAAAAGCGGAAGTAGCTGTTGTCAGCACTCAGGAAAAGTATCTATGAGACTTTTATGTAGCTGAAAAGGTAAGGGCAAGTTTCTTGTGCCACTTTCTACGGAAATTGTTGGGACAGCCTGATGGACTTGCAAATATTAAAGGAATATTGAAAGTCTCACAAAGTCGTCTAAGCTAAGGTAAGCAAGCGCCATCTATTGTTCAATTTCGAGTTCAAATTAAGCAAATGCAAGGGAAGTCTTAAGAGCTACTTAAAGGCAGTTTGAATTTTGAAAGATTTGATAAAGTTAATAAATGAATAATGAATAAGTTAATAAATAAATAGTAAAGGAATATTGAAAGTCTTACAAAGTCGTCTGAGCTAAGATTAGAAAGCGCCATCTATTGTTCAATTTCGAGTTCAAATTGAGCAAATGCAAGGGAAGTCTTAAGAGCTACTTAAAGGCAGTTTGAATTTTGAAAGATTTGATAAAGTTAATGAATGAATAATGAATAAGTTAATAAATAAATAGTAAAGAAATATTGAAAGTCTTACAAAGTCGTCTGAGCTAAGATTAGAAAGCGCCATCTACTGTTCAATTTTCCAGGACAAATGCTAGGGAAGTCTTAAGAGCTACTTAAATGCAGCTTGAATTTTGAAAGATTTAATAAAGTTAATGAATGAATAATAATAAGTAAGTTAAAATAAAATCGTCTGAGCTAAGATAAGATAGCGCCATCTATTGTTCAATTTCCAGTTCAAATTGAGCAAATGCCAGGGAAGTCTTAAGAGCTACTTAAAGGCAGTTTGAATTTTGAAAGATTTGATAAAGTTAATGAATGAATAATGAATAAGTTAATAAATAAATAGTAAAGAAATATTGAAAGTCTTACAAAGTCGTCTGAGCTAAGATTAGAAAGCGCCATCTACTGTTCAATTTTCCAGGACAAATGCTAGGAAGTCTTAAGAGCTACTTAAATGCAGCTTGAATTTTGAAAGATTTAATAAAGTTAATGAATGAATAATAATAAGTAAGTTAAAATAAAATCGTCTGAGCTAAGATTAGAAAGCGCCATCTATTGTTCAATTTCGAGTTCAAATTGAGCAAATGCAAGGGAAGTCTTAAGAGCTACTTAAAGGCAGTTTGAATTTTGAAAGATTTGATAAAGTTAATGAATGAATAATGAATAAGTTAATAAATAAATAGTAAAGAAATATTGAAAGTCTTACAAAGTCGTCTGAGCTAAGATTAGAAAGCGCCATCTACTGTTCAATTTTCCAGGACAAATGCTATTGAAGTCTTAAGAGCTACTTAAAGGCAGTTTGAATTTTGAAAGATTTAATAAAGTTAATAAATGAATATTGTATTTCAAAATAGATTTTATGTTTTTGGAACTGCTGTAAAAGTGAAATACAACTGAATTACGGAACACAAAAATAGCCAGCATACTTTCATTCGTATATAAGAGAACCAAATACGAAATGGAAATTGAAGAGCATTGAGAAAATGACAAATGTGATTATATATGAAATTCTGTTAAATATGATTATATATGCCAGCTAGAGCTTAAAAGTTAGACAGAGTTTCTTAAAGTCTTAAACTATTTTTTAAGAAACTTTTTTATTTTTTCTATTTGATTTTCGCCTGTTACTTGGGTTAGAGTATGCGGCATTCGTTGCATTGCCAACATTTGCTTTGCCGCTTTTTGGTGCCGCGCGAATTAGCCAAAAGCTGTTGCCGGTTGCTGTTCGCGGAGTGTTTACCTTTGAAGCGTTGCAAGCGCGCCATTTTTTCTGTTATTTCACTTCTTTTTTTTTTGTCTTCTTTTCATTCTCCAGTCAGCGGCGAGCAGTCGCCAGTCGCCAGTTTTCAGTTTTCAGTTTTCAGTTGGCAGTTGGCAGTTGGCAGTCAGCATCGAGCAGTCGCTGGGCAGCCAGGCAATTCATATCATATTTTTGCACTGACCCCCAGAGCTGGGGAGACCGAAAAGGGAAGCGAAGGGGAGCGAAAGGCAATGCAAAAGCGGCTCTTCGTTTTTGCTCTTGGCGTTTATAGATTGAGTACTTTATCAAAAAAACGAGACATCAAAGCGTATATCATGTCAGCTGCAGACGTGCAAAGGGAAATGCCATGCCCAATGCACCAGAGCGAGAGAGAGAGAGATAGAGAAAGAGAGAGATGTTGCATTTGCATGCAATGCCCATATCGATGCCAAAGCCTTTTTGTGGCCTGGACCAGACCAGATCAGACCTTGCCCAGAAACCATAACTTAGCCAATGGCCAATGGAGTTGTTGTTGTTGTTGTTGTTGCTGTTGTTGTCGCTTGCAGCTGGGGCGCCATTTTGTTTATCTTTGTCGCTGAGCGGGTGCGAAGCCTGCAACAGGCCACAAAGTTAGCATACCAAAGGCCCCCCAACCCCACCCCACACACGCCCACACACGCACACACACACAAGCAGACAGATGTACAAGCTTTATTGCTTTGATGCTAGCTGTAACTGTGAGTATGTGTATGTGTGTGTGTGTGTGTGTGCTTTTATCAAGCGCCAAGCATCTTTATGACGCTGTCTCCAGCTAAACACACACACACACAGACACACACACACACTCTCGTCACGCACTGCTCCCATATTCTTGCCCCGATTCTGATCTTGGCTGCCTCCTGATCATGCCACATTAGTTTTATATGCGATATGTAAGCATCAAATGAACGCAGCTCGGCATCAATGAGTCGCTATTGTTGTCTTGCCCACATGCATGCAACATGCAGATGCATGTTGCGTGTGGCATATGTAAAGTACTTAGATATCTCTGATTTGCAGCAATGCCACATATCGAAGCCAAGTCTCATATAACACCTCAATTTATGCATCTTTCAACTATCTCTGTGTTTTGTAATTAAAACAATATTTTCACTTATGGAATGATTGAGGAACTCTTTACTCAAAGAAGTTGCAGAGTTGCAGAAGGGAAATGATCTGTTTAGATTGTGGTCATCTAGAGAAGGAGCAGCAGCAGCAGCGGGAGCAGTGCATGGACCGCAGCAGGCAGGAAATCACAAATCAAAAGCATTTTTGATTAATTTTGAATAAATGCAAATAGCAAACACACACATTTCGCCAAGGTTATCCCACTGACAGATGCCCAAGGGACTCGGACATGGGGATATGGGCAGCGAGCAGGACTCAGGGCATGGGGCGCTGGTCGCTGATTCCATTCTTACGGCTGTCGCTTTTGATAAATTTGACGTGCAACGTTGCGGATTGTGTCCTTTGTTGTTGTTGTTGTTGCTGTTGCTGTTGCTTGTGCCTTGAAAAATAACTTGTTGTGATAATTTCGCTGGGGAATTTGTTGCGCAAATATCAAAATAAAATTAATATCGTTGATTTTTACACACACACACACACACACACACACACTTACACACAGACAGAGTTCATAGCCAGAGCTCGCCAGCGCGAGCCCGAAAGGATCTTGATCTTTGCTCTGCTTTGCTCTTTTCTTATTTCATGAATGGGTCTCTGGCCTGTAGATCTGTAGATCTGTAGAGATTCCCTGCCGTCGTGTTGCACCGGAAATTGAAATTTTAAAACTTTTGACGTTTGCTTAGTTTTTTTTTTCTTTTCTCTCTTCTTCTTTATTTTTAGCAAATTTGTATTTTATTTTTGCCTTTGCCATTCATTTGTAGCGCTTGCCTCGCTTTATTTATGCAAACAAATGCGTTTAAATAAAAGCGAGCTGGAAATTGATGTGACCATAACACGAGCCGCAGTTCGACTTCAGATGACCGCGAACTAAACAAAAAAAAAAGAAGAGAAATAACAAAATATTAATTGACTGGCTGACTCTCTGATCGGATATGGTAGACACACATACACATACACATACACATATATATATATATTTGCCATATATGTTTTTTCATGTTTAACATTCATCCGGCTGTCGAGCCATCACATCTGCCCCGTCTATGCTCGTATAACGTTTTCCGTTTCCGTTTCCGATTCGAACGCTTTCCAAATTTGCATAGAAACGGCCGTTAGCCAAGTTATCGGCGGTTAACGTTTATCAAAATCGTTAATTAAAGCGTGGTTAAGCGACACACTCGCCCTGCAACTAAATTAGTATTATGCAATAACTATAAAAAATATACACTTTTTGTATACCCTGAGAGAGAGAGAGAGAGTGTAATAAGCAGTGAGAGTGGGGTTAAGATATATAGCATATATATATTTGTATATATATATGTGTATGTTTTTAAGTATGTAAGATATATCAGCATTATACTTGCATTCATTGATCCCAGGGGATAGACAATATAGCTCTATATATATGTATATAGATTATACAATATAGAGAATACTATATGTTAGTTTAATTATCGTAGTCATATTATCTATAGTTCTAGAAGCTAATCAAATGCAATGATTGAAATGAAGTTATGAATGAATGAAGGATTAATATTTATACCCTGAACCCATTGAAAATGGAAAACAGGGTATAATGGTTTTGTGACAATGTATGTAACAGGCAGAAGTAGGCGTGTCAGACCACATAAAGTATATATATTCATGATCAGGAAGACGAGCTGAGTCCGCTTAGCTTAGCTTAGCCCTGTCCGGCTGTCAGTCTGTCTTTCCGTATCTATGAACGCGTTGATTTCAGAACCTAAGAGACATGTTTATATAATACATATAATAACGTAGTTTCTCAACTTTATACTTAATCCCAGTGGGTAGGCGATATGGATCATTAAGATTTGATAGTTCGATTCTCGTAGTCACATTATCTATAGTTCTAGAAGGTAATCAAAAATCAATTTTTAACCAGCTGAGTTGTTTACATGATTGAGTTTCCTATATAGAGAGTTATGCCTAAGTCAATATCAATAGTTATAGTATGTTGTATGTAGATACATAAAAACTACGTTAAGCTAAATCTAATTTGACAAATATTTAGACTCACTCAAAAAGTGAAAAGGGTATATTAGTTGTCTAGAGTTCTTTTAGAGACTTTCATATATACATCTATAGATTTCTGTTTCATATACCGCAAATGTATTAGGTCTATATTTTATATCTGTCCACTGGCAGCATGATAAATTTGAATCATAAAAATCTTTCTAAATTTCAGCAAATATTTTCAATGATTCTTACACAATTTTACTGTAACAGATATAAACTTAATTTTCTCTTAGCTTTCTCCCATTTGCCACTCCCCAAAGAGTCTGATATATATCATTTTTTATAATTTAGTCGAAGCAGCCGCGATTAATGTATTTATTTATGTAGAAGATACAGTTTTTACCTATTTGCCATGGCCCTAACGAGCATATTTATATATACTATATGTTTTTGTTTGGAGGTGGCTCACACAAATAGATGTTTTAAGTTTCAAGACTTTGTCTTTAACAGCGTCCAGAATATTAGAGGATTTATGTTAAGCACTAGATAGACTTTACGATTTGCCACCCCCAATGAGCGTGGATATATAACCTTTTGATTGAGATGAGATTAAGGAGACAGTATTTGGATGTTCCAGCTTTTTAATTGTTGAAGGTATAGTTTGACGCGATTAGCCACGCCCCCAATGGTCGTTAGTTATATTTACTATATATTTTTCTATGGGGGTGGGATACATGGGCTTATATTCCAAATTTCAAGTCTAAATTTTAATAGCTACATATTTGTTCCTATAAAAACATTGCTTAGAACCTACCAATCCTATGGGAGCTATAGGATATAGTCGTCCGATATGAATGGAGCCTATGTGCATTTTAGCACTATAGCTTCAATAGTCTCAGAGGAGATTGCGTTGGTCCAGACAGACGGACAGACATGGCTATATCAACTCTGTTCAACAGTGCTGATCAAGAATATATATACTTTATATGGTCGGAGTTGCTTTCTTCTTCTAAGTAAGATTCTTTTTATCTTTTAATATCTGGTAGTGCCGCCTTTATTAGCCATAACTTGGCTTAAATTGGACCAAGTCCTGGCATTGTTTTAATAAAATATTCCTAATTACTATATAATACATATATAACTATATAAATGCATAATTCATAATTCACAATTCGCGATCAGAAACGTTTTTAGAGTTTAGATAAACTCCTCCAAATTGAATATGTGAAATAATCTATATAAGAATCGAAAAAACTAAAAACCAAAATATAAAATGAAAATGTGCAAATGCTTAATAAAATAACCAAAAACTAAACTGTGCGAAGTTTTTGAATAATTATTAAAATTTAAACGAGGGCAAATGGAATAAAAGCATCAAACTTTCAAATGAAATGAGGAACAAACGGGAAACATAAATAACATAAAACATATTTTATGCACGCGCGCATATTTATTCAGCTGATGCGGATGCTATTTGCTTTATATAGTAGGCAAGTGCAGTTCTATCGAAAATCGGGTTGTTTATTATATATATATTAGCAGCTCGGGAAGTGCCTTAATTTGGCGAATTGATGGATTGAGGGATGAGGGCGATGTCATTGCATCCATCAGCTGCCACATTGTCAATACTCGCTGAACAAATGAACAAATGTGCAGCAATAGCTATTATATATGCATGTGTGTGTGTGTGTGTGTGTGTATGTGCGTGTCACACATATTGAATGCAGCATAAAAATAAATAATATAAAAAATATTTGCATTTTTATTGAAAATTAAAATAATTTTTCGTGCTGTGAACACACACAAACACAGACACACGCACACATATAGTATGCGCAGCCAAACACAATTTATTTATATTAAAATAGAAATTTTAAATAGAAAATTACGTCGCATTCAGTTCTGCATATTTACATAAACACGCACAGGCTTATGTATTGAACAGCGAATGCAAAAGAGTCTATATATATATGCTATAAGTACATATGTGAATATGTATTTACAGTGAAAGCTCCCGTGGGCGCACAGAAACGGTTCCAGTATTTCTGTCCGCCTGCGGGAGATGTCAAAGAAATTCGGAATTTTTATGCCTATTGATTTTGCCAACAAAATTAATATGTAGACATACGCAAATGTATTTTAAATTCAGTTTTTTTATTATTCATACATATTTGATTTACATGGCACGCATGTATATATGCACATATATGTTAATGTTTTTTGAAAATTTTATGTTTGCAAAAATTGGTCAATTTTAGACTGTTTAGAGTTTTCTTGCTAAAAGCGACTTTTTAAAAGGTTTAAGTGTTGGAAAGATATAAAATTAAAATTCTTTTAATCTTTCTACTTGTTGCAATGCCTCGTCGAACGTTTTTATCGAGTCAATGTACAATGATTTCTTCATCTGAATCGCTTCAATGTCCCTTTGACTAGTAATATTAATTTCAATGTTGTTGTCTTCTGTGGCTAAAGAGCTATCTACATTTAAAAAATCTTCAAGATTATCTTTTACAAATTTTGAATTTAAAGTTATTTATTCTTCACTCATTGTCATTATGCTCTATTAAAAAGTGTTTTTTTGCCACCGCGAGAGATGTCTGTATAAAAATGTTTAAAAATCGTCTTCGCGAGAACGGATTTTGTATGAAAATCATGCTAAAAATCTTGGGACTATAAAATTCGTCCGCCTGCGGGAGCTGTCCGCGACTAGAGCTTTCACTGTATATATATATATACATATATATCACATACATGTATTTAAATGCTAACGATAAGCATAAAGCATATATGACATAACATATTCTATATGATACTCAGTTAAATGTTTGAAAGCAGCACGAAATGTATACTTAAATAATTTTTAAAAATATGTATATATTTCATATGAAATTCGTTGACATATAAAAAAAGGAAATTCATTTCAAAGCAAGCTTAAAACACAATTTTGAAGACTCAAAACTAGAATTATATTCATACTAAACAAAGTGAATTATAGAGTATTTTTAGCAGCTGTCATGTAAGGTCTGTATCTAGACACGCACGTGTGCGTGTGTGTGTGTGTGTTTGGACTGCTGATGCGTCAATTTGTTATATGCAGATGAGTTGTCATGAAAGGCTCCAGCAGCCAGTGGGGGCGGGAGAAAGCTGTCATAAAAATGGCTGTTGCTTCATTTGAGAAGCGCGTATATTACGGCAAAAAAAGAAGAGAAATAAAGCAGGCAGAAGAAGAAGTGGGGAATATGTGAATATAAAAAAGAATAAATTGCAATTTAAATTATATGTAAAAGCGTAAATTATTCAAATACTCATCACGAGCAGATTTCCAAATGATGTCTAACATCACTCGAACCAAATTGCATATATACTTATGCATACATAAATGTAATCAAGTGCGTATATTTTCTAATTATCTATTCTATTTTCGCCTAAGCACGAGCTCTGCAGCTTAAAGAAGAACTTACAGTACTTTATGGGCTGTCAAAATTGTCCAGCTTATAAAAGAACAACTATCTACTTATGTATAGCCTTAGAGATATCATAATATATATAAATATATAACGCGTTTATATATAGTATTTATATAATTTAGAATTGAGAACTTTCTACTTGCTAAATTTCTCCAAGATTTCCTAAGAAATATATAATCATCTCTTCATATACATCCATAGATTGATCTAATACCTTTTGCCATCTTTCGGGCAACAGATTGATTCCACGCTCATAAAATTTTTTATCCTTGCTGGCAAAAAACTGGTTCAAGTGGTTTTTGACGTCCTAATTTGGGGTGAAGGATGTACCATCCAAAAAATTCTGCAGAGACCGGAACAAGTAATAGTCCGAAGGTCTGTACAGGCAAATTGTTGAAAAAATTATAAAAATTTGTTATAAGCTAGAGGGAGGGCTATCTTCTGCCATGCCGAATAATATGTCAAGTTTTGGTGCTCTAGCTATAAAACTTTATTAGATATAGTTTTTTCCGAATTTTTTTATAAGGGTATAAAAAAAGTGTTATGTGCAATTTTCGTGAAATAGTTTTCGGGAAATAACATAAAATACCGAAATAAGAACTTTCACGTACTGCAAACCTACAAATTGTTCGAGAAGCTTCAAATTCTCACTGTTCAGTTTCCAAAATTCAATCAAATTTACAATTAAATGTAATTTCCGATATTAAAGAAAGAAGAGTTCTACGTTAAGCTGAAAATCTAAAAAGGCAGAAATGAAAACATAACCAGAACTTAAGAGTCACCCTAAAGAAATATCAAAACAATCTTGATAAGATTCTCTTCATATGTAGGGAATATGATTAAGAAAATATAATCATTAAAAAGTCTATAGACAAAATTTAGTTAAATTTTTTAAAAATTTCCTTTAAAATTGAAAATCTTTGATTCATATACATTTTCCTATTTGTTAAATAGTAAGAAAGAATGAAAAAATATGAGTCTAATTGCTGAAATCTATTTTATTTGAAATTTTCCATCATATTATCTACCTGATAATATGATAATAACTGATAATAGTAGATAGTTTTCTCTTCTTATATTAAAATTCAATTACATCAAAGTCTAGTGCAATAAACCTAAATTCCTTTTTTATACCCTGAATACATTGAAAATAGAATTTTAATTGTTTTTTTTAGTATTTCATATTAAAGAAAAAAAAATTTCGTATTAATTTTTGAGTAATTCGCTGATTGGTTGTTTAAGCGCTCTACTCTCTAAATTGTCAACTGCAATTTAGTTTATGTTTTGCGGCAAATTATTAAAATGCAATTTTAATTTAAATAAAACTTTGCTATACTTGAATATCTTATATAAATATATATTAAAAATTGATTCAATTAAATCCAGCCAATGATGTAGAACTTTACGTTTGATTGCATTAGAGACTAATTGACGAACTAAAACGATACAATGTTTCATTAGCAAAGCTGAGAGAGAATTCTGAAATAGTCGAGGAGCTGCTTTATATGGTAAATGAGTGCAGGGAAAGCAGCACAGATTTGAAAGTACTTTAAAACAACGGCAAATTTATAAGCCAGTTGCTGAAATCCGAGAGCATTTCATTGACCTGGGCGAGGAGAGGTGCGAAAATGTCAATGGAACAAAAGTGTTGCAAAAGTTTTGTTGTTGCATTTTGTGTGTGATATGTGAAAAGCGCATTAAACATTAAGCGGCCACAGGGAACAGATGGGAACACACAGCCAGCGAGACAGAGAAAGAGGGAGAAAGAGAGGGAGGGAGAGAGAGAGTGCATGTATGGGAGAGCTGACAAAGAGCTGCGGAGGCTGCAGCAGCGAGTGGATTTGTCGCTAAACCCGACAGCTTAGTGTGAGGCACACAGCTGCCTGGTTGCACTTTGTACCTGTGCCGCTGCCTCTGCCACGGCTCTGTTGCTGAGACAGAGATTGCAACCGAGTGCGGCCTGTGGCAGCGGCAAGTGTCAACGGTGATTTGCATACAAAGCCAGCATGGTCTTAAAGCATTTGTTGTTGCTGCCGTTGCTGCGCGTGCGGCTCATCATCATTTGTCAAGCCACAGCTCGGACAGAGGCAGAGGCAGAGGCAGAGGCAGAGGCAGCGGCAGAGTGCCAAGTGCGGGTGCCGCTTGATAGCTGATGGGTTCCGGGTGCCTTGCTATCTTAAATCACAAACAGCCTCTGCCTCTGCCAGCTCACTCTTATTATGTGCAAAGGGTTTTAAGCTGACTCTCGTCGTGGCGTGGCAGCCTCTTTAGCTATTTCGATTTCTACCTGCGCCCAGTTGTTGCTCAATTTTGCTGACTTATTGTTGGCAATTTGTTTGCCCCGGCCTAAGCCCACATTCTGCCCAAATGTTCGACAACAACAACAATTCTGCCCACGCACATTTTTGTGGTCTCATAACTTTGGCTGGGCGAAACTTATTTCAAGCGAAATTAAACTGAGACAAAAGTACAAATTTAAAGAAACCTGACTAATGTAATTATCCATCAAGGGAAGAGAGTAAATTATGTGCATTTGGCTGGCCAAAAATCAAATCAGATCACAGACATATAAGTATTATTATTATTATTAACATCAAAATCTGTTCTTTTTCTCGGAATACTCACGCTCTCGGGCTCTCTGGAGGCGCAGCAACAGCGACGAGCACGGACACAGACACGGGTCACCAGGCGGCGAGTGGGCGGGGCTGGGGGCGGGTGTCAGTGTCGTGTGTCAAGTGTCGACGCTGACGACGCAAGTGTCAAGCATCTGAGCCGGAGACTTGAACCTGGAGCCAAATCTCGCCCAAGCGCCGACGTCGCAGGTCACCGCCCAGTGTCGCCAGCAAATGGGCGGGGCAGTAAGTTTTGCGTGTGTGTGGGGCTAGGGCTGCCTGACCATGGCAACCACGGCTCGACCGGCACGCACACGAGCACAAATAATCATAATAAAGAAGAAGAGAAAGGTCCCGTTGCTGCTGCTCCTGCTGCTGCTGCTGCTGCTGTGCCATAGGAAAATCTTATTTCACGCTGTAAACCACAAGGGAACGTGCCAAACACCGCAAGCAATAAATGAGATGATAGCGATGAGAGCAAAAATTGCGAGACTTGGCAGCAGGACAGGCAGCACAGGACACCCGGACACGAGGACAGCGGCCGAAACATGGTGACATTGTAATAATTATGCCAAAGATTATCCTTAGACCCGCACACGCACACGCACACGCACACGCAAAGGCAGAGACGCGAGAGCGACAGAGAGAGAAGGAGCGATAGAGCAGTATGATGCGAGGGCGACGACTGTGCCGTAGGATATGGCAACACGATGAGCGCAGGACACACACACACACACACACACACATATACATATACATAGAGAGCCTCGCTGACGACGTTGGCAGCCGCGAGCGAGCCGCGTTAAGTAGATGAGCTTCAATTTGTGTGCCTCCTGCCCGGTCTGTTAGTCCTTCCGTCCGTAGTCCTGCGACCTTCCGTTCGTGCGTGCGTGTGCGTTTGCTTGTGTAACTGTAACTGCGTGTGTGTGTGTGTGTGTGTGTCTGTCTGTCTGTCGCTGTTGCCAAAGGTCCTGTCCTGTCGTCAACGCCTGTTGATGTTGATGGCCTCCGTGCACGGCGGATATCCTGTAACCAGATTTGCTCTATGTGATTAAGTAAGTCATTGAGATGGTCTTGCTGCCGATAAGCCAGCCAGCCAGCCAGCCAGCCAGCCAGGCGCAGCCCCGCCCACCAACAAGCATGCAACCCACACTCGAGCTCGTGTTGTTGTTGCCCTCGTTAATTGTTGTTGTAGCGCTTTATGATGCCCTCGGCTTTTATCGCCTTTGCATCTTAAAGTTAACAAACAAATGGCAAAAAAAGAAGAAAAATAAAAAAATAAACTAAGCCAGAAAACAGAACACAAAAAAAATAATGGAATTTCGAATAGATTTTCAGCCGCCTTTACTGGCTAAGCTAATTAACGGTTGCTGCACACTGGGGCAAACTTCGAGTAAGTTCAAATGTCTTTTGAAATAAATAAATATATATATATATATATATATATATTTTTTTTTTTTTTGAAATAGCACTGCCTCAGTTTCTTTTACAATTTTTTCTTATTTATTTTATAAAGTTTATATTTCTTAATTTTTAATATTAATATTTCTTAATTTTAAATATTGAATTTGTATTATTTTTAATAAAACTAAAAAAAGACAATTTCAATGGGTGGCATAAGTATTTTGACTTCATTTTGCTTGACCCCCAAATATAATAATATTTAACGTAAGCTTTAAGTTAATAAAAAATATGTTCTTCTGTGCTATCTATGATCTTTTGTAGGCTGTTCGGAACGGAATCCAACAATATTTGCAGGTATTTCAATGAAATTCTCTTTCTAAGCTCAGTGATTGTTTCACTTTTAATAATGTTATGTATATGTATATATAATCTATAAACACTTAAAAGAGCAAAAGCAAAGTATTTTTCAATTTTTTACCATTTACTTCTTTATTAATTATTATTATTTTTGTTATTATGTCGATTAGCGCTCACTGTGCTACCTGTGGCCCGACTGCCAAACTAATTTCGTTTCATTGTGGGCGTGGCAGACAGCACTCGTGACAAAAAGATGGACAGGCCCAGTAAACAAATGGCAGGCATCCAGCTAGACAGACAGCTAGCCAGCTGGCAGGAGCTGGGAGGGGGCGCAGCTGTGGGAGCTGTGAGCTGGGACAGTTAGTTAGTTGGTTGGAGTGTCGGCGGTTATGCCATGGAGCCGACATTGGGTCCCCAAATCGTGCATAGTTTTGTTTGTTAGCCTCTGTACCGCTTGTTGGTTTTGCGGATTGCAGCCCCAGCTACAAAACTCTCTTGGCAACTTGACTGACGCGGACACGAAACAAAACTGACACTTCAAGCGACAGCAGAGTTTCTATCTGTGTGTGTGTGTGTGTGTAACCAGAGAATAATACAACTGAAGAGTAACGGAAAATCTCATCAAAAATCAACGAACAAGTCGCGTCACAAGTCACACCAAATTGTCATAGGCAGCTAAAAAGAAAACTACAACAACAACAACAACAACAAAATGAAAAAAACTCCCAGGAAATTTCCAAACATATTTCCAATATTGAAATTTGAAATTGAATTTCTTTCTCTAGCGGGCAAACTAATTAACTGCAGGCAAAGCAATTTGCCCGAAACTGTAAAAAAATATAGAAAAACGAGCAACAAAATTTGAAACTGAAGCGCAAAAGTCATTTGGAAGCCACATTTCCTGGACGGGGGGCTACAGGTGAAGTGCTCGTTGCTCCAGGAACTATTTGGTGAAAGTCGCATTTACTTCCACTTCGTCTTCTTTGCATGAATACACAGATAATTAACTTTAATGGGCTGTCGTGCTGTCTGCAATAGCTAAATTTAGATCATTTCGTTCTAAAAGGAAACCATGAAGTCGGAAAGCGTTTTATAATAGCTTCATATACAATATTATTTTAATTTTAGTTCAGTCATGAAGTTATAAGAAAACATAGCTACCAAAAACTCTTTACCTTAGACACAAGATTGCAAGATATATATTTGTATCGATATTCTTGAATAGTTATTGATTAAAATATATCAATATCAAATTTCATGTTGAAAATGTCATCAATTTGGCTATAATTGCCCTGAGGCCCATTTTCAAAAATTAATTTCCTCTTTAGTCCTCTAGATTGTTTTCACATTTCAATTTCAGTCAGTTTATCAAATATATTTTTTTTTCGAGATTTTCATAAAAAATTTCCAAAAAAAAATTTTTTTTACTTTAGTATCATTGGGCCTTATTTTTAAACAGTTCTTTACATTGTTATTAGTATGAAAAGTTACTCGAAAAGTGTTTCTAAGAGGGTCACACTTTTCACAAAATTTCATGGCAAAAGTGTCCTAAATTTTGACATGTGCGAGTGCGAGCTGTGAGAGTATTGAGGCTCTGTTTTCAAACCTCTATAACTTTGTCACAAATAAACCGATTTTGCTGATCCAAAGCATTTTCTTCCTCTTTAATCCTCTAGATTGTGTCTACATTTCAATTTCAGTCAGTTTATCAAATATATATTTTTTCAAGTATTTCATGAAAAATATCCTTTTTTTCGAAAAAGATATTCTATACTCTTAAAACTACAAACCCATCCCCCTAGTTTAATTCTACAATCGATACTTTTGACGTCGGACATTTTGAGATCGATGAATATTGTTTGCCTCAGCCGCGATCGCTGCGATTGGCGTTGCGTAACTGGAGTCGCTTGCTGTTGCCGTTGCCGTTTCCTTGTTGCACAGTTCGCTCTGTGTGCTGACCATGTGACTTAATTACAGAGTACACACCACTTGCCAGCGGTTGTGGCAGTCTCTGCAACAGTGGCGCAGTGGCACTGGCACTGGCAGTGGCAGTGGCAGTGGCCTTGCTGCTGGCAGTAGCATTTGAGTGCATATGAGCTGCCCCGGCCGCCATCGACATTGCCATCGGGATAGGCAGAGGAAGAGAGAGAGAGAGGGAGAGACGGAGAGGGGCAGGGTATCAGGAACCGGGACCCGGTAGCTGTTGTACTTGTAGTCACCTCCGTTTGCAACCTACCCCGCCCCGCCCAGCCCCGCCTCGTCTCGCTGCGCGCTGTCGTGCGCCTGCGATTAGATGTGGCCGTAAGATACGCGCACGTTTATTAGATTCCATTAACTGATTGCGAATGCATATACTCTGCGAGTGTCTGTGTATGTGTGTGTGTGTGTGTGTGCATGCAAAAAGCATGCCACGCCCCCAGCAATCGAGGGTAGCACCCATTGCCAGGCCTTTGGCCAGCCACAAAACCGGACTATCGAAATCTATTCAATTAAAATGCAAAACCCATAAATCGCATAAAATATTGCATTTTAATTCACATTTTTCTCGCTGCTTTTTTCCTATTAATTTCTTTGTCAAACGTCTAATTTGTCTTGTTTAGCGAAGATTGCAATCAATATCCACTCGAAGGCTCAATCGCCCGCCTTCTGCCAATCGACTTTGCATTTGCAATTAAATTTAAATCTTTTTTAATTTGCGCTAAAAATCAATTGGGAATTAAAGTAATATGCGAAAAATTATATGCAAAATGAATAAAAAATAAGTTTATAACTCTTAATAACTTCAGCAGCATGAATGGTTTTGTTATTAAGTAATAAAGTAATTACAATTTAATCTCATGCAAGCCGATACACGCACACACACATACACACGCACACGCACACACTCACATACACACACTATATATAATAGAACTTATATACATATGAGTATATATATATTTGCGGATTTGTGTGTGAGCGCGTATTAACATAACATGCTACATTTACATGGCATATGTGCAGCGCGCACTGCGAGCCATGCCCACTGGCCAAAGGGGCGTGGCAAGTGCCTTATTTTTTACCCCTGTCAATTGATTTATTATTCAACCACATGCATATTTCTATATAAATTACTTAGTCATCTGGGATGCTTAACTAATTTGTTTCACAGACACCAAACAGTCCCATCTCTAACAAGATGGAATATAGCAGACTGCGTAATACTTACTTCATGTTCCAAGGGATTACATCATTCGAAATAGCAATATTTTAAACTTCATTAAACTTTAACGCGGCATAATGGAGTAAGATCCTCGAAAACCTCGCTGTATTCTGTGAGTTAAACTTAACTTTATTTGAAAGTTCAAAAATACTTGAAAGTCTTTAGACGTAATTAATCATATTTAGTACAAAAGAATTGTAGAGCAACACCTTAACATACGGGAGTTGAAAGTAGGGATCCGTACGATATCGCCTTATCCCCGGATCAATACTGTCAAGTTCGATAAGTTGAAATCGTACGGATCCCTACTTTCAAGTCCCAATACGTATCCGTACGATTTCACCTTATCGAACTTGTACTCATCCCTACAATATATATTGAGGCATTCCTCTACAATTCATATGTACGAAATATGACTGATTCCGATAAAAGCCCTTCTCAACTTTTAAATAAAGTCAAGTAATATATCTGTTTTGTCTCGTTTGGATTTCTTTTATGAATTTGCATTTCAATTTCTGACCTTATTGCACTAAAATGAAACGGGTTAGCATAATATTCTTTGACAATAATGGGACTGGCTTCGTTTTCAAAAGCTTTAGCCTTTTAATTCTCAACTCGTTATATTAGTAGCAAGGCGATAATATATCAGGAGTCAAAAGGAAGGTTCCTGAAAGAGCTGTACAGAACATCTATTAGTATATATATTTATAGTATATATATAGACCATAGGAAGGTACTTGAAAGAGTTATACTGAACATCTATTGGTATTTACATTTATAGTATACATATATATCTCTATATTATCATTATATATGTATATACAATAAAATGAATATTTTGAATCCAATCCAAATTATTGTTGTATAAATATATTCCCATAATATAAAATAAAATATGTATAGCAACTATATGCTCTTATGCTGTTTGCTGCTCGCAAATAAATATTTCGATTTGTGGTTTGGATATTTTGTCAAATTTTTATAAAATTTTATATTCTAATTTGTGATATTTATTTTTGATTGTTTGCGATTTCGCATATTGAAATTAGAAATTAGGTTATGTGGTAAAGGAAAAACGGAAAATGCTCTGAGATCAAAGTAAGTCGATTTCAAGCTGGCTTACATTTATTCATAATCATTTTATGATTTCTATCTGCGTTGTGATTAATCAATGGCTTTTTCTGAAATATCTTGCAAATGATTTTTCACATATACAATGCTGGCCAAAAGTATTTTGACAAATCGCTTATTTCTGCAATATATTTATAAAATAAGAATAAAAATGAAAATAAATTGATTATTTGTTGAAATCATGAATGTAGATGCATATACATATATTTTGAGTTTCCGCAAGTTACGTAGTATATTTCTTCTGGGCGTTATCTTGGTACTCATGTCTCTCACTCAAGTTCAACCTTTTGAGCTATGAAAATGTTTCATATTCCAGTTCTTTCTCTGGTCCAATACTTTGCTCTGCTTTGGTTAGCTGCCTGTCATAGTTTTTTAAAAAAAAACACACGTGCCATACGACATGTAAGCCTTGATGCAATCGTGTACGAGTAAGCAATTTAAAATTAAATAATATTGACGAACTGTTTGCATTGACTGCCGCACAATGGAAACAGCAAACAAATGGGTGGAAAAATACGAAATGAAGTTGATGTGCATATGCTTAAAAATTCAAATATTTACCGAAACTGCAAAGGCGTAAAATTATTATTATTATTATTATAATTGTAAATGGACCAGCGAACAGCTACACCAACAACAACAACAACAACAACAATAAACATCTATAAATGAAATTACAAAAAAAGCCAACATCAACTGCAGAAAAAACAAAAATAATTGCCACAACAAAATATGTACATATGCAACAGCAAAGAACAACATGAAACTGTATTAAAAAATAAAATGTAAAAATAAAATAGAGCGAGAGCGTACACCGAATATAAGATGCTCTCGTCCATGGAGCTCTTATGGCAGCTCAATAAAAAATATTCAGATTTAGCTCTATATGTATTCAGATCATCTTAATATCCAGTTTCTAAAGAAACAAAATAGTTCTTCAGAGATATAATATGCATATTCCATCAACTATCTGATATAGTTGTTCGATCCGGCAGGTACAGATTATCAGATTCAGATTATTCTAAAGAATCAAACCAGTTCTTCATATAGTATGCATTTTCCATTAAGAATCTGATATAGTTGCTCGATCCGGCAGACATATGCCGAGATGAACTGTAAAACTTGAAAGACTGAAACAGACATTTGGATTCCATATAATATATATAGCGCATATGGAAGCGGAATACCCATTGGAAGAGTATAAGAAACACAGTGCAAACACGTGCAACATGTATATGCAACATAAATATATGCATTTATATATAAATATATATATACACCACAAATATATATATATATATCTCTTTACAAATATATATTGACATAAATTTATATGCATGTGTAAGTGTGTGTTTGTGTGTATTCCCACAGTTAAAGCCATTGTTATTATTTTTATTTTTTTCTGCATGTTCTTCTCGTTGTTGTTGTTGTTGTCATCACCATCAGCAAGTTGCCATTGTCGCCAGCTCTCGTTAATTCAAATATTTATTTATGGCAATAATGACAAAATGCATTTTGGCCATCAACACGAAACCAATAAAAAAAACCTCGCGCTGAAAAGCAGACAGCAGTCTAGGCGGTCCGACTAAGAGATACCCTACATCATGCAATTAGCAAATGTCAAAGCAAATATAAGCAAACAAACTTGTTATTTAAATTTGTGCGGAAAATTCGCTGGAAAAATCACTTTTCTTTGAATTGGTTATGAAAAGTGTTTTATTGATTGAAAATCAAAATAAGCGGAAAATGTGAAATTGAAGATGGTGTGATTTCCTATTGAAAATGGTTCCAATTTATACAAATCCTTACTCCTTATTCATTTACAGTGCTGGCCAAAATATTGTACCCTATGTGTAGAAGACGAACTTAGATGTTAGCTGGCCCGGCCAAAGGGGGTCTAATCTGAAGACCAGTGGCCAAAAAAATGCGACACGCTCGTCGTGCAGTTCAATGAACGAAACCGGAACGAAACCGGAGCGAAGCGAGCAGCTCCGACTATTACTGACAGCGGGAAGGAGGAGAGAGACATATTAGTGCGAGCCGAATGAATGGGCCAAGTTAAACGCTCAGATTGGCAGCAGCGTGTTGCAGCCAGCTGCTGACTGCTGGGGAGCAAGCAACATCAAAGAGGAGGCAACACTCGACTGACATAATCGAGACAACAACGAACCTGTGGACGGGAGTGCTTCGAATTTGAGCTGCTGCGGCTGCTGCTCTTGCTGCTGCTGCTGCTGCTGCTGCTGCTGCACCAATGCAATTTCATTTTAAAAGAAAAATTAACGCGAATTATAAAAAATAACCAGCAGAAGCAGAAAGCGAGAGAGAGGGAGAGAGATAGAGACAGAGCGTTAGCTAGAGACGTGGCGTGGGGCATGGTTGCAAAACAGGAGTGCGCATACTGCAGCCAGCAACAGCAACAACAAATAATTGGTAATCTTGCAGATATAATGATAATCACAACAACGACAACAACAACAACAACAACTACAGAAGCAGACTCCGCAGAGCTGAGCGAAAAGTTAACGTGCGCTGAATGTCCTCATTGAAGTGAAGGTAAAAATGGCAACGGCAGCCGCCGCAATCGCGACGTGCCCCGCCGCATGGACTATGGCAGCTTGCAGCTTGTGCAGCTAGGGCATTGGGTATGGGAGACTGGGGACTGGGGTCTGGCGATTGGGGACTGGGGACTGGCAACTGGGGTCTCGGCTCTGGCCGGGCACTCGACCCGGCTCTCGACCGCGCCGCTACGTGAGCAGCACGCGGCGTGATTACGGGCGGTTGCGGTTTGAGCTGCGCAGGCAGCGGCCTCCTCGCAATGGAATAACGCAAGCAATTTTCAATACAACAACAACAGCAGCAACTGCAACAACAACAACAACTGCGGCCACTCGACGTTTGAGATGCCCTGTAAAACTAGATTTGGTATGTTTCAAATTTATTTTAACAATTCTAAAAGGTTAGCTCTCAGAAAGCTATTTCCTTTTGAAATTTTTCGTAGAAGTTACAAAATGTAATAGTTTATAATAAATTATTAATAATTATGAATAATTTAAATAAAGTTTTTTATAAAATAATAATATCAAAAAGTTCATAAATCTAGCTAAATTATATTTTATATATACTATCAGTTTACAAATTTGTAGATCTTTCTATAGTCAAATAATTTGTAAGTAATAAAATCTCGGAGTCAACGTATAAATTTGTAGTCGGAAATATAGCTAAACGACGTAGCCAGGTTACACTGACAGCCTCATTTTCAATCTCTCTCCCTCATTATTTATCAATATCTATATTTAGTGGTTCAAAGTTGGATTGCCAAATTTTTGCAGATTTTTAAAATATATCTTTAGCTTGGTTTGGCAGTAGTTGTTAATGGAAATACGGATCGGGAATGAAATTGGTTCCCGATCCATCCCATCCTGAAATCGACTTTGCTTTTCCCGATCGATCATCCCTAAAAATGTTTAGCTATTCCCGCGGCTCCCGACATTTCCCGACATTTTGTTTACAACATTTAAAAATTGTATGATAGATTAACATTTTTATTCAAATATCATGTTTTCTCAGAATCCTTTCCTTTAAGACGTGTTCTCCTTGCAACTTCTACTAGAAATATAATACTTCCTCTCACTTGTTGCCGAAGATGTTGGAACATCAAGTACTTCCCTAGCCAGCATTTGTAACAATTATAATTCATTGCATTGTTGTAAAAATAATTAAATATTTGAGTTTCTCGTAAAATTAACATGATTTTCACAAGAAATAATTTCCTACTCAAAAAAATTCTTCTGTTCTTGGATAAAGACAAGCAATTTTATCGTTAACGTTTAATTTTACTATCGGGACCAAGCATTATCCCGACCATTCCGGACTTTTTTAGAATCTTTCTCATCCCAGTCCCCGAATGGAGCTCGCTGTAATCCCGAAAATCCCTATTTCGGTGCCCATCTCCATTAGGGTGTGTCTATATATTTATATATTCCCATTAAGCAGATATCAAATGATGATTACTAGTTATTTATATATATAGCTTTATATAGATTCTGCTATGAATTGGTGAAGTAATTAAGAAGTTCGTAAATCTTAGCCAAGCTAAAAAGTTGCTGAAGCCTGTTTCAGACTTTCAGTTTAGATAAACGTCTTTATCAGGCACTTTAAAGTTAACAAATCAACTGAAATACCTCTTTTTATAAGTCTGAGTTCAATATACCTCTTTGTTAGTACATTGCAGGGTATCACAAGCGGCTACAGCAAGAGCAATTGCAACTCGTGGATAGTAGAAGTGCAATTCAAATAGCAACTGAAGCGGCAGCAGGCAGCGGCAATGGCAACGGCAGCCATAAACATAATTTCATATCTGAAAACGCAGCAGCATATAAACTACTACTACTACACACACAAACGCACAAACACACACACATATATGTGCAGCAAGGGGGAGAAAGGGGCCGTCGCGAAATCAAAATAAAACGATGGGCGTTTATCGTTATGCGAACTGAATAACTTCTGGAAGTTTGTTTTCTGCGCTCGGCTGCTGGCTGCTGGCTGCTGGCTGGACCTGAATCTGAACCTGGTTGGCCCTCGCATTGACTATAACCGATTCAGTTGCCTACAGCCCCGCCTCCGCCTCCTCTGGCAGTGCTGCCTCCCATTGCAGCCAGCTTTAGTAGTTTTGCAATTCAAACGTGCCACCGAAACGTAAAGTTTCTTCAATGTTTCTTTGGCTTTAGTTTTGGTTTAGTTTTCGTGTTTGGTTTGCTTGCTGCTGCTTTCCCTCTCTCTCTCTCTCTCTTCTTCATATACATATCACCATATATACATATATACATATATACATATATACATACATATATATATATATATATATATATAGATATCTTTTCTTTCTTTTGCCTCGCTGCTCTTCAAAATGTGTGCGCGCGCCTTCTTTTCATTCTGGCTGTTTGCCTGTCTGCTGCTGCTGCTGCTTCTAGCCAACTTTTTTTTCCAGTGCATGCACAGCAAAGTTTGTGCGCCTAGCTGGCTGAGCTTTTGCCATAGATCTCAGCTCCTGCTACCCATAATACGCTGCTCGATGCTTATCGATACATATTGATTCGGATTAGCTGTCTTTACGGACTTTGCGGCTTGTCGAGTTGCTTACAGAAGTATTTGAGGAATATTTAAATTTTGCATGCCAGTCGAATACTGCGATAGAGACAAAGAACTTGTTAGTTGCAATATCGAAGTCATTTGCAGTAAATATTTATTTGGACAAAAATGATTTAAGCCTGATTGAAAATGAAGTCGATTGCTAAATGCTGAAGAGATCTTAAACAGAAATCAAAGTAGATAATAAACATTTTTAGTAGTCTTCAATAAACAAAACAAATAGCTTAAAATTTGTAAATGTCATTTGAATGTTCGACTGCCGCATACCCTGTAAGACAGCAGCAGCAGCTTATGAAATGCTTTTGAGTTAGCATTTGATAAAAAACTTTTCTTGAGATTTGAGCAACACGCTGCAAGAGAAAATTTATATATTTATACATATTATTTATATTATATATCTATATATAACAGTATTCACACTTGATATATGAGAGTATTTTGTTAGCTATTATAGCCTTTTGTAAAAGGAAATGATTTGCTAAATGCCTGAAAATTGATTGCCTGCTGAAGTTTTCTGTGTTTTGTTTTTGTTGTCGGTTGTTGCAAGTGTTGCATGTGCGGCTTTTATACAATGTGTTGAGTGTTATTAGCGTTGAGCCGACGCATTTACAGTCTTTGGCTGGAGCTGGGATTTTTATGCAGCGGGTCATTAGGAGAACCTTTTTCATAGCTCTGGCTCTTGTCAGCCGTTAACGTTTTGGCTAATTAGCTTTTGGTCTTTTTGTGCGTGCAACGTTTGGACTGGTTGCAAGTATGTATTGTTGCAGCTTTTCCACTTGCCATTTGCCATTGCCATTTCCCATTTGCTGCTGGCCATTTTTCACATTTGCTATTTGTTGCCGTCGTCGACGTCGCCGTCGTCGACTCTAATGAATTTTCAATTGTTAGTGCCGTTTTATGAGGTGTCCCGCCGTGCACTTTGTTGCGCAACGGTAGCCAGGGCATGCTTCCGAACAGCTTCTGTTTGCTGTTAATGTCGACTGCAAATCTAATTACAAATCACAAATGGCCAAAACGCTCGAAATGGCCCATAAAAACTGAGCGGCCAGTCGAGCGCATTACGCAAAACGTTGCCTCAAGCCCGCGACTCGCGATATCAAAAAAGCCACACACACAGAACAGAGAATCGAGCTGGCTGAACGTGGAACATAAGCGGAAAATTGAAAACCCACGGGCTATCGCCAATCCCATAAACTTTACTCAAAGAAAACCTCAATTTTCAAATTTACTCAGCACCGCACTCAATCTTACACTACATATTAAAGGGAAGCAGACAAATAACTGAAGAGAGATTAGAATCAGCTATGAAAAAGAGATCAGATTCTCCAAAATTAATTTAAATGATGTAAAATATGTAAATATGGTAATAAGTATTAGTTAGATAATACACTACCAAGGTAAAGCCCTTAGCAGAGAGTGCTTTAGTCATAAGTTAGTGTCATTTAAATTATATTCTATGAAGACTTTAGTAAATGTATTGTAAATAAAAAAAAAGTAAATATATTCTCTATTTCCTCATACTAGTTCATCAATTTACTCTACTTCTATTTGGAAAACTAGTCAGATATATAGCTAACAATCAACACTTATATATTTTTAAATGAATTTATAGTTATTAACCAGAAATTGGACTATAACGAAGTTTATCTTTAACTTTATCTTTCTAAACTTTTCAGATATTATAACCAGAAAGTACAACAAAAAAACAGTTTTTTCGGGTATATTTGAGTTCCTGTAATATTAAGATAAAGCATCATCCAAAAACTTTTGAAAATTAAAAATTAAAACAAATACAAAACTTAAAGTTAAAACTAATTTCTTGCCTTAAAGTTTGATTCGGTTTTGATGCGAGCCTGATTTTTTCCTATACATAAGACAATATTTATATATTTTTTATAAGTATGTAACTACAAATTGTATTTTTGTACATATGATATTAACAGCTAGGTAAGATCTCACCTAAAAACTTGAGCTCAGACTAAAAATGGGAATATACAAAGTAGTCGAAATGGATTACATTAAAATACCTCCAAATCTTGTTGCATCCTGTTCTAAACGGTCTCCAAAAGGTCATAGATACCACAGTGGGTCATATATTTAATAAATTTTAAGTTAAAATTGAAGTTATAAAGCATAATATTACATTTAGTGGTTAAACAAAATGCTGTCAAAATACTTATGCCGCCCATTGAACTTGTCTACTTTTAGTTTTACTTAAAAAAAAATACAAATTCAATATTTACAATGAAAAACTTTTATTTTTCTACTTTTAAGCACTTTAAATATCTATACAAAAATACTATCAATAATTGTTGTCTCTTAAAATAAGAAAAAATTGAAAAGGAAACTGATGTATTTGTATGTCAAAATATAGTATGTGGTGACTAGTGTATGTATATATATGTATACATATATACATATATATGTGCTTAACAGCTGGTTTACCCAAACCAAATCTGTGAAGAAACATATAATTTGTTTCGAGTTTCTTTTAAATACAGTTGAGGCCCAGACTTCGCAAGCTAATTACAAAGCAAATGTACCTGAAGGCGAAGTGGAAGTCAACATAGCGACAACAGCGTTGGCTACTTTGTTGTGTTTGTAGTTGTTGCTGGTGCCGCTGTTGTTGTCGGCGTCTGTTTATTACGCATACGACGCATTGGTTGCGTCGACGGCATCAAATCACAATTGGCGCCAGCGCACGTGACCGTCGCGACGTGCCAGATCTGGTCAAGTTGAAATGCAAATTGGAACTTCCGTTAAATTGCTGCAGCTGGCAAAAAGGCAGTCGCAGACTCATGACGAGTAGCCGTCCCGGGGCAATCATTGCACTCGAGTGCAACAAACAGCTGCCGTTGGCAATCTCTCTCTCTCTCTCTCGCTCTCTATCTCGAGATGGCAATGGCGATGGCTGTCGCATCTTCAACCTTTGGCCACTCGGGCTCTGGCAGTCAATCACACGTTGCAGTCAGCTGCCAGCTGGCTGGCAGTTCGTCAGCTTCCAGGCGAGACCCCCACCAAAACGGACCAGCGAATGAGTTATGAGTCTTTGGGGCACTGCAGCTCCGTTTGCGTTTCGACAAATGAGCTGAAACTGAGACAAGCCAAAAAAAAGAACAGACTTTTTGGGGGCTGAGTAGATCTGTTTGATTTTGCTAAATTGATTTATGTGTCGGCAACGCTCGCTAAGTTTTTTTAATGGCACGTTTCGCTTTTAATGCCTTTTAATGCTACGTTCATTTTCGCTTTAGTTCGTTTCGGTTCGGCATGGTTCGGTTCGGTTCGGTTCGGTTCGGTTCGGGTTATTTTGCAACTTTTTGCCAGCATGTTCTTCACTTGATTTATGAAAAAAGTTGCAGCTAATAAATGTCACATAAATGTAAGAGTGTATGTGTGTGTGTGTGTGTGTATGTGTGTGTGTGTGTGCGCTCAACCTATTCAAACGGCTGCCCCTGCAGACTCCCCACAGCAGCATGCCCCAAATGTTGACAGCTCCTTATCACATTCGTTAGCTGGTTAGAAAATTTTCTAATTACAAAACTAACATTTACAATGTAACTTAGAGACAAGCACAGTAACAACAACGTAAGTGTGTATGTGTGTGTGTGTGTGTGTGTGTGTATGTGTGTGTGTGTGCAAACAAAGCAGCAGTTGAAAATGGGCTGTGTCAGAAACAGTGCCAGGACGTTGATGCAACAAGTTGCATACACAATTAGCACACACACTCACACACACACATACGCACACATATGCACTGCGCACACATGAGCAACGAGTTCGTCCTTTCTGCTTGCTTTGCTTCGCCTGCCTCCTGCCGCCTGCGTCCTCGTTGCGGCTGTCGCAGCGCCAAGAAGCGTCTGTTCAACTTTCAAGTGCTGCTCGACGATACTCATAAAATTCCCTCCAGGTAATTTAAGTGTGTGTGCGTGTGCGAGTGTGTGTGTGTGTGTGTGTGTGTGTGTCTATATTGTTATTGTGGCACTGGACCTGAAATCTGAGCCTGGCTACGCATAACAGCAGAAAGTTGTGTCCTCTTGTTGTCCTTCGCCCGCCTGCTCTCTGACCATGTTGCACTTTTGGCCACTTAAGAGCTATACCCTAAACGGAATTGGATCATAGACGAATTTGCAATCAACTGAACGAGAAAACTAATCAAAAAGCTATTATAAAAATGAAATTAAGGCCAAAATATATACATTTATAACTATTTGCAAATATATTGGCTAACGCTTCGACTTTAAGCTAAATAAAGCAAGACAAATTTCGGATACAAACCAATTTGACTTCAAGCTGAAATATTATTATATCGGGATGTTTTTGTAATATTGTATTTTTCATTCCATTTACTTAAAATCTATTAATATTGATTATTAGACTCGATTAGAGATGGGATTGTGAAGGAAATTGGTTCCCGATCCATCCCGTCCTAAAAGTAATTTCGCTTTTCCCGCCTGCTCCCGACATTTCCCAACATTTTTTTACAACATTTAGAACTCTTATGATAGAACACTATTTCTTTCATATTTTCTCAAAAATCGTTCCTTTAAGACGTGTTTTCCTTTCTACTTATACTGGAAGTAAAATACTTTCTCTCACTTATTGACGAAGATTTTGGAACATCAAGTACTTGCCTGGAAAGCAATTGTAACAATTGCAATTCATTGCATTGTTGTCAAAATAATAAAATATTTAAACTTCTCTAAAATTTAACATGATTTATAAAAGAAATATTTTCCTCGTCAATATAAGTCTTCTGTTCTTGGATAAATTCAAGCAATTTTATCGATTACTAATTTTACTATTGGGACCCTCGGGAACTTCGGGATCAAGCAGTTATCAATCTTTCCCTTCCCGAAAAGTTTTTCGGAATTCTTACTTAAACATAATCCTTTACGAAATAGAGCGTATCTTCTAGTCAGGCGCTCCCGACTAGAGTAGTTATGAAATGCAACAATTCTGCATATCGCAGGGTATTCGAAATTCTTTGAGCTGCAATTGTTTATGCTTTGAGTACTTTAGAGACCGTTGAGCAGATTTCAGTCAGACTCATTGTTGTCGTTGTTGTTGCTGTTGTGGTTGTTGTTGTTGTTGTTGTTGTTGGTAACGTTGACGTTGCTTTGATTTGCTGGATTTAATGAGCGTTGCTGTTGCGCCTGCAAGTATGCAGTTAAATTTTGGCAAATGCATTAAAATGTTATTAAGCGCTTCCCCTGGAGCAACTGCACGAGTGTGTAAATGTGCATGTGTGCGTGTGTGTGTGTGTGTGTGTGGTGTGCATGTGTTTTAAATATTTAATTATATTTAGCTGCCTTAAGTACTTACAGTTTTGCGCTCTTAGTGACATAGGCACAGACAACGTCACTTGAACAAATAAGCCACAAATTGTAATCGAGTGTGCGTCTGTGTGTGTGTGTGTCTGTGTGTGTGTCTGTGTGTGTGTGGCTGGCTACCACTGTGTGTACAACGTTGCGTATGATTAACATTTTCGCTTGGACAGCTCAAAACTGGCCGACGGCAATTTGCTGTGGCTGCGCTTATCTAATTTCTTACGCAAGAATACTTTTAATATGCCAAGGCAAATTGGAAATTAACCAAAGCCATCGAAGCTTCTTAGCCAGATAGGGACTGTCTAGCTAGCTCACACATACATACATATATTTCCATAAATAATTTTCATAAAAACTTGTTAAAGTTCAAGACAACTACGAGTAAATAAATAAATGTCTGCACAAGCAGAGCGCAAAAAAAAATGAAGAGAGATGGAAAAAAGGAAAGGAATATAGAGATATATACATACATATATAGTTAAGCTCGCTCGCTCGCTCGCAATATTCGCGTGTTATTTGTTGCAGCTACATGTGGCAGTGGCAATGGCAAGACGAGGATGTGCGTCCCTACGACTTTATGCCCCGCAGCACAAAGTAAACACACTTTTTCCAGCATCTTCATCTCAATGAGCTACAATCCGAACGCGCGGCACGTCGATACACCATTTGACTATCTTTCTGTTGATGCTAAGCTAAATACATGAAAAGTTTGATATAAAGTTTTCGGTTAGATAGATATAGTGATATTACAATAGATAGAATGTAAAGAATCTTTTTAATTATTTATATTTTATTATTAGCCTCCAGTAATTTCCAGTTTGAGTCTATGCTATGCTATGAGGAATGAAGAATGAAGGATGAAGAATAAAGAATGAAGAATGAAGAATGAAGTGTGATGTATGAAGTATGAAGAATAAAGAATGATGGATGACGAATGTAGAATGAAGAATTAAGAATTAAGAATGATGAATGTAGAATGAAGAATGAAGAATGAAGTATGAAGTATGAAGAATGAAGAATGAAGAATGAAGAATGAAGAATGAAGAATGAAGAATGAAGAATGAAGAATGAAGAATGAAGAATGAAGAATGAAGAATGAAGTATGAAGAATGAAGAATGAAGAATGAAGAATGAAGAATGAAGTATGAAGTATGAAAAATTAAGAATGAATAATGAAGAATGAAGTGTGAAGAATGAAGAATGAAGTGTGAAGAATGAAGTATGAAGAATGAAGAATGAAAAGTATGAAGAATGAAGAATGAAATGATGAAGCTAAAGGGAAAAATAGAGAGAAAATTCAATGGAGTTCATAAGAAATTGAATATTTAGACTTTTCTTAAAATGCATTAAAAATAGATCTAAAATGTATTAACAAAATGGGTTAGTAAATAATACATTTTCCTTAAAAAATGGTATATAATTTTAAAAGCTAAGTAGAAAAACAATATAATGCAAATAGTTAAGAACTATATCTTTTGTTTCTTATTGTCCTTTCTTGATTTCTTTAGAGAGTTTTGATGGGGTTTCTTATAGTTTCCAGGGCCTTGCCTAACCAAGTTTATTTCTTTGCAATTGCAGCGCATTTTCGCTTCGAGCTGTCATTGTTTCCTTCGGGTGCTGTCGACCTGCGGATTGCAGCAATTGCTCCCCAGCTCCCCTCGCCCTCTTTAGCTATCTTAAAGTGAGTGCCCGTATTCATACTCGCACTCGCATTCGCATTCGCAGTCGCGTTTCAGCTTCTTCCTTTCGTTTGGTGCGGTGCGCACATTTTTCTTCTGATTTCAGTATTTTTTCCATTTGTTTTTTTTTGTTACTTATTCTTACTTCTTTTTTTTTGCATGCATCGTTTTGTTCGGCAACTTTTCGTGGCCATAAACACGTACGCGTTGCCAAACAGTACGGGCAGCTGCTTTTATCTCTTTCCTCCCCGCACACACACACACACACACTATGTAAGTATGCACATATATACACACATGTGAGTACTCCCAGCAGAGATCGTTGTTGTTGGAAAAACTCAATTTAGCTTTTTGCAACCTTACCGAAAAAAAATGCGATGAAAATAGAGAGAAGCGAGAAACGAAAGAGCAGCGGAAGAAGAAACAAAAAGTAAAATTTTTTCTCGTGTCATTTTTCTGAGTTGCTGTGCGCAACGGCCATAGCACACACGCACACACATACTCACACACACACATACACACACACTCAGTAATAACAGGAACTACAAAATGGCTGTCAACGTTGCTAACATAACCAAAAATGGCGAGCAGCGAGAAGCGAGCACCGAGCACTGTCCAAATGACTTTCTGGCAACTCTGGACGTGCCTCACTTGCCGCTTATTAGAAATCAAATCCCATAAAAGCCACACTGAGCCCAGCAGCAGACCAACAGCAGCAGCCACGAAACGTTTAATGGCACAGAAAAAACTAACCCAACCAAAAACTGGCTGCTCTCGGCCCTGTCCGGCAGACCACGCAGATTAGGCGTTGGCAAATGTGTGCGTGTCAAAAATACAAATACCAATGCAGCTAGAAGACAGAAAGGCTTCTTATCTATTATATATGTTTCACAGAAATCAGAAAGAAACAGTTTTTAAACTCATTTTCGAAGATCTTTGTTAAAATTTCAGAGGAAAACTTTTATATGATAAAGTATAGTCGAATCCCAATAATTCGAAATGGCATAGAGATCACATTTGTTACGAATTACACAGGAATTCGATTTACAATCAGGAATTCGATTTATCGAACAGGAATTCAATTTATCGATCAGGAATTCGATTTATCGAACAGGAATTCAAACGAAATGTTTTCAAGGGGACAGTATTTTTAAAGAATTATTGAGGATTTCGATTTAGCGGGGAGGGGATGAACTAACAGGATTCGACTGTACTGAGATCTAAACAAAACTATGTATTATTATAAAATTGATATATATTTGCATATGTTTTTGCGTATGGTTCAAAAGTATCGCCTTTCTCTGCGAATCACATCAAATTAAGTATGATTTACAACACTGATATATGTAAGTAAATCCTTAAGCTTAGTTGCCTATTTGTTTCTCTCTCTGTCTTTCTTTATGTTCAACATGAATTTGAATATAATCAAAAGCAATTCAAATCATGTTCTTTTCTGGCATGCCAGATAATATGCCTAATATTAGAAAAGTCTATAGTTTCAGACCTGATCCGGGAGCAAAAGCAAGTTAGGCAATATTTATTGTGGATTTACGGCTGCAAAATGTGCCCGGGAGCTAGATTTGTGGGCCTGAGATATTGACGTAATAGCCGGCATATATATGATGCTAAGTGACCATGGAGGACAAAGTCGACCCAATTGTAGTTGGAACCTTGCAGCGACTTTCGCAATGACTTGCACAATGGCAATGCTTGTAAATCTGAAATATTGTCTTTGGCAGCGTGAGCAAATGGCCAAAGCCCGGGGGCAGCCGATGTATGGGGGTGGAGAGAAGCGAAGGCAGGAAGGAGTCGATGCGGGGGATAAGCTTGAGTGGACAATGAGCTGACACTGCACACAGTTGCGATATAAAACCGAAATCGAGACTCACACGGATAGAAAGTTAACTTGCCTGTGGTTCGTCTACATATGCCTGTGTGTGTGTGTGTGTGTGTGTGTGTGTGTGTGTGTGTGTGTCTGTGTGTTTGTGTGCGTGTCTGTCGGTCGCAAATCTGCCCCCGAAGCGACATCCCAGCAGAGCAGAGGAACAGTTGCCATAGCTTTAGCCATTGCCATAGCCATAACCATGGACGCACAGGACATGGGACAAACAGGACAACAGAGGACACGGACAGAGCCACTGCCACAACCGCAGACCAAGCCATAGCCATAGCTGGGCGGCTGATATTTTGTCATTTGTGTCACGTTCGCCATTCATGATGATTTCGTTTTCTCTCTCTCTCGCTCTCGCTCTCTCTCTCTCTCCTTCTAACTCGCCTTCTCCCTTGCTACACAGAATGTTCTCTCTCGCTTTATCCGTTGTAACTACATCTGTATCTGTGGCTGTATCTGTATCTGTGGCTGGCATTTGTGCGCCATTTTATTTATGGAATGCAGCTACTCTACGCCCGTGTGTCGCCTGTCGCCTGTCTCCGGTCTCCGGTCTCTGGTCTATGGTCTATGGTCTTTCGGTTGGCTCGTTGGATCTTATGCCCGTTCCTCTTCCGGCTCCCGCTACGTGTGTTATCCTTTGCCAGCCGCACATTCGTTTTGCCCATTTCGAATGCCGCAATAATTCTCACGTAGCCAGCTTCAGCTTCAGTTTTTGGCTTCGGCTTTGACTCTGTGTAAATGTATCCACTTTCAGCGTTTTTTGTGCAAGCATAAATTTCCAGCAGTTTTCCTTGTTCAACAGAATAGTATCAGAAAATAAAACTAAAAAAAATTACCAAAAAATAAAGAGTAACAAAATCCATAGAACAAAACTTACCTACATTTTTGGGTTTGGCCTGCGGGAAGAGTGAGATAGCAAGATAGCTAAGGAAAGAGAAAGCATGAGATAATCGCAGATAGCTGGATATGCGAGGGTTGCTCCACGTGTATAGAATTCATAGTTCCCCAATAAAATATTACAAAAACTTCAGCCATCAGACAAAAAATCAACTTTGTCTAAGTCTGCCGCCCTTCTATGCGATTTTCATGAATTCAAGTAAGGATTTCAAGCTTTGACTAACAAATATATATAGTCTTTACTCATGCTTTCAGTCTAATATACCTATCTCTATGTCTCCCTCCCCCTTCTCTCTCTCGCTTTCCATTTATATGTGAGCATTATTTTTATATGCCAACTTTGGTTTCTGCCTCCGCAGTTGGTTGGTTTGCGGTTTCAGGCATCGTTTGGTTTTGCGCTGGAATAGGTAAGCTCAGTTTTTAACTGGCAACGTTGTCAAGTCCATGAGGGATTCCCATTTTATTAGCACACCAAAACTCGAGAAACAAGCAAAGGACGTGCATAGTTCACAATTTCTACCACCTCGCCCCCCCCCTCACCATCCCATTTTGCAGTGCACGGGAAATGTATTTGACAAAATATTTCAGTTATTTACTTTTGTCCAACATAAAGGCAGGCAACTTTTAGGCTAACAAGCAGACAGCCGGAAAACCAAACATAAATCTTGTTACATTTATGTGGCTCCAACACCTTTGTCTTCTTACGGCCTGAGCCCATCAAAACTGCCCACAAAAAAAGGTATAATGTTTTCGTGCAAATGTATGTAACGAATAGAGAATAGAATATATCGGACCTCAAACTGCTTTTTGCTAGACAAGCTTATAATTTCTTCCTCTTTTCTTGGTTATATGATATATAATATATAGATATAATATAGAATATATAATATTCCTTCTCTTACTTTTGTCGATTTTTGAGTTCTTGAGTATAATTCGGTAACTGCACGAGTTTATCATGATTTCAAGACATTTTCCGATATCTTTTCCCACTGTCGAAAAATATTTTAAAAAAACAATTCGACAAAAATCAAATCATTTTGACAGAGCTGTGATAGTTTAAATTAAAGTTGATAAGAAAAACTTTAGATGAAAAAATTATTTAGATTTTTTAAAATAATATCAAAAAAGTTTTGACTTCCTTCGAAATAACATTTAAAATTACTTTTTGCACTAATTTTGACACTCAAAATCGATTTAAAATTAAGCTAAAAAAAAATACTTTCAAATTTAAATAAGTTTTAGTTTTACTTTTCAATAAAAGTGTATAAATAATGCAGAATTTAGTTTCGTCTGGACAAAGCTATGAAACTTTGAGGTTAAGAATTTTGTAAGCTCCGAGTTGTTCTTAGCGTATCTGTTAGTCGGGCATGCTCGAGTGGTGAGCACTTGTTTATTTTACTTTTATTTTTTGGTAATCGCTACTGTTCTGTGCATTGTTGTTGCTCTCGTTGTTTGCTGGCGCTCAGAGTTGTTCGAGCAAAGTGAAAAGCATGGGGAGGGGCGAGCTCCGGGTCCGTCGGGGCTTACGGCTCTGCCAAAAACCAAATGAAACTTTATGCATATTCAACTTTTTACATTATTCTTTGTGGCCGACGAAAAGTTGCGGCATCAACTAAAACAATAGCAACAACAACAATAGCTGGCCCAAATGAATATGCGTAACAAGAGACCCATATACTGGAGAAAATCCATTTAAGATATTCCTGTATATAGGATGCTAGCTCTACTAAAGACAGATATAATATAATAAGGTTCGAATCTGCCTTTAGCTGAAAGGTTCTTCTCGCAAAATAGAAAGGTTTCCATTAGAAAAGTAAAATTCCAATTGTGAGCTCTCAATGAAACTAGTTTCAGATTTAGCTCTACTGAGGAAATATCATAGAACATCTTATTGTAATAGTTTTCAATGTGTAAACGTTAAATTATTAATCAAGCTGCAGAACTGCAGTGCCCAGATAACAGTTTCTATTAATCCCAAGGCCTGTTACTGAGCAGCATTTTGACAAATTAAAATCAAGTCTGCATACCTTTTGCATATGTTGCAACTCGAGGGCGATAAGTGTGTCGTGCCCATGACAAAGGCGTGGGCGGGTGGCTGGACAATTGCGAACATGGACACAATTTATGCGCAAAATGTTCACAGTTTAATTTAACAATGCATTTTGCATGCTTCACTCAGCCGATGCACAGATACAGATGCAGATGCAGATGCAGATACAGATGCAGATGCAGATGCAAATGCAGACGACGATAAGCTCCACCTGAAGCTCAGAACAGACACACTCGAATCAAAGCTAAAAACAAGACCATAAATAACTGTCTCTGTGTGTATGTATGTGTGTGTATGTGCGGGTGTGTTTGTGTGTGTGCAGCCATGTCAAAAATATCATCAGAGAAGGGAGACAATACTGCAAAACTAGGAAATTTAAATTTGAATTGTTGACGCATCTAAATAAATGCGAAGTCGCCTTGATTCACAAATATCTTGCTATCTCTCGCTCTCTCTCTCTCTCTCTCTCTCTCTCTCTCTCTCCCTCTCACTCATGCCTTGAAATCAAAAATCTGAGCCAGAAACTTTCCAAAATTTAAAGCTAGTGCAGAGCTTGAGCTGACTAGGAACTGGAGGAACTGGGGGAGGGGGCGAGCTGGCTAACTGCATGGATAGATATATGTATGCTCTGGGTAGGCGTGCTAGTGGCAAAGGCGGAGTGGGCGGGGCCATGCATGTCGCAAAACTTGGAATGAATGACGTTACGTGAAGTTGACAACATGTCAAAATGGAGAAAAGATACCGTAAATGGACAGACAGAATGGCCAGGCACTGGGCGTGGGCGTGGGCCGGTGGTGCAAGGGCTGCTTTGGCTTACCTACGGCGATGAGGAGCAAGTTGCAAACAAGTGACATTTATGTTGCCAAAACAAATAACAAAGCGCTGCGGAAAGCCAGTGTAGGGGCTGCAATGCTAGTGTGTGTGTGTGTGTGTGTGTGTGGGGGGCGGGCGTGCTGTGCCACATTTGGTGGCACGTGAGGGGCAGCGGTCTCTCTCGCTGGCTAAATCAGAAATCGCAAATATTAGAATAAAGACTGTGCCATGTGCGAGCGAGACGCAAACAGAGACAAGACACACTTGTGCAGCTGTTGCAGCCATAGTCATGCAATGCCAACACACACACACACACTTGCACACAGGCATTGTGTGTGCAGCTCGCACACGAAGCCAAGAACGGAGCTCAACTCTCAGGAAAAACTATTTTTCCGCAACAAACAAGCAAAAGTGACATACAACAGCAGCTTATTGTTGTTGTTGTTGTTGTTGTTGTTGTTGTAGTTTTTGTTGTTGTCATTGTTGTTTCAAGTCTTATGGCGCCAAGCATTCAACGCTAGGCGTGGCACTAGCGCACCGCCCACACAGCGACAACGCTCGCAAATGTTTAGCCTGGCTTTGATTTGCTTTTTAATACCCCGCAATCAAACCATATCTAAGCGGGCATATACTTTGTTCTAAAGTATGAATATTTATGACAATAAATTCTTTTTTTTAATTTTTTTTATGTTTTGCTTTTATTTATTGGATCTTCTTCCGAAGGAGTCTGACAATAAGTTTATTAAATCGTATAATAATATTTATTCACTAACAGTCATATTGACCCAATGAGGAAGGTCGTTGGGTGAAGGACACTCACTATATGACAATAAATGTGCAGTGGAAATATGTTTAATTTTATTTAAATTTTATTATATTTTATTGTCTTTTGGCTTTAGAATTGATTGCATTTTTACGAACTGACCTCAGTGGGGTTCGAACCCTATATCTGTTAACTTGTACGCCACTGGTCTACAGAGGCTACATTTGACTCCAATGACTTAAGTTTAATATTTAACTCTGTTTATTCCTTTCTTGATTTGCAAGCGAATTAGTTGATATATCGTATTATAAACTAACTCAGTAGGGGTTCGAACCCTATTTCTCATCTGCCTACGCATGCCCTACTAGTCTACGTAGGCTACATTTAACTTTATTGTTATTGGAATTATGAATTTTAATAATTTTATTATTATTTTATATTAATTTAAAACCGAAATATATATAAGAATTATAACTTTTTATTATGTTAAATCTTCTATTCAAGTTATTGTTATATTAAGTCTGAGTAAGTGTAACTTTTGTCTATAGATTTACGATTCAAAACAACTTCCTGCTTCGATTCCTTCAGACATCAATGAACAGAAATTAGCAAAGAAAACTAAGATTAAGCATAGCTTTAAGGTTAACTTATGTAGGGTATCTCATAGTCGTTTACTTTCCTTGCTTTCTATTTCTTTCTTTGCCAATTGTTGTTGCTGTAGACGCAGCTCGTTGTTGTTGCTCCTTTTGCGTCGCGCCGTTGGCCGCTTGCCGTGGCCCCCTCCATGTTAGGGGAGCAGGTGGGGGAGAGGCGTGGCGGCAGAGGGCGCTGCGCGCGTGTGTTTGCATATCTGAGCTCTGCGATCGCCAAGTGTTGTCGTAGTCGTGGTCGTCCTGCCATTGGGGCAACCATTTGCCGGAGGGACGGAAGGGGGAAGGGGGGAGTGGCGTGGGGGTCTGGCACTTGACTCCTGGTCGCTGCCACGTCCCGGCCACACTCGCATCCTTTTTGTTTGCCTCGTGTTCAAGTCGCCAAAGCCAAAAGTTTATGGAGCGTCGCGGCTTTTGTTTCGCTGCTTTAGCTTTTGTGATTGTGGTTGTCGTTGTTGTTGTTGTTGTTGCTGCTGCTGCCATCGAAGTCCCGCTTACACGGCCCACCCGCACACTGGGCGTGGTGCAGTTGGCCAACATTTTCTTGCCACTCGTTTGTTTGCTCCACCGATTTTTGATAACTGGCATTTGTTTGGCGCTCGCCACGGCTAAAACAAATGAAGCCGCAGGTGAGCCGCGGCCAGCAGTAGCCGGGCCCGAGGTAAAAGTCTTCTAGCCAAACGATTTGATTGCCCGCCCGATACGAGCAACTGGAGCAGCTGCGCTCAGCTTTCAGCAGATTAGAGCTTTGCACCACCAAACAACAATTATACGAATTAATGCCGTCAGACACTATATATTCGATAAGCTACATATATAGCTTGCCAGCTCCGATCTAAACTCAAGTTTGCTGAATAAAATTTTTGCCAATTAATATAAAAAGTTTTTGCTTTGTTTAGCTTGAAAATACAGTGCAATCTCGACATAACGAATGTGAGTTGTCACAAAATTCTTCGTAATATCTATTTATTCGCTATTAGTAAAACTTTGGTATAATGAAATTTAAAGATATCTGAAAAAAAATATATAAATATAAATATTGTTTTCATCTGTTTACATTAAAATAATGCTAAAATTCCACTGAAGTGGGGTGAATATCAAAAGTAAACAGTTACATATAATTTTTTTCATTAGAGTTTTTTGAAATATTTGCCTATTTTGCTTTGTTCTAACTGTATAGAAACAGTGGAAACAAGATTTTGTTATGCTGAAATTTTTGATAACAGGACTTTAACGGCTTGCAACAAATTTTATTTTGCTGTTTTGGGATTTAATTGTATAGAGGTGTTTGAATAATGGCATCGCTATATAGATGCTTTCAGGCACAGAAATTTTTCGTTACACCTGTGTTTTTTTGTATGAAAAACTTCGCAATAACGATATTTTTTCAAGGGACTTAACAAAAAATTCGTTTAATTGAGTTATTCGTTATAACGAGGCTTGTTATATCGAGGTTTCACTGCAGATTTTATTGAAATTAAATGTTTGCTTTTCAATGGTTGCTTTTCACATATTTGTTTTTTTTAATTTTCAGATTTATTTTTTAAGTATTCAATAAATAACTGAAATAACTATAATACATTATGAAGTTTCTGTGACACTTCATCAGCCTTATTACGATAAGGAAATGTTCTTAAGTACAAAATTTATTCGACTTCGAGCATGAAATATTGCTAGCAGTCGTAGTCAAAGCTAATGAAAACTTAAAATAATTTTTAATAAAATTTTAGAAATTAAAATTTGTGACACAATATGTAAATAAAAATTCATTTTTATTTGAATGCAACTAAATTTGACGAAACTGAAAAAACTTGTCACTTAATTAGCAAAAAAACATTTTCCATTATCCTTTTCTTTTCTTCTCAACATTTAAGTTGATGCCACACGAAGTCAGTGAACATCTTTATATATAAAAATTTCGTGTCAGAATGTTTGAAAGCTCTAATCTCCGAAACCCCTGAACTGATTTCATTGAAATTTTGTATATATGTGTTATTTGTTCCAACTTAAAAGATAGAATAGTTTTTATTTCGATCATCGAATTGGTTAACTTGGAGAAAAATAATAGAACAACATTGCCTTAGCTTCATTTGTTACAACTAAATTCACGTTAAATCTTAAGGCTGTACAAGTTTTCCTCGAAAAATCACATTTATTTCCAAGTTGTCGGTGAGATTTTTACAATTATCCTTAAGAATAATAACTTCTCTAATATTTAATAAAATATTGTTATTATATAATATTTATATAATATTATGCATTTTGATGCCACAATGAAAACTGATATGGGATATGTTGGATATATAAAAATCTAAGTGAGAGACGGAAAGAGACGAGTGTTTATCCGTCTGTATATATAGATATGCTTTTCAGTTTCCATAAGAACAATTGAAATCAATGTGAAACTTCTCTTATTTGAGTATATCTTTAGCATATCTATAGACGTTGCAAAAACTACAGCCAACAAATTCGATTTACATATTGTCCTAAAGCTAACAAAATTTGAAAGTTCTCAAATTGTTGCATCATTTTGATGAACAAATATTAAGAGTACCTTAATTTTTAGCATAATTTAAATATACAAACAAATGGAATACACCAATCCCCACAAAATAGCACTTGGAGGTATCTGATAGTGGACACTCCCGACCATTGCTATTGCTATCGCAGCTATAAGTAACTAGTAAACAGTTTGCAGACATTAAGCTAACGCGATTGGGAATTGTGGCACTATTCAGTCACTACGCAGGAATCGGATAGATAATACTTGTTGCTGATTTGCCCTAATGAGCGACTCGTTTAAGCAACATAAATAGTTTCTATTATCCCTTCAATTGTTTAGTTCAATTGAATGTAGACTGATCGTATATCGATAACACTTTCGAGAATAGCAAATTGTTGACAGCAGCAGCAGCAACAACAATAACAATTTAACATTAGCAGGCGACAGCTGACAGGCGGAGGACTCGTGACACGCGCTGCGTGAGTCGTGAGTGGAGCGGGAGGGACGTATATGTAAGTCGGCCAACTGCAACGGGCAAGGACATTGACAAGTGAAACATCAGACAAATGAGCGCGCGCGGTCTAAACACTAAAGCGCCAATACACACCAACACACACACACACACACACACACACACACACGCAGACAGACACATACGCAGAATGGCAGACAGACGTGCTCAATGTGGCGCAGGACCAGGACAGGCAGAGGCAGCCAAGCACTTCACAGCTTAACACCCTAATGTGCAATATTTTTGACTCACACACGCAAACACACACACACACACACACACACGCACACACACATACACAAATGTATAAAAAGGAAATACAGAAGGCTGGCAAGTCGCTCCCGCTTCCGCTCACGTTCCATTCCTGCCCCACCCACTCATCATGCCCCAGCTGTCGAAGGCGAAGGCGCGACTGCGTTGCCAGCAGCAGCATTCGCATCAGCGGCAGCCGCCAAGCGCCACTCATTCAGCAGCCAGCCTCCCTCTCTGCGTCCCTACTCTGCAGCAACAGCAAACGACAATGGCGCTCACACGCACGCACACACACACACACACACACACGCGCGCGCACACAGATAGATAGCGGGCGCCACCCACTGCCCAACAACAAAGCTCATTCACTCACTCACTCACTCTCTGTCGCGCTATTGCCGGCTCGCTCGCACACTCACTCTCGCTCTCGGGAGTGTCAAGCAGCTGCTGCTTCTTCTTCTTTCCCTATTTGAAGTTTGGCATCTTTTTCTTTCTTATTTTTTTGCAGTTTTTCGTGTATTTTTTGCGTTTTATTTTTGTTTTTTTTTGCTCATTTTTTATTGCGCTTGATCTTTGGCTTATTACCATGTCACGTTGAATGCGAAATGCGAACGCTGCCGGAATACCAAATGTACACACACACACACACATATATATATGCGCCTGTGTTGTGTTTTCTTTTTTACAAATTTTTTTTAATTTTTTTTTTTTGCTCCAATGCGTTAAAACGCCAAAGGGGCGTTGAATTTTTCTGCTTTGCTGCTGCTGTTGCTGCTGCTGCTCCTGGCTTTGACAACGCTAACGACAAGACTCTGGCGGTGGCAGCAAGGCTTGCTGCTGCTATTGTTGTTGTTTTTGTTGTTGTTGCTACGCTTGTGCTTAAACTTGGGCTTTAAAAAGCTACGGCTTCGTCTTGCCAGAGCAAAGTTTGCGCAAGCACAGAGCAAAAGTAGGAATACAACAAAAAACAAAAAAACAAAAAAAAAGTAAGAAAAGTTGCGACCAACAGTTGACAGTCCAAAAGCATTTGACATTTTACCTTGGCAAGGCAACAACTCACACACAGGGACACGCACATACAGAGACAACAAGCACATGCACACACACACACACACGCACATGTGCACAGACAGAGAGACAGAAACGTGAACGTGACTGTAACAACAAGAGCAAAAGCGCCAAATGTCACTTTGAAAAATGCCATTGGTTCGACAAACTTTCTGCCCCAACCAGCAGCAGCAGCAGCAGCCGCAACAACAACAATAACAACAACAATCGAGTGCTGCTAGTGCCTGCAGAGAGGATGCGCAGCAGCAGCGCCAGCGACAACAGCGACGGCGGCGATATGCGAACGCCTCTGCCATGAAACCGAAACCGAAACCAGTTGCTTAGCAACGCCCCCTTCTAACCGCAAACGACGACGTCGACAGCAGCAGCAGCAAAGGCAGCGGCAACGGCAACGGCAACGGCAACTGTCGCCGCAGCCGATGACTGCGACAAATGTCAGCAACAGACTCCATTGCTATTTTTGCAGCAGCACCACGTAGCAGCTAGTTGACTCGCTCTGGCGCATGCAGCTGCATGCGCAGGGGAAATTGTTTGCCATTGAGCAGAGCGCGTGTGTGTGCGTGCGTCTGTGTGAGTGAGCGCGCATGCGATTCGTACACGACCAGCGTTAAGGGGTAGGACAGACGCTAGCAGCAACAGCAACAGCAGCAGCATCAGGTATCGGACTCGTGTTCAGTTTGTGTTTGGCTGTGTTTCGCCTTCGCATTGCCATTCGCTCGCGCTCGCTCTGCCGCTGTCGTCGCCGCCGTCGCTGTCGACGCAGCGAGTTTTCGGTGTGTTCGCCTCGTTGCTATTGCTGCCCGTTGTTGCCGTCGCCGTTTTCAGTTTTTGTTTGACGTTCGCGTGGTGCGCTCGCATGTTGCGGCCCGTTATCGTTATCAACATCGATACGTACCGTTACCGTTACCGTTACCATTGTCGTTGCCGTTGCCATTGCCGTTGCCTTTGCCGTTCTTTCGAAAGACGTTGCCAAAAACAAAAGCCGTAACCGAACACAAAACAAACAAATTTTTAAACAGCTGTTCTCTGGCTCTTCTTCTTGTTTATCTGCCCCAACTGCTGCCCCGTCGCGTTGCGCGTCCTTATTTTGCGTCGCGTTTCGTTTCGTTACATTCGAGATGCGATTCGATTTTTTTTCGAGCAAACAAGAATTTGTTGCCAAAGTTTTTTTCAAGTGAGTTACTTGCCAAGGAATACAACAACAACAACAACAACGACACCAACAACAACAACAACAACAACAACAAAAAGCTTTGCCTGCGAAAGAAAGTGCCAAGTGGATTACTAGCAAGAAGAAGAAGAAGAAGAAGAAGCAGTTTAACAACATACACAAATCAAAACAACAACAACAACAACAACAACAGCAAATACGAATTACAACAAATAAATATCAGCTGCCAGCTGTCGCGTGTTTTGCCGCCGGCATTAAACACAACAACACACGTGCTCCACACATCTCGCTCTCTCGCTCTCTCGTCCTCTCTCTCTTTCTCTCCTTAAGTCATTCGCTCTCGCAATCGCATTTACGCTCTGTCCGCGTGGGTGTGTGTGTGCGAGTGTGTGTGTGCGCGTTCGTCGCGTCTGTGCGTGTGTGCGTCTCATTATCATCGTGACCATTATCATCTCGCCCCCCAGCCTCGATATATTCGATAACAAAATTCTCACCGAGGCATCCAAAGCGCCCCTCAGGGCTGTCGCGCTGGCGTCATTTCTGGGCGACGGTTTTGCCGCCCTCGGTAGCCGAGCACCACCCGTCAAGGATCTAATGGCATTTGGTGCGGTACTCCACACAAACCAGCACAATATAGGTGAGTAACTGCAGAATAGATCCCCTTTCAGTTCCCGAATGCTTGCGTCCTGAAATAACTTGACATGCGCAAAGGACTTAGCAAAAGTTCAGCATCAAAAGTTAACTTAGGCATCTGAAATTGACATAATTTACTCTTTTGTTGGTATAACGATCTATATGTAATCTTGAGTGATTGTTTTTGGCACATTTAAGCTGAATATATGTCGTATGCTTATAGGAATATTAAAGATCTAGATTATGAATTTGTTATAGACAACATTTCAATTTTTTAACAAACTCTTCTATAACTGATCGATAGGGTTTTGAGCTCTATATTCTATATTTAGTTGTATAAAACTGTTTTCCTTAACATCTACATTCCTATAAAGCTTTTTAAAGCAATTCTTTAAGTCAACAGATTATATAATCATGATTCTGTATAAAGAATGTTTGATAATTGACATATCTTGGCTAGACTTATCTAACTAGGCATAAGCTAGACCTAAATTCTTTTGATTCATTCAAATGAATTGTTCCTACTTTGGATATCTTATTATGGAACAGTTGCTCAGGCAAATATTTAAAGAAAAACTTTAAAGTTAAACATAAATCATAAATTCTTGAAATGAAGTTACTTTTGCCTTGTGGATTGCCTAGAAGTTGCCAATTTTTGAAATTGCGCGTTTACAAATTGTTGCTTCACGAGCATTAACAGTGGGCGGTGGGGAGTGGGCGCACATGGGTTAAGATTGCGATTCGGCTGGACAGAAAAGTTTCTCTCGTCGACTGTGGGTTAAGCATGAAGCAAAGTTTTGCACTTTTGAACTTGCTGCAGGGTCGGTATCACACTACCCCAACCGAGGCCCAACCCCTGCCAGCCGCTGGACTCGTCTAACTAACTAAAGGCTGGCTGTTGCTGTCTTCTTCTTCTTCTTGCCCGTCGTCTTCTTTTGCGCCCATTTTGTGCGCTTTGCAAGTTTTTGTGTGCGGCGGGCAAAAAGTTTGCTGCGACTTGTCAAAAGTTTTCTTGTTGTTGCAAGTTGCTGTTGGTTGTTGGTTGTTGTCGCTTGTTGTTGCTGTTGTTGTAGTTTGTTTGACTGTTTTGCTTTTGTTTTATTTCATTTGCTCTCATGTCAAATTTTCACTTTTGCTGACTGTTTAATGTCAGCCAAAAACTTTGAATTTTGCTCCCCGGTTGACAGCTTTTGCTGCTTCTGTTTTTCTTCTTCTACTTTTGTGTTTTACTTGTTGTTGTTGTTGCTGTTGTTGGCCCTTTGTGCAAATGGCCAACAAATCGCGTCAACAAATTTGTAAACCTGCTGATTTGTGCATGCACTTCTCCAAATGGGACTCAAAGCGGCTCATAAAACTGCCGACTTGCAACTTGCAACTTGCTGCTTGCTGCTTGCTGCAAGCTGCCAACTTGCCACAACTGCCAACTGACGACTCATAAATTGTGGGGCTCGCTCGGACAGGCGCTGCGAAAGTGTGTGGCGGGTGTTAGGCGTGCCCGAAAGAGGGGCACCAGAAGTCAAAAGTCAAAGCTGTCAACGGCACACGGAGACGGGCCACTGATGGGGCACGGCCATGGGGCACACACATAGAACAAAGCGCGCAGCCCAAAAGTCATAAAACATTTGCAACCTTTTTTGTTGTATCTTCTGGTTGCATCTTTTCAATTTTGTTGTTGCCGTTGCACAGCAGCAACAGCAGCCGCAGCAGCAACAGCAGCAACAAAAGCGCAGCAACGCCTTTAACAAAGTTCGCCTGCTGTTCATCAACATTTATGACTGTCCCGAGTTGATGATGATAATGCTGATGATGCTGATGATCATCATGATGATGATGATGATGACGGGGCCTAGCTAGCTGACTAACTGCCTGGAAGCTTCAAGCTGCCAAAGGCAACAATATTTGCTGCTGTTGCAACAGCAATTGCTGCTGCTGCTGCTGCTGCTGCTATTGTTGTTGCTGCTGCTGCCGCCGCCTTCGCCTGATCTTGTGGGCAACGTCAGCGCGGTTCCAAGTACGTCAACATTTTTTATGCGCCATTTTCTTCATCATTTTTACGGTCAACAGTTGCTCAAGTCGCTTTACGAGCCAACAGCAGCCACATCTACGGCAGCAACAATTCTTGCCCGAATAGACAAAAAGTTGGCAGTCTCGAGTCTCGAGTCTCGATTCTATGGCTTTTTTGCTCAGCTGCCTTGATTTATTGGGCAAAAAGCGTAGCCGGCAGCCGGCTGCCGCGTTTAGCCTGAAGAATTGCGCATTTCGTGTTGGCCATGCAATCCGCCCGCTGCCCATTTCAGATGACCAAAATGGGCGTGGCAAGCAGCTATAAATTAGCCAGCATAATGAGCCGTTGAGATGCAAAAGAAAAAGCCCCCAAAGTAAGAAAGCATCACTGCCATCTTCCCGCTGGGTGGTCGCAATTTGTGGGCAGTTAGTTGGGCAAACAGAGGGAAAAAGAACCGTCTAGTTCTTAAGTGGCCTTCTAACTGAACTGGCGGCAGGTGGCTCATATATTTATATAATGTATTATATATAAATTAAACTGCATGCATAAGCATGTGACTTTGCAAAAGCATAAATTACGAAGCAGCCCTAAAGTTGTTCAAAGGACACACGCTCCCAAAGTTCTGCGAATTCTCAAAACTCTGTCTTAATTGTTCGCGGAATGATCGCAGCTAATGCTTACGTTTGTCAAAATGTCAATCAAATCGAATAATTGCTTTTTGAACTGCTAACTTTTTGCCAAGCATAAGTTTTCTGACAATAGCTCAAAGGTGTTTAGTATAGCTGAAAGATTAGCTTGGACTTAAAACCAATTTCTGCATTAAGATTCATTTGTATCCTTATCTATAATATATATATAAATTGTAGCTGATTCTTACAGAAAATCTGCTTTTTATATGGAACCAAAATCTGATTTGTTTCGATCAAGTTCTGATTGAGAAGCGAATGAAACCGGGTTTTTAGTTTTGCCATAAGTTATTTCTTAACTTTTTCACATTCATTGAATGCGACATTAAAAGCAAAACTTTAGATAGATATAGATCAGAAGCAGGCGAACAAGCTGTGCACATTTATCTGGCGCAAACTTTTAGCCGAATGACAGATTGGTTGCTTTATGCTAGATGTCATAACACGAATACGAAATTAGTTTACATTTTAATTTTTAATGATTGGCGAGTGGAACTCGTTTGATTTGAATCTCAATAAATATATATTCGATAAATCATGTCTTCCCGCCCGTTGGCTGTTATAGGGTAGCTAATGGCTGCCGATCTCTGGCATATTATTGAAGCGAAGCGCGCTGCCGAAAGCTGGCTTAGCCAAAATTATTTGACGGCCGTCAGGAGTTGAATACTTATCGCTGGCTGTCTCTGAATCCCTGCCCTGACCTGCCCCTGGCCCCCGCCCGCCCCGGCTGCCCCGATATGCAAGTTATGGGCCCCCAACTGTTGGGAACTTTTCCATTTTGTGCAGAACACTCTGGCCTGGGACTGGGCCAGGGAGCGTGGGGCTTGGCCTGGCCTATGCCACGACACGGCCACATAGGACGTTGCTTTGGGGCCAACGTCGTCGCCTGTCTGACAGTATATATATATATATATATATATATATATATATACTTTTTTGGTATTTGCAGTTTAGCTTGGAGCTGAAATAGTAATTCACATTGAATGGCTTCGGTGGTGCGACGGCTGCTGCTGCGGCTGTTCTCGTTTCGGTGGTGCTCCGTGGCTCTTTTATGATTTCTTTGCCGTTTTACGATTATTTTAGAGCTGTCAATAGTCAACGTGTGAGATAATTTATACGCCATAAATTTTAGTGCAAGCACAACTCGAGCCCGACTTCGAGTAGAACAACAATAAAAAAAACTATAACAAAAAGCGCAGGCAGCGTTGTTTTTTTTTAGCGGAAAGTCCACGAATGGATTCACTAGCGAAAGCAGCGAAGGGGCGTCCGGGGAGCTGTCGACATCATCAACAGGTTCTATTGCGCTTTTTCATAAGTTATTGTTGTCGTGGTTGTTGTTGTTGTTGTTGTCTGTGACCGTTTCGACTGGCCCACAATTCATTTGAGTAGCTTATCGCCTTTTTGGCTTGATTTACAGCCCCAACAATACCAACAACAACAACAACAACAACAACAGCAATCACAACAAACACAACAACATTAAATGGACTCAACAGGTTGTTTAACACTTGACACGGGACATTGGGACCCATAAAGCGAGCAACCGAAACGGCAATCCACAAAATGTAAAACATACTTTGAAATAAAATATATTTGACGAAAAGAAAAATACAACTAAATTGTGGAAAATACGTCGCTTTCCTTAATTATAACTTAATATGTGCAGCTGGCAATTGTTGTATTATTTTTTTATGTTTCATTTTTATTTATTTAAGTTTTCTCTTCCGCCGTTGCTTAGCTGTAGCTGAAACGGTAGCCGCAGCCTCAGGAATTGATTTATAACCAAAAGATTCGCCAAAGAAGAGAAACAGAAAACAACAACAACAGCAACAACGATAGCCCATAAACAATAAAAACAACCAATAAAGCGAACAACAATTTGTAGCGAGTTTCCAATTGAGCCACTTGACGCGCTCTCACGCAGCCACAGCCGCAGCCGCCGTAGGGGGTGTGGGGGAGACGGGGGTGTGGTAATGACCTTTAACCCGCAAGTCGCAAGTCCAAGTCAGGACAGCGTCGACTGGGCCTGGCCCCTGCTCCCTGCTCCCTGTCCCTGTCCCTGCCCTCTGCCCGTCTTGCGAGTTGTCTTCGGTTCGTTCGGCTGCTCCGCGCTCTGCCCGTTCGGCTGGAACCAACCAAGCCCAAGAAAAACGATCGCGGCGCAGATGACCGCAGCTAAATGCGATTAGTTCCGAGTGCTCCGACAGCAGCCGCAGTCGCAGTCAAGGCAGCGGCGGCAGCAGCGGCAGCCACCCGACAAAATTGTTCAAAACGATATAAGGCTGAGGGAAATATAAAGTCAAGGTTTGTTTTCCCAAAGGATAGCAGAGAGAGAGAGAGAGAGAGAGTGAGAGTGAGAGAGAGAGAGAGAAAGAGAAAAAAAGCTAGAGATATATTGTTAAATATGAAAATAGAAAAGGAAAATAGACAGAGAGAACGAGATAGAGAGGGAAAGAGAGTAAACGAGATAAGAGAAATATAATTTCATTTTAATCCAAGTAGCTCAATATATATAGAAAAGGAAAAGAAAGAGAGAGGGAAAGAGAAAGAGAGAGAGAGGGATAGAGAGAAAAGAGAGAGAGAGAGAGAAAGATGGAGAGGTAGAGAGAGTAAACAGAGAGATATATTTTAGCTCAAGATAAATAGAAAAGGAAATTAGACAGAGAGAAAAAGAGAGGGAGATAGGAAGAAAAAAAGAGAAAGAGGGTGAGAGAGAGAGAAAGAGAAAGAGAGAGATGTGATTGAAAGTAGTTCAAGATAGATAGAAAATAAAAATAGACAGAGAGAGAGAGAGAGAGAGAGAATAGAAAGAGAAGTAATTAAAGTATTATTCGAAGTAGCTTAAGATTGAAAGAAAAGAAAAAGAAAGAGAAAAAGAAAAAGAGAGGCCAAAGAGAAGGCAAAAGAGAGAGAGAGAGAGAGAGAGCGAAGGAGCTTAAGTCTGATTCAAATATACAATAGTTCAGTATAACTCGAATAATATTCATATATGTTTACAGCTGAGCTTTATAGACTTTTTGTACTGATGTTACATTAACTAATGGCTATATTATATACAACATTTTGCTATACGCATAAATTTCCATAGAGATATATAAATAGAGAGAAACAGATATAGATAATCTATAGATATATCCAAATTTTAAGTGCCTAGATATCATTTCAACAAATTAAAGTACGATATGAAACACATATTATGCATTTTTGTGTGGTGTTTCTATAAGGTTGAATATATATATATATGTTATACATACTATGTGGTGTAGCACTCTCTTTCTATCTCGCTCTCTCCATCTCCTTTGCCTACTCTATGTGTGTGTGTGTGTGTGTGTGTGTGCAGCAAGTGAAGCATTGCTGACGGTGCGGGCGTCCCTGTGAACCGGGTCTATATCATCAATAACTGAAAAACGCTCAACATAATGATGCGTGTAATGTTGCTGCTGTCGCTGGTTGCCGATCGCAGCGACAACAACAACAACGACAACTGCAACACCTTCGCAGTGTGTCTCCATCTTCAGCCGAAATAAAAAACTTTAGTTCTGTTCTCGCTCAGCCTCTCCATTTGTTGAAGATCTCTCGGCGATCGGCGATCGGCAATCGGCTCTCGCCGCCTTTTGTCCGCCGCTTCGATCTCAATGAGCGGCAATTTGTTATGCGTTTTTATTGTGCGTTTATTAATTTGATTATGGCTGCATTATAAACTTGGCGGCAAATGGTATTTATAGGCATTGGCGGCTGCCTGCACGACATCGTCTTGCCGTTGCTGTTGACACGCCGCACAGCAACATGTTGCAGGCGCCCTCTCATCAGCAACATCAACAGCAACAACAACATCTTAAGACACGTTTTTACTTTTCAAAATCTCATATGCAAATTAATTAATCAAAATCGCGCGCATACACGTGTCGCAGTTGTTGTTGTTGTTGTTGTTGTTGCCTTTGTTGCCAAATCATTTGCGGCAAAACTTCAAAACGCAGCGCGAACCACACGAAAATAACTATATAAACATATGTATATACATATATGTCTAAAGATATATAGCTATACGTATGTAGAGAAAGAAGAAGCAGCGGGCGGCAACGCCGTCGACCTTACCTAAGAGGAACGCAAACGTGAAATTTGTTTGGCAACGAACCATAGCGAATTGCAACGCAACCTAAGGTCTAACCACATACGAGACCGAACCCCACCGAACCGAACTAAACTGAACCAACCAGAAAAGAGGACCGATCTGAGGAACTGTAACAGCGCCTAGGTTGAATAGAATATATCTTAAATTGTATATGTATATATAATATATATGTGATTCCAGATTTCATTTAATAACAATATCAATTTTAATTCCAATGCCTTACCTAACTTTTATTTCTTATAGCTGACATACTAAGCAATATAGATAATAATAGTTTTTACAGAAAAACGGAATTTTATGCTTGTTTTTAAATCAGAATTTAAGTTTCCAACTAGTGCTGTTATTATTTTCTCAACTGTATGTTTCATTAGATAAGCTATTTTTGAACCACAATTATAGCAATTTAGATATATAGCAAAAATGTATGAATTTCAAATGTGATATAGATATATATCAAATATCGTCAAATATATACACTGCTGGCATTGGCGTCCCTGAAGGGAGTGTTTTAGGTACAGTTTTGTACACACTTTTTACAGCCGACTTACCTACAACAAACGCTGTTGAGATAGAAACACTTGCTGACGACACTGCAGTTATTGCTACGAGCAATGACCTTCTTGATGAATCTTACCTACTTCACGAAGAACTTGGGGAGAATAGTGTCAGACGCCCAGAAGTCCGTGAAAGTCACATTTTCGCTAAGATCCGGAAATTGTGTTTTAGCTACACTAAATGGCTTTACTATTCCAGTTAGCGGAACGCTAAAGTATCTGGGAGTACTACACCTGGCAGATAGCACATAGAATCAAAGCAAACGCAGCTTAAGTCAAGAACCAGGAAAAAGTACTGGCTGCTCTCAACTAAGTCTCGAAAACAAAATACGACTTTACAAATTCGTTCTAAAGCCAGTTTAAAGTTATGCACTGCAGCTTTGGGCAACAGCCAGCAATTCAAATATTGAAATACTGTAGCGTTACCAAAAGTGTCTCTGAGAACAATTACAGGTGTTCCTTGGCACATAACCAACTATGATATCCTTAACAATCTATAGCTGTCTATTATCAAAGACGAAATAACATGACATGCAGAAGGTTACATAAAAGATACATTAGCACTAGGACTGCCTGACAAAAACCTAAGGAGACTAAAAATATTTCAGTCCTGCACCTGTCATATAGAGTAACATATAGATATAGAAACAAATAAAACAAACCATTCGGTTATTTAAAACTTTTTGCCAAGCAATTTGTTTATTGTCAGTAAAAGACAGACTTTAAATAAAAATCAAAGAAATATATCATATATCATATGTATTATATATCATATATCATTAAGTCATATAGTCATTTAGTCTTATGCCCATATATAGCATATCTTCACAATAATAATATTAAATTTATAATGCTTTTTGATTCTTCTTCATTCAATTTTTATCAAAAACATTCTCGGTGGATATAAAAAGAAATTTGAATGCACATTTCTTACAGCTAGGTTTATGGAACTTTGCAAAAGTTTATCTGCTATTTTGTTGGTTTATCTCTGGCTGCAAGCTCTGTAATCAGAAACCTCTCTCGTTGTTAACGGGCGCTGCACAATTGATGCCGTTATCGCCAGCTGGGCATGCTCCTGCTCCTGCTCCTGCTCCTGATGCTGCTCCTGATGCTGGTGCTGATAAGGTGCTGTTTTCTGTTGACTTTTGCCACCCCAAAGCACACAGCGTCCCTCCCCACAGCCTCCCTCCCTTTTTCAGGAGGGTTGCTTGGGCTACGTGCAGTCGCATTCAAGGTTAATGCTTTGTCACAAAATCGCCCGACTGAGCCCGAGATATGACGATAAGAACATTCTGTACTTTCAGTATTTTCCTATTTTCGAATTTTCCCTTTGCTATATATCTCTGAATGTATGTGTGTGTGTGTGTGTGTGTTTCTGTGTGCTACACTTTTTTCTTTTTCGCTTTTTTTTCTGGCTGTTTGACTTTGGGCGAAAGTCAGCAAACCGAATTCCAGAATCAGAGCAGCGCATAAATTGCGCTTATCGTGGACTATGCGGCAGCTTACGAAGCTAATGGCCCAATGTGTTGGCAAGGGGTTGCTATAGGGGCGGGGAGTCGCTGCAGGGTGGCTGAAAGTTTGTCCAAAGTTTTGCGGTCAGCAGGCCGAACCATTTCAAATATCATTTAGCTGTCAAAATCACATAACAAATTTCTCACATGTTTATTATTAATTGCATTCCTCAAAGGAGACGGAAACATAAGAGAAGAGAAGAGATGGTGGAGAAGGAGAGAGGGGGGCGAGGGGCGACTGCACATTTAAAAGCAATAAATTTGCAAAATTAATGTGAAAACCAATTAAAAGACATTTGATAGGCAAAATGGCACAGACAAAGGCAAAACTAAAGACGTCTACAACAAATTGTATATATTTATAGAAAGAGATAGCTGGACAGAGACGGAGGCGTTCATAATTAGAATATGTCATAATATTATGCTACCAAGAAACTAGCTCGTTGTTGTTGTTAGCAAATCAAAGCGATTTGCAATCGCATTTGGAATTGTGTGTTTGAGCCAGCCGATTGCCAAAATGCATTTGCAAATTCACCCAAAAGCTCATTGCCAGCGAGGCAAGTGGGGCAGCTGTGGCAGCTAGAGTTTGGCCCATACGCTTTATTTGGCACAAAACTTTAAACCTTTAATCGCATTAAACGCTGCCAAAGTCACTCAGCTAAACGGGAGGCGAGGGAGTGAAGAGCAAGAGAGGGCCAGCGACGGGTGGGGCGGGAGGTCAGCAGGGAGTCGATGTGCATTGCAGCAGTGTCTGCCACATTAAATATTGAAAAATGCAAATTTACAAATACATAAATTTTAAATGAATCGCCAACACCAAAAGCATTTAAAATCAATCAATGTGCCTGCTGCAAGCTGCTGCCACAACAGCAGCAATACAAAAGCGTATATATATCTATATATATACATATAAACATATATTCTATATACATACATTATATATATATAGAGAGAGAGATATATATTTATATATAGCGCCGATAGGCAATGTCAAAGCGACCCCAGCGACCGCATCAAATGTTGCCAGCTTTTGGGTGTGGGGCACGTGTGCATGTGTGTGCATGTGTGTGTGTGTAAAGGGTATTGGCAGCAGTGCCGCAACTCCATTGATATTAACAAAATAAACAAGCAACGTCAGCGACATCAGCCGCAGCACTCTAAGAGGCTGAGGAAGGGGGAGGCGTGCAGGAGGAGGAGGAGGAGGAGCAGCCAGCGGGTCGACTAGCTGCTAGACGTCTATGGCATTTTGGTGGGCTCCGCTTGTTTGGCACAGACGCTGCACAAATAATATAATCGTTGCAACGAGCTTATAAAATGCTTCAATTTCTGTTACAAATTATACTTAAGGCTCAAAACATGTTTTGTTATTTATATATAGATATTTTGTTTTTCAATTTTTATTTTCAGTATACTCTTTAACTATTAGAAACCCATGGTTTTCCATGAAAAAAGTGTTTTAGCATACTCTGAAGAGTCTTCAAGACTCGCTTGACTTTCCTTCCTCTTTCACGTCAGGCAGAGTTAAGCTCAAGTGATTATATCATTTTACTAGCTTTAACTTTGTCCATAAGAATAGTTATAGCTATGCATATTGCTCTAAATACTTAAGCTATATTCTGTAGTTGCCTATCATGTTTGTCATATAAGCACTTTCTTATATATTTCTAAAAAGATTTAGAACACTATTAGAATAAGATCTCACTGTAAATAACGAAAGATCTAAAAAAAAAAACAATATTTCTAAGTTGAGAATAACTGATCGATGAAATTATGCAAAGAACATTAGAGTATTAATATCCAACATGCGACTATATAGTATTTATCCCCACGTTAAAGTGCTTGTTAACTTTGACAGAGGCATTTAAGAACTTTGCTCAAAAGTAAAACATCTTTGAGTAAGAAGCAAAAAAAGAAATATATATAGACTTGAGCTATGCCCATCGGCTGGGCTGGGAAACGAAGAGAAACAATGAAATCGTTGGGTGGTTGCGTGGGGTGGCTATGTGCGGCACAGGGTGGTTGGAACAGGGCAGCTTAGGCCGGGACAGGAGCACATCACTCATACGCTAAGGCTTATCATTGGCTATCTGTCTGCTGACAAACGCAAACAGCCAGAACAGCTGAACGGAGGACGAGCCGCAGGACGAGCGCCAGGACACGGACGAGCTGAGGTGCGCGACACGAAATGATTCGAGGCGAGACAACGAGACAACGAGACACGAGGGCCACGCGAATCACGAAACGAGTGGGCGCATTTAACTGAACCACCCAAATATCGAGTTGGAGCAGGGAGTGGGAGTGGGAGTGGGAGAGAGAGAGAGAGAGATATATATGAATGACAACAAGAAAAAATAAACAGAAACAAAAAAAGTAGAAGAACTCTCGAGCCTATAAAAATGAAAATCTCTGCGTCCTGACGACAATGTTGATGACGATGGCAGCCAGACTGATGGCTATGAAGATGAGAACGAGAAAAATGGAAATGGAAATGGGAATGAAAATGAAAATGAAAATGGCAATGGAAATGTGAATGTGAATGTGAATGGGATGGCCATGGAGCATGGAGTATGTTATATGGTAATACTACCATGGCTATGTTAATGGCTATGTTGACGAACTGATCGTGCAACAACAGCAACAATAAGCCGCTTTTGACAAACGAACAAAAAGTCTTAGACATGCAACCTGCTGAGTCTCAAGAGAAAACGATGCTGGACATCAACTGCAGTGGAAAGAAAAAGCCTTCAATGCCAAGCTGAGGCTTTGCACTGAGACACTGTGTTTGCACACTCCTCTTGCCCCCTCCCCCCGCCCCTACTCCACTCTGTTTCCATCTCTTTCTCTTTCTCTTTGCTGGCCTTTCCTCTGCTGCTGTCTCGCATTCACATTTTGCAACGCAACATGAATTTTAATACAGAGCAACAACAACAACAACAAACATGTTGTCGTGTGTTGGAGCAAGAAAGGGGGAGGGGCAGGCAGGAGGCGGCAGTGACAGTTGGTCGGGCATGGCCAGATATAAGGCAGCTGATAGGCAAAGAGCGATAGCAGCAGATACTTTTATTTTATTTTATTTTACTTTTTTTTTTACATATATATATATTTTTTTTTTTGCCTTGGCACAGGATTCAACAAGGCAGTAGGGCGAGACGGGGCTGGGGTATCTGACTGGCAGCCCCCTCTGGTTTTGGTTTTGGAAATATAATGGCAAAGTAAACAGTTTCGCGATGGAGACGACGACGACGACGACGACGACGACGGCGATGGCAATGGCTATTGCTTCTGGCTGCCGCCGCCTTCTTTCAGCTGGCTCTATGCTTTGAGGAGGAGCTGCTCCTTTGCTGCAGCGAGGCCCCATCCCCACCTCACCTCCTTCTGCACTCAGACAACAACAAGAACAGCAACAAAGCAGAGCCACTTTCATGTCGCTTTGTGCGCTTGTGTATCTAGCAGATACTTTATATGCATGAGTTACAGAAAAAGAGGCGTATTTTGTATCTTGTGTGCGCATAAAATAAAAACAGCAACAACAGCAACAACAACAAAAACAACAACAACACGAACAACAAAAACAACAGAGATTGTATGTAGCAAAATATAAATATAAAATTTACATGGCGCAAATGACTGAAGCGCACTCAAAGCAGCAAGAAAAAAGCGAGAGGGAGTGAGAGTGAGTGAGAGAGAGAGAGAGAGAGCGAACAAGTGTCTAAGAAAGGGATAAAAGATAAGCCAAACAAAGCAAAAGAATGAAAAAAAAGAAACATACATTCAGCGCATTTTTTATTGCCTTGTAATGACAACTACTTAAAATGTTATATCGATAAACGATGCTTGAAGGCTGAGAGCTGGGAGTCTTCGAATATGGATATGTAGTACATATGTAATATGGAATGTAGGATATGGAATATGGAATGACGAATATGGAATGTAAGATATGGAAAATGGAATGGATTATGGAATATGGAATATGGAATATGGAATATGGAATGGAATATGGAATATGGAATGGAATATGGAATATGGAATATGGAATATGGAATATGGAATATGGAATATGGAATATGGAATATGGAATATGGAATATGGAATATGGAATATGGAATATGGAATGGAATATGGAATATGGAATATGGAATATGGAATATGGAATATGGAATATGGAATATGGAATATGGAATATGGAATATGGAATATGGAATATGGAATATGGAATATGGAATATGGAATATGGAATATGGAAAATGGAATGTGGACATGGAATATGGAATATGGAAATTAGAATATAGAATATTGAATATGGAATATGGAATATGGAATATGGAATATGGAATATGGAATAAGGGATATGAAATATGAAAAATGAAATTTGAAATATGAAATATGGAAGGTGGAATGAGAGATATGAAATGTGGAATATGAATTTTGAATATGAAATATGGAATGTGGAATATGAAATGTGAAATATGGAGTATGGAATATAGAGCTAGGAATATGGAATATGAAACACACAAAGATTGCATTATAAGTTATATTGGATGCTATTTAAAAAGTATCGATATCATAGGAATATCGAAAAGTAATGTCAATATACATAATTCCCATGCGAGCAATTCATAATATATAAGGTATTTTCCATATAGTTGCATCTTTCAAATGTGAGTTTTTCTTCATATTTCGAATTAGATTCTCCCAAGAAACTTTGCATTTCAAGCTTTAAGAAACAGTTAAAGATATTTTTAAAGACCTGAGTCAAAGCTCGACGTCTGCTTCGGTCTAGGCAACTCGATTCATTAATATTCCAAATATTTGCGCCGAAATCGCAACTAATTATGTAATTAAAATGTTAACAAGCTTAATGCGAGCGAGCGGCTGGCAGCAAAAGAAAAAAGAAAAGGGCCACGGAAATAGGTGTTAAATTCATATAAATATTTCAGGCGTATTAACAACAACAACAGCAACGACAACAACAACAGCAACAACGACAACATCCAAGACGATGACGAACTTTGGCCTCAGCCGCACGAAACGCAACATTAAATATTCTTTATGGATTTTCCTACATTTATATACACACATACATATATAGCTATTTATAAGAATGTGTGTGTGTGTGTGTATGAGCTTGTGAGTTACTAATTTACCCATACCCTCAGACCTGCTGAATGTAATCAAAATGTCAAATCAGGCGCAACGAATCGCATTAAAAATAGCAGCTCAAGTAGCCAAGACCAAAACCCAAAAACAAAAAAAAAACCGTCGGCTCCGCATCACAAGATGCTTAAAACAGGGCAAAGGCGCAGTCCACGGAGAAAGGCGAATGCAAAGCAAAGCAAGCATTGTCTTGGTTAGATGACAACATTTTCCAAAGACCAATAAAGACTGACGAGCGCTCTTTACTTTAACTCGGCTCTTTATGTGGTCAAGTGATGTGTGTTTATTTCACATTTTATAAAGTTTTTATCATAAAAATATCAATTTTTTTGGTTACATAAAAAAAACTTGGAAAACTTTTGCTCATAGAGCGAGTCAGTATATATACTATACTTTATAAACAAATTTACTATTCCCTGCTTCTAATCTAAATACATATGATAACTGGAATATTTCATTCATCTATTTCTGATTCTAATCAGGCGAAACCTTTAAGATTTCTTGGACTTATGTAAAAAAGTCGTTGGAAGTTGTTCTATAATTTTCTGCTTTTCTTCTTTGAAATCAGCTTGAAAATTCTCTCAATGTAACCACTTAATACATGCCGCTCTTCTATGCGCTTCTCAAGCGTTCAGTTAACTGCTTAAAGCAGCTCTTGCCAGTCCGTTTTCCTTCTATTTAGTTGAGACAGCAACTGCGCTCTAGCGTCTTGGGAGCCTCATTAGCATTCGCAAATGGCCAAAAGCCAAAACCAAAAAAAAAGAAGAGAAAATATCACTTGCCAACACTGAGCGCAAAAGTAGTTTGCAGCTGGCTGGCAAACGGTATTACGCATACGCCGCATCTAACCACAAAATGCTACTGGTACGTTGCCCCGCTGCTCTTAGCCACCATCTCTTTCACTTTTCTGCTTTGCTTTCCTTTCTACGTATTTTTTCTATTATTTTTTTGTGCTTCTGCTTCTTCTGTGCTGCCTGCATTTCCATTTGGATTTTTGCATAAGATTTGCCATCAAAAAAAAAAGAGGAAAAAAGAAAAGCGACTGAGAGAGAGAAAAAAAATGATTGCGATTGAGCGACGGCTGCTGGTTTGGATTTTCTTTCTTGTGGCTTTAACATTTTAGTCACGTTTTATAAGAGGCCAGCAATGGGGAATGGGGAAGGGGGGGCTGGGCTATAGAGAGCTGTGTCGTGGGGGGAGGGGGCATGGTGGGTTGGTTGGGTGGAGATTTATACAATAGGCGTAACCAACATGGCGCAGCAGGCAACTGCTGCAGCACAAGTGCTTTTCGGCCGGAGTTGCAACAAAAGCTGAAGCTGAAGCTGAAGCTGATTTTTTTGCGCTGATGTCGAATGAATTTTTCACAGTCCGCAGCCAAAGCTGAGCAAAAAATTGCTGCTGCTGTTGTAGTTGCTATTGTATATTTATATTGTTTTGGTCAGGCAGCTGCTGTTGGTGCTGCTGCTGCTGCTGCTATCGTCCATCCATGGTTGCCTCTTGCTGTGTTTTGGGGCTGGCCTTTTGGGTGTTGCCCGGCCCGACCCAGCGAGCCATGAAGAACCTGCTGCTGCTGTTGCTTTTGCTGCTGCTGCGGCTGCTGCTGTAGCTGCATTATAAATGCAGCTAGGTCTGCGCGGTTCTGGGAGTCGAGTCTGCTGCCTGGACACACAATTATTGGCCTTTGTTGAGCGCGGAAAATGTTGTGCAAAATGCTTTGTACGTGCTTCGTTCTCCTTGCCAGCGGTCAATGGCTGCTGCACAGTGGCCAAAAGAGATCCATGAACTTGCGATTGCGATTGCCATTCACAGTGGCAAAGCGAAACAGAGAGAGAGAGAGAGGGGGTGTGCGAGCGAGACGCCAAATCATTTTGTTGACAGTGAATTTTGGCTGCTCTTTCCGTTGCCTAGAGCTGAGCCCTGGCTCGCCGCCGCGCCTTGCCCCTTGTCGCAGCTGCAGTAGCGGCAATTTTTCCACATCGTTACATAAATTTCAGCGGAAAATAAATGGCCAACGGTAGCCAAAAGTGCACTCAACAATATTTAAATTGCGACACTTAAGCGGCAACAACAGCAGCTCGAGCGACGTCGGCGGCGTCTGCAAACAACAATTTGTCGCGTTTTAAAAACGCGCCAGAAGCAACGAAGGCAGCGACAAAGGCGACAACCGACAACCGACGAACAACAAACAACAACCAGCAACAAACAAGCTGAAACGAATTGCAAATGCTCTGCAAAGAGCTTGAAAATTAACTTCAAATATCATTTAGTCAAATATGGACTACATAAAGTCCAAGCAAGAAATCTCTAAATATCATCTTTTTTCTTAAGCTCTCTAGTATCAAAGCATTTACTTAGTAAGTCTCCAAATACCTATTTAAATATTCTTTAATAGCTCCACTGGGTATGCTTACATTTTCAGATTTGAGAATCACATAGAAGACCAGCAATTGTAAAGCAAAAGTAAGAGACTTGAGCATCAGCAAAAGTTCGATTCCGAGAACTTTCCTTATCGAAACGTAAACTCTTTAAGCTCGTTAAGAGGATTCTCTTTGGAACAGCTGCTGTTTTATGAACGATTCGCAAACTTTGCCAGCCAGTGTAAACGCCCCGAAATACACGAATAACACAAAAAAGAAAACAACAACAAATACGGCTGCAAACAGCATAGCATTGTGAAGAGGAAGAGCTGCTGAGACGAGTTGATGAAGATGATGATGTAGCGAAGCAACCGTTTAGCCTGAGCTGCAAAGCCTTTCGGACTGCAGCAACTGCTGCTGCTGCTGCTGCTGCGGTCGGACTGTCCGTCTGGCTGTCTATAAACGTCTATAACCTTCATTAAAAATTGTCTGCAGCGGCATAAAATGATTGATAACATCCGTCAATTTTGACATATGCGAGGTCTGGTGCGGCCCCCCTCGCCCCAGCTGCTGGTCCCCAACTTTGAATGGCTGTCGGTGGCTCTGGTTGCGCTCTTTGCTTGCAAAATGAGTCAATTCGTCAATCAATCAGTGTGTCAGTCGCTCATTTATAATGGAGAGCGCAGGCTGTCAGTTTGTCAGCTTGTTCATTCCATCATTTGTCCAAGCATTCACTCACGCACTCACACACTCAAACACTCAGACAGTCACCTATTCATTCATTCATTTCGGCTACTGACACTCGGGGCGTATGAGCAACGCGAAGTTTGTCTTTAATAGCATTATTAATGCGCTCACTTGAAGCTTGGAGCTTGGAGCTCGCCCAGCTTAGCCAGGATGTGAGGCCATGCCCTCCTCGGCCCTTTGCACTCGACTCGACTCAACTCATTCCGTCTGCTTGAGCATATAAAGTGCAAAACTTTTTGAATGAAAATAAATTTCTCACACACACACACACACACAAGCAATCAGACAGACAGTCAGGTAGAGAGACAGACGGTCTGGATGGTCTGTTACCTGAATATGAGGCTGATGCTGATGACCACGCCTCCGCCTATACATATATTAGCTGTGGTCCCGGCTTAAATATGCCCCGTGGGTGCAACAACTTTTTTCCTTTGCATTTTTTGGCCAACGCAAAGCGAAGCGAAGCTTCCTTGTGCCCATTGACTGATTGACCGAAGCAGAGGCAAAAGCCACACGAATCGAGGCACGGCTTGACCGCTGGAGCAGATGGAGACTCTGCTGTGAACTATGGTCTCTCTCCAGTCTGGCGAGTGGAATCAGCCCCCGGGCCGTGCTTGGCGTCTATCATTATACGGTTGCAGTTATCGGGGTGTGCGCCACGCCCAGCTTAGCCAAGGCAGCCCCAACAGGCCGCAGGGTGGAATCGAGCCTCGGCTACAGCTTCAGCTTTTAGTTTCAACTTTAGCTGTCAGCCCTCAGCTTCCCATTCACAATTCAAAGTTATTCACTTGTGCGCAAATATGCCACTCAGTCGGACACTCAATTTGAAAAAGGTGCAAATGAGTGGGCAGCCCTCGGGTGCTGCCACTGTGTGCGTTTGCCAAATTTGTCTAAGTTTACGGGTGTAACATTAACCATACACCTCTCTCCCCCTCTCTCTCCCTCTCTCTCTCCCTTTCTCTCACTCTCTCTTTGTGCACTTGTGCATTTGTAAATTATGTGTGTTGCGTGCACAGTGCACGTCAAATGTTTGCGCCCAGACAAGAACTGCTCATTTGCTCATTCACACACACACACACACACACACACACACGCACACGTGTGCAAGCTTAATGAGCGCTGCCTTCCCCCCTGCTCGCAGCCGCCTTCTACTTGAGGCACCTACGAGGTGCTAATTTGCGCCTCAAAGGATTTTAGCGCACAACAGTCAAGTGAGAGAAAGAGAGAGAGAGAGAGAAAGAGAGAGAGAGAGAGAGCACATAATAACAAAGGTCAACAAAAGCATTCGAGTTCCGTTTTTCACTCCAAGCTAATTTAGAGTTGGCAAAGCTTGTAAAGAGCTGCTTGATGCTTGGCATACTTTTTGGAAGCTTCTAACTTTTTCTTGTTCAAATATGGGAAAATTGAGTCAGAGAGCCGAGCAAATATTGTCATATTTAACAGTTTAATTGTGTCAATAAAAATTGAATATTTTTAAAAGCAATTCAAAGTGATTTCGAATATTATTTCTCATAATAATAATTATGTTTTCTCCTTTGGAATCAGGTCGCAGCGAGCCGCCGGTCGGCGTTGGCGATCCTTGTGCCGGTTGCAACAAGCCCATATTGGACAAATTTCTGCTGAATGTCCTGGAGCGAGCCTGGCACGCGTCCTGCGTGAGGTGCTGCGAATGCCTGCAGCCGCTGACGGACAAATGCTTCAGTCGCGAGTCCAAGCTGTATTGTCGCAACGATTTCTTCAGGTGAGTGAAGGGGCGAACGGTAATGGCCCCGCTAATGGCCACTCAAATCAAAGCTCGAACCAATCAATCAGCAAAGCAACGGCAGAGCAATCAATCTGAAGAATAAAAGTCAAGTGTTGAATGCTAACTCGCCTCTCAACACTCCCCAGTCGGGGCTGGGACCCTTTGGCTTTGGCTTTGGATCTGGCTCTGTCTCGAGAGTCCTTTGTGCGCTTCCATTTGATTTCACTTTGCATAGAAAATTTTCTAATTGAAAATAGAAAAAAAGAGCCAAAACAAAATGAAACGAGGAGCGAAATCAATTAACATGCAAAACACCTGTGCACAAATCAAATGAAATCAAATGCAGCTGCCAACTGCCAATTGCCAATTGCCAATTGCCAACTGCCAACTGGCAGCTGACAAAGGGCATCGCACAATGGGCCATGGTTAACTCTGGTCACTCTGGACACTCGGACAGCCAATCAACAACAATAATAGCCAAGTCAAGACTGGTCACCAGCTATCAGCAAACGCATTCACAACTCAGCTTGAGGGCATTTCATTTGCATCTCTTGTGACTTTAGTTAAAGCGAAAGTCGCTGGCCAACAAAAGCAAGGCTTTCGAACTTTAAAACTAGTCTTAGCTTACAGTTAAGGATTGAAAGAGCTTTTAAAGGTTTCAAATGAATTCTCATAGAGGAATTAACCATTGTAGATTGATCACCAATCAAATAGTCGCTTCATCTGTCCGTAAGTCAGTTTATCAGTCATTTCATTATTCAGTTAGTCAATCTGTCAGTCACTCAGTAAGTCAATCAGGCAATTAGTCAATCAATCAATCTGAGAATCAGTCAACGAAGCAATCATTAGCTAAGCAATCATTCAACCAATCAGTCACCTAGTCAATCAATCATGCAATTAGTTAATCAATCTGTGAACCAGTCAGCCAAGGAATCATTCAATCAATCAGTCAATCTATCGGTCATTTAGTTAATCAATCAGTCAGCAAGTCAAATAATCTTTCAGTCGTTCAGTCAATTAGGCAGTTCAATCAATCAGATATACAATTTTTCAGTCAGTCAATACGCCAGTTAGTCATTCAGTTAATTAGTCAATTAGTAAATCAATCAGTTAATAGTCAACTAGTCAATCATTCAGTCAGCAAGTGAAATAATCTGACTGTCATTCGTTCAATCAATCAGTCAATTAATCAATATGTCAGAGATGAAATTTTTCAATAAATTAATCAGTCAAGTATTCAATCAATCAATCTGTGAATCAGTCATCAACCATTCGATCAATCACTCACTCAATCAATCTGTCAATTAGTTAATCAATCAGTCAGTGAGTCAAATTATATGGCACTCATTCATTCAGTCAGTCCGTCCAATAATCAATCAGTCAACCATACAACTTTCCAATCAGCCAATCTGCCAGTTAGACATTTAGTAAATTAGTCAATTAGTCAGTCAATAAATCAAAATCAGTCTATGAATCAAACAGCCGAACAATCATTCAGTCAATCAATTGCTCAAGTGGTCAACCAATCAGTCTCACAGTCATTCATCAATCAAGTCAATCTGTCAGTTAATGTCAATCAGTTAATTAGTAAATTGATCAATCAATCACTCAATCAATCAGTGATTAAGTCAATCTGTCTGTTACTCAGTGAGCCCAAAATTCAATTTTGAATCTAAAACAGATTTTAAAGAACTTGTTCTGGTCTTCTATAGAGATTTATAACATCCTCAGTGGACCCATCAAAGACTTCTGCGAGATCTATTTCAATATATGTCTACAGTATCAATACTCTTTAATAATGCAATCTCATTTAATCTTCTTCCACTGCTTAGACGTTACGGCACCAAGTGCAGCGGCTGCGGCCAGGGCATTGCGCCGTCGGATCTGGTGCGTAAGCCGAGGGATAAGGTGTTCCACTTGAACTGCTTCACATGCTGCATTTGCCGCAAGCAGCTGAGCACTGGCGAGCAGCTCTACGTGCTGGATGACAATAAGTTTATCTGCAAGGACGACTATCTGCTGGGCAAGGCGCCATCCTGCGGCCACAATTCGCTGAGCGGTAAGTGAGGCCCAGTCAAAATCGTAAATCTCTTCCGTTCGCTGGGGGCTCATCTATGCTAATTGCGCCTGAAGGGCATACGATGACAACGAGGAGGAGGAGTCGAGGGAGAGGATGCTCTACAAACCAGAACTAAGCTTTGTCTATTGTTTTTTTTAAGGGGTGCCACGCCTCGCCTCTAATGATATCAGCTATAAATACAAAATTGCGCATACGACGCGTTGTGCAAAACACATTTTTGCGGCCGAGCGAGGAAAATCGTTGGAGAGGGGCTTGAGGGGAAATTGTTAGTGAGAACAGGGTCTGCTGTTGACGCTTTGGGTATATTTAGGCGCAATTTGCAATAGTTGTTGCTGTCGTTGTTTTTGGTTTCTTTTCTCTTTGTTTTTGTTGCAGCTTTGGCAAAATATTTTAATTTTTGGGCGCCGTCGTTCGCTGCATTTGTTTGGACTAATTGTTTATAGTTTTATATGGAAATATTTGTCATTGAAATTATCGTGGGAATAACTTTAAGCTTGTTATTCTAATTCTTGATATTAGTGGGCATTTATGTGTTGTTGTTGTTGTTGTTGCTGCTGTTAATTCTCTTTGTTGGCATTGAGTTATTTGTATATATTTTTTTTACGTTTTGGCGTTTGCAGCTCCACAGCTAAATGCTTGGCAAATATTTACACAATACGCAAAGCGCATGCATAGGACAACACACATACGTACACACACACACACACACACACAGAGAGAGAGAGCTCTGCTGGCAGAGTGCTTAAGTTCAAAGCGTTACCAGAGGCAACAAATTCCACAAGCGGCTTTTAACAGAAGTAATAAATTATAATTTGTTTAATGCATTTTGCATGCATTTGAATATATTTTGTAGACAAAATTGCAAAAGCAATATAGTTAATGTAACATATAAGTAAGTTATGGATTCACTTTCCTGACAGTTCTTGAAATGGCTTTTGTTATTGACAGCACTATAACTTAATTCTTAAACTTTTTCGTGGTTTTGTCCCATAAAATATGCATTTCATTCGATTTTTGAACAGTTTCTCTACTTGATTTATGCAATTTGTTGTTTCTGCAACGAAATGTCACATATTTTGGTGCAAATTGACATTGATGATTATGAGCTTCTCGAGCTTCAGCAAAAATAGATGTGAACTAAAAATTTAGTGAGTGTTTAATTTCTGTTCTAATTTCACAGTTTTCTCTGCAGCTGCTTTAACTGCTTCTCTATGCCAGGCATTTTGTTTTCACTTTTCCACTCGCTTTAAACCCCAAAAACAAAGTTGGCAGCATCCACAGCCATTGCTGAGGCTGAGTCCTGTCTGTAGCTTAAAGGATTCTGCTTTAATGTTGTTGCTGCCGAGCGACATAATTATGGGGGCCAATTAAAGCTTTAAATGCTCAACACACACACACTTAAAAAGAGGGAGAGAGAGAGACAACGAGGAGAGAGAGAGGGAGAGCGAGCCGGTGACTGCTGTCACACGCAGCAACGCCTCGCATTTCCTTTTTGGCTGCCGCAAAATATTTTCATTTTCATCATCTTTGTTTTTCGTTTTGTTGCAATAATTTTAAATTTTACAGCAAATGCTCTTGTTGTTGTTCTTGTTGTTGTTGTTGTTGCTGGCAGTGGCTTTTTGGATATATTTTCGTAGCATACTTAGCGGCGTTAAAAATTTCAACGCTGCCATTTTTGTTGCCGCTGCTCACTGCATGGGGAAAGCAGCGACGTCGACTGCGACGGCGACCGAGAGAATTGCTCCACTGAGAGCGAAAGACAGAGGGCAAGAGCGAGAGAGAGAGCGCGCCCGCTCGTCCGCTTTGTCAGCTTTCTCCTGGCAGCTGCGCACTTGTCCTTGCTGCAGGGGCGCTGCGGCCTGGCGTCTGCGCAGCGGCGTCGCTGCCGACGTTGGCAGCGCAGAAATATTTGCTTTGTGCTCAGCCACAAAATGGCTGCGCTTTGGCTATATTTTTTTCGCTGCCTTCGCTGCTGAGAGCTGCTGCCCCAATAAGTAGGCATGCTTTATTGTAACTTTTACACACACACACACACACTCACACATGCACATATGCAACGCAATTAAACAACATTAAGCAGCTGTGCGAGAATATATTTTGGCTTCATTTTATTTTGGGCATTTTTTTACGTTGTTGACAGCGTCAACGTCGCTGCTGCCACCTATGCATGTGCGTGTATGTGTGTGTGCGTGTGTGTGTGTGGCTATTGGGCCATAGCGTCAACGCTGACGTCAACGCTTACGACGACGCCAGCGCCGACGCCGGCGCCGACGTCCTGGTGCCGAGCGCAGGTCATTAATGTTTTGATTTTAATTGCGTTAATTACGTGCAACGGATTTTTCATTTAGTGCTACGGAAAATCGGTGCAAATGCAACGCGAAAAACGCCGTCGGAAAGTGCGTAAGCAAACGTAAACAGCGAACAAATCGCGTCGGCGAAACAGAAAACTAAAGCGGCAAACAAACAAAAATAAACAAAAGAAAATACAAGAAAAACCAGTTTGATGAAATTAAAAATAGAAGCGTGAATTTATGACTCTTAATATGAAAATTAAAAGAAAAACAAAAGAAAAACAGAAGGAACATGCCTAAAATCAGGAAAATTTAGTTAGAGAAAAGAGATAGTGTGAGAGAGAGAAGGAAATAAAGAGAAAGAGAGAGATATTAAGAGAGCAACTGATAAGCCACAAAGATAAGAAATCAGACCAAGCCGCACAAAAGTAGATTTTTGAGAAATACTAAAGTAAATCATATGAGAGAACGACAGAGAGAGAGAGAGAGAGAAAGAGAGAGAGGAAGAGAGACACTAAGTGAGTGATAGAGAGTAAGAAATGAAAATTGCAAGTAAAATTGAGAAAATAATAAAAGCAAAAGCTGCTGAAAGTTCCCTAAAGTTCTGCTTGCTAATCGAAACAGAACAGGGTTAGCTATGGCTTTATATTCATAACTATATCACTTCAGATCTTTGTCAAGTGTCAAAGTATATATATGTATATCACTTTAGATCTTTATCACAAAGAGACTTAAGAGTGCTTTCAGTCAATATTATTATATTTTTTCTTCAAATACTCGGGGTCAGTCAACAAATATTTTGTTAGCTTATTCTCAAGTGTTTTTATGGCCAATTTTGATTTAATATGATTTTAAATATATATATATATACTAAGCAATGTGCATGTTAGTTGTTGTTGCTAGTGTTGATCGCCTGCAACATTTTTGGCCTGGCAGTGGTTGCTGTGGCCCGTTGGCCTCTTTAAAGCCAAAACGCTGCCCACATTAAAGAGTCCACAGAGCGGCGATGGCAAAGTTCAAGCCGACCCTTTTGGCCAGCTTACAGTTTACAGCTTTCAGCTTCCAGCTTACCAACTTGGCCCAGAGGCTGCTGCTGCTGCTGCCACTGACCATTGTTGTTGTTGTTGTTGTTGCCTCATGGCCACATGAAAAATACCGCAGATTTACGGTTGTCGTTTGGCGGTGCACATAATATATAGTATGTGGCTTATGTGTGGTGCTGTGGCTCCATCTCGCTCTCTCTCTCTGCTGTTGGCCGTTCAGGGGGAGGGGGCGGGCTATTTTTATTTGCAGTTTCAGTTTTTGCAACTGTGGCAGCAACTGTTTGTTGTTGCTGCCGCCGCTGCTGCTGCTCGTTTCGGTCAGTTTGTTGTATTTTATGTGGCGGTTTTTTTCTCTCCTTTTTTTTTTGGTCATTGCCTCAAAAAACTTTATGGCCACCTTGCGTGTGCCCACCCTCCGGCCACTCGCCTACAGTCATGTGTTGGCTGCACACACACACACACACACACAGACAGGCAAAGAAAAATAAGAAAAACCGTTAAAGTTTATTTGACATTTACTTGGGCTATTTTTTATTTTTATGACTCTTTGGGTTACTTTATATACGTATGCATGTGTGTGTGTGCGTGTGTGTGAGAGTCAAGAGCATCGCATGACCAAACCCGAAAACCCAACTGAACCCAACTCAGCAGTCGGCGCGGCAGCTGTAACCTCTTTTCTCGCATATTTCCACATATTTTTTTTTTTTTGCTGTATTTTTTTCATTATGTTTCGGTATTTTTTTTTTTGCCTTTTCGACAATAAATTTGCGGCTATTTTTCGACCAAAATAAATAAAAATAAAATAAAATTTGATGGTGGCAAACGATGCTGTTGCGGCGATAAGTCCCCAGCTACACGAACCCCGCCAAGCACCGCCCCGCCCCCCTTTGGTCGACTGCTGTCATATCTAATGCCAGACGCATTCGTAAATCATTTGCTTAAACACGCGTTGCCAACTATTTTACATAAAAGGCGCTTTGATTTGCGAGCAGAGCCAACCGGAAGTGTAGCCTTTTTTTCCCTCTGCCTCTCCTATTTGTGTGTGTGTGTGTGTGTGTGTGTGTGTCGTAAATCAAGTGAATATTCGCGGGCTATTCGAATGAACGAAATGAATAATAGACTGAAATTCTTCGAGTGCAGTTTATGAACTTGTTAATGTGCATGAATAGTGAGTGCATTTGCTTTGTATTCACATGACTAAGGCATTTATAGATATTTTCAATAGAAGTTAAAGACAATATGATTTGCTTCGAATATTCAGTATTTGTTTTAGTTTTCCCTTGCTTCATTTATAATAATAATTAATCCACATGAATGACATTTATTCACTTGCCTGTTTTGTGCTTATTTAATTTGAATATTTGATTCACTTTGGTTTCTAGGTTGAGACATTTTGTTTCTTCTCGATTGTCTCTCAGTAGATTCCTTTACTCATTTCCATTGTTGGTTTTAGTGAGGGCTGCTTTAATCTGGCATTCGCCTTTGTTTAAGATCTGTGTCTGAGTCTGCAGTCGCCCGGCTCATCCATCAATATTTGAATCAGCCCCGCCCCCTGGCCGGCAATTCGACACCTGTCCTCAGGTTACGGGTACTCTCATTTTATATGACTCGTGCGACACGACGACAGCTCAGCTGGGCTGGGTTGGAGTTCAGTTGGGTTCGGTTCGGTTCGGTTCGGTTCGGTTTGGATTAGTTTAGTGTTGTGTTATTGTTTATGGGAGTTTGGCAACGACTTGCGCTTAATGACAACTCGTAAGCATTCAAAGGGTCGCCACACATCGGCAACAACATTTTAGTGCCTAAGCATTGCGAGGGGCCCCATCAAAGTGTTTGTTGATGATGTGCCAGAGCAAATTACGAGGCCATTGTCGAGCCCGTTGCCGAGGCGTTAAAACTAGAGCGACTTTTCGACCCAACGGCTGTCGACTCTTTATAGATTGGGCCTGACTGACTGAACTTTACAGCCAACTGGGCCATACTCTTTAGGCCCATCAACATTATAGTCAGATCTTATTATCTGTTTGTTTGCTGTTGCTGTTGCTGTTGCTGTTGCTGTTGCTGTTGATGCTGTCGCTTCTTGTCCCATAAATCTTCAATCAAAAATTGAGTGGCTATTAAGTGAGAGGCACGGCCTTATAGGGGGGCTCAGTTAGTATATGAATTTGTTGCATTGTCTTCGGTTGGGCATTAAAATGAAACAACTTCAGCTACAAGCCAAAAAATTAAGCTTAAAGTTAGCCGTTGAACACATTTCTCTTACTTAAAGCCAAGTCAAGGGACACGACTTGTGAGATTTACGAGCGTACGAGGCGTGGAAACTGCCCAGGCCGTCATTTTCTTTCTTATTTCTGCCTCTGCCTCTTCTGCCATGCTTGTCAGGCAACCTCAAGGCCTTAACCACCCCCCGCCCCCAAGCAAATCGAGCCCAGTCCAGTCCAGCCCAACCCCCAGGCGCCAACGGGCAACGTGTAATCGTGTCATATTTCAAGCATGGGCAACCATTTTGAAAAGCAAAACAACAACGGCAAAAAAATGGCACGAGACGCCAGAGGGCGCCACTGGTGCGTGGACTGTCGCTGAAAACATGGCGCTGCCAGCGCCAACGCCAACTCCCCCCGCCCCCGCCCCCGCCACAGAGCCTCTCACACCAGCAAACACAATAGCAACAACAACAATGGGAGCAACCCCGAGGCTCTAGCGCAGAGATAAACGCAACGCTGACGCTGACGTTGACTGCGACAGCGACTGCGACAACAACAATAAAAAAAGGCGGGCCGGCAACTAAAGCCAGAGCGAGACAGCGTCAACAAACGCGCGAAATGCGCCAAAAAAAAGAAAGAGTAAGTGCAAGGGAGAGACGAAGAGCAAGAGAGAACGTGAGAGAGAGAGAGAGAGGGAGAGAGTGAGAGAGAGAGAGAGCGCGCGCGAGCAGAAAAATCGTGTTAGACACAGCGCTGGGGTTGCTGCGAAGGGGGGGGAGGGGAATGGATTGGAGTGACGGGGGCTAGCTGGCTAGCTCTAAGCCCCACAGGGTGGTTTGGCGGATTTGGCGTTGTCGGCTGGCTAAGAAAACAACAAGCCAGCAACAACAACAACAACAGCAACAACAACAACAATAGAAACAACAAAAAATATAAACTCAACTAAACGAAACAAAAGAATTGGATGCTGCGAGTGGAGTTTTGAGCTATAGAACAGATGTGCGAGTGTGTGGGTGTTAGTATGGATTGGGGGTTGCTCTGAGGTCGCAGCACAAATCCAACTGTCGAAACCAAAAGCACGCAAAGCGCCAGAGCTGCAGGTGGCGTTTGTAAGGCTGCTGGCTCATAGATGGGCCTGGCGTGGCTGTTGGCCGAGGAGGAGGAGGGGGGAGGGGGGAGGTGTAGGTTGGCTTGACAGAGTGTTCAAATCGAGAGCAGAGCACATTGGTCGCATAGCGAAGGCGGGGGCGGGGGCGGGGGCGGCTGGTGAAGACGTGTGCTGCTTCGTGCTGGCTATGCCAAAATCCTGAATTGAGGTTATGTATACAAAACGGAAACGGAAATGTGCAGAGCTTTGTGCACAAAATGTCTGTGGAGCAGGCGGCGCTGAGGTGGACAACACGGCGTGTGCTTGTCTCTGTGTGTGTGTGTGTGTGTGTGGGGAAGCTTGTGCCGTAGGATTGTAGCATGAAGCTGGCTTAAGGCCGCACAAAGCTGGCTAAAAGCTTAGAATTGCGAAAAATACGAAATCGATTTTGAAAATTCTTTCATTTTTTTTCTTCTTTGCTGTTTTGTTTGCTTTTCCTGCTGCTGCTCGTTAGCATAAATAAAATACAACAATCCTTGGCAAAAGGAAATGAGGGAGGGGCGGGGCGAGAGCGAGGGCAAAATTCTTGTGCTGGCTTTAAGCTTTAAGGCTTTAAGCCGTGGCCCAAAGCAAAGTTCAGAGCAAATCTTGGATGAATTTCATTTTTAATTTTTTTGGTATATTTTAAGATTTGAGCGGGAGCATATATATTACAGATATTTGATGCATATGTATATATAGTATATATATATTTATTTCAATTTATATGCATCGAAAGTTTTAGTTTCGTTTGGCTTATTTTAGTTTGTTAGTTTTGACTGACTGCAAGTTGACAAGAACAACGCACATCACTTGTTACACATACATGCTTAAGCATGTGTGTGTCTCTGTGTGTGTGTGTGTGCAGTCACTGACATTCACAGAGGCTTCAGTTGAGGGCTTTTACATGCTGCGGCTGCTTTTTGCGGTTGCCTGCATCGCTGACTGAATGACAAGCTGTGGCTATGCATATGTACGTGTGTGTGTGTGTGTGTGTGTGTGCTTTGTTGTTTTTGTTGATATTATAATTGTTGTTGCTCATCTCACACACACACACAAACATACATATGCATGGCTGCTGTCATTTGTCCTTGCCTACTTTTTTTCACAGTTTTTTGTGGCTTCCCTCAGTCTGATACCATTCAAATCCCTTTTTTCCCATACTGCCATTTTTTTACACTGAGCACAATGCAAATGGATAAAAAACGGGTTTTTTTATGGTTTATATGTGTGTAGCAGGCAAAATAATGCAACCGCTAGATCGATCTATGAGTTATGTCAAAGTAAGCACGTCTGTTCTTCGATCCGTCTCTTGATTTTAACTTTTCAGTTTTTCTTTGGCATAAGCTCACCTGAAGTATTCAAAGATTTGCATATATTTATGAAAAATTTAATACGCAATTTTAAAAGGCAAAAAAAGTTTAATCCAAATAAAAATTTACATATAAAATTAAATTTAAATTATGAAAAAACCAGACGGATGGGCTAAGTTCGAACATGCCGAGGTGTGATAATAGCCTTTCAATTATCATAGATAAAGTTATTCTGATATGCCAAGAAGAGATCAAGCTTAACGTTTTTGTCAATTTTTGGGTCCCTAGGTATAAAATTGTCGAAAATACAACCTTTTACGATTTGCCACGTCCCTTATGAGCGCAGCTACATATATATGCTATATGTTTTTTCTATAGGTGATGCATACAAATCTATGTTTTCAGTTTCAAGTTTGTGGCTCTTACAGTTCCCAAGATATTAGAGGACTTATGTTGAACACTATATAGATATCCCGATTTTTTACGCCCCTAGTGAGCGTGATAAGTATAAGTTTTCAATCGATTTTAAGGAAAGGTCAACAGTAGACTACTAGAAGATATAATTTTTCCCGATTTCCCAAGCTATCTATATTTCTATTATATCTACTATATCTTTTTGAATGGGAGTGGGTTTCAATATGTTAAGTCTTAGACTTCAATAGCTAAAATGTCTCTTAAATACTAAAATGTCTCTTAAAACTGATCTATAATATGAGAGCTATAGGATATAGTCGTTCGATTTGGATGATTCCGATATATACAATGTCTGCAGCAGATTGGAGCCTATGAGCAGAATTACAGCTCTGTAACTTTAACATCCAGACAGACGGACAGACAGACAGACAGTCGGACAGACAGACATGGGTATATCAACTCAGCTTGTTGTGCTGATCAAGATTATATATACCTTGTATAGTCTGAGTTCATTCCTTCTGTGCGTTACAAGCTTCTGATCAAAGTTAATATACTCTTTTTGCAAGGGTATAAAAACTAACAGGAAAATGTTGTCAACTGCGAAAATGCAGTTCAGTTTCAACAAAGTTGCTTGTGAAGTAGGGGAGTTTGTAAGCTCATAGATATAGATTTATAGACATGTGCGTATCGGCACTATGCGCCGATTCTAATTCTGTTGCATTTCACACACACGTGTGTGCTTTAGTGTGTGTGCTCTCACCTGTCCCTGGCTGGGCGCACTTTCTTACACTTGGCTCCGTGTTTTGGCTTTGGAGTTGCGACTTGCGACTTGCGACTTGCTGGCGAAGCCCGCACTTGGTGCGCATTTTATGTTTATTTTATTTGTAGTTTGCCTTTATTTTTACAGCCACTTTAAAGCTATTTTTAATGGGCTTTTACCACAGTGAGTAAGAGAGACACAGAGACCGGGGAAACCTTTTTTTTATATTTTGTTTTGTTTTGGGTTTCTTTGTGTTGTTGTTGTTGTGTTTTGTTTTTAGGTTAAGTTTTCAGACTTGAGTTCGACTTTGAGGTGCTTGTAATGCGCGTGAAAATAAAGTTTTTCGCTTGAAAAAACGTTAAATAGCGGCTATAAATGGAACAGCAATAACAACTACTTACGATTATAGGCAGCAGCTGGAAGAGATGCCTAGCAGTTGTTTTCTCGGCGAGACTTAGCTCATTCTATTTGCCATGAGTCATTTGCCTAAATGAAAATCTAGCAACTGCCAGCTGGCAACTGGCAACTCGCAACTGGCAACTGGCAATAGGCGACTGCAGCCGTTCCCCAAAAATGTGACTCAGTTTTTCCTCTTGATCCAGCGATCCGTCTGCCAGTCGATCACTGAGTCAGTTTACAAAAAACTGAATAAATCGAAATGCTCCCATTTTGCTGATAAGCCCCAAACACACGAAAACATACATGACGAAAGAGTACAAAAATACATGTAGTTAACGACAACTGTCAGCAGTCAGTCAGGGAGTCAGGGAGTCAGAGAGTCAGAGAGTCAGAGAGTCAGTCAGCCATTCGAGTGGGTCGTTTCGCCCGCTAAGTGGGTCAAATGCATTTTCATGGCTCTTGCAGTTCGATTTCAGTTTCAGACTGGAAACTAGAGATTGAAACGTTAATTATTACGATTATGGCCAAATATGATTTCCAATTTCAGCACGAATGTGGGCCACAGCCAAATAAGCCTTAGAATAAAGCACAGTAACGGGAATGCCATAAAAAATAGCTTTAAAAGCTGCTTGAAATGAGGCGATTCGGGGTCCTATATCATAGAGCATATAACATAGAGCTGTGTATTTTGCTGCAATCTTAACTTGAGTTCAAAGATTGGGTTCAAGTGTTCTCTAGAAGTCTTAGGTAAAGGAAAAGTGAGTCACTCGATGATAGTTGTTCTTTAAAGGTTTTATCTTTTGTGTGAAAATGAGTTCAATATGCTGTAGCATATATCATATAGAATCGAAGTTATTTTCAGTTTATATAATATATAATATAAAGCTTCATTCTCTTTGTCTCATGCTTAAAAGCTGTTATAATTGTTTAATTCGTTGCATATATATAGATTGATTATCAATTTCTGTCTATATAGAAAGCTTGCAAACATTCCATTCCAGCTCAATTGGTCAAGAGTTATATAGATAATGATAGATCTAGCAGACGTCGTGGAAGTATAGATCCATATAGCTCGTATGACATTAAAGTTATTTTGCTGCTGGTCTTTAATAGCTTAAGTGCATGAAAGTCCATTCAAGTCTTACTTATCACTGGGCTGCTCTGCGGCAGGTACTCAACATGCCGTTGGCTTCACGACTTTGCCACCTGCCCCAGCAGAATCGTGCTGCTGCCTTTGGCCAGCTATCAAGTGGGCAGCAGACGTCCCCCCTCCCCCTGGGCCCCCACTCGCTTGGTGTTCGCATCGGCAGCTGCCATCAAATGCACAATTCATTTGCGCATAAATTTGCGCAGATTTTTACAGTCACATAAAGCTCGAGACGCTGCAGTTTTTAAGCCGGGCAATCGCAGGGGCCGACGCAGAGGCCGAGGTGGAGACTGGGGGCTCCACTCTGTTGAGGCGGAGTGGCCATAAAAATCAGCAAGCTGTGACAATTTCACGGGCGTTTCTTTTGGTGTTCCGGGAGCGGAGCCCACGCGCCGCCGGCGCTATGCAAATGTCACAAATGATAAACGCAATGAGCATAAATAAATATAAATAAATAAATAATCAGCGGCAAAAGAGTGAAATACTCGATACACTCCGATATGGCCATGCGAGTTATGGCCGGGCAAATCGGGCGACTTATTTATTAGTGTCGCAAATCGTTTAAAAGACATTTTCAGAAAGAATCTTTTTGCAATAACTTTTCGTTTATGTGTTAATCGATTTGTTGTTCCACACACACACACACACACACGCACACTCAAGCACACATAAATTTGCAATACAAAACGAGCAGCAGCCTGTCCAAAACAAATTTGACTGTGATTTATATTTTTAAACTTTGTTTCGATTGTTTTTCTTGCGCCGCGCGCGGGGGCAGGTGTTGCAATCCATCACGCAAATATGTCAAAAATCTATGTAGGCAAAAACGCTGACAGACAATTTATGTATAAACAACAACAGCGACACTGACTCGAAAGAGACCAACGCGAATTTGGGCTCTAGAATGCGAGCGCAGTGTGCTGGCAAAATGTGTTGTTCCCTTTGAAATTGATATGTTTGACAGGCATCAGAAGACTAACAACAGAAACAGCAAAACAAACGCAAAAGGAAAACAACGCACGGGCAAAAACATATATATTGAGCGAAGGCCGCTGGGAAAATTGGAAAATGGAAAATGCAGGACACAGCATGTGACAGACAAATCAATGAAATTAGATACAAAAACGAACACGAACCCAAACTAGTTGAGCCCGATTCCCACACAACTTAAAGAGCTGCAAATCCTAAATCCTAGCTAAACTATCTAAGTTTGAGAAAGAATCTTGGTTCTTGGTATCTTCTATATTTTATATAGAAATTGCTTCTTTTCTGAATTTGAATTTTAAGAGAAAATACAATTGAAGTTTTAAGTATTATATAATATACTATAATATATTTAAATATTATTACATTTGACAAACAAAAACAATTAATTGTTTTATGCTTTGTAAATTTCAAACTTGTTTAGTTTCGTTTCCTTAGCCTTTGTCTGTAATAAATACAATTATTTTGCTTTCTCAATCTCAAATGATATTTTATTAATTAAAACTATGTAATTAGTTTTATGATTTTCTGCCTTTTGCAGCTAATTAGAAACATTATTTCGTAGCGACTTTATAAATTGCGACAACTTGCTCAGGCCACGCCCCTTATCGAGAGATATGGCAGAGCTGAATGCCGCCCACAGGCACGCCCAGAGCCAGAGCTCGATTGCTCACATGACAAATTGTTGACAACACAAGCTCCAGGACCACACACACACAGACAGACTCATAACCACAGCAGGCAGCCAGGAAACAAGGCCACAACGAACAACAGCAGCCGCAACAACAACAACAACAACAACAGCAACAACAAGAGCAACAACATTTCCCATCTCCATCTGCATGAATTGCAAATGAATTGATGCGCTTTGTTGACTTTTGTCAATTGGGATTATGGCCATGGACATGCCCTGGCTCGAGCTCCGGCTCCGGCTCTGGCTCTGGGTCTGGCTATGGCTGGCCCGCGGTCCCTGCTACCCCCTTGCGGCTGGCGATTAACAATTGGCTTAAACCGTGCCAAACAAAGTGTCGAAAAGCGAGCCTAAGCCAGCCCGGATCGGTATCGGTATCGGAATTGGGAACGTCAACGTAAACCTAAACGGGCCACAGTCAATTGTGGCTGCTGCTGCTGCGGCTGCTGCTGCGGCTGCTGCTGCTGCTGTTGTTGTCATTGTTGTTCTTGTTGCTGTCGTTGTCGTCTACCTGCCCACGCGATCATAGATCAGAGATCAGCGCGCCTAGATTATGGCACAGCGAACCGAACTCGGGGGATTTGTAAAAACAGATCTTTTTACGGATTAAATAAACGGAGCACAGAGCTGCGGTTACACACGCTATGCGACAGACCGACAGACCGACTGACTGACTGACTGACTGACTGACTGACAGAGTGTCAGACGAAAAGTTGATTTCTTGGTTTGGGTTTTCGCTGTGGTTGTTGCCTTTCGATCTTAAGCCGCATAACAACAGCATTTCAGAGCCAAGTCGCTTGCTTCCGTCAGAGGGAGGCAATAGCTTAGCAGAAACTTTTGCATTAAAGCGAATTGCAAAATGCGAAACTGGAATATACATCTATATACATACATACACATACACCTATATGCATATATCTCCCTCTTTCGCTATATATCTATATATGCCTTTTCTGCATCTATATCTAAATTATATTCTCATTTATCTATCACCTCTTCAGTTAAAGTCCATTCCCTTTTGACTGCCTTTCGTAAACGTTTTACTGGCTGCAGTTGCGCCACATTTCTTTTGCCAAAAGTCTTCAAATCTCTTATCGGACGCCATTTTGTATTGGTTGATTTTGTTGTTACTGCTTTTCTTTCTTTTCCATTTTTTGCTGTTTTTGTTTTGTGTTTTTGCATGTCTTTGAGACACCTTTAGCGACCCTTTTGAGGGCGCGTTGAAATGAAAGAATAACAGAAAACACACACAACAGCAATAGAAACAACAAAGCAAAAGGGCATGGGGCTAAAGAGAGAGAGGGGGAGAGCGAGAGCGAGACAGAGAGAGAGACAAGGGCAGGGAAAAGGGCACAACTTAGTATCAATTTCAGCAACAGTAAAAAAAAGAAAATAAAAATAAGAACTGAGCGCATTTAAAATATTGTACAATAAATACACTTACACAAACGCACACACACACATACACACACGCATGCTCTATGTAAATCCTTTTTGGCACAGCTCAACGCGTTTGCTAGGGCGCGTTGGCTGAAAATCCTGTTGCTTTAGGCAACGGTGACGTCGACAGGCACAACAACAACAACAACAACGACAGCAGCAGCAGCAAGAGGCAGAAAAAAGGTCCTGCCCGTTAAACCAACATGGCAAAAAGGATCACTTTACAAATGCCCACAAATGCGGCCGGTTTTGATGCGACTTGCGAGCAATTTTGCTGCCGCTGTTATTGTTGCTGCCTTGCCGAGCGGCATTTGCCACAAGCGACAAGCCACAGCAACAGCAGCAGCAGCAGCAAAACAATAACAACAACAATATAAAGCCAGAAGCAACAACAACAGCAAAAGGTAACAGAGCGCATTGAGGCCAAGCCAAAAACAGAAAGGAATAAAAATAAATACAGCAAGCTCGAACCCAAATCCGAACCCGAACCGAACCCTGGGCAACCCCAACCCTTTATCATTTGAAGGCGCCTTTGTTCCTCTTTCCCTTGCCCCTAATGCCAATCAAAACAATGTCTTGGGCGGACTTTGCGCAGACTTGAAGAGAATGGGAATGGGCATGGGAATGGGGAATGGCGGGAGAGATGGGGGGAGGCGGGGATTCAGCAACATCTTCAGCATATGCCCAATTGTAATTGGTCATAAATAAGAGAATAGTATTTGCCCTTATACATACATACATACATATATATGTCTGCATATAGCTTGGTCTGTAATAACTATTCATTTCTAACTAAACTAAACCGATTTTTATAATGCTCTGCATAATGCTCATCAGCCTGAGTATTATAGTTATTAGTATTGCAATTATTGATATTAGTTAAGTTATTATTTCATTTAATAATTGATGAATGGCTGCCAGACAGAACTTAAAATTATTTATCTATAGGTATATAGTTGTCTCTGGGTATAGTGAACACCCAAATTTTTACATGGAGTACACTAAATAAAGAACAATCGAAAATCTCTTAATAGTGAACAAAATTTGAATGCAATTTCAAGCAAAAAGCAACAAAAAACATAAGAAGGAAGGAAACTGAACTAACTCCGGCCATGCCGAAGTTTGGTAATACCCTTGCACTCTTATGAGTTGTAGATATAGTTTTCTCTGATTCGCCAAGATGAGAGAAGTTTAGGGATTTGCAATTTTTGGACCTCTAGGTGTCAAATTATAGAAGATGCGTTTTTTCCGATTTGCCATGCCCCTAAGAGGCGTAGCTACATATACTATATCTTTTTCTCTAGAAGTGGCTTATACAAATATATGTTTCAACTTTCAAGTCTCTGGGTCTAACAGTTCCCAAAATATTAGAGGATTTATAATAAGCACTACATAGACTTTCCCGATTTGCCACGCCCCTACTTGGTGTAGCTATATATACTACATCTTTTTATATGTGGGTAGGATACACTAGTACACATATATTTCAAATTTTAAGTCTTGGACGTCAACATTGCCGAACTTTTCCCTACTAAAAGATTTCTCAAACCCATTCTATCCTATGGGAGTTATGGGATGAAGGACGGACAGACAGATATGTAGACAGTTAGACGGATTTCGAATTTTTGAGCATAAATTTTAACCTTGATATAGGAACAACCTCAATAAGTCACAATCTTTTCTAATCATTAAAGGCGAATGATACGTCATTTAATCATACATAAAAGTATTGTATTCAGTTCCAAGCAATCAACCTAAATAGTTAACAACTTTGGCATTTGGCGAACACCTAAATATAGCCAAGCACATGTCTAGGATTGGAGTTCAGTTCTTTCAATGAACTTTTCCACTGAAAATACCAAAGCAATCTAAATGTTTAGTAGAAATATGTGAATGACTGAGCTTACCAAGAAGTTGCGAGTGTTTCTAAGTAAATTGCTGATCGAAAATATATATTTCCAGAAATGTCAGTAGCAGACGTCCTCTAGGTCGAGTGTCGGGCATCACGTCAAGGTCAGTCTGTGGACAGCAGGGGTCAGCACGCGTTAGACGTGTCCGTTGCATCAAACTCGCTGGCCATTGTGAGTGACAGTTGCCACTTCCAACTCCACCTCCGCCTCCATTTTCCATTCACGTTAACTGTTCCAATTCCGTGTGCCTTCAGGCTGTCGTCGTCTTAGCTTGTTGTGCTGTTGTCTTTTGTGTTAGTTTGTGCTTATTTTTCGATTTATGTTGCGTGCAACATTTAAAATTTATAGACAAATACTCGAGACGCCCCACTGCCACTACAAGCACCCACCCACCCGCCACCTCAAACCACTCGTCACTTTGCCCTTAGTCAGCCACTTGGCATGCCCAGCGATGTGTAAAGTGTGGCATGCACGCACACTAGCTCAGCCGCTACCCTCTCCCTCTCTCTCTCTCTCTCTCTCTCTCTGTCTCTGTCTCTGTCTCGCTCTCTTTCTTGCCTTCTTTCTTGTGGTGCAACCCTCTGGGTAAATAAAGTTGCTCTCACTCCCCTCCCACAATCAGCAACTCCACCTACTCTATCTCCTTCTCTGGCGCATTTTCGTTTGGCATTTTCATGTTTCCCTTTTTGCTGGTTGCTTTGCGCGCTTTTCATGCTTTGATGCGGCGTCACAAATTGTTGTGGTATTTGTTGTTGCTGCTGCTGCACCCTCGCAAATAGTCAAGAACAGAGCAGCAACTGAAATACGTTTGTTTAATTCATTTGGCGTTGCCTTGGCTTTAACTTTGGCTGTTAGCTGTTGCCTGTTGGCTGTTGGCTGTTGGCTGTTGGCTGTTGGCTGTTGGCTGTATCTGTCGGCAGCATTTCCTTGGCCGTCAAACAAAGTCCGCTCAAAGTGTCAAAAACAGTTTTCAGTTTTTCGGTTCAGTCTTCAGTTTTCAGTCTTCCCTCCGACTTTTGTGGCAGTGGCTGGGCGGGTGGCAGCAAAACAATTGCAAAACTTGACGCTGCACTTTGCACACAATTCTATAGCAGCAGCAGCAACAACAACAAGAGCTCTGAGCAGCAGGCGTCAAAGCATAAATTGCATGACAAATAAACTGTCAGCTACTCCCTACAAAGCTCCTGCAGCCCCCTCGCGCCCTCGCCCCTACCCCCCCTCTCTTCACCTTCACACAACACTTGAGCACTGACAATGAGAGCTGACAACAACAAAAGCCAAACGAAATTTGTGGCTCGCAGATTTGTTTGTGCTCAGCGTAGCAGCAGCAGTGCATACAAAAGTATCTGCACACACACACACTAACACAAAAGAGTCGCATAGAAGTTGTACCTGATTCCAGATCAAAAATGAAGTAAGCTTAAGCCAGCTCGAGACTTACAAAGAATTTCCAAAGAGAATTGAAGTTCTTGAAATTGACTTTAACTAGCTTAGATAAAAAGAGCTAAAGATGATCGGTATGCCAGCTATACCTCTGATTAACTTCTAGCAATAATTTCGAAGAATAAGTAAAAATGCTCTAATGGGGACTACCCGACTACGAGATGCCCTGAACGTTTGTTCGAGCTTGCAATTTTATATATATACAGACAGATGATAATATGAATACAACAGTAAAAAAATTCGAATTGAAAAAAGTTTTGTTCGTAGCGGGATTGTAACTCGCAACTCCTCGTTTACAAACCACCGCGACGCACATCAATGTATGAGTGCACACATGTATAGCAAATGCTTGCGCTAGGCGCTTGCTCCCGCTTGCTTTTGCCGATGGGCCCATTGTTTTCTTTGATAACTTTTGTGTTACTTAACAGATTTTGATGAATATGTCAGCATTGAATCCTTTTATTGTAATTGAAATACGGGTTTACTTAATAAAATTAAAAAAAAATAATTGTGGCATTATTTGTAACTGAAGTTAAAATTAGTTGATTTTGTAAAATGTGGAGTCGGTGTCCAAAATATAAAGAAAATTGTAATTTATTTAACAAAAGCTAGTTGCAAAATTTGGTGATTATAGCTTAAAATATGTAGAAGATAACTTAAAAAAAACTGAATCTCGATAACGTTTTTAATCGATATCGAAACGGAAAAAGTTATGGATTATCTGAAACAAACTTGATATGCGAGCTGTATACAAGCACCTCTTGAATATATATACTTAATGGGGTTTGCCACGCCTCCTTCTGCCTTTTACATAGTACTGCAAAACCATATTATTGGAATATAATATATATAAATCAAAAGTTTTTGGTTATAGAAAACTTAAGCAAAATTTGGTGTCTATTGAAATAAGTAAAATAAGTCAATAGAAGTAGATAGTAGAAAAGAAGGAAAATTTGGAGCATTTATATTGTGTTAATTAGAGTGGTCTTTAAAAGGCATAGATATCCTTTGTTTCAATTAATTTCTATTCAAAGAAATTCCGTTAATTCAGGTCATTTTGAACCTTACTGTTAACCCGGCATAAGTACGATAACACGCAAAACAGTCTCATTGCCAATTGAAACCAAAACAGTAAAAAAAGCAAATTCCTTGGAGTAGCCCAGTCAAAAGCAGCCACAAGCACAAGTAGAAGAAGAGGAGGACGAAAAATAAGTAGAAGAGGAAGCAGACACATATCACATCTCACATGGGGAGTCAGGCATGCGGATTAGAGCCGGCGCACTAAGCCGAGCGACAGCTCACAAGACTCCAAAGGAACAGGGAACTGGGAATAGGGAACTGCGAACTGGGAGCTTGAAGCTGCAACTGAGAACTAAGAAGTGATACTCAGGCAAAAGGTAAGAACGTCAACGGCCGTCAATGGGAATGGCAAAAGTGAATCCGATGCCCAAAGATGTTGCAGCTGTGGCTGAGGCGCAGTCAAGTTTAAGATGGAGCTGTTGCCAGAACCAGGTGCATTGCAGTCTGCCCAGCTCTTCTGACTTATATATAGTTCACATATATATATATATATATGTCTGTGTGTATGTGTGTGACAATTCAAATCAGCAACGCACTGACAGGAATTAACCTAATTTTACAGCCAACAAACTTGAGCCGCAGCCGCACTGCGCCGCCTCTCTCTATGCCTTGCATGAATGAAGATGACGACGACGTCGACGACGACTCACGGATACTTTCAGTATGCGCTCATGTAGAAAATCCAGCGATCTGTTCCACGTCCATGCCGCATTTTTCATGCCGCGTACGTTGTGTGCACTTAATAGTTGGTCATAAACACACGCTCTCCGTCGCAATGCCCTACCCAATTTCGGTTTTCGGTCCCAGCTGAGCCAACGCAATTCATCGACTCGTTGCTGCTACCGCTGGTGGGGAGCATCATCATCGTCTTCATCGTCCCCCTAAGAGTCGTTGAGGGTTGCCAGCTACGGCGGCAGAGTCGATTTTTCTGCATCGTGAACCACATGATGCAAAACTAATTCGAAATTAATGTGTGTGCGCTTTGTCTATGCCCTTTTCTCGGTGCAGGGGTGTGGACTGTGAGGGGGGCGGAGGGTGGCTTGACTGTAGGGGTGTGAGGGTGGCTTAGCTACCCAACCCCTCGCTCACTTGCTCAGAGTCAATTGTGCACTTGTCACGAAAAGGTGCTCATATTTACAAAATAATCTACAACTAAAGGTGGCAACCCTGACTAATTATTAAGCTATAACTAAACTCGATGTTGCAACCCCACCTAATAGTTAAGCGGTTGCTTAGATAAGGAGAGCATCCTGTCAAATGTTTGATGCAGATATATGTATATATAGCAACGCTGTCAAGGTGGCAATAAGTGGCAACCCTGAAAAATCTTTGATGTGGATAATATTCTTTTATTTACCAAATATTTTATTCCATTCCTTCTATCAACCTTGAAAGATAGTTCGTTGTTTTGCTTTCTCTATTAAGATCTTCGATATATGTGGCAACCCTGAAAAATCTTTGATGACCATAATATTCTTTTACTCACCAAACATTTTATTCCATTCCTCCTATGTCAACCTTGAAAGATAGTTCGTTGTTTTGCTTTCTCTTTTAAGATCTTCAATATATGTGGCAACCCTGAAAAATCTTTGAGAACATATGTACATATATATTTCAGGGCTATAGATGACGATAAAGACGACAATCCTGTCAAGTGATATGTTTCTTAGGTGGCAATAATTGGCAAACCTGAGAAATATTTGATTTGGATAATCTTCTTTTATTTACCAGACATTTTATTCCATTCCTCCATTTTTCCATTATTCCATTCTCTATTAAGATCTCCGATATAGATGGCAGCCCTGTCCAGTGATATGTTGTTTAGGTATAAGTGGCAACCTTAAAAAAATCTTTGAAAATATACATATAATATATAAAATATATTTTGAGGAGCTACTACTATATCCTCTTCTTTATTGTATTCTTATCCTACTTTTTACTCGATTCCTTTTGTGATCAAATTGATTAGTTTTGCCATCTCTATCAAGATCTCTAACTTATTAGCACTTGTTTCATCTCGTTTACAATGAAGTCTTACAATTTCAATAAGAAAACTATTTTAAGCTCAAACTGATTTTCTATACATAGAGTAAAGCTCTTCGAGAAAAAACATATCTATTTTGCAAGCATTGTAGATAAGTATATATGTAGCTACCAGCCATGTTATCATAACAGTTGAGTTAAGAGTATCTAAAAATATACTGGGCGTTTGTCAAGTATTTTTCAGGGGTTGGGAACGGGCATTTTGAATGGGTTCGCCTGAATGGGACTTGGCATTGAAATGAGTCCATCGCGTAGAGGGTGGGGGGGATGGGGGGTGGTTGCTGACTGTTGCAAGATGCGTTGCCAAACATCGCACTTGACTATGCAAACAAGCAAGTGGGCGTTCAATTGGGGGCATGGCTGGGCAACATGCGCCACTGTTTATTTATTTGCCTGTCCTTCCCCTCGCCTCCCCCCTTCCCCTACCCCTGTCTCCTGCCATTGGCTGTCTGTTTGTGTGTTTGCTTGGCTGTCAGTCAAACGGATGGGCTCAAGGCTCAAGGATGCTGTCGTTGCCGTCGCTGCACTTGTGCGACTTCCTCGAGGACGCCGCTGGCTGCTGTTTGCGTTGGCCAAACAGAGCCGTTCGCGACGATGAACGGGGGTCCAATGAAGGGGCCACAATGCGACACACAAAACGCGAAACACGGACAAAAAAAAAGAGTATAAATGTGCTATATATATATTTTCCTAAGCGAAAAATGAGTGTTTGAACTTTTATGGCTGCCGGGCAGGCGCTGCCAGACGTCAGGGGGTGGCTGTGTGTGTCAGAGGGTTGCTCTCAATGGCATAATTGCTATTGCTACAACAACAATTACAAACAACAGCAGCAGCAGCCACAGCAGCAACAGCAGTGGCAGCAAACGTAGCTGCAAAGGTTTTTGTGGCAATCAAATGAAGTGTTCCTGAATGGTTTTCAAAGTTAATTTGAGTGATGCTTGAAGCAAGTTGTTGTTGCTGTTGCTGTTGTTGCTGTTGCTGTTGTTGCTATTGTTGCTATTGCTGTTGCTGGTACTGACAACCCTCCTCGTGCTGCACAGCTCGCCCTCTCCCAACTGCCGTCTTCAATCGCCCATCGGTCGCGTGTTTATTAACATGTGTTAACAACAACTTAAAGCGCCCATATGGAACGCCGTGGAACGCCATGGACCAGGGTCTATGCCATATTGGATGGTTCCGCTTGTGGTCCAAGGGTTTCCCTGCGCTCTCGATTCCATTGTCAACTGGCGACATGTAAGCGATGCTGGTAAACACTTCAAGTTTCCGTTTCGTTTCACTTGCTGTTGTTGTTTGGTGGTTGGGTGATTTAGCTGGTTGGGTGGTGCTGCGGGTCAATTGAAAGATTATAAAAAAACGCTTTATCTGAAAAACAACTACAAAGCAAGCTGCGAGTTGCTTGAAGGGTGCGCACCTGACACAACTCAAAGGAACGTTTAAGTTTGAAGCTCTCGCTGGGAAACTTGAAAGAGGGCTAAACAACTACTTGAAACTGTGATAAGATTGTAGACTTTTATTCAAAAGATAAGAAGTGATTAAGTGATGTGCTTTCAGGCAAAGTAAATGGTTCTTCAGTTAAATGCAGGTATTTCATTGATATATTGTATTGCATTGAAGATCTTAAGATCGTTAAGGCCAAGGATTTTCCATTTCAATCGGAAATCTTTTCCACGGCTTCTATGTTATCCTAGAAGTAGCAACAGCAAAATGATATATTATATTTCCTGATGTATCTTTCTTGAGTCTTCTTTCAAATACTTTCAGTTTTTCAAGTTTCCTTTAAGGAGAGTCGTGCTTATTAGACCTGCTGAGTTTTCCTTGTTAAATACCCCATTATGGATCTTCCTTTCATTTTCCTTCCTTTACTTTTTTTTGCATCCACTGAGCCTGTCAGTCGTTTCGCCTTTCAAGCTGCTTGCCTAACGCCTAAGCAGCCTTCAGCTCAGGCACAGTTCGCAGAGTTTTGGCATTTCCGACTGCAGCTCTGCAGCAATTTTTGCAATTTTTTCCGCTGTCCGAAACGCTCAACAGTTCTATCAACTGATTGCAATTAACCTTCACTCGCTTGCATTCATATACGCATATGCGCATATTCGCATTTGTATTTGAATCAAAGCGGGTTCTCTTCCTGCTCGTCACTTGCGATTTGGCAAGCGATACACAGCTGCATTATGGTCATCATCTGGCTGGGATTTGCATGCTGATGCAAGAGACAGCAACTCGTAATGCGTTAAGCTCCAGAGCTATGGCTCTGGCTATGACTCTACCCCCCAGCCCGACCCAAGCCAGCTGACTGTCTGACAGGTGGATGACTCGCCTGGGACTTTGAATTTAACAGTGACTGGTGCTGGTGTTGCTGATGCTGCAACTGAGGCTAATGACTCTGAGTCGGGCGCCAAATTCAAGGCATATTGCGCGACAAGCAGCACAAATCAAAGCCACAGAGCCACATCTGAGCATCGCGTGCCACCCCCTTATCGAGTGCGGTCTGAAGGGCGGAAGGGCTGGTTGTGGGCCGCATCTGCTGCGGATTAGATTATGCATAATAAAGTGTAATTTATTTTTCGGCAAGTCTCGAATGCTGCCAACTGGCTGAGAGGCCAACAACGTACAAGAAAGACTTGCACTTGCACGAGCCGCACCCAGGGGAAAGCCACGAGCCGCAACCCTTAGTCAGGTGGATGCGCTGTCTGCAAACTGTCCCCAGGGGCACGGGCACAGATTTGCAAAAAAAAAAAAAAAAGAGAAAAGTTGGGGGAGAGCAGAGCTGAGAAGACAATCGAATCGAGCCATTTGAGTGACACGTTTCAACGCTATTCCAATGGCCATGGACGACTCTTTGGCCTCGTGCGACGCTTATCTAGAGCGCTGCAGGATGACGATGATGTGAACGTGAACGTGAATGTGAACGTGAATGTGAATGTGAATGTGAATGGGAATGTGAACGACGCGTGTCAGCATTTTATATGGTACACAGCTCAGCGATAAGAGCCAGCGACTGGTTCCGTTGGGAAAGGGCCTTAATCAACTTATTTGGGCATCAGCGGAGCGGCAAACACCAGAGCGCTATAGAACTGCATTTGACACGTGACTCCATGGAACGAGCAGAGAAAAGGTGGGGGTGGTCTCTAGGTTTGGGCTACTTAGTGCATGAAATGGCGACACGTGACCGAAACGAACGTTCGGGGCGTCGTTTTTGGCTTAGCCCAGCACAAATATTATTTATTGCAATTGTATTTTAAGTGGCTCTCGTCTTGTATTGTTCAACAATTTGTTGGAGAATTCGTTTCCAATTCGTTGTAGAGCTCCTTCCATTTGTATTCAACTACGTATTCATTTTGTACAGATATATATGCATATATTTCTTATAGAGTTGGTGAAGAGAAACTCATAATCTTTCATCTTTCCCTTGCACAGATTCATTAATGGGCTCGGCGAGCGAAGACGAAGACGACGATGATCCGCCACATTTGCGTGGACCGGCGCTGGGATTGGGCGTGCTTGGACCGAATGGGCCAGACTCAGCGGGTGGACCGTTGGGCACCTCGGATATATCAGTACAAAGCATGAGCACCGATAGTAAAAATACGCATGACGATTCCGATCAGGTAAGTTTCGCTTGATAAACACCGAATGTGTGGGGAGTTATGTGTAAACTGTCTCTGGGTGTGTGTGTGTGTGTGTGATGTGGATTGGCTTGCATCATTAACAGGTTTCCGTTTCGATCCAATACATATGCATGTAGACAAAGTAATGAATGGAATTGAAAGCCGTGGAGTGGGAAAGCGGGCCGCACTTTGTAGACCCGACGTCAGCCCCTTTTGATTAATGATTGGCAAATGATTATGAGCAGCTCACTCCACACTATATACATATATATCCAATATGTGTATATCTAAATATGTTGCTCATGTATACATCTATCTTTTTCGTTGGTGTTCGCAGGGCTCCTTGGACGGTGATCCCGATGGACGCGGCGATTCTCAGGCGGAGAACAAAAGTCCCGACGATGCCAACGGCTCAAAGCGACGCGGACCCCGCACCACCATCAAGGCCAAACAGCTGGAGGTACTGAAAACGGCATTCAATCAGACACCGAAACCGACACGCCATATTAGGGAGCAACTGGCCAAGGAAACGGGACTGCCCATGCGCGTGATACAGGTGAGTTTTTCCACTCCAATTTCTTACGTATTCGAAAACTGGTGCCACAAGGCCCCCATCGAGTCGAACAGACTCAAACATACCGACTACGGACTGCAATCAATGTCTACTCAGGCGTAACCAACAGCCGAACAACCCAACAGCCAAACAACTGTCAGCTGCAGTACATCAAAGTTTTGCTCTATCCCAAACAAGGCCAGAATCGAAAAACAATAGCAAACTCATTCTAAAGACACAAGCAGGGGCTAGACTGAACCATTAAAGGAAAGTCTAGTCTTAAATTTCTTAAAGAATAAAAATATCTCTCAGATTTTTCCAGTATTTATTTAGTTATATGATTGTCGCTTAAGAGAAATAGCATCAAAATGCTCCATAATATTTCAAGATTTCCTATACAATTTAGGCATATCTTCTTTGTACCCTAAACCCAATGAAAATGGAATGGATTTGCTGCAATATATGTAACAGACAGAAGCAGGCTTGGCAGACCCTATATAGTATATCTATTCTTCATCAGGAACTCAGTCGATCTAACCCTATCAGTCCGTCCGCTCGCACGAACTTAGCGAGAGAGAAGAATTGAAATATATATTATTATTTAAATTTATTTATAAAATAGTATTTGATGCCAGATCTTTAGATATGCTAGCTATGGTATGTTCTTCAATAGGTCTTACCTCTCTACCTTCCAAGTTACGAGAGGTTCAAGTGGGTTTTTTTTTTCTTGTTTAAGCAAAATTGAAGCGTTTGGGGTTTTGCGCTTTAACGATTCCGACTTTGTCTTCAGGTACGCTGCAGAGTTTAACTACGTCTTTGGACTTGGAACTTGGTCTTGGACTTGGGCTTGGGCTAGGGCTCGGCCTGGCCCCCAGAGTGACCAAAAAAAAAGAAAAAACTTTGGTTTTGCTTTGGTTTGACTTGGTTAGTTTTGCCGAGTTCCTGTCTGCGTTTCATCAGCATAAAAAACTCATAAATTAAGCGCGTTTCGAGTGGCAAATGTTTAAACTAAAGCAAAGTCGCGGCTCCCGAGCCAGTTATTGTTATTGTTGTTGTTGTTGTTGTTGCTGGTTTGGTGTTTTCAACATTTTTAAAACCAAATCATAAAAAATAGTCGGCCCCGATATTTCAACGTCGTGGTTGCCGCCTTGCAACGCTTCATTGCGCTGCTCTCTCGCGTTGTTTGCTGTGGTTTTACGGACAACAACAACAATGGAAAAATGTCAGTAAAAACAACAAACCAAATACAATAAAAATAAAATTAATGCCGGCCCCGCAAAAGCCTCTATAAGGCGGGGGCGAGCATAAAAACGGAAGTTCACTGCGCCAACTGCAAAAATAAAATACAAAAACCAAAAAATCAAGACAGACCCACAAAGGTCCCAAAAGCAACTAGTACCCATACATATACTGGCATAAATATATGTTTATGTGAAATTCTTCAGTCCCAAAAGCTGCATCGAACCGCCCACCGAAATAAAAAGGGCTGTCTTTAAGGCATTAAAAAACGAAAAAGGAGCGAGAGAGAGGGAAGAGAACGAACGTCAAAAGCGCTTAAAATCTTTAACGAGCTTGTTTCTTGTTGCATTGAGAAGCGCTGAGAACGGCCGAGAGCCTAACAGCCATGTTAAATGCAAATGTTAACTAACATGCAAGCCAACTGCTACCAATTAAAGCCAAAACTGATGGGAAACTCACATGAAAATGCTACGAAATAACACCCATGCCGATTAGCCAGGAACTGTAGATGATCCGGCGCAAAGGCTTTATTAATTGCAAACGAACACGTTGAGATGTTAAAGCAGTTAGCAAAGCGAATGAATGAATGAATGAGATCTAGTTGGCGTGTCTAGAGATTAACAAAACGCCCAACAGCATAAGATAAGCTCAAGCCATTAATAAAGTTCATAATATTCTGGCGGGAAGCAAAGCTAAAATGAAACTATTTTCGAGACTCATTATAGAATAGATCAGAAACTCTAGAGCTAAGCCTTGACAGAGGGTGCAGCACGATGACAGCATATTATGGGAGCGCAAGTGATATCCCTCTGGCAGGCATCTGTTGGGCTGTCAAGGATATCCGCAGCATATGCCGGCCGGAGTGCAACAACATCATTAGCGCTCTGGCAGCATTGATATGCACCTTGCTCTCGATTTTCAACAGGTTTGACTTACAAATTTTCAATGCCGCGCCCCCGCACACAGCCAGATGTTTAATGCGCTCAGCTCTTGTTGCTTTCCCACAAGAAAAACGAAAAGAAAAACGAAACATTTAACGGGGATTACGCATGCGCAACAGCGGCAGCGGCAGAGGTAGGGGCAGGGGCAGGGGCAGAGGTAGGGGCAGTGGCAAGGGCTGTGCCGCCTTTGAAGTGTCATTGGTTACAGTTAAAGGATATTTAGGCGGCGTGTCGCGTCTTTTTTAGTTGAGTCTTTAAACGCGACAAGTGTGACACAATCAACACCTCTTTATGGGCAACAGTTGTTGTTGTTGTCGCAGTTGTTGTTGCTGTTGTTGTTGCCCTCTTCAAATCTAAACGAAAGTGACAAATGCCAACAAGTTGAAGAGGAGGCGACGCCTGCTGACGATGTCGCTGACGTTGACTTAATCGCCTTGCTCGGAGCAGCTTACGAACACACATACACACACACACACACACATACACAGCTGTGCGCTGTCAACTTTTGCATCTTCATTAATGTTGCATTTTTGTTGGTGTTTTTTGCTTGTATATTTTATTTAATTTTTATTTTGATTTTTTTTTTCTTTTCTGTTTGTTTTCTCTCGCTTTTTGCGCGGCTTTAAAAACTTTGCGACTGACAAGCAGCTGACAGCTGAATCACTTGTTGTTGTTGTTGTCTCTTGTCTGTTGTCTGTTGCTGCAATCAACAATATCCAATAACAAGTTGTCAGTCAGTTGCAACTACCAGGAAAATGCATGCGGTGCGCCCCAAAAGTGAAGCCAGCTGCTAGAACGCCCTCAACAGACACAGACAGAGACAGAGATACAGCTACAGCGACAGGGCTAGAAATGGTAGATGGGCTGTAATTTGATCTGTTGCTGGTGGCATCAAAGAGTTGCCACAGTTGCCACAAATTTGGGACAATTTGTTGTCAGCTTTTGGTGCAGCTATGCGCAACATCTAACAAAAATGTCAACGCCAAGCGATCGAACTATGGCTGAAGGCGAACCGATTTCTGGGCCAGCAGCGCGCTGTCTCCCAGCATGCCTCGGCTTTTATAATAAAATTTACAACAACAACAACAACATCAACAAGAGAAGCAGCAGCAGACACAGACAGAAGCAGCATGACACAAAAAAAAAACTTCCTTAGAACTTTGCCGACAGTGCGCAGCGGGGCAGCACTGCCACGCCCCCACTTGAAAGAAAAAAGAGGGCATACTTAACAGCAAGAGCTTGAGGGGGTGGTGGGGGTCTTGAGGCGCTGCTGGGATTGGCAGACATCACTCTTTGACATGGCAGGTGAGCTGCTGCTGAAGATCCAAATAGAAAGAGAGAGACAGAGAGAGAGAGAGCGAAATAGCCAATAGCCAGAAGCCACACCACAAATAAATCATTGGCATGTTTTGAACATTATAGCCAAATGGCTATCACAACATAATCATGGCCAAAAAAAACAATGCCCATACGAAATACAAAAAAAAACAACAATAAAAACAGTTTTTTTTTCCATTTCATTGTTGGGCAACTTTCATCGAGCGAAGCTATTTGTAGTCCGCCTCAAATACCTCGACTACTGATTGTCAAATTGTGGCTTTTCTCAGCTCCGATATTTGATGCTCAGCAGATCGGCTAACGACAAGTTTGCGCCTGCCCTAGCGTGTGCATAAAAAATAAATGCTTTTTGATTAACTCGTCCGATTGCGGCTAAATCAAAGCAAACTTCCAATTCGAAAATAGACCTATTTTGACGTACAGTCAAGGCTGACTCTGAGTCTTCAAATTGGAGTCTTTTTTTCGAGTAGACAAAGGCTTTTCAGGTAATATCAAATTCAAGTAGTTGCCATGAACAATCATGTATTGAAATATGTTTGTTGGGCTGCTCAAAAACTAAATCAATGTTAAAATAAAACAGAGCAAATTGTATTTTAATAGAGCGATAGAGATAGAGATATTTCTGAAAATTGTGAAAAAGTGAGTTTAAAGTTTTATATTTTATTGTAATAGAGCAAAGAAGATAAATATTTCTAAAGTTTCTGAAAAAGTAAATTTATATTATTTATATTTTATTATAAAGGATCAAAAGAATTAAACATTAAAAAAGTTTCTGAAAAAGTGAATTTATTTATATTTTTTTTCTGAAAAGTTGAAGTTTATATTATTTAAATTTAAAATTTTTTTTTTAATACAATAGATCACAAAAATAGATTTTTCTGAAGTTTCTTGAAAAGAGAATTTATATTATTTATATTTTATTTTAATAGAGCAACAGAGTAGAATATGATTCTGAAGTTACTGAAAAAGTGAATTTATATTATTTATATATTATTTTAATAGAGCAAAAAAAAAGAAGATATTTCTGGAAAAAAGAATTTATATTATTTATATTTTATTTTAATAGAGCAATAGAATAGAATGTGTTTCTGAAGTTTCTGGAAAAGAGAATTTGTTTATATTTTATTTTAATATATCAAAAAGATAGATATTTCTGAAGTTTCTGAAAAAGAGAATTTATATTATTTATTTTAATTATACTTTTTTCAAATATTTGTATATTTTTTGCCTGAATTTGAGTAAGCAGTAACTGTAAAACAGTAAACAGACTTTTATAAAATTCCTCATAATATTGCAAATTTTGTTTTTCGATTCGTTTGGACGTTCTCAAGTCTTCGACAGCGTCTTCTATCTACAATATGAGTTATAGGGTTCTTCTATCTAGACTTTGAATCTGTCAAATGCTTGTTCACACTCGGTTTGTCAACTATAAAACTAAAGAATAAATAAAATAAACTTTAATCTAGAACAATAAAATGGAAATAAAAACAAACTGTAGACAAAGACTCAACTTCCGGCAAGGCGATGCGTTAAGTAAGCTCGAATTCTTTGGGCACCTTTATTTAAATGGGTTACGCTCTCAGCTGTCACGACTTGGGGTTTAGCTATCGCAACGTGCAACCTGTTGCGGCTCAAGATTCCATGTGGTCCACAAACTTGGCCCAAATGGATCACCCATTAGGCATTGGCTTTTATTTTGGTTCGGATTTCTGGCTTTTTTTCTCGATTTTTTGGGCTTTTGTTTTAATGCGTGCGCTCCATTTACGCCAACGTTTAATGCGGCTTCGAGCAAACTAAGCTTTGAAAAATTATAAACAAATAAATTGATGGGGAAGGGGGCAGCCCAGCGGGCAGCGGGAGGCAAATCACACGGACGACCGACGTTTCGGTCGAGCTGGGGCCCCGCTTAATGTGGCGTGCGTTCGTTTTTCGTTCGGCTGGCGCCACTTGGCGACGATCCGCAGATACGGAGATACAGATAGATACCCGATGCGGATGTGGGGGAGACGGTAGAGCAGTCGCCGCGAGGCATTTGTCAAGTGTCTCCCAGACGAGTCTCGCAGCTCGCAGAGGCGTTTATTTGTCAACATACGAATTTCGAGCGCATTTCGAGTTGATTTACATTTTGTTTTATCGCAGCGACGATTTATAATAATTTTTTTTTATTTCATTTAATTTTTATTGTTGTCGGTTTCTTTTTTTCTTGTTTGATTTGCATTTTGGGCCACGGAAGTTGACACAACTTTTTTTTTTCTTTGTTTTTTTAACCAGCTGTAGAACTTGTGGTTTCTTCCCTCTCTCTCTCTCTCTCTCTTTCTCTCTCTCTCTGCCTCTTTCTTTTAAAGTGGCGTTAAAATTGCTGCACTAATTAGTCGAAGATTTGGTGAACGACGCTTTTATTAATTGAGCGGAAATTGTTTGATTGCATTTGACGTTTTATGGCCAAAACAGCAGAAAAAAAGAGGCTTGAAACTGTTGATTCGTGGCTAATTATGTTATCTGCGAGCGGTAACCGCAAGCGGCAAGTTTTGGCCATTTGAAAGCAGCAATTAGACTCGTTGCGGCCAAAACAAATAACAACAGCAACAAACCCCATTGAGAAGAGTTACAAAAGCGGCTAATTTAACGCATTTATCCATGGATGAAGATGTGAAGAGCTTGCCGCAACAAACCAACAAACAGAACCTGGAGGTCAAAATGAAAATGGAGCTGCTCAAAGTTGTAGTTGGAGGTGGAGGCTCAGTCTTAGGCGGCGCCTGCGCCAAACATGACATGGCATTACCTGTATATATATACATATATACGGGGGTTGGAGGAATCTTGAAATTATAATTTCAACAACTCATCAGCTGGCCATTAATTCTCGCAGAGAAGTTGCGACGAGGCGCCAGGCTACCAGCAAATAAATAAATAGAGAGAGAGAGAGAGAGAAGAAAAAAAAACACAAACTGAAATTCACATTGAAATCGAAACCAACATTTGAGACTGTTTCAGCTAGGGTTAAGCGAAAATTGCCTTGTCACGCGGCCTGAAGAGCCACTCAGCAGCCCTTCAGCATGATGCTGAGCGGCAGCAACACCTACTAAACTATGGGAAAACAACAGCTACCAACGGACAGCAGCAGCCAAAGTTAATTATCTGTTAACTCTTACTCGAAGCCAATTCACGCCTGCCAGCTGTATCTGTATCTGCAAGTATATATCCTAGGTATATACTACATATCGGACGGCAGCTGTGGTCGGTAGTCGATAGTTTTCTGTTAGCTGGTAGCCAATTCATCAGTGTATGCTGCTATGATGGGGGCGTGACAGGCGTTACGATAAATGCCCAGTCATGGCCTCTCAGCAGGTTCGAGGCAGGCCAACAATGGCCCAAAAATCAGCTAATGAAACACAAGTGCACAGAGAGACGTATAATTATGCGTTATAAAATATCATTGAGCAGACTGGAGAAGATATCTAGAGCAAGAAATCAAGATATAACTTTGGCATGGCAAAGCAGCTTTAAGCCTCTGCTCTAGCTGCTAAAGTTTCCATTACGTTTGTGGCAACAAGGGGTTAACGCTGATGGGCATCTTTTTCTAAATGCCCGAATGTCGATTGCCGAATGCTCATATATCGCATTACAAATGGAGCCACAGCCAAATCATGTCAATCAGCGCGCGAATACGTGACACACATTTGCAACATGCCCCAAAATGCTGCAAGAACTGAAACCGAAACCGAAATCGAAGCCGAAGCTGAACCCAAAATCCAATCGGGTCACAATGAAGCAACTTTGACTTTTGACTGGCGGTTGCCCAAATTATATGTTAAGCTCTTTAATGGGCCACAAAACGGGGTAAGCGCGGGGGTAAACGGCGGCCAAAACGGGGCGAATAGGGCGAGCCCGAGCCCCACCCGCGCCGAGGAGCTGCCGTTTAACATAATTTGCTATAATTTTCAACACAACGCCGAGCCGAGGAGCTGCCAAGTGGCAGCCGCCAGCCAAGAGGGCCACCTTATCCACACACCACACATACACACAGTGCCCCCACCTGCCCTCCTCCACCTGCACCGCCACCTCCACCTGGTCCGCTTGAGCGAGTCAAAAGCGCAATAATCATTTTGTTATGTTTTGCTTGCGGTGGGACGGGCAGGGGGGGGGGGGGCGAGGGTTCTGAGCCTGATTGCTACCACGGCCATTATGTTACGTTGTTTGCCCTTTTATGTCAGGGCCTAACCTATAATTTAACTAAATGTTCAAATGTTTTGCGAGCAGTGCCGCCCCTGCGTCGCACCCTGCCACAAATAACAAATTTGTTGAAAGCTACACGAAATTGAAAACAAATTTCTCATCTCTTGTTGCGCCTTGTTCCCGGTTCCCAGTTGCCCAGTTCCCAATTGCCGGTTGCCGGTTGCTGGTTGCCGCTCTCAAGTGCGGAAATAAAATATTATAAGCGCTGCCCAAATTGCAGCAAATTTGGCTGGCAGCGCATTAAAGCATATTATATCATAACAAATCGGAACACAACATAACTCATAAACTCTTGTGGGGCACAAGTCGAACGTCAGGATCAACAGCCAGAACTTTAATTGAGCCTCGATCGCACACACACACACACACACACAGGCACATAAGGAGTGCAATTAGCAAATGGGTTAAAAATATTTTAAAAAAATATGTTTATAAGTTGGGTTACGCTATAGCAATTCTTCCGCTTTTATGAAAACTAAAGCTAAAACAAGTAAGAACGCTCTAGTCGGGTCTGTCGGACTAGGAGATCCTAGGAGATCAAGCACGCGCGTCGCTTACTGCATAGATGATTTAGCGGCTGCGCTTGGGCTGCATTCTGGGCAGCACTACGAGAAATTGATTTGATAAATAACTTCAGGTCTAGATGTACTTTCTTGATAAAATTTTCAGTACATAACATTGACATCCAAATGTGTATATATGCGAAATCCGAACTCCCTAGTATTTGAAATACGTTTTTTTCATTTTTGGGGCTAGTGCTGTTAGGAATCTAAAATTGGAAATGTTAATTATCTGGATTTTCATCACAGAAACCTACATAGTCAATTTGGTGTCTTTACCTATTAAGGCCTTTAAGTTTTAGCTTAAAAACAAAGTCAAAATATCGATTGATATCGATAATAAGGAAATAGAATGAGTTATCGAAAAAAAATAAACTTGTACTGCGTATATAATAATATATATCTAAAATTTCAGGGTTCAGGGTACAATTAATCGTAATTCAGATAGGCCCAAGAGTTTGCTTGATATATATAGTAGCTGCAATACATAAGAACTGAAACTTTTTCATTTTAACAAGTCTCTAAACAAGCTGCAAGCATTTTCAGTGCCAATTTCCATGCAACTGCAATTGAGTCTAAACATATTTGTATGCGCTCTGTATAATGGATTTGTGGGCAAAGGGCTCAGGCTTTGGCTGTGGCTCTGGCTGCTAGCCGCACTCAACGCATCAGCCCCGCCCACTGCCCCTAACCATTTTCCCTTTTCCCATTTTCTTTGCCATTTGTTGCTATTTTTCTTTGTCGAGAGAGAGAGAGCTAAGCAATAAAAAACTTCAGCTGAATTGAAATGAAAAAAAAAAGAAGAAAACAAAAACAATTCATGAAAAACAAATAGCAAATGGCAAACTATTGTAAATGCATATTTTAGAAAAGTTGATGCTTTTGTTTTTCCCATTTTGTATTTCGCTCAATTTTATTTTCCTGTATTTTCATTGTTGTTGTTGCATATGAAAATGAAAAATTGTGTGACCGCAGGGTCCAAAAGGGGCAAATAGTTAACAAACACACTGGCATTTACATATATGTCTGTGTGTGTGTGTGTGTGTGTGTGTGTGTGTGTGTGTGTGTGTGGGTACCTTGCCTTTGGCTATGTACGATGCAAGAGTAGGGTCTGAATTTTTGCGGTTTTATTTATTATCTTGCAGTTTCCAAGTAATTGAAATGTGACAACAGCTCAGTCAATAACTGAACTGAACTAGTTCCAGTTCATTAGCAAAAGAGATGGTAGCTATTTAGGAATAGTAGCCTTTATAGTAAGTGAAGGCTTTTGTTGCTGCTCAGCAATTTCATCAAAGAAACTGAACTAGTTCCAATTCATTAGCAAATGAGATGATTGCTGTTTAGGAACTTCTTATAGTAAGTGAAGTATTTGTTGCTGCTCACCAAGTTTATCAATTCAATTGAACTAGTTCCAGTTCATTAGCAAGAGAGATGATTGATGTTTAGGAACTTCTTGTAGTAAGTGAAGGTTTTTATTGCTGCTCACCAATTTCATCAAAACAACTGAACTAGTTCCAGTTCATTAGCAAGAGAGATGATTGATGTTTAGGAACTTCTTGTAGTAAGTGAAGGTTTTTGTTGCTGCTCACCAATTTCATCAAAACAACTGAACTAGTTCCAGTTCATTAGCAAACAATTTGATTGCTATTTAGGAACTTCCTATAGTAAGAGAAAGAATTTGTTGCTGCTCACCAAGTTTATCAATGCAACTGAACTAGTTCCAGGTCATTAGCAAAAGAGCTGATACTGTTTAGGAACATCTTACAGTAAGTGAAGCAAATGAACTAGTTAGAACTAGTGTCTAGCACCAATTGCGAATTGTAAATAAAATTTGATTTGACTCTAATCTAACCCGATAAAAAAACAATAACTAAGCCAACTTCGTTCCGCTAAAAACGTTGTTAATGCTCAACCAAATTCAAAGCCAAATTGAAAATCGAGTTTAGAAACTCTGTCAAAAGAGTCACACGCTTGGCCAAGTGCTCGACACGGACTCGGACTTAATGTCAAATGCTGATCTGAGCTTTTGGCCAAGTTGGGTGTCGGCCCCTTGCACAGCGTGCTACTTCCTTTGGTGTGCATCCTGTGCGCCGACAGCCGACAGCACTCAATGCTCGAATTGGAGTTCTCACAGGCCGAAAGGCTTTTCTAGCGAAATACGCTCGTTGTGCCACAAAATGTCAGTTTCTTTGGAGGAGCATGTGAGGGACAGGGGCTGGGACAGGGGCAGCCCAACTCATATGCATGTCTATGCTAAGTCTGGAGTAGGTTTCGGCCGAGTTGAGTTCATAAAAATGCTCAGAAATTCAAATGAACTGCAGACGACGACGACGACGGCGCTCATCATTAAAATTCACGCTTAAATTGCCTCTCAGAACGGGAACGGGAACGGGAACGGGAACAGCTGCTGATGCTGCATAGCCCCCAAACGGACGCAGAATCTAAGCCAAATTCATTGGAAACTATTTGCCAAAAGAGGACAGACGGAAAGGACACACAGAATACAGCAAAATGAAAAAGAAAGAAAAACAAAAACCAAACACATAAATCACATCATTTCATTGAGAAAACTTTGCCATAGCTAAAATATAAATAAAAAAATCAGTTCAAGTCCAAGTTGAAAACAGTTTCGTTGACCGCCAGCAAAAGATCATTAAAAAACGCGTCCAAGATATGAATATTAAAATGCCAAAAAAGAAACAAAAACAACAACAACACAAAATATTAAAAAGATGAACCAAAATCAAAAAAAAAAACAAAAAAAAAGGGAGACAGAGCGCGGCACGGGCAAAAAGCAAAATGCGAAAAGCGAAAAGGTGCCACTAAAAATTTTGAAATATGTTTTTATTTTATTACTTTGCATGCTGTGCACGGTGCTTCTGGAGCACCCGAAACGATGCAGAACCTCGTAAAATTCCTGGCCCGGCTCTCCGCATACACGATCCGGGACCGGGCCGAGGCCAGGGCTAATTTTGCAACGGCCGTCCGGTGTGGTGGTTGGCGGTAGCATCAATGCAGCAACAACAACAGTGGCAAGGAGGGAGGGGGAGGGGGGAGACTCTGACTGACACACTGGCCAGTGGCCATGCAACGTACAACAAACACACTAATCGTTGGCTCTCCGCTCCGCTCGTCTATCCGCAGGTCTGGTTCCAGAACAAGCGATCCAAGGAGCGTCGCATGAAGCAAATCACCAGCATGGGCCGTCCGCCGTTCTTTGGCGGCGCGCGCAAGATGCGCGGCTTTCCCATGAATCTCTCGCCGGGCGGGCTAGACGATGGACCCGGCTTTCCCTACTTTGCTGCAGACGCTAAATTCGAGTTCGGCTACGGTGGGCCCTTCCATCCGCACGACGGCCCATTCTTTCCCGGCCATCCCGGCGGACCGATGCCCTTCAATGCGCCAGGTAATTATCTATATAGTTATTATATATATATATATATTAGTTTTTGCAAAAACTCTAATTAGTTACTTATCTATTGAAGAAGTCTAGAATTTTCTAGTCTAGTATTTATCGCTTCTTATCAGCTACATACCGAACTTTACCTTAAAACGAAATTGGTCCTAAATATTTTTATAAATTAAAAATATTTTCCACATATTTAACATATATTCTTTAAAAATCTTAAAAAAGAAAGATAATTTGGAAAATAGTTATACAGTAAAAAATAATAAGCTTTAGCTAAACTGCCAATCAATATTATCTATTTCCAATTGGGGTTTTGACTTCTCTAATATGCAAAAGTATCTTAACTTTTTTCAAGTCTTCATTTAATATTACTCATGTTAATATGTAGATATATATAATAATACTTGAAAAAGTTAAGAGTTTCTTGAAAAAATCCAATCACTATTTGCTAATAATCGACAATAGATAACAATTAAACTGTGAATCGAATTCAAATATATCTCTCTATCTCTCTCTTTCTCTCGCCTTGCCCCTTTTTGGCTGGATGGTGACAGGTGGACCAATGGATCACAGTGGACCCATACCGATGGTGAATGAGTTTGGCCTGACGCCCGAGTCAACATTTCTGAGTCAGGCGGGCGCACCGCCGATGCAGCTGCAAACGGCTGTGGGGCCGCCGCCGCCGCCGCCAAATGCCGCCGAGCACTTGCTGCAACAGGCGGCCGCGCAGCAGCAGCAGGCGGCACAGAATGCGCAACAAGCAAGCCAAACGCAGCAGCAGCAACAACAAAATGGCCCGCGCACCGCATCTCCAGAGTTCATGAGCTCGGCGAACTTCAGCGAACCGCAGAATATGCAAAATGAAGGGCTTGTTTGGTAATATACGAAACAGTTGGCAACGCGCCTGCTGTTTCTCAAGACCTACACGCAGCGGCAGCAGCAGCACCAGCAACAACAATACGAAGAGGAGTAGCAGCAACAGCCAAAACAACAGTAACAGCAACAGCAACAACAACAACAACAACAGCAGTGACAAAGCTTCGTCGCGTCGTCGTTGTCGTTGTCGTCGCTGCCGCCGCCCACTGCGCGCACACTATTGCCATCTCACTTCGACACACCAGCGCGTCGCAAGCAGCACGCGTCGTTTTAGAGCGAGAGAGCTGTCGCATTGCGCGCTCGCTCTCTCGCAATTCAAATGAGGAGAAGTTTCGTCGTCGTTGGCTGGCCCTGCCCTGCACCCCCGCCGCAACGCCTCTCCCACAAACCAAAATGCGCTGCCTTTGGCCAAAAAACAGCTGCTCAGCTTTGGTTTTGTTGTTTTTATTATTATTCTGTTTATTGTTTTAGTCTCTTTTTTTATGACTGCGCCAAAATATTTGTAAATTATTTTTAAAAATTCATAGCGAAAACAAAGCAAAAAGCAAAATAAAATCTCTAAATGTACATTAAAATGGGCGCTGCACATAAAGCTAAATATATATAAACGAATATATATATAAAAATATATAAAAAATATGTTTTTTTTTAATCTAAACTAATGCAAGGAAAGAAGAAAGCTAAAAATGTAAAACTTAAAGAGTATAAAACATTAACTAAACGTCTTGTCTGTAATAAACTATTTATGTGTATGTGTGTAAAAAAAAATAAAATTAAAAATACAATTAAAACAAAAACAAAACACAAATACGTAGCCTAAAAGCCGTGTTAGCAAGCAAAAAGAAAAACAAAACAAAAATCCGCTAAACACAATACTTTTTTTTTTTGTATATTAGCACATTTTTATAATTATAAACCAATTTGTTTGCCTAATCATTTTTTTTGGATCTTTTTTTTTATTACATATAAATATATAAATAAACATATTTTATAATCGTTGTCTAACAACATAAACGTAACTTGTGTAGTTTTCTAGCAGCTAAGTTTATATATATAAACTATATATATATATATATATATGAAGAATATATAAAAAGAATGGCGTATGCATACATACTTACATATATACATATATATGTATATATATCATGTAAAGCTATATACAACAGCACACATAGCAAACTATTTTTTTTTTTTTGTGGTCCTAGCTTTTAAGCAACATAATTTATTATAAACAGATCTATGAATGATAAATAAAAAGTATAAAAACAAAATATTTGAAAAGCTAATTATATGTAATATCAAAATGTAAAACTAGCAAAAAAAATATATAGAAATCTATATATAAATACATATATATATTGAAAAGAAAATAAAAGTAAAGTAAAAAAAAAAAACAAATGCAAAATCCAAGGAGAAAACGCGCAAGGACAGCTATACAACAAATATAAATTTCTATATATGTCTCTAAATGCAATGTACGTATATATAAATATATATATATATATATTTATATATTTATATATATGTATATATAGAAAACATAAAGTGAAACCAGCTAACGATATGAGTTTTCAATTGATATTATTATGGATTGGGCCAGGGAACTGAAGCTGGGACTTTGGCCGCATCGCCCTATTACACTTATTATTGATATAATTATTATTATTATTATTATTATTATTATTGTAAAAAGTATTTAGTGTTAGCTTAATGCGTAAGTTTATTGATTGATGCAAGCACAACAACTACAACAACAACAAGAAGAACAGTAAGAGCAACAACAACAACCACTAGAAGAGGCAAAAGGACATCCGTATATACATACATACATATATCATGGAACTTCTTTTAGATGATAGTTGGAGAAGCCAAGCAAATCAATAATAAATAAACAAAACAAAATTGTTAACAAAACAACAAACGATAAAAGGAAAACTTTGATGAAAAAAAAAGAATATAAAAATAAAAAATTATGTAAAAATACATGCCGTCTTTTATGAAAGAAAAACACAAGTATCTATCCACTTTATTTCAGCTTCATTCAGAATTCACATATTTGGATAAGTTTCAGATCTTCCGCTATAGCATACTTTTAATTATCTTTTGCATCTTCATTATATTGGGTTAAAGATACAGTGTATAGATATTAGATGGGTAGATACTTTTGTATCTTCTAAAGAGATTTCGTTGCGTATTTCGTTCTATGTTTTAAATTTTGGCTTGTTTTGGAATTCATTTACTTTGATACAAATTTCGCTTTTATCAATAAAAAAAAGTCAATAGATACTTTTATATCTTAAAGATACAATTTTAAGCACATCAAGCGTTTCATAGATACTTTTGTGTATGTTAAATAATATTATTTCAATCAATTACCGTTGCATTTAATAGATCTTTAATTAATTTTATCTTTGAATATTGCATTTGTATTTTAAAGATACATTTCATGTTATTTCATATTTAGAGCAGCGATTAGGAAGTGTGCACATTACATCTTAACTCGGAACTTTAAACACAAGCACAAGCACACACACACACAGTCACACATACACACGCACACTTACGCACAGCCATAACAACAATAGGCGTCTCGAAACACACACAGATACATGGGAAAGTTAATATGCGTGGCTAATATCGGGGCAACATTATTAATGTTGTGGACATGCACATGCGTGTCTGTTGTTGCGACCAGAGCCCAAACTCCAACTCCAACAACTTCAGCTCTAAGCGAACGTTAAGCGGCTCCATGTTGTTGCTCGTGTGCGTGGGGACTGGGGGCGGTCTATCCGCCTGCAAGGGGTTGAACGGGCAGGCAGGAGCGGGGGGCTGACTGCGCCTTTGTTCGACACATGTGCGCGCATTCACACCTACGACTAGCCTCAAGAAACGAGCAACTGTGGCCTGCTGGGGGAGGGGACTTAACACACAAACTATGAACAATGTGCGATGGAACGCTGAACGTTGAACGTTCAATGCTCAACGTTGGATGTGGCCTGGACACGGCAGCATGATAGCATTTAATACAAAACAATGCGCCTGTTGTTGTTGTTGTTGTTGCTGTTGTTGCTGCTGCAGCTGACCAACATCTCTGGCCATGACGAATTCGGTGCCCAAATACATTTACAGGCGTTGCAAAACGAGATACGCACTGGCCATTGCCATGGCTGGGCAATGGCGGGCTGCAACAGTCATGCAACGAGGCATGCAGGCAAGTATTGCAGTTCTCCAACACACACACACACACACACACACACACACACACATGGGCGCGCTGTGAGGCATATTCTTGTCTAAAACGCATATTAAACGTCCATCAGAGCCGAGCAAGAACAACAACAACAACAACGTGCTATGTTCAATCTGTCCAGCCATCAATCCACAAAGGCAAAAAGGACTCGGACTACCCAGAGCTGACGTGTGACGTGCGTTTATCAGTGGCAGGACAGGCTGGACACGCCAGGACAGCCAGAGAAGCCACGACAGGATGCAGGCTGTCTGTAGCGGGGGTCGGGGAGGCCTGCCTGCCTGCCTGCCTGCCTACCGCTTGACTGATGGACATACGCTATGGCCAAAGGGCGGCGCTCAGTGAATGGCTGCTGCATGGCATGGCATGGCATGCCAGGGCGGGGCAGACTCTGCTCTTGCTACAGCCCTCGGCTCAGCTCAGCTCTGCAATGTTTCCGTTTCCGTTTGTCGCCAAAAATGAATTTGTTAACATTAAATGGCAGTCAGGCTGAACTACGGACACACCCACAACTGAACCACTGTGCTCCTGTGCTCCTGTACCCCCAACTTCAGCTCAGCTCTAATCATCATTCATAGCACATGTCACGATGGGGCGGAGGCAGCTGCTGGGCGCAGCCAGCGTCATGATAAATGCTTCCGAACTTGCAACTTAGTCACGCGCTTCGCTAAGCCCGATCATCATTTAGAGCATATATGTGTAACTATATACATATATATATATATATATATATATACATATGTGTATATGTATTTCTGTCTGTATGTTAAACCACAAAATTGACTCTTTAAGATGCTTTGATCGGCTAATGGGCTTTGCTGCTTGCCTGTTGATTGCTGATTGCCGAGTGCTCCTCTGACCGCCTAATGACTCAATTTTTACCAAAGCAAGGCCAATTATGCGGCAAACAACACACTCGCTTCCCCATTCACAATTATCAACATGAGTCGTCCCGCTGGCAGCGGGGCAGCAGAGCCTGCAGGAGCGGGCAGCGCAACTTGCAACTGGATTTGTTGCGTGCGTGCAACGCAATGACAGTAAACGGCAAACTATGTTTGATTTGAAGCTGTCGAAAGCCAGCTCAAAGCTACAACAACAACAGCAACAACTGCAATAAATAACAACAACAGCACTTTCAACATGTATATAAATAATGGGCTTGCAACGAATTGCTTATATCCTTGAAACAATTGCGGGAGTAAGCGAACAACAATTTGTTATGGAGACAATTGAGTAAAAAGTTTAACAAGCATAATTGTGGCAAGCCAGTTCGAATCCAACATTTTACAATTTTCCAATTATTTAACCCAAAAACAAGTAAACTTCAAAGATTATAACTCAAAAATTTGTTTAACAAGCCAACTAAGTTCCATAGACAAAAAATATCTTTAGGTTGAAGTAAATTTTATGAAACAGCTTTTCAATGCATTCTAAGAGTGGGTTTTTGTTATAGAAAGAATATAATACTTAGTATATATACATATATGATTAAGACCAGCTAACAGCAAGACTACAGACTGGAATTCGCTTCCGAATTCAGCTCGATTCGAACCCGCTTGCATCTGTTACAGACTGCTTGACTATCTAATGTAGTTTAATAAGTCTAAAACAATTAGTAAGTCCAAGATTTATCTATCCGTTATGCTATCCAACGCAATGCATAAGCCGTAATGCTCTCCGTAAGTATAGCCCCTATATTAGAAGTAAGGAGCTGGGCAAATTGAAAAGTTCAAGTTGTAAAAGCAGACAAGAAGTGACAGTCAAATGGAACTGAACCGAACCACGTCAGCGCGAACCGAACCGCATTCAACTGAACTGAACTGAACTGAACTAAGCCGAAACGGAACTACGCTGAGCCTTCCTCGAGGGGGTCCGCTACTATTGCTGCTGACACGCAAACCTACTCCAATTTCCAGGGCGACGTGTCTGCCAAGTGTCAGGCGAGGCACAAAGATTTCACTGTGGCACATCGCTGACACTCTGCTTGGGCAAGCAGACAGACAGAGAGAGACAGAGAGAGAGAGAGAGAGAGAGAGAGAGAGAGGGCTTACGTGTGGCACAGCTAGTGCACATTGCTTTCTCGAACTCGTGTTTTGTCATTAAAGCGCTGCAACTGCAAATGCCAAACAACAGCAACAACAGCAATTGTTGTGGGGCTTATTAGTTCGGCTAAGTGGTCGATTGTTCAAGTGGTTGGCCACAAAAGTTTCCGGCTTATGGCAATATGTTAGATAATTCCTGGTAGTTAGCAAGCTATTAAACAGTTATTACATTTTCCTCTTTCATTCGATGTTCTCTCTTTAGTTAGCGAATTTCCTTAGTTTCCATTCTTCAAAGGAAGGAAGGACCTTTGAACTGTGTTCTATGACAAGCTACTGGATCGAATGAATATGATAATGATTTATGTGATAACTTTATCTCTCTCTCTCTCTCTATCTCCCTTTCTTTCTTATATTTGCTTCGGCTTAATTTATCTGTATTTATCACCAAAGTAACCAAACTTTTTTTATATTGAAATATATATAGTTTAGATCTGGAAATTCCTAGTATCTCTTTCCTAGTTGTTGTTTTCTAGGATATCTAGCTAGTCTTAATATTTTAGTATGGAATTCGATTCTTTGCTTGCGCACCTCGTAGACGAGTCGCATATGGACTCTACGGGTCAGGCCCTCTGGATGATATATGAGCCAAGAGCTGGGCTGTCAGTTAACCGTTTGTTTGTTGGGCCTCCGTCTCCATTGGCGTCCACACATGCAATGCTACTGTGCTGTGTTCGGTATTCAATGTTCGGTAGTCGGCAGTCAGGTCTCAGTGTTCAGTGTTCAGTGTTTGGTTTTTGGCCGCGTTTCCATTGTGAACACGCAATGTCATTTCACGCTAAGCTCGCGATATGGACATGGACTTGGACATGGCCATGTCCAACTGCGGAGTTCTGGTCCTGGGACAGGCTGAGACGACCAGGCAAGAGGGCACGTAACAGCGGAAGCCGACGGCGCGGCGCATGCGTACCAGGGGCCAAAGGCGGAGCCGCCGCAGGACGGAGGGGCGGAGGGAGGGGGTAGAGGAACCCGCATATGTCAGCGCTCGCAAATGTGTTAATATTTGATAAGCTCAATATGTGGTCGAGCCAAGAGCCGCCACCTGGGGAACTGCGAGTAGCGAGTAGTGCAAGCAGGCAGCGAGCCGGGCCGGCAGTGGGAGAATTGCGTGTCGCATGCACATGTACATGCGGCAGCTACTGCTGCACCGCCACGAACCCGAATGACACCGAAAACCCCGTAACGTTGGAAAATTGTTACGAAAAAGTATTAAAGGCTGTCAGTTTGACACCTTGCAACGCCGGTGATACCGCAGAGGACATCGCTTCTCCCCCAGCTCAGCGATTGGACATGCGACGCTCCAATTTCAGCTACAGCTGCCCAACCACTGCAGCGAGGGTTGCTTCACACACTTGACTAGCTGAGCTCTAAATGTGCGAGGCTAAAATTATATCTGATACAACTCGGATAAGCAAATGGAATAATTTCCAGGAAAGTAGAAAATTAAGGTTTTACTTGAGATTGTGGATTGTGTTTCCTTGTAGCAGATAAGTTTCTGATGTGAAAATATGAATAATTACTAGGAAAGTAGAAAATTAAAGTTATACTTGAGATTGTGGAAAAGTTTCCTTGTACCAGATAAGTTTCTGATATGAAAATAGCTTCAACTCATCGTGGAACTATATACTTTATTCAATTTTTGACATTTGTTATAGATAATATTATTTGAGATTCGCTGAGAGGAGCGCTTTGAGGTTCCTCAGCATTTTAATGAAGCACAACGGCGCCAAGAGGGACAACATCAATTTACACTAATCTTTCGACTCGACGCACTTGGGAGAAACAAAACGAAATGCCATCTTGATGCGAAATGGTTGCCGTGCCGATTCGCATGCCCTTGCCCTTGCCCTTGCCTTTGTCCATATCCACATCCACGTCCCTGCCCATTGCTGGGAGCTCCGTTCCGGTTCGCAATTCTCAATGCTCTCAGTTGGCATTCAGATGGAGCGCTTAGCGCTACGGTTAATTAAACGATAATTTCGCATGATTTTAGTGCAGCGTTCGGTCTTGGCCATGGAGCTCCACTTGTTCCACGGAAATCACAAACGGACCACAGGACGATTTTGATTGCTGAGCATAAAGCGTTTAAATGGAGCGTACCGCTGCTGAATTTCAGCTTATTTAATGCAAATGAAGCGGCCATCTCTCAACCGCAGTGCCCTCAAAAGCCACAGCAGTAGCAGCAGCAGCACCACCAGCAGCAGCAAATCAGACGCCAAGCTCTTGCCCCATGCTCCTCCAGCTGCCACTGGGCATGGCGCAGACCATTTCACAGTCAAGACAAACATGCGTACACGCATTCGCATTCGCACCCGTGTGCACATATTGACAGGCACTGTTGACGGTTACGCCTGCACCGGACATGGCACTCCACCATCCCCCCTCCCCCCTGCTCTCTGTCCACTGTCTTTGTCTCAGTCCCTGTCCGTCTCTGTGTCTATGTCTGCATGTCTTTGTGTCTGCAATCTAGTTCAATCTATCTAGACATCTAGGTGGGGCACCGACTTCTGCTTGCTGCCACCACGCCGCACCGCTCCGGCTCCAGTTCCAGTTCCTGCCCTGCTGCTAAGGGCCACACACTTTTTACGTAGGCAGCCAACTCGTTCGCTCGTTCGTTGTTGCTGCTGTTGTTCGATATGTGTCGCTGACACGTGTTCGTTTCGGGCGACAACAGACAGCTTTATTACACGAGTTATGAACACAAAGATACAAATGCAGATACATTGCTCACACACGCACACGCACACACACACACACACACGCAGAGAAGAGGCGGCAAATTTACATGCATCACATAACCAAGGTGTGTTCTGTTTGCTCTTCTTGTTCTTGTTGTTGCTGTTGCAAGTACGCAATATACATTGAAATTTTGCACCACATCAATATTGAAATTAATGCAAATTACAAACATCTAATTGATGATGAGCAACCTGCCGCACAGATACCCTGGCGCAGCATTGCATATTGGAATGAAATCAACATAGACTTCAATTAAATTGCACATAAATCTGTAATATTACATATGCATTAAAGACCTAAGCAGAACATGAAATTCGGGGAATTCATATTAAATATAATACATATTGGAAATTGAGCAAATGAATATGAATATTTTAAAATTTTGCTGCAAAGAAAAAACTAGAAAATCCGGAAGACAGGCTTATTGCAGGCTTAAAGTAAAAGTCAGACGACTTTGTAGGCTTTTTTACCTAAGTCCTTTAAAGTGTTAAGGTTTTTAAGCCCTCAAGTTTTCAACTACAATGTAGCGAGAGACTTGGAACAAGAATATGCAACTAATGTATATCATCCCTAGATAAAAATAATCCCATCTATAGATTCACATTCGGCCAATTATTTATCACTTTGGGGCAATCGAAGCTAAAGAGTTGCAATTTGAGTTATATGTATATATTCCCAGAATAATATATATTTTATATGAGTAAGTAAAAGTATAGGACTTACCTATAATCAAGTTGATATAGACCAGCTTAGAAGATTTGCAACAAAAATATAATCTCCAGATAACTATAGCTATTATGAATCCCTAATTAGATCAACGCTTATGCAATTTTACGCAAATATAAAGCTATGCTGGGTCCCAGGCCATAAAAATTGAAAGGGAAACGAACTGGTAGATCAACCTGCACAGTTGGCATCAACAAATCTACTTACTTAAATACATAACATCATATGTCAGACTTATTGAACTAAAAGAGAAGGAAAGACCAGCTTGGTATCAATTTATTTATCCAACAAAAAGACCGCCAATTAATTCATCAAAAATTTAGACCAAAATATTGTATCTAGGATTGCTCAAACAAAAATAATTAGATTAAGCTGAAGACATACAAAAATAACCCACCAAGATTACTTAAAGACTGCATTCCCCTCGATTTTCAAGCAATAACCCAATAAAATTACTTTTCAACCCAACAAAAACTGAAATTGATCAAAAAATTTAAAATATTTAAAAGAAACCAACCTGTACCACTTAAGTAAAGAAAAAAACTCTGTTGTATAATTAATTCCTATGCATAATCTATTCTTTTATCTTATACTTAAGGTACCAAATGTGAAAGGCAAATTCTTTCAAAAAAGAGAACCTGTGTTATATACTTAATAATATGATAATATAATTGTGGAATACTATAGCTGAAGCCCATAATAGCTAGTGCTAGAGCTGGAGAACCATCGGTAGTGGCCTTACTCTATAGTTTTACTATCAATATTATCGAGAGTTCCATCGAAAAGTTTTACTATTTAAAAAGTAAGTTTTTAGAAAGCGAAATACATTTTAAAATTCATTAAAACAAAACAGGCGTCTTCTTTAAGCTATAACATAATGAGTTCCATAAAATATTAAAGTTTACATTTTCGTTTGCTTAATTATCAAATTGTTCATTCATTATTCAACCATTTTTTAATGTTAAAATAAAGTTATTTGATTAATGTGTTTTTTTATTTCAAAGAAGTCCTGCGGTCAGTTATGATCGCCCCATCCTTACTCTGTATGCTCCAACACTAAGGAGCTAGCCGTATTTGATAATAACTTTAAAGCGCAGCGGCTAGGTGCATATAGTTGAGGTTCATTAATCTTAATGAATCGGAAATCATGAAATCAATAAGATTAAAATATGTTATCAGTTACCTTCGTATACCTTAGCAAATATAATAGTACTTAAAAATGTTGTATAAGATAAAAAGAGTCGATTTAGTTCTTTCACTCACATTAAAATGTCAATATATCTACATCGAGGAACTCCCATCGATAAGTCGAAAAACTAAATTTTCCTAGATACTATCGATAGTGCTTTCGATTGTTTTCCAGCTCTAGAAAGTGCTACATACTATAAGCAAAGTTGATAGTTTAAAGCTAAATAAATAAATAAATATATTTTTCCACATTTTTAGACCTGACATTCCCAAACTAGAAGTAGATCTCCGAAATGATCTGCAAAATGTCTGTAAATGTTGATATATTATGAAATGAAGGCGTTTTTAGAACGTGAACGAGTATCATGCAGTCGACTGCGCCCGACTGCAACATTGCTTCTTCATTTCATTGCATTCATCTATAAAAACGTGCATATTTCTATCAAAAAAAGAGTTCGATGCTTTAATTCGCGAATAATGAGGCATTAAAGCTGATTTGCAAAATGTTGGTCATCAAAAATCTCTTTTTTTTTGTCTACCAAAGGAGATACACATACATGCACACATTCTAACGTAACTTATTTAATTGTGTGTGTGTTATGAATTTTTATTGCTTTTTTAAGGCGGAGGCTTGAAGGAGCTGTTACTTGATTTTAATGTCTTTTCTCTGAGGCTCTGCTTTTGTTTAGTCTCATATTCTTTTTCTGTTGATCTAAGCGCATTTTGTGAGGTTTTCTGATTTCTGCTGAACTTGTGCAAAACGAATGTGTTACAGCAGCAACAACAACAACAACAAGAACAACAACAAAGTATTCACATTGAATTGCAATAAAAGCAAAATCAACACAAAAATCGTAATAAAATCAAAGCAAACAATGCGAAAAAAGCGACAGACAGCAACCAAAAGCAAACACAGACGACCAAAGAGAAAGGAGCGACAAAGAGAGACAGAGACAAAGAGAGAGAGAGAAAGAGTAAGTAGAACGGGGTTGCCATTCTCATAGACGTATGTATGTATGAGTATGCGAGGGCATATCTCTTGCTGTATATCTTTATAAGCTATATATGTATGTATGTGTGTGTGCGTGTGTGTGTTTGTACAACCGACGCCATATTTAATAACATATCAATGACTATTTCATTTTGTTGTGTATTTGGTTGGGCAATTTAGATGACAGCCACAAAAACTATATTGGTTAGTTTTACTCCCGATTTATATACTCGCTCACTCCCTCTCCCTCTCCATCTTTTTCTTACTGCCTCTATGACATGCGCTACACAAAAGGAAAATAAATAATTGTTGTCACAATTTCCATATGGTTTTTATTTTACTCAAATTTTTCAAACACTTTTCGCGCAGTCAAAAGAGAAATTTAAGAACTAAACTACTTAAAGTAATTAAATATTTCTCATATCTTTAAAAACGAGGTCCTTGAAAATGTATTTCAAGTCAAATTGTGCGAATTGAACAGAAAACAAAAATAATAATAAATGTAAATAAACTTATTTATAAAATTCCACATGAGCTGTTCGCTATTGACAGCCAAAATCAGCAGACAAAACTTTGGGCTCCGACTTCAACTTTATGCTGTCTCCCCCTCAGCTCTCTCTCCCTCTCTCTCTCTCTCTCTCTCTATCTGGCTGTCTGTCCCGTTGTCTCTTGTTGGGTTTCACCGCGGTTTGGTTTTGGTTCGAGATTTGTTGGCGCTTTGTGTTTGTTTTGTGTTTAGCAGACAAACAGCAAAAATGAAAATCAACAACAGATTTGCAAAAGCGCTGAAGCCTCGTTTACCCATCACACAAATACACACAAACACACACAAATACACACATACAGTCCTTCTGTGTGCGCCCAGCGGTTTTGTCTCTAAAAATATCATAAATTCTTATTACAATTTTTCATTTATTTATTTTTGCAGTGCTTTATTATTTGTTTTGCCATTTGCCCCACACACACACACATACACACAAACACACAATCACACACAAATACAGCCAAGGCAGCAGCAGCAACTGTATAAAAAAATATTTAACTGTATGCAAAAAGGAAACGGAAAGCAAAAATTTATGTGTGTGAAGCATTTAAAAGCTTTACAAACATTAAAATGTCTGTCTAACTGTATCTGTGTGGGTGTGTATGCTTATCGGCATCAAAAATTGCGCACGTATATGTCTGCTTGTGTGCATGTGTGTGTGTCTCATGTTTGCGCAAATCGTTAGAGCGAAGAGTTGTGTAAATATTTGTATGAAAAATTTTTCCGAACGTGGATTAAAAACTTTTGCCATGTTGCTTGGTTACAGTTTTCTGTGACAGACGACAGACACCCCGACAGACACCCCGACAGACACCGAGACAGACAGACAGAGCGAGTGAGTCGGATGCAGCAGCGCAAGCGAGCGAGCGAGCAAGAGAGATTGCAAAGCAAATGCATTTAGTTCGACGCTGGTTATTTTGTAGCTCTATCTGTTCTATCTATTACAGATTTATTTTGAAAATTTTATTAGCATATTTATTTACTTTCTGCAGCGTGTGTGTGTGCGTGCTTCTCTCTGTGTCTCTGTGTGTGTGTGCTTTGAGGTTTTATGTCGCTCTGTTTGGGTTTTGTATTTTGGTTATTTTTGGCATTACGCATACGCCGTGTGTTGTCTGAACAATTTTGCGAACGGTTGGATCGAGCCAAAAAGCAGTTGCTGCAAATGATGAAGCTTAAATATGCATTTAAAACAAATAGCTAAGGCAACTATTTAAAGGCAGCAAATTTGAAAATGTATAAATAATATTATATTTCCTCGGCCTGCAAAAGAAACAAGTGAAGAAGAAGAAGTAGAAGAAGTGAAAAAATAAGTAAAGAAGGGATTTTGATAGCGTAAGCAAATCCCATTAGTTAATTCACCTGAAATGAAGACTTTCACTGTGTTCAGCTAAATGAGCAAAATATTAGTTGTAAAGTATATAGTACAGTTGTGTTTGGGTATAGTGAACACCTCCATATAATGAACACCCCAATTTTGACACTCTAAATAGTAAACAATTGAAAATCTCGAAATAGTAAATAAAATTTTGAAAGCAACAAACAACACAAGAAGGAATCAAAACTGAAAGAGGGTATTCCTCTAATTTGTATTTTTGCTGTTGACTGTTACAAAATCAGCTGTTTCAATTCGCCAATTCTTTTTATAAGCAAACATTTATGTTCTTCTACTAATTTAATGATATAGAGAAACAACCAATAATCAGTTCACTATATCCAGACGAGAGATGGGCGTCGGGATCGGGATTTTCGTGACACGAAATTGTCCTGAAACAATTTTTGAGCTGGTTGGGAAAGATTCGAAAAAAGATCATGGTGGCATGGTAAGAGATTCTAGAAATATGCTCATGAGAATCGAGATTTTCGGACGGGTAACGGGAATGCCGCCGTCTCAGAACATATCTCTAGAATCTCTTAACATGAGTTCGTAACCAAGTACTCATTCGACCTTCCCGTACTATTTTGGAATCTTTCCCAACCCACCCGATTCCGAAAATCGTTTCGGGACAGTTTCGAGTCTCATAACTCATAACTCTCCCAACTCTAATCCAGTTACGACTGTATATTTCCATTTTCTTAGAGTTTAAAGTAAGATTTGGTCTTGAACTCTCTGAAACTGTTAGCTAGCCGCCCTTAATAGGCAAATAGGCAAATGTTTGTCATTATTTGAGGCTTATTACACGTTCAATTTCGCAGCAGCGCATAACTTATAATTCGAGGAACTTTTGCAACTTTCGCACTCGACTACGGCTCGTATGCCGAGTGTCGAGTGTCGAGTGCTGCCCAATCAAAGTTAGCCTATTCCATTTTAGCCATTCAGCGCCGGGCCGCATCTACGCAGCAGCATTCAACTTTAAATTGAGGCAGCAACTTTTTCACTTTAAGCAACAACAAATGGCAACAATATGAAACAGCAAGAAAAAAAGTGTGAAATTTTAAGTACTTGGAGCGCCCCTGGCGCATCCACAGCCGCCACGAGATGGCAAACGAGGCGTGGCATTCACGCTGCCACCTGGATGGGCACACACACACACACACACACACGCACGCAGGGAGACAGATACAGCTACATGCATACGTAAATGTACATATATATAAACAAGCAATACGTATTCATAACGCGTATACGCCATGTTGTTGTTGACAGCCATTTTGTAGATGTGCGCGCCGTCGCCTTCGCCGTCGCCCCACTTAACAACCACTTGAGCACCGTTCCAGGCACCAACTCTAGCCAACTCTAGCTCCTACTCCAATCAGCAACTCCCACTCCACCCACTCCTAGCTGCCATCTCTAGCTCGGTCCCCCTTTCCGGCTGAAAATTCAACGAGGCGTTCGTTTATTTGAGCAACGGCACCTTTGCGTGGCAAAAGCTCATTTGAGGGCGCACCCCGCCCAGACCCGTTGCTGTGGGGGGGTGGGGGGTGTGGTATGGGTCACGTAAATAAACACAGCTCAAGCGCAATATATTGACGATGTTGAAGCGGAAGAGCATCATCATAGCGGTAATCATGTTACCTCAATTCGAAATGAATTCATAACTGAATTTTCGCATTTTCCACCCCAGATACCCAACTAACCAGACCCTGGCCAGACCCTTGAGCGCTGCCAACGTCAACCGGCTAACCCTGTGTCGCCCCATCCCCCCTCTAGCAGCAACAGCATCAGTCAGTCATGGCAGCAGCAGGAGGAGCTGCGTGGAGCAGAAGTCGCAACAGCAACAGCAACAGCAACAGCCAGACAGACAGACAGACAGCAGGATATATGTAGAACGTGTTGCTGATGGGCTCTCCTGCCTGTCCTGGCGTTTGTCAAACCAAACGAAATGCTGTTTTAAAGTGTTCTTCGCGTGCTGGCAACAAAACATAAAAATACACAAAACAAACAACACGGCCAACTAAGCCGCTCATTGAACTTCATATACTCTATCTCCTTCTTTTTGAAAAATCCAAAAATCTTTCCATACTTGATGGACAGACTCGCTTACTAACAGACTAGCTAACTAACAGTCAGAAATAGTTAGTTTAGTTAAAAAAAATCAATGGGGGAAACTGAGATACTTCTGCGAAATCCTGCAATTATATATTTTCTATTTCCACATTATATCTTATTGTAATACCAGATGTAATAGATGAATTAAACTCATATGCCACAGCTGGCTGAAATTGGAAAATTTAAAACAATATACATAAATTTGAATCATTCTACATTCGGAAATTAACAGAAATATAATAGTAATAATCACTGTTGCCAAATCAGCTTTTTTCCCGTCAAATCAGGTCCAATTGCGGGAAAAATTCCAAAACAGCGGGCAGCGAGAAATATACCTTTTGAAAAATAGATTTGGCTGTTTTTCATTCGACTTAATATTTTCATGAGGTTTTATAAAATGAAGTAGAAAATGTAAAAATTTCTTATAATTTTCTGTGGTGAGCCAAAATAAAAAAAGTTGTCAAATTAATATGTCTGTAGTATTGAAGTCTCACCAAGAAATCAAAGTTCTTTCTCAAGCAAGACAATTTGCTTATCAATAAAAATTTCACAGAAATTCAATACATTTTCCTACAAATCATTCAAAATTTGATTCGAAAAGTCAGCTTTTTTTCTAGCTTTTTCCTCCGCAAACTTCGTTTTTTTTGTGCTTCATTTTCCAACAAAAGTTGGCAACACTGGTAATAATAGAATTAACAACTAAGCCGGGTCAAAGTGCATATAGCCATATAGACTATACATATATCTATAATAACAAAATTTGCTTGGAAATTACAAATGAGCTGGAGAGCCGAGAGCCGAGAGCCAAGCTGGCTGGTAAGCTGCTGGATCCCAGGAGAGTGTATAAAAATGACAAAACTCGTTAGCTGGGATTCCATTGCGCTGGATTGGCAGCCTGGCAGCGGGACCATGGCCGGGTCCTGGCCTCGTCATCAACGCGCCGTCACCGTCACCGACGGATTTGCAACTGGCTGCATGTGTTGGCTGAGTGGTGCCTGTCTGTCGGTTGGGTGGCACAGGTTGGTGCTTGGTCCTTGGGCGGGTGGTTTCTATTTGCTACCGTTTCATGCTGGCTGGCTGGCTCTGGCTGGCTGGCTGGCTGGCTGCTTGGACGGCTTGGCTTGTGTCCGCCAGCTTGTCCCTGTCGCCGACGAACGTATAATGTATTTTGTGCTATCCTGGAACTGGTTCTAGGCGTGCATTTTATCTTGTTGTCGTCATCCTTGTTGCTGCTTGTTGCCGCCCATCCTGCCCATGCACAGGATGTTGCTCGTTAAATTTTCTTTATGAAGTTAACTGTAAATGCTGCGACGTTGCCTACCATTCGAGACCTGCCAGCCCTGGCCCCGTCCCCGTCCCCGTCTCCAGCTAGACTTCCACTTCAATTTCATTGCAAAAACGAGAGAAAACTGCGCAAAATAAAATGTAAGAAAAAGGCAAAAACAAGCAAAGAAAATGCAAAAGAATTACCATGTAATGCAATTTCCCAGCTGGCGCACGGCGCCAATGCTTAAAGCTTTAAGGCCACGCCTCCTGCGCCCTCGCCGAAGATCAACAGCAACAACAAGAGCGCATTACACGTGCCATGAATTTCCATTTTCAAAACAAATGCAAATATTTAAATTGCATTCGCGACAGTCACAGCCATTCGCCAAAATCTCTGTTGACTGTGGCGCCCGCCTCCCACTTTTCCCCTTGAACCACTCGCACCACTGCCACTGCCCCCCACACCGCTTCGCTCAACTTTGGCCCGCGAAGCAGCAGCAGCAGCAGCAGCAGAACATGCACCTTAAATCATTCGTTCTACAAACAGATAAATTATGTTTTACAAGAAAATTCACAAAATACGAAAAAAAAAAAGAAAAAGAAATTTAAAAGAATATATAAAAAAAATATTAAGAATAGAAGCTATGGAGAGAAGGGTGGGCAGCAAGGAAACTCAGAAGTGCGAGGCACAAAGAAAAGTCAAACAACGATAACCATTAGGCAATAAAGACAAACCAAATCCATTGCAAAAGACTATCAAGTGTTCTTATAGAAGTTCTAGATATAAATATATATTAGAGAACCTATTAGGGTTCAAATTTATTCTGGATAAATTATAGGATAAGCTTGTATCTTATATCTTATATCTTATATCTTATATCTTATATCTTATATCTTATATCTTATATCTTATATCTTATATCTTATATCTTATATCTTATATCTTATATCTTATATCTTATATCTTATATCTTATATCTTATATCTTATATCTTATATCTTATATCTTATATCTTATATCTTATATCTTATATCTTATATCTTATATCTTATATCTTATATCTTATATCTTATATCTTATATCTTATATCTTATATCTTATATCTTATATCTTATATCTTATATCTTATATCTTATATGTTATATCTTATATCTTATATCTTATATCTTATATCTTATATCTTATATCTTATATCTTATATCTTACATCTTATATCTTATATCTTATATCTTATATCTTATATCTTATATCTTATATCTTATATCTTATATCTTATATCTTATATCTTATATCTTATATCTTATATCTTATATCTTATATCTTATATCTTATATCTTATATCTTATATCTTATATCTTATATCTTATATCTTATATCTTATATCTTATATCTTATATCTTATATCTTATATCTTATATCTTATATCTTATATCTTATATCTTATATCTTATATCTTATATCTTATATCTTATATCTTATATCTTATATCTTATATCTTATATCTTATATCTTATATCTTATATCTTATATCTTATATCTTATATCTTATATCTTATATCTTATATCTTATATCTTATATCTTATATCTTATATCTTATATCTTATATCTTATATCTTATATCTTAATATGAGGAGTTCCTAGTTGATAGCTTTAGTATCCAGTGCTACAGTTTCTTCATGCACTTAACGTATTAAAGCTGTACAAAACCAATGAGCTCCTATCGAAGCGTATTAAGCTCCAAACGAAAGTAGCCAAACAAAACGCAGTCATGAAAATATGTATGTAGATGTAGAAGTGTGTACATAAATAAGAGTAGAGGGAAAATCATGAAAAATTTCCCAAGTAGTCAAAGTGCGGCAACAACAACAGCAACTTCTACAAGCACAGTGGCAAAAGAATAATGTGCACAAAGGCGGGCTGCCAACGAAGGGAAAGGGGAAGAGGGGCAGAAGAGAGAGCAAACAAAGTCACGAGTAAGAGAGGTAGTCAGGACGAAAGGATGTTGTAGCCAAGGCGAGCCACTGCTTAAGTGGCAAGAAAGCGTTAGGTTCTAGAATCAGGGAAAGCGCACAGTTGTCCGAAATTAGGTAAACTCTTGTCCGGATTTTCTTTGTATAGCCAAAGATATGATTATTCTCTATAAGAGATAAGCAAAAAGATATTGCTTTAGACATAAAGCAAGTTTTAGCTTAGGCCAATTCACAATATTAAAACCAAGAGAAATTCATGCCTAAAGTTATTATTTGACAATGATTATTTTGAGTTTTTTCAAGTTTGCTCCACTGTGCAGTGAAGTATTCTCGATTCAACAGAAGAGGCAAAAGAAAAAACTAAACGAAAATGGCAAAGGAAATGAACCAAGAAAAATTACAATTCTCAACTTGTTGTTGTTGTTGGGGCGACGACTGCGACGGCAACTGCGGCAGCGGCAGCGGCAGCGGCAGCGGCTGCAACTGCGATTGCGACAGCGAGTGGGGTTGGAATTGAGCTTTGGTACAACGAGACGGCGGCGGCGACGTCGACGCCATTTTGTATGCAGGTGATTTGGCAAACGGTATAGCTGTATCTGTGCGAGTGTGCGTGCTGATGTGTATGTGTGAGAGTGTAATTTTTATCTGGCAACTTTTATCATTTTTTATTTTTACACACATTTCGTTTGCCTTTGCACCAGCAAAATCTCATAAAGCGCGTCAAGGTAAACGCAAGAAGGGCTATGGCAGCGGGGGTAACAAACACACACACACACACACATACACACATATGCTAGCACAAAAGTGAAAGAAAAATTGCGTTCAACTTTGAATGAGTTTTCACGCAGCAGCCAAAGAAATGAACTAAAGATGCGGCACACAAACGAAACGAGTCTCTCAAGGCTGAAAGGCAGACCCCAGACCCAGATCTGGCCCAGCCTCCAAGCACGAGACCCAACAAGAGCAACACAAGCAGCAACAAAAACTGCTATTGTCATCGTTCTTGTTGTTGTAGCAACACAATTACACAACGCTAGAAGGTGATATATATATATATATAGTATGTGCGTGTTTATATATACTCATAGAGCTTCCCATAGAAACAAGGCAACATTGAAGACATATATTAAAGCAGCACAAACATCAAATATGCAACATTTTTATATATTTAGGAAATAGTTTTGGATGTCCACTTGAACTTTTCTAAAAATAATTCTTCTCTGATTTAAGCCATTTCTTTTTTGTTGCCTAATTTGCATTGTGTATAAAAAGCAAACCTCATTTTGTTCGGTAAGTTTCTTAACTTCAAAACGTAATCGAACTCAAAATTCCATTCAATTCAATAGTCAAGTTTTTGCCACTTATTAGATGCAAAAAAAAATATGTTTTTTTCGGTTACTTTAACCCACCTTTAACTGGCTTTAGCCAATAATGCGCCAAGAGTATGCTATGGCTTGTTGTTTTCTGTGCCTCCTTTTTTTCTTCTACTGGCAACCCCCTGATGTCTTTGGTCTAGCACCCCAAGGCTTAGTGAAATGGCAGTTGGAGTGGGTGGGGCTGGGGGTAGCTGCGGCCAATGGGAGCCGTATCAAGTGGCGGGCAGTCAAAGTAAATTTAGCTGCGTTGCCAGTAGCTATGACCAGGGACCAGCACGAGCCCCTATTCCGGCTTTCTGACGGTCTGATGCACACCTCCTTTGCCTCTCGTCAAGCTCGGCTAGGAATTGTCATTGAGCTTTGACTCAGGTAGCTGCCACAGCAACTGCCGCAGCGTCCCGTCAAACGTCTTCAAAGACTTTTCCTGCGTTGGGGCGCAAGTAGCACAACAACAGCAAAAATAAACCTGGCAGCCATTTTGACTGACTGTTAGCTCGTCCTGACGTTCTGTCGGTATTCTCCTCCTCGACTTCTCCCATCGTTCTCCATCTATCTGTCCGTTCATCCGTCCGCCTGTTTATGCCTGAATCACTTTTGTAACTTTTGCCGAACGAAAAAGATGGAGGAAGGGAGAATGAGAGCGAGAAAACTCATTCCGAAATCATTTTTTGAAAATCGCTTGCGGCTCTGTTTTGTTAAAAACTGAAAAACGAACTGAAATACAGCAAAGGATGCGGAGGCGTCGAGGGGCGTGCCAGGCAGCATCTTCCTTTGCGACTTGTTTAACTTTTACTCAAGTGCATATATATATATTTTCTTTTTTTGACTGTTGACTGAATCTCAAAGTCGAACTTAATATGCCCTACTCGATGGAGGACTCTGGGATAATGGCTTGAAGAAGAGTTGCCAAAAAGTCAGATTGGCAGTTCTTGCTTATAACTGAACAATTTTATAAACTCAATAGCTATAATTTACAGTTATTGATGATTTCTTGAAGTTGACAGACTTCTGTTGAAAACACCTGATGTTATTTAGAAACAACCTGAATACTTTGATGATATACTCTGACTAGTACATTGACAAGTTGGCAGTGCTATTCAACTATCCGATATTTTAGACTGAAAAATATAATAGCCTCAATAGCTTCTTAACATTATATTTAATTTTTTTTTTTAAATATTTTAAAATTATTTACAGCTTTTTGACCAGTTGGCAGTGCCATTTAGTTATTGATAATTTCTAAGAATTACTTTCATGATTTACTTCGGTTACATTGATCTGTTTGTAACCGGAATAAGTTATCAATGTATGCTTACCTCAAGAGAAACAAACTGAAAACAAAGTGAGAAGCTCAACTTAGCTTAGCTTTGGCAGCTAGAAACTTGACAAGTTGGCAGGCCCATTTAACTGTTGCCAGCAGAGTTACTTAGTCTAGCGTAGAGTAGAGAGATCTAAGAACAACATGAAAAACGTTGAAAATTTTAACATTTTGCCACGGTCTTGGCAAAAGTTTTGACTAGCTTTTCACTTTTTATTTTCATATCTTTTTTGAGTGCTGCCGCTTCTTAGAATTGAAAATTTGCATGATTTAATGATGATGATGATGACGACGGCAATAATGATGTTGTTAAAGCAATCGCCGCAGCAGGCTAATCGAAAACGATACAGATGCATTTCGTTTGCCACATATGGCACATCCTGTATGAAAGGCAAGGAAAAAAGAGAGGAAATAAAATCAAAGTAATGTGATATATGGGCGATTGTCTCTGTAATTAGATGATCCCCAAATCAGCCGCTAATTTTTCCGCAATTTGCTTAGTAATGCAATCTAAATACAAACAAAATAGTGCCCATCGGGGGTTGATGGGAGGGTTGAAAGCGAGGCGAGGCGAGGCGAGATCGACGGGCCGTGAAATACACACTCCAAACTCAATGGCATATGTACACACACACACACACACACACACGCACACAGACATACATGCCCCGGAGTGTTGCACATGTCCCTTTGCGGCAAAACAAACACGAGCCATGTCAAAGCCATCCAAGCGATGTCAGCGGCGCATCTCTCAGATCCCAGCGGGAATTCGGCCCGAAAATCACAGCATGTACCAATGCCAAAAAATGGGGTTGGGGAATGTCCTCCGTCCTCAGTCCTTTGTCCTTCCACTGTGCTCGGTCGCGGCGGCAATCGCAATCGTTGTCGTTGTCGTTGTCGTTGTCGTGTCTGGTGTTTGCCTCTGACTGCGGCTTTGGCTTTAAGCTGGTGGGGTTGACCTCTGCCCGGAGAGACCCTTTGCCGTACCATCGGGGGCCCACATGCCGTGCACGCCGGTTCTTGTCTTTAATTTTCAGCGCATTTGGCTTTTATAACGTGATTATCAGACGATTTGATTTGGCGCTAAATGCAATTGCCAAATGCCAAAGTCAACGACGGAAACCATAGAGACGAAATCGGAGCAGCAGACGTACAGACAACAAGTGCCAATGGGGTGTTGTCCCATCTGAGATACGCTTAAGCATTCTGCACTATCCGAAACATTTGACCGCATGCAAGCAGTATATTGATTTCTTGATAGCCAGTCCTTAACTGCAATTGATAAAATACTGATAAGAAGTATCTGGTTTTTGAGTTTTGGTAAGTTCCTTAAATTCAGATAGATAAGAATACTATAGGAAACTGCTGATCGACTACATTTAAAGAACTATTCCTTCAAAAATAATTTCAAATTAATTAAAAACCTGTAAGAAAGTTAAAGCCTAATATATTTCACAAAAATTACAAAATGAAACAGGTCTTGCTGAGCTTTAAATGACTGTAACTGGGAGAAATAAAGCCGACAATATGGTTTAATTTCTGATATATCTGATATAATGAATGCTATATCTTTTTTGTCTCGAATGGATCTCTACTTTTGAATGTCAATCATTATTGCAAAGTCAATATAATAAAGGAACTTAGTATGAAAAATATTATTCTAAAAGGCATATTTTATAAAAATCGTAGAGTATTCAGTTCAAATTACAGCTATTTGAAATTGATTTCTGATTTGATACAATTTTTGGCAAAAAATGTGTTGTTTTTTGCAAATTCGATCAAATTAGTAGTAGAAACTTTTGAACGACAAGCGATAGTACTGATTTCTATGAGTAGTTTATTTGAAAATCTGACTTTAGTTAGCCGACAGCCTACAGTTTATAGCAAAGTTAAAATCGATGATATCAGAAACTACTCAGATTTTTTTTTAAAAAATCTTTATAAAACTGTTCGAGTCTAATAGATTCTAGAATGTAGATCGAAAGAAGGTATCTATCTATATCTATTCGAAAAGAATAAAAAAAATTTTTATTATTTGAACATCGGACTGTTTTTTTAATGAGTAGATTGAAGGCAAGGATCAATACCAATTCAAAAAGGACTAGACTATAAAAATTGGATGGACATTTGGCTGATTTCTGACGATCGAATTTTTAACAAAAAGTTTTCTTTTTAAGTTTGATCAAATTTCAGAATTTGAATTTTACAGATCTGTAAAGTTCTTTTAAGTCTGCTACATATTTAATTATAAAAATTTTTAAGCTTGTATTAATTATATTCTCACGAACATTTTGCTGCATTTTTTCATAAATTCCATTGCATTTATATAGTTTTATAGTAATCACATACACAGACACACACACACACACACCTACTTATTTGTTCTCACTCGCAAGTGTGAATGCATCACAGTTAATGTCGATAGAGCAATTTGTGCGCCGGATAGCAGCAGCCTGTTGCCAACAGGGCCCTCAACTATCTACGGGCGACACCATTAACACAGCTGCTGTGCCAACACACTTCAGATGCAGACCAGGGACAACGGACCGAGGACCGAGGACCGAGGACCGAGGACCGAGGACCGAGGACCACGGCCAGTGGCCCACTCCGGACAAGCGCATCAGCAAATAAACGCACTGAGAATGCAGATGCGAATGCGAATGCGAATAGGGATTGTGAATGTAAATGTGACTGTGAATGGGAATGCGAATGCACCCGTCGAGACCTTCGGGTCAGTTGTTTAGTGGCTGCTGCTGCTGCTCTTGCCAGGATGGATTGGAACAGAAACAAGTGGGCTCGACGGGGTTGTTGTTGTTGTTGTTGTTGTGGAAGTTGACAGGCGGCAAACAGTGAGAGCGAAGGCCGCAAGGGAAGGGTGAATTCGACACATGTTGCAATCGTGTAGTACGAGTGCGAATGCGGGTCTATCAGCCCAGACATGGAGACCATAGAAATGCTGTTGTTGTTGCTGCTGTTGCTCGCCTCGACTTTGGCTCAATCAAAAACTCATCATTGCCATTGTTTGGCGCTGAAAGGCAATTTGATTGATCTTTTCAGCGCAAAACGGCCAAAGAGCCGCCAAGACGCAAACCCCGTCGCGCCATTGATCGAGAGCGCCGCATGGGGGCGCGACAGCAACATCTACAGCAGCAGCAACATCTACAGCAGCAACTCTTGATGATCCGGCAACTAATTTTTCTTACCCCGCAACGCTTTGCGTAACGTTTTTTCATAACAGATGCTAACTGGTCGACCAGGTCTTTGGGCACGGCTCCCGGGGGAGTTCCTTTAGCTGTAACAGTTGCAGTAGCCAACCCAACAACAACACCTTGCTGCCACACAGGTCATCTATATGTATCTATATCTTTGGCACTCAATCTCCAATGCCAGGCGAGGCGCACATAAATATGTAAAGCAGCCAACAACAGCAAACAGCCAAAACATTCAAAAACGAAGAAGAAGAAGCAGAGTAAAAAATGCAAATCACTGAAGCTTAAAAGCCCAACGAGACGCCAAAAAACTCAGCGCTGGGCGTTGGGCTGGCTCTGCAAGAGATTGGACTGGATTGGATCGGATTGGCTTGGCTTGGCTTGGCTTGGAGTTTGGACTTGAGCTTGGGTGGGGAGTGGGGAGTGGTTTTGTGGCAGGCAACGACGCGTTGCTTTGCCGGGTGGTTGGCAGCAAAGTCAAGCCAGGCAAAAGTATTACAATAATTATGATAATCTATGCCATAAAAAAAGCACCACCCGAAAACTCAAATCGACACCAACAGCAACAAAGCCCATTTGTGGCTCGCCCACCCACACTCACACACACACACACACAAAAACACAGAGGACTTGAGCTGTGGCAAGAGCAAGATATGCAGGGAATTAGCATACTTTAAGCTACCGCAAGGCAAACGTGGCACAGTGCACACAGTCCACAAAAATTGTCCGAGTTTTATACATTTGCATATAAATATATATGTATAAATATGTATGTATATACATATAATTAGATAAAGAAACAATCCTATGTCAGGCATAGATAGCTATGAGTAAACAGGGCAACAAATATATCTAGCTAAGCTTTCATTGAAGTTGTTGTTAGGTTTTGACGACTTACGGTTAAGAGATGTAAAAGATATGCTCAAAGCATTGGATATCGAAAAAGTTTTTAGTTGATACAATAGAAACGGGAAAATTATCGATTACCTTAAAAAAACTTGATCGCGCTATGTAAGAAGACCGTGTAAAATTTCAAGTCTCTTGCTCTTATAGGCTCTGAGATCGACGCGATCATATGGACGGACGGACAGGTGCATGAACGAACAGACGGACGGACGGACAAACGGACAAACGGACGGGCGGACAGACGGACGGTCGGACAAACGGACGGACGGACGGACGGACAGACGGACGGATGGAGAGACATACGGATAGACGGACGGACAAACGGACGGATGGATATACAGACGGACGGACAAACGGACGGACGGACAGACGGACAGACGGACGGACGGACGGACAGAAGGACGGACGGACGGACAGAAGGACGGACGGAAGGACGGACGGACGGACAGACGGACGGACAGACGGACGGACGGACAGACGGACGGACGGACGGACGGACGGACAGACGGAAGGACGGACAGACGGACGGACGGACGGACGGACAGACGGACGGTTGGAGAGACATACGGATAGACGAACGGACAAACGGACGGATGGAGATACAGACGGACGGACAAACGGACAAACGGACGGACGGACAGAAGGACGGACGGACGGACGGAGGGACGGACAGACGGACAGACGGACGGACGGACAGACGGACGGACTGGCGAACGGATGGACGGGCGAACAGACAGACGGACTGGACTAAATTGATTCAGCTTGTCATATTTATCAAGAATATATATAATTTATGGGGTCTGTCAAGTCTCCTTCTGCCTGTTACATACGTTTTGCAAAACCATTATACCCTGATTTCCTATTTTCAATGGGTTCAGGGTATACAAATATAAACAAATTTATCTATATTGCTGAAATGAACTACTTCTAAATATATTAAGGTTGACAAAGGAATATTAATAAACAGGAAGATGAAAACTCAGCTACATTTCCCTCCCATACACTAACTCACTTGCAGATTGTCTTTGTCGTGGCGAGCTATTCAAATTTTGATACAATTTTAAAGGCTTGCTCCTAAACTTTAGGTGGGCAACAAACTTGTCCATCTGCATTAAGAGCAGGTGTCTATTAAAGGTTACTGTTACTTTTAATGTGGCTGCTGCTGCTGTTGGTGTTGTTGTTGTTGTTGCTGCTGCCTATTACTGACTGCTACTGACGACTATTGACTGACCGTTGGCTATTGGGATTGTGGGTGAGTGAGTGGGGCTGGTGGGTGGTGGTATTTGAAGCTTCAGCTGCAGTTTTTGAACATTTTGTGTTTGATTTTTATCTGTGTACGTGGCGTCGCATGGCGTGGCCATTCCGTAACGTCAGCTGGACGCGAGACCAGTTACTCTGACCGCCCACTGGGCACACACACACACATACACACACATGGAGAGAGAGACAGTGCGACAGCAATGGCCACGACCCTGGCCCTCGGTGCGCTCCACTGATCCAACTGGCCACATCGACATATCGACAACAACATTGTCCCCGGAGTGCGAATGCGAGTTGGCAACGTTGGCAGTTTCCAGTGCGATGACGCCTACATATCCTTGTGGCCTGCCAGTGTTGTTGTCAACATTGTTGCTGCTGTTGTTGTTGTTGTTGTTGCTGTTGTTGTCGACAGCCCATCAAAATCAGGCAACTGCGCTGCCAATGCTGCAAATGCTGCCAATGCTAGCGATGAGGCAGCCGCTCCCTCAGCGCTCGTATTTCGTTTACAATTTGACCCTTGAAAGGCACACAGACAACAACAAACAGCATCAACACCCACACGCATCGAACGAGGGCTGCTTACTACGTTCACTATATTTCACTTTTCAGATATATTCTGATAACGTTATGGTATGCTGACTAAAGTCCTTAAAACATGGGGCAAAAAAGTGGTTTTTCTTGAAAGCTTTATTTTCCAGGTATTGTTGCTATAACGATCTTTTATATGATATGATACTGATGATGATAATGATGATTGTAAGGAATAGGTAAAATAATAAATCATACAAACTTGTCATATAAAAGCACAAGTTGAAGTGGAGCTTGATACTAAATAATACCCAGTACGTTTTGGACAGCTTGGCCCAGATACAAGAAGTTAGCTTTGGAATATATAGGGTTGTGATCCCAAAAAAGATAGAAAGACATATTTATTTATTTACTTATTAACTTTATTTATTTATTTATTTATTTATTTATTTATTTATTTATTTATTTATTTATTTATTTATTTATTTATTTATTTATTTATTTTTTATTTATTTATTTATTTATTTATTTATTTATTTATTTATTTATTTATTTATTTATTTATTTATTTATTTATTTATTTATTTATTTATTTATTTATTTATTTATTTATTTATTTATTTATTTATTTATTTATTTATTTATTTATTTATTTATTTATTTATTTATTTATTTATTTATTTATTTATTTATTTATTTATTTATTTATTTATTTATTTATTTATTTATTTATTTATTTATTTATTTATTTATTTATTTATTTATTTATTTATTTATTTATTTATTTATTTATTTTTTATTTTTTTATTAAGAAAAATAAAAGTATTTCCATATATTCTAGTGGCTAACAAACAAACAAAATTTAAGTTTATTAAAAACTTTACAAACAGTCCTCGCTAACAGAGCCTGAAACCTGGCAACGGCAATGGTTGGGATCGAAACGAGCGAGAGGGACGCGGAGTGGAATTGGGGGTTGATGGCAAAGTGTGAGTCGGACGACAGGTTGTTTCTGTATGGGTTTGGCAGCAAAGCCATTGCTATCCAATGGCTCCAGCAACGGGCTCCAATTCTCCATTTGCTGCCGTGGGTAGTTTTGATAAAACGTTTCAATGGCTGAGCACATAACAGTTGACTGGCTGCCTGGCCGTGTCTCTCACTCTTTGTATGTGCGACTGTGTGGGTGTGTGCGATTGTGTGTGTCTGTGTGTGTGTGTGTGTGTGTGTGTGTGTGACAAAGACCATAAACTCCAAAAAAGCTCGACATACAACCAGGACAAACGTTGTTCCTGCTGCTGCTGGCCCGATTCGCCTGCTCCATCTACAGCTACAGCTGCTGCTGTTGACGATGCGACGCTGACTGGCATTTTGAGGGTGGCAGCGGTGATAAAAAGTTGTGCTTGTTGTAATAACAACAGCTCTCGATGCTCTGGCAACGACAACAACAACAACAACAACAACAACAATAACAACGATAACAACAATGGCAAAGGCAAAGGCAATGCCAACTCCCAAGCCGCATATACAAACATGCTCAAGTTTTTTGCCAGTGTGTGTGAGTGTGGTGGGGGGCCCTGGGCTGGCATTTGGGGCGTGGCATTGATAGAGCGAGGATTGGGGGCTCCAAGATTGGGAGCTGTACGAGCCGGCTCAATGAGGCTATTTGGAACACAACGATTTCGCGTCGTTGTTGCTGCTGATGTTGATGACGATGATGATTACACGTTCACGATGAAGACTGTGTCTGTGACTATGCGTGTGTACGTGTGTGTGTGTGTAGTAGTTGTGCTGCAGATATTCATCGAAAGCAAAATGACAGCCTAGAGACACATTCAACAGCAATAGCAACAGCAGCAGCAGCAACAGCTCCATAGCCAAGATAAGAAATGAATGACAGGCTAAGGAAGAAGAAGAAGATGCCGCCCAAAGCACAAAACCAGGAGCCAGCTGTAGCTGGAGACGCACTCCTGGCAGTTCCATTATGGTGCTGGCATATCAGTCAGTGTCAGTGTGAATGCGAAATTGCTTTGCTTTTACGATGGCTCGTCGAGTGCTCGTTGGGTCGTTCGCTCGTTCGGTCGTTGGCTCGTTCGCATTGTTGTTGTCATTTCGTGGCACGGCAAAGGTACATAAAAGTAATGGCTAATGGATATTATGTACCCAGAACCGTATTCTAAGGTAAGCACAACTCATATCCCCCCCCCCCCTCTACCCCACTTATAAATCACACACACACACATAACTCAGTGCGCCGTTGGGAGACGTGCGATGATGAAAATCTCGTCGAAATTTTGTGTGCCAAATAGTTACAACAAAATGGGGACTAAAACAAATAATAATAATAATTTAAGCACGTGGCATCAAAAGGCAAAAGATTTCCGACTTGAGACTTCAGAATGCTTAAGAAAACCTACTTAAGTTATAAACTACATTAGTTTAGATTAAGTCAAGCCTGCATTAAAGCACCTGAAAATACTGTCAAACTACAAACTTTTCTTGTTAAAACTATCTTCTATTCATGTAAACCTTTGGTATACTCTTCAGCAAGGCAAATATGAAAGTCTAGTAAAGTTAACAACCGACTGCAGATATATTCGCTGGGAAACTAGTCTCAAAGGTGTGCATTTGCTGCGCGTTCATACAAACAGACAGAGAGCCAACACTGTTTACTAACATTGTTTACCAACACTGTTTACCAACACTATTTACCAACACTGTTTACCAACACTGTTTACCAACACTGTTTACCAACACTGTTTATCAACATTGCTTGCCAACACTGCTTACTAACGCTGTTTACTAACACTATTTACCAGCACTGTTTACCAACACTGTTTACCAACACTACCTACCAACACTACTCACCAACACTACTTACCAACACTGTTTACCATCACTTATTGCAAACACTGCTTACCAACTCTGCTTGCCAACACTGCTTACCAACACTACTTACCAATGCTGTTTATCAACACTGTTTACCAGCACAGTTTACAGCACTGCTTACCAACACTACTTACCAACACTGTTTACCATCACTTACTGCAAACACTGCTTACCAACACTGCTTACCAAATCTACTTGAAAACACTCTTTACCAACACCGCTTGCCAACACAGACATTGCATAAAACCCATATACTCTTTTCACTTCGTGAACGAGTATAAACATAAGATCTACGAAAAATATTATATTAAACAAACAAGCGTATTTTCTCTAGCAAAAACTACCGTAACTACGCTTAGGCGAATAAGACTGAAGTTCAATATCTAAGAGTGAGAACATAGAAATAAACAATATCAATTTTTTGGCATCGATAAGGTGAGCTTATTAACTTTTAGGTACATTTTCCTATGGCAACAGAAAGTGTTTAAATGCAGCTAATATAAGTTAAAATGTTTCGTAATTCTTAAAGAAATGATTTCTAGATATCGTGCATATATGAAAGCTAAGCACATGAATCAAATTTTGTGCTTATATAAGCTAGCTCACATGTCTACAACAACAACAACAACAACAATGACGACGAGAAGAGCTGCACAACAAATACGTGCAACGGCGTTTGAGTCACGTACCACAAAAAAAAAACGAGAATTCAAACAACGATAAGGCAACCCCAAAGCAACAACAACAACAACAACAGCTTCAAGAGCAGCCACAATTTCTTACTGTTACGGGAAAAATGTCGGCCGGATATCAACAAAATATAGTTACACCCCGCTTAACATGCTTATAGTAAATATGTGGTGTGCGAGTGTGCGAGTGTGTGTGTATTTTTTGGGGCGTTGCATGTCAAGAGTGTGTGGCACTGAGAGAATTGGCCGTATTGGTGGTTGCCACGCTTTGGCGGCCATAAACTGAGACCCAGTCCCAAGTCCCAGAACCAGTCCCAGTCCCAGTCCCAGCCCAGATCCAGCAGCCCCTCAAACAGTCAGAAACTGTAAGGCCATGGGCCTATCAGTCTATCTTTATATCTGCCTCACACACACACAGACAAACAGATACATACACACACACAAAGAACATACGGACCTCAATGAGTCCGTATGTATCAGTGTTCCATCTATGGCTCAGACCTTCAGTCCTTTGCACAGTGGAAACAAATGAAAGAAATGAAACTTAGTTTTTTAGTATTTTATATGGGAAAAGAAAAATTATAAGAAATATTTAAAGTAACATCACTAAGAAAAAAAATATATTATATATTTTTTTATATTTTTTATATTAAAAAGTTATATTAAATATACATTTATCATTTTATTTTAAATATATAAATTTAAAGACTTAAAACATTTCGATGCTTAAGAGTTGAATTTAAAGACTAAGAAAGTATTTTATATTAAAATATATAAAATAAATTAATTTCTTTATTTTTATAATCAAATATAATATATATAGAATAAACTCTCTTTAAACTGCTAGAGAAATGGAATAAATATTGTCATTCCGAATTTAAGTACATAAATTATATTGAAATATATTATAATATAATTGTAAAACATGTTACATTATGCTTGAATTTATGTGAGTTTCGTCCCACTGTGCCTTTTCGGTGGCAGGCCAAGCTCGATAAGGCGCCCATCGACAAAGGCGACACCCAAAGCTCATTTGTTACGCTACCCGAGAGATGACTCTGGCGCTGGCTTTGGGCTTGGGGTTTGGGGCTTGGGGTTTTTGGGTTCGGGTTCGATTTCGATTTCGGTTTCGAGTCTGGGACAACGCCTTACACAGCAGCAGCAACAGCATCGACAGCATCAACAGCAGCAGCAGCAGCAGCAGCAATATTTTTGCTTCTATTTGTAATCCTCCGAGCTGAGGCCAGGGCGCTGAATGTTGTTACCTTTGGCACTGGCACTGGCTCTGCTCGAGTAATAACTTTATGCTAAAGTCGGCAACCAAAATCGGGCTCAAACAAGCATAAAACTTTGCCAGCTGTGTGCGTGTGTGTGTGTGTGTGTGTATGTGTGTGCCAACCCTCGATATAGCCGGATAGTCAGGCAGTCAGCCAAGCGACGTTTCATGTCTGGCTCTGTCTGTAGTTATATCAGTGCCGTCATCATCGATATAAACTCTTGACTGACTGCGCGACTGACGAGCGGACCAACTGACAGACAAACAGACACACGGACGGATTCGACGGAGGCGATGGCTGGTTAGATAGTCGCCCCATTGCCATTCCCGGCAGCCAGCGCGCCTTGACTTGGCCTGAGCGCTCATTCATCCATTCATTCATGCCAGCCAGCCAGCAAACCGATACACCGCAGTAATCGGTGTCGGTGTGTGTGTGAGTGTGTGTGTGACTTACTGCAGGGGGTGAAGGCGATTGTGGGCGGGGTGCAATACAAGAACCCACCATGCGTATACGTAATCTGGTATTAGATTACTGATCCATGTCAAATCTTAGGCTTAGGTCCCGGCCGAAGCCCACGTCCCTCTGCAAGCGCGTCGTTTTGATTGATACGAAACAAACGCAACTTCAGCTCCAACTCCAGCTAGGTCCAACTGAATTTCAGTTTGGCAGCTGTGAGTCGCCATCGAGCTGGTGTCGACACAGCTCTGGACACATTTAGCAGCCTCTCCCCCTCTCTCTCTCTCTCTCTCTCTCTCTCTCTCTCTGTCGCTCTCATTCTGTTACTCTGTTTCATCCTGTTCCTTATGCGCTGCTGATTTAATGCGCATCGCTTCCGCATCACATGGCAGCCAAGTCCAAGGCACAAATGCCACTCCTACTCCACCCCCGCCCTACCCTTTAAAAAAAAGAGAGACGAATACATTACTTATAAAATTAAGCAGTGGCAAACGTACAAAACAGACAGAAGCCCAAAATCAAATCGAAGGTAACACAAGCTCAGTCACAAGGGTGTCTGTGTGTGTGTGTGTGTGTGTGTGTGTGTGTGTGTGGGAGCTTTGTGGTGTGGCTGAACAGGTGAATTATTAGACAGCGGGACGGCGGCTACAAGCAAAACTGCCAACTGCCAACTGGCAACTGGCAACTGGCAACTGGCAACTGGCAACTGGCAACTGGCAACTGGAAATGCCAGTTGATTGAACTTTTTGTGGAGCGTTCGTCAACGTTGTGGATGTTGGCTATAGCTGAATGGGAACTAGGTGGCACTTGGGCTAGGATTTAGTGAAATGGCCAAAGAGTAGATAAACAAGTTGGAAAGAGTGACAGAGAGAGAGAGAGAGAGCGAGAGCAGAAGAAAACAGAAAACAAAAAGCAATCTCGCACTCTGATGCTCTCACACTCAACTGCATGCCATGCAAATTGGGCTCGAGGACAGCGCAGTCAAAGATTGGCAGCTCGATAATCGAAGCGTTTGTTCACATCAAATGTTCTGGAAGATCAACATCAATGTAATACTCAGTTGGCAACTGCTTTAAGCAATGGCTTAAAACGATTCTCACCTATACATAGTGATGGCAAAAAATAAATGCATTCATTGATTGTTGCATCATTTGGTTAGTTTAAGCTGCTCGATTACTGTTAAATGGCAAAATTATCGATTAATCGATAACAGATTCTACGTAGGAAAATGGCAAATTATAGATTAACTATCATTTCAGCAATAGACTTTTGTCAAAATTATGCTCGCATGTTGAGCTTGGCTTCTGCTGACCACTTCCATATTCTACTCTTCACCTTCGGAGTCTTCATTGCAGATGTCTTAAAATAGGAAAATAAAAATGTTCTCATTATTAATGAAATCTGTAATAGTTACCTAGAGGTACTCGTTTTTATATTTTATTAAGTTAAAGTTTTTGCTTTATTGCCAAATATATATACAGAGAAGTTTGCTTAAAGCTAGCGCATATAAGAAATACAGAGATGAGATACATTTATCTTAACAATCTTTAATATCTTTTAAATATATGTTTGTATGAATATGTTGTTTTATAAACAAGGAAAAGTAGGCATCTGTAAAAACCTTGAGAAGTAAGCTTACACTCATGGCTACACTAATTAATTGTCTAAACTAATTAATACTACTTTTTTAGATACTGAAGGACCTGCCCGCGTTTGAATGTGCATTATGGACATTAATTTAAATTGAAATTTATTTCTGTTACGATCGATAAACTCATCAATCGGCTTCTATTTCAGTTTCAAATGCTGAAGCATATTCGATGTGTTTTTGCAATACTTTAGTTGATTTTTTTTAAAATTTTTTTTTTTAATTTAAAATTTAAAATCTTTTATTTTTAAATTTTGTTTAAAATTTTTTTTTTTTTTTTTTTTTTTTAAATTGCTTTAAAAATTTTTTTTTTCATTTTTTTTTGTATTTTGCTTTTGATTTGCAATTGTTGTTTATGACATTAAGCAAATTTGTTGATCCATCAATTTCTAAATGATCGTATTAATTAAGAACTCAGTAGGGTTCGAACCATATTTCTGAAGACTTGTATCCCAATGCATATCCCGCTGGTCCATAAAGGTTTCGAGTGTCAATAAAATATAAAAAAATATAGAACTAAATAAGTTGTAGTTAGATAGTCTATATAGAATTACAACAAAGATTACGCCAATAACATCAATATCTAAATCAAAAGTTTTTGTCAATAGAAAACTTAAGTTAATGGCAGTAAATAGTAGATGGTAGAGAGAAAGGGTAATTCGGAGCATGAAAATCGAATAGATGCAGTTCCTTAACAGTTTTTCAAATGTGCTATAAACGAACTAAATTTCTGAATATGATATCTAACTTAAAGATTTGCTCAAAGCTACTTTTTGATATTTTGAAATCAACTAAGACTCTTTGTCTCCTGTGGTCCCTAGTAAGATTTTTGCTTAGTTTTAAGGACAACCCACGCTAGCATATTGATACAAACATAACAATTGCAAATGAAAGTACCACAGACTTAGGTCCAAGCTCATTAACTGGGCATTAGAATTGAGTTTGAGTCAAGTCTATATATACAATAGGTTTGAGCTCAAGGCTCAACCCATATCTCCTTTATAGCCTAGGCCTGATGCTCCCCCATATGACTATGTCTTGATATTTACACTTGGTTATTTCAATAGACACGTTAGGGAATTGCGTCTCAGCAGCTCAGGCGGAACCGTCTAACCAATAGAACCCCCTCCTCCGACCTACCTACTATCATTAATAATGCACAGTTTACCTTAAGAGGATTTTCAACGCCTCCCCAAGATAATAAGTAAGGACACGAAAACGTAGCTCCCCCTCCTTTGTGGGACCACCCCCACCGTCCCCCACGCATATAAAGCAAATATCAAATATATACGTGGGAATATGATGTGTTGTTGTTGCTGTTGTTGTTGTTGTTGTTGTATCGGTGAGTCCACAGCACGCCCTAATTTTGGGCTTATTATTAACCAGCTCGCTTGGCTCTGAGCATTCGCTTGTCCTCGTTTTTGTGCTGCTTTGTGTGTCGCCGCCTTTGACGCACGGGAGAGGAGGGCAGGGGGAGGAGGCGTGGACTGGCTGGTGGGCGTGGTTCCAGTTAACGGCAACAACATCTGTGAAGATGCTGCCAAACGCCGAAACGCCAGCATAATTATAATAATCATTTCATAATCATATTTTATTTTAGTTGTATGGCCCGCCCGCTGCTCGACTACTCCCCCTTCGAGGCCGCCCCTGGGCTGTCCCAGCAGGTTTCCTCGCCTGCTTTTGTTGCTTTTTTGTTGTCCTGCCCCCTTTATATGTGTGTGTATTTCTGTTTTGTTTTTTTTTGAAACAGTTGCCAAAAACGCTGAAGGAGTAGCGCGGCGTTGGAGTAGGAATCGCAGTTCCCGGGCAGGGATGGACGACTCTGGCCGAAGGTCTGGAGTGCGACAGATGTGTTTCTCATTCGATTTTTAATATGCGGCCAATCTAACTGTAATTGGTTTGTTATTGTCTCCCGGCTACGTAGCATGCGGAGCTGCCAAACCTCAGGAGACTTTTTCTGCATCGCTTCCCGAGGGGTCGCTTCTCCCTCTCCCTCGCTCTCTCACTTTCTCCCGCTGCCGCTGCTGCTGCTGCTGCTCGCCTGCTGTGGTAAATATCTATCGTTTATTGTTATTGCTCTTGTTCGCTCTATTGTTTTCATTGTTCGTCCTTCGTCCTGCCCGACCTGTCGTCTCCAGCTCCCGCTCTGCCTCTGCCGGTTAAATTTATGAAAAATGTTGTTCACACTTTCCTTTCGCAACATTCATGTGCAGACAAGCGCCCTGGGTTAGGGCCAACCTCAAGGGTGTGATGGGTTATGCCTGCTGCCTGCTGGCTTTGTTGCTGTTAATGTTGGTGTACCAAATGGGTTACATGCTTGCACATGTTGTACTCCACCTGCTCGTCGCTCCCTGCCCGAAAAAGCCAAAGCAAGCATCATCAACTTTTGGAGCGCTTGCTCTACGATTTTAATAGGATCAAAGATTGGGCTCGACATTGAAATGGCTGCTGCTCCTTAAGCCCTTGAGCTAACTCCAAGGGCAGACGGACGGACAGACAGGCCGTTTATCCAGTTGCTTTAGTTAATAGTGCTGCCCATTTGTGCCTAAATCAGTGTGACCAATCGAATGTAGCTTATTATATCTTAGCTGTGTTCAGTTCTTTTACAGTGTGGCCATTTTATATTGTTATATTCATTCAAATTAGTGACGTCATTTACGTTTAATACTATTGGGTCGTTCACTAAGTATTTTCGTTTCATGACAACAGCTGATCTTATTGAATTTTATATATTTTTTAACGGCTCAACAGCTTTAAGTTGCTTTATACAAGATAAAGTCTTCTCAAATGCTATCTATAATCATTTTTAATCAACTAAAAACTCACTTTTGAGATGAAAATATATTCGCTTATTAAAATTATAAACTTTATCTAACTTTTTTTTTGTCTATGGGTTTTTTTGCAATCTGTCTTATACTAATAATCAATATATTTATATATTTATATATTTATCCACATATTTATATATTTTATATCCTTATCTATCTTCATCTCAAATTAAAGTTCATTAAAATATTTTTTTTTATGTTTTTTAATATATAGAAAAGAAAGGATTAGTTTAAGATAGAGTAAAGTTATAATCAGTTTACCATATAGCTCAATGATGAAAACATGTTTCAAAGCAGTAAACAAAAATGACTTTATTTCATGCTGAATGATCTGAATCTGAACTCGTGCAATGAGAAAAAAAGAATAACATGAAATATTTCTGTATGTATTAAAAACTCTCAACACTTAAAAAAAAATTTTTTTCTTTTAAAGCGAATTTTTCGGTTATGGAATTTTTCGTATTTTTGCGAACTGAACTCAGTAGGGCTCGAGCACCCTATATCTGATGACTTGTATGCCAACACATACCCTACACTGGTCTACGAAGGCTACAATTACTCTTTAAATATATTTAAACAATTGATCCAATTTCTATACAAAATAATTTTGAATGCCTTGAATCATAGGAGTCTGATTAAGCGAGTTTAGATAAAAACATTTTAGCAGACTTCAAATTAATAATAATAATAAATATTATATAAAATAGAGTATACTCTATAGCTATATAAAAACTCGAAAATCTCTAGATTCCTGCCGTATTAATCTATTAATTTAAGAATCAGAACTCTATAAGATGCTACTACAATTAGTTCTTAGCTAAGTTTTCCTTGAAATAAAGAGAGAGAGCAAGGCTTTCTATAAAGCAGGGAAAGTGTTATCCCTCACTTTATTATTTTGCTGTTTTCAAGAATGATAACTGGAGGACTTCGTCTATATCAAATTGAAGGCATTCGATTCTTATTATTATTTCTTGCCCGGGACCACAACGAGAAACTTATAAAGCATGGCGAATGCTCAGATCCCAACGAAAGGGTCAAATGCGGAGAGTCTCTCTGTGTGTGTGTGGGCTTGGCTAGCGGTTTTTGTGGGTGTGCGCTTTATGTATGTGCGCTTAAGCCTCGTCTCGGGACGCATCTGATATCAGATTTGTCGCCGTGTCACTGTCGCTATCGCCAGCGCCATCGCATCCTCAGCCTCCCAGAGCCCAGAGCCCAGAGCCCAGGGTCTCTTCATTCTAAACGATTGATGGCAGCAGGCAGCAGGCAGCAGCTCCTGTCAGAACACACACAGCACACATGCAGCACCCCTCCTCCTCCCCCCCCTCCCTCTCCCGCTCTCTCCCTGCCCCATTTGGTTTACTCTTGTGCCACGCTTTGGTGAGGAAATGATAAATTGCGCATTTGGGAGTTTTAAAGGTCAATTTAGGGGTTAGTCTGTGCTGTGCCTGTCCTGCTTACAAGCTGACTGACAGACAGGCAGGCCAGCCAGAGGCCAGGGGAAAGGGTATCAAGCGGTCGGGGTAAGGGCTTGATCGTCTCTATATACATTTGCAGGGAAAAGGGGCCCATAAACAGCGACACTTCAAAGTTAACTCGCTCAATAAAAAATACTTGTACGACTTCACACACACACACACTTACACACACACAGACACATTTATTTATATATATGATATTTGTGGCACATTCGTAACAGTTTATAAAAAAAGTGCGCTTAGCTTTCGGCTTTTTTATTTGTTTGAGCGAAAAGGGGTTGCACTCGAGCACCACTGCACCACTGAGCCGCTGATTCGCGCTGTGCAGGGGCATTTGCTTATAGGATTTGCCAGCGCCTGTTGACTTCTAGTTGGCGTTTATATTAATGGCTTTTCTCCTTATTTCTGGCCAGTTAGCGTGGTGCGCGGTGGTGCGCGGTGGTGCGAGCTCGCCAGCTAGGCAAAGCCACTTAAGAAATCGCATCATGCAAACAGAAATTCAGTGCAAATAAATAATTGGAAACTCTTTGCAAAACAAATTGAAAATTTCAATAAATTCAAGAGTTTCAGAGAGAAATTTTAAGAAAATTTCATTTATAATAAAAATGAAATAAAAACTGTTTTCTTTGAAATTAAATCTTGCAAAGGCGCAGAAGGATTTGCTATGCAATCATGTTATCAAGCTATATATATATATATATATATATATATATATATATATAGTTAGAGATCTTAGCTTAGAAACTTTTCTTACATATGTGCAGTGGTGCTCATAGACTTAAACCAGAACTAAGCCAACGAAAATCAAGAAGAAATCTTATAATAACTAAAGGATGGGTTAACTTCGAC